>JAVJAQ010000588.1:25892-664542 GCA_032362365.1 Zygogramma bicolorata
CGACTCGAGCTCTGTGTCCCATTATCACAAATTTAATAGTAACGATTAACACAATATGATCATAACATGTACATTAGAAAGCTTACACAAATCTGAATATTATATCTATTGAGTGTGAAAACAGAAGCTCTGGGATCGACTGAAAGCATGTGAAAATAACCACACATATACATGAAGCGTTGAAATTTAGCTTAAATAATCTCAATGAAATAAAACCACATCGAAAAAAGCAAGGGATTTGGTAAGGTAAAATCTGAGAAAGTTGTGTGATGCTATCTCAAATAGAAAAATGTGTTCAATAATAAAACTAACCTTATTCAGTGCCTGGAAAGAATTTTATATACGGGCAATCAATATAAAAATATGAATAATCATTCGAACTAACCTTTATTAGTCCCTTTAGGAATCGAAGAACCAAATCTTCCGATATTTATTCAGCAAAAAAGATAGCGTCTCTTCAGATATTCAATCAGAAAAATGGCGTCTCAGTGCACAAACACACAGCAAATATGCCTCTAATTCCTCCAGTCGAAAAAGAGAGTGAAACAAGGTGCTCACCGGTTTTATTAATTCCGTCTACACACAAAAAAATAATTTCCGGTCGAAAACACATCTACTTCCATCTTAACGCCGAAATTTTGACAGAATTGACGGAGGTCACAGAACCGCGATCGATAGCCGTTTATTGACGAGTATTGAAATAGTTGTTTATTTGTGAGCGTTAAGGTAGGCATTTGTTTGCGTCTTACGGATACGTTACCAAAATATTTGTAGATTTTCAGAATGAACTGTCATGACTTGAGACTTTTAATGATTCATAGGACATGTAACAATTTACTTGTTACACACCCCCCGATGTCGGTAAAAAAATTTCGAAACGTCGTTGAGAAATTTTCCCTCAGGCACCAAATGGTCAAGATATTATTGAACAATTAGAAAGTAAAGTTACACACAATAATTTATTGAGAGATTGAGAAGAGAAAAATTAATCAATTACATAACCAAATATGGTTCCAGTAGGTCACTTTATTTGAGTCTTCCAAGAGATGTGCTCTCCAAGCTTAGCACCAACTTATAAAATTTCACTAAGTCACATCTTTAAGAAGGGCACCAAATAAAAATGCGTTTCAAGCCTACCACTAACCGTAATATTTCAGGACTGGGTGCATAGTAGTCAACTAAATTACCAAATAAGGTTCCAGTAGGTCATTTCATTTGGGTCTCCATGAGATGTGCTCTCCAAGCTTAGCACAAATTCACAAAATTTCGCTAAGTCACATCGTCAAGAAGTGCACCAAATAGAAATGCGGTTCAAGCCTACCACTAACCGTAATATCAAGACACCCTAATTACGCCAATTCAACAAGAGAAAGTAAAAAAAAAAAACTACTGTTTACCAAAAACCAAAATGAGAGGCTTAATAAGCATGATGACAAATCACCTCAGGTTTGTCACCCTTGCAAGATATATCCTTAAGTACACGCAATAATATTAAAGAAAAAATTGAGAATGAAAAACTTCCCCTGTATAGAGATAAAACAGTCAACAACACTGTGTTAAACTGGTGTTGGTGAATAGTTGTTGGCTTCCTGCCCCCGAAGCAAAAGCTAAGAGTGGTTATCCACCACCGAACTCAGATCAGATGATCTTTTCGCTGCCAGATGAAAATGCTGCGCCATCGAAACATCCGATACCACTCGTCCCTGAGTCCAATGTTGAAGCACCACCCCAACCATCACAACAGTAACAGAAACCCCACAAGAATCCCCAAGTGGAAACAAAAAAAGGAAATGAAGTTAAAATAGATATAAACAAAGACAGAGATAGCCAATTGTCCACTTCAATTGGGGTGAGATATAGCTCTACCAGGCTGAAAGTGGCTAAACCACAAAAAACCCCTACAAATTCAGAAATCTCCCTGAGTCTGATACCGCGAACAAGTCCTCAGTCGCGACGAATCCAAGGAGCTCAGGATCCCCCAGTAGTGCCGCACGACCGCTCTTAGGCGAGCTTCACACGTTGACCGGCCTAGACCTCCACGATAGCGCACACGACACCCCCCAAGTTCACCCTTCCATGGATTCTGCTTGACAAGACAAGCTGTCGGACTGAACTATGCTCGCGCCCATCACACCAGGTCTCCTACAGACAAAAAAAATGGGGGAGGCATTGAAATGCATGATACCAAACCGCCTTAAAATTTGGTACCCTAGCAGACACAACATTCAATACAAATGAATGGGAGGTTAAAAACCCAGATAGAAACCACCTCCAAGTTTGCTATCCAAATCACTCACACCTGATCATTGTGGAGTGGATTCAACCCATCGAACCGATGCCGCCATCAAAAATTCCAACCAAAACTCCTAAGACATCAAATGTGGTGACTACGTTTGCAAAACGAAAGTTGCATCACGACCACATCAATATTCCAGATGAATCAGCATGGAACTCCAACAGCCGAACCGACTCGCCAAACCGAACCCACCACAAGATCGTCCAGCATTCAGGGAGCTGCTGTCCCATATCCTACAACAATAAGTAACCCAAAAATACCCTAGAAGAGATAGAACCTTAAGACAGAGATGAAAGATAAAGAAGAGATAAAGATAAAGATGAGATATTTAGATATAAAAAAAAATATTGAGATGACTCAAGCTTGACTGGAGTTGAATTATCTACAGAAATCAATTCATCAAGATATGAGAAACAAGAACATGAATTAGACAGAAAATGACAACCCGTTACAGTAATGCCAGATTCAATGAAAGTGGAGATTTGATTTTGAAACGACAGAGCTTCCTTCAGGAGATATCAAAAGATATAAATTTCAAAAACATCACTCCAATCACATATTGCACAACTGAATGGCTTGTTCATTCTTCTACTGTCCAAAACTGTTGACTTTCAGAAAAATGCAACAAAATTCTACAATAAGATGGATAATTGGTACATTTCTGTAGAGATTGTAATAGTCACGAAAATGAAACGAGTCCAAACACAGTCAGTCAATTGTTTCTCTCAATAAAATGGAATCAAGTGATCACCATTGACTTCATCAAAGTACATTCAGAATGAAAGCATTAGTACTACCATCTCACAGATAACAGAACTGATTATTCCTAGATAAGACCACCACTGGTCAAAACATGCTACATAAGCACAAATATATGGAATATCAGATCCAAGAAAAAGATAAAGTGTGAGATAGCTACTGCATGACTAACATCATCTAAATATCCCAAGACAATCATCAATGGCAGATCGGTCACTAGATGTTATATAATATCAAAAGTGGCCAGTTGTAGGACTTTTACCTACCATCTGGTATATGCTATGGTGGCAGAATTCTTAGGCCCCTGTCCACAGAGCCATTACTAGATGTTATGTAATATCGATAGTGGCCAGTTGTAGGACTTTTACCTACCATCTGGTATATGCTATGGTGGCAGAATTCTTAGGCCCCTGTCCACAGAGCCATTAGAGGAGATTCAAAGTACGATAGAGATAAAAGATAAAGAGATACAAGAAAGAGATAGATAAACAAGAATCAGGAAGTAAAGAACTTGTACTCATAGCTAAGTAAGTACAAAAGTCACAATCAAGGAATAAAAGATTTGAAGATGATGTACCCCAAGACATGGAACTCAAAATCAACCCTCAATGATATTATCAATTCTTAATAATACTTTACCTTCAGAAATTCAAGAGGAAAACTGTAAGCCTCATACAAATATGCAATCAGAAAGGTTCTTGCACTACAATGCAAGATACGATATAGAAGCAATATGCTTATTGAAGTCTTATTACTATAAGATAATTGCAGCAAGGTAATATGAACAGAAAGTGATCTGAGTTAATTGGGGATTCTAATTCAAATACTCTTCATCCTCCAATATTTTATAACACTCTCTCATTCCCACAATAAGGAAACTATATTTCCAAAATAATATGTTACTTGAAATTTCACAAATTACAAGATACTACGATACTATGAATTTCTGGACTGATTACTATTCACAGATAGTCCATTTTCCAAATATTCTAAGAAAATTTGCATTGTTGGCACGTTAATGAAGTATCACTTCTGTACAAATGAAATTTGCTTACATTGTCACAATAATAGAAATACGGTACATCTGCATAAGTGAAATTTTGCCTTTACTGGCCCGATAATAGAAATACTATATTTCTATGAGCGATAGTCGGTAGTTACTGAACGTATATGATTGCATTACTTGTATGGTACGAGATTGCAAAAGATATAATTAGAAACAGGATACATAATGAGGTACAAAGATACAAAAAAAAGCTGAAGGTAATGTACATAGCTATTGTTAATCAAAGTACTACTCAGGGTGTCTCCATGGATTATGACAACTGTTCGATAAAATGAACGTTAGGTTCGACAGCTATATGAATCTTTTGCAAGATGAATGTTATTAATTCATA
This sequence comes from Zygogramma bicolorata, assembly GCA_032362365.1. Classification (NCBI taxonomy): domain Eukaryota; kingdom Metazoa; phylum Arthropoda; class Insecta; order Coleoptera; family Chrysomelidae; genus Zygogramma; species Zygogramma bicolorata. The sequence continues at coordinate 30,345 of JAVJAQ010000588.1, forward strand.
AAGAAAACTTACGTTCAAGAAAATCTTATGAGATTTAGTTCTAAAAAAAAATTCCAAGGAAATTGTGATGGAAGAGAAATTTCTGATAAAATTTACACATACTCATAATAAAAAAAAGGTACTAGTCAGATTATCCGAGTTATGGAGAACTAGCTAGGTAATTTGGCTATTGAAATTGCTGCAGAAAGTTTATTCAAAAGTTGTGCAAGGCCTTTTAAAATTTTCAAACATACAGCAAAACAGTAATTGAAAAATGTGGCCTAAAAGATATACATGAACATTGATTGAGCAAAATCAGTTGAGCAACTCAGTATCGTCATGACTGTCATCAGACGAAAAATTATCCTCGTCACTCATAGTAACATCTGCTTTGAGATCCTTTTGATGCCATTTACCTAGAAAATTTCCGTCTCTATCCTTAAGTTCATATACCAGAGGAGATACTACTTTTGTTATTACACAAGGAATATATTTAGGACAAAGTTTAGCTGTTATAAATTTTGATTTATCTGACTTAAGATAATTTTTCTTCCAAACATAATCTCCTACATGAAATTTAACATCTCTCTTACGAAGATTATAATGTTTTTTTGTTTTGAGGTGAGATTCATGTAGTCGTTTTCTGACTCTATCAAAAATTGAAGGCATTTCTTGAATGTCATCTAATCGATGAACCTTATCAGAAATAGTGAACTCATTATTAGCGTTGTCAGCAATTTTACCAAAGAAATCACCAGAAACAGGTACGTTACGAGCAAAAACAAGAAAAGAGGGAGTTTGCTCTGTTACTTCGTGCTTTGATAGACGAATGGCTTGGGCAATTCTGTAAACTTCTTCATCCCAAGTTCTGTGATCTTCATGGGCAAAGGACCTAATGGCTGTGACAATGGACTTATTTACTCTTTCGGTATGATTGATTTGTGGGTGGTAATTAGCATTATACCAGATCTTTTGAACGCCATATTTCTCCATTAAACCTGTAAAAAGTTTACTAGTGAATTGTTTACCATTATCAGCAGCTATTATTTGAGGCACTCCAAAAACAAGAAATACTTGATTTTCAAGAAATTTAACAATAGCTGGAGCCGTAGCCTTAGGTAAAGCATGAACCAAAGGAAATTTGGTAAACCAGTCGACAACGACTAATAAGAACTGATTGCCTTTACGAGATCTAACGTATGGACCTAACAGATCACAAGAGATAAGCTGAAACGGGAAGTTAATGTTACGATAGGAACCCATCAGACCAGCTTGAGGTAAGTTTGAGGGCTTGCATGATGCACAGATCTTACACCTTTTGATATATTTATAGACAGATTTCCTCATATTTGGCCAATAATATACTTCAGAAATTCTAGCCAGAGTTTTATATAACCCAAAATGTGCAGCCGTAGGATGATCATGAAATTGAGATAGAATTTCTGCTCTGTTTTTAGTAGGAACAACAATCTTCCAATTTGATCCATTACTAATAGGGGCAAATTTGTCAAAAATATGTTTGTATAAGATATTATTTTCAACTTTAAAAGTAGGAAACTTATCAGGATTGCTGTTCACATTTTGGATCATTTTAGTGTACCATTCATCAGGCTGTAAGAGAGATAAGTCTAACAGATTCAAATCATAAATGCGAGATAGTGCATCTGCAACCACGGTACCTGAAGCTTTTCTGTGAATAATCGGAAAATCATATTGGGAAAGTTTCAAAATCCATCTGGCCAGTCGGGGTGAGGGATTTTTCAAGTTGTGCAACCAGGTCAATGAAGCGTGATCTGTGATGACAGAGAAATGACGGCCTTCAAGGAAATATCGAAAATGTTCTATGCCAAACAAAACTGCTAGGAGTTCCTTTTCGGTTGTTGTGTAAACCTTTTGGCATTTATTAAGCTTTTTGCTGGCATAGGCTATTGGGTGTTCTAGATTGCCTTCCATCTGGAAAATCACACATCCCAATCCGTGGTCTGAGGCATCAGTCATAAGAAAAAATTCCTTAGTGAAGTCGGGACTGCTTAAGATAGGAGCTGTAGTAAGGGATATTTTAATTTTCTCAAATGCCTCGTTAGCTTCAGGTGTCCATATAATGGACTGTCCTTTCTTTCTGTTATTCAACAGATCAGTAATAGGAGCAGCTAAAGTTGAGAAATTCTTGAGAAATCTACGATAGTATCCTATCATACCTATCAGTCTCCGAACCTGGGTCGTAGTTTGGGGAACCGGAAAGTTACAGATACTCGATACCTTATCAGGATCAGTTCTGAGACCGTTTTCATCTACAAGATAACCTAGATATTTTAGGGAGGAACGACAGAAATGGCATTTATCCAAATTAATGGTTAGGTTAGCATCCCGCAACTTAACATAAACTTTTTCCAAAACTTCCAGATGTTTCTCGAAATTGGGAGTACAAATTATTAGATCATCTAGGTAATAGAAACAATGAGGTTCTAGGGATGGACCAATCACAATGTCCATTAACCGACACATACTCTGAGAAGCAGAGATCAGCCCGAAAGGCATAGTAACAAATTCAAATAATCCTCTACCACTAACTGCAAAAGCTGTCTTTTGACGAGATGATTTTTCCAAAGGAATTTGAAAAAAAGCTTGCTTCAGGTCAATAGAGGAAATATACTTCGCATCACGAAGTTTGCTCAAAATAGTGTCAATTCGAGGAAGGGGATAAGCATCCCTATTAATAGTTACACTGTTCAACTTCCTCCCATCAAAACAAACTCTGTATGACCCATTTGACTTCTTGACAAGCCATAAGGGACTGCAATAACTGCTTGTACTTTCCTGAATTACTCCCAAGTCAAGAAGTTCATCTATTTCTTTATTGATGTACTCCTGCATTGCTTGTGGAAGAGGATACTGTGTTTGTCGGAATGGAGGGGAATTCCCAGTGTCGATATAATGCTCAAGAACATGAGTTTTACCCAATTTACCTTTAGGAGATAGAGTCTTAAACTTCCCAATAACTTGATCAAGTTTTTCCTTTTGAATGACCGATAATTTAGAGACATCCTGTATAGTATTGATCACAAACAGAGATAATGAGCTGACATTAAGGGAAAAATCAGTAAAGTCAATATTAGCATTGAAAGCTTTAAGAAAATCCATGCCCAGGATCACATCATGAGTGACAGAGGGAATGAGATAGAACTTAACCTTTCTAGAGACGTTCTGTATAATAATATCAATTTCAACAAAACCTTGGACATTCTGAAGTTGTCCATCAGCTGTTGTCACCTTAACACAAATATCATTTATAGGAACAACATCTCTAAGAAGGTTTATGCCATTTCTTCCTAACACGGAGAGATTAGAACCTGTGTCGATTAAAGCAGATACTGAATGATTGTTGAGTTTAATCTTAATATATGGTCTATTATCATGTCCCTTCTTGAACAAAAGAGAAGCTAAATCAAGTGTTCTTATAGAATGTTTGTAAAATTTACCAACATTATCAAGCCATTTTTTCCACTCTAATTTAGTTGTTTTCACAGAAAGAAAAGGTAACTTAGCATTTTTGTTTGGAGGAATAAAATCCCTCTTTAATCTTTGCTTGTGCTTGGAGTATCCTGAGACTTCTTCTTTCCCTTCTGAGGTTTGTTTTGTTGGCTTTCGTTCCCTGATGTTTGTGGAGAAGCAGTTGTGTTGTCCAGGGACACAACACCGCTTGCTTCGTTTTTTGAGCAATTAGGGCATCTTGGTTTAGTAACGCCTGCTCTTCCACAGCCATAACAAAACATCTTCCTTGGCCTAGAACATGAGCTATAAGTATGTCCCATAAAGTTACAGTTCCAACATTTCATGTTGGAGGACACTGTAGAAATATTTTCCCTGACTCCAGAGGATGAGGAAAGAGAACGGTACCCTGATGTGCTGGGAGCACTAAGATCAGGTTCTAAAAAGCCAGTTTTTCTCACAGGGAAAGACTGAGGTCTATGAGACCAGGTAAGGGACTCCTCAAGACGCTTACACTTATCAGTGAGATCGTCAACTGAATCTATGTCTAATAAGGCCAAAGGTTGAGTATACGAAGGAAGAAGATTACGCTGAATTATGCGAACTATAGCTTTTTCTTCTGGTTTACTCTCCAGACGATTAAAAAGTCCATTCATCGCATTAATATACAAGGCCACTCTTTCACTTGAACCTTGCTTTCTACCTTTTATCTCTTCTAAGAGATCTTCTTGATAATTGTAGGGAAGAAAATCTGATTTAAGTTTGGAAACTAAATCTGCCCAACAACTGAATCTAGATCTATTATTGAGATACCAAGTAAAAGCTTTACCCTGAAACAATTCAGCAGCACTAGCAAAAATCTCAGAGTCTGATACTCCTCGAGCACATCGGAAACACTCAACTTTTTCTAAAAATCCCACTACAGATTCTTTATCATTGGTCCCAGTGAAATGAACACCCCATTTATGAATAGGAATTGGCTTGACAAAAGGAAAACTAGAGGCACCCAAAACTGTATGATTTGGTGTAGAATGAGCCCCTGGTTGTGAAATTACTTTCATATCAAGTTCACCTTCTAAAGTTAAAACTTCCTGTAAATACTTTTTTTTTGTTCGTTCTTCATCATCAGAAGTGCAAGATAATCTAGAGATGCGGCCAGAAACATGTGTTAATCTATGAGTAAATCTTATAAATTCAAGATCTGAGGAAGTTCCACGAAAAGATTGAATTTTAATAGCTAAATCTCTAATACTTTCCTCAATACCAGTTATTTCAGATTCAAAGTTTAGATTCTCAACAAATGTAAGAGTGCTACGATTATCAGCCTCTTGTTTGAGTTGGCCTCTTAATAATTTTCTACGATCACTAGCGGATACAGGAACCTCTAACCCACGAGCTTTGATTTCATGCTCTAATTCATGAGTGTACAAATAGTCAACGTTCAATCGAAAGTGAGACATGATAATACCAAAGACAAGCTAAATATTCAAATCAAATATTAAAAAAAATATAGAAGTATTAAGATATATTAAGAAATAGAAAATATTCGATATTCAAAAGATAGTTGAGATAACAGGCAATTTTTCTCTTCTCTTAAGACTCGATAACTCAAAAGCAGAATGAAAGATAAATATAAGTGGTCTTATTTGAGAATTTTAGGAACGGTAAGTAAGCGGTAGATATTCAAAAGTGATTCAGAAAAATTTTGAAAAAAAAAGAAATGTATCTCCCAGTGTTTCTCCTTTTACAAGTTGTTAATCTTCTCAAAAACCGGCCCCACGTTGGGCGCCAATTTGCCCGACTCAAAAAGGTCTTTGTAGAGATAGCCAGACTCAGAAGGGTGTTTCCAGATATGCCCCTGGCTTAAAAATGTCTGGGTTTCCAGATATGCCCCGGCTTGAAAATGTGTGGGTTTCCAGATATGCCCCGGCTTGAAAATGTGTGGGTTTCCAGATATGCCCCGGCTTGAAAATGTCTGGGTTTCCAGATATGCCCCGGTTTGAAAGGGACCTGTAAGTTTTATAGGCCTTAAGGAATGCACCACTTCTACACACCTCCATTCGACTCGAGCTCTGTGTCCCATTATCACAAATTTAATAGTAACGATTAACACAATATGATCATAACATGTACATTAGAAAGCTTACACAAATCTGAATATTATATCTATTGAATGTAAAAACAGAAGCTCTGGGATCGACTGAAAGCATGTGAAAATAACCACACATATACATGAAGCGTTGAAATTTAGCTTAAATAATCTCAATGAAATAAAACCACATCGAAAAAGCAAGGGATTTGGTAAGGTAAAATCTGAGAAAGTTGTGTGATGCTATCTCAAATAGAAAAATGTGTTCAATAATAAAACTAACCTTATTTAGTGCCTGGAAAGAATTTTATATACGGGCAATCAATATAAAAATATGAATAATCATTCGAACTAACCTTTATTAGTCCCTTTAGGAATCGAAGAACCAAATCTTCCGATATTTATTCAGCAAAAAAGATAGCGTCTCTTCAGATATTCAATCAGAAAAATGGCGTCTCAGTGCACAAACACACAGCAAATATGCCTCTAATTCCTCCAGTCGAAAAAGAGAGTGAAACAAGGTGCTCACCGGTTTTATTAATTCCGTCTACACACAAAAAAATAATTTCCGGTCGAAAACACATCTACTTCCATCTTAACGCCGAAATTTTGACAGAATTGACGGAGGTCACAGAACCGCGATCGATAGCCGTTTATTGACGAGTATTGAAATAGTTGTTTATTTGTGAGCGTTAAGGTAGGCATTTGTTTGCGTCTTACGGATACGTTACCAAAATATTTGTAGATTTTCAGAATGAACTGTCATGACTTGAGACTTTTAATGATTCATAGGACATGTAACAATTTACTTGTTACAATCTGTTATAATACTAAATTCAAATTATTTTTTCGTAGTTAATTATCAAAGAGTTTCTCTTGCACCAATCCAATTCTACTGCTAGCATATTCAAATTATCTTTCTTCTTTCTTCTGAATCCCAAAGAATTGAATTCAATCCCTATTATTTCTGGGTTGTTTACATCAAACGCTGTCGTCAAGTCGAATGAAACTGCTTCGACGTGTGAACAGAAAAAATCTCTACCAGCACGGTGAAATGAGAGTGGAAGAGTGGGAGTTAAGACAAAAGATGGCATATTCAAACGGCCATTTGCTAAATTGAGTAGTACTCTGCTTGACGATTGAAAGGACCAAACATTTTTTTCAACTGTCTGTTTTTTATTAATTAGTATTTTTCCATTTGATTACTATTTTTGTGGGGAAGATATGTTGGACCTATTTGTTGCTATGTATTCCTCGTGGCTATGATATCAATAAATGATAATGTACCTTTCGACAGTCAATAAAAAAAAAACTCTGACAGAAAGTCAAGCTATTCCACCAACATTCTTCTGAGCTACGAAATATTATTAATGGGAAAAATCTCCCTGAACAAACAACCATTTCAACATTCGTTCGAAATTCATTTGCGTTTTTACAATACAATAGACTCACCGAGTATGCTCGTAAGTTCCAGTGACAACATTTTGAGAAGGTATATTTTTCCAATGCTTCATCTCGCAACCTTTTCCCGAATCGTCATCCCCCTCTCGAAACGCTTTCCCATTTTACACTTGGAGCACTCCTTCATTTTTCACTGGAATCTTATCGAATCACAAATGTCTCACAATAAACACCACTCCCTTCGGACAGAGGGATATCATTCCATCGCTGTTCTACCAGATAAAGAATTCAAGTAGTAATTATTCCAGAAGAATAATACATAGACAATATATCTCCTTGCTTAACAACCAATCAGTCTATTTCAAATTTTGAAATTCAGCCAATAGAATCCGAATTACAGTGAAACTATAGCTTGTCGCTGTATTTTCACGGTGATAAACCTGCTTAGTTTTTGTTTTACTAGCTGTCAAGTGAAAATAATGATTTAAATTATAAACGTCAAATCTATGTGTTTTGATTAATTATATTTCTTAATCAATATGAGCGATCGTTGGGGACAAATGGCGATTGGTATCATAGATGAAGCAGTGGAAAAGAGTATTCCCTTGAATACGGCCAGAAATAAAGAATCAATTACCAGGCAATTCAACAATTTTTGCTCAAACAGGGGTTATATTGTCGTCCTAAATATAATTCGTGGTATGATTAATAACCTATAATTTTTTGGAATATCAATTCATTGGCAATCCCAATGCAAGAAAATACAACTCGTCCTGCGGACTCGTATTTTCAGCTTTGGGATTGCAATTCATTAATAATCCAAAAAATTATCGGTAATAATCATACCACTTATTATATTACCCCTGAATATATTCCCCAACAGAATCACTTTACAATAATAGTTTGGACTCAACCGTATGTCTACTTCTGTTCCAGAACAAAAATGACATATTCCTAGGCCTATCAGTTATCTTAGAAATCTTCAATTTCCTCATACCGGATCTTCACAACTCATGGCATTGAAATATGGGACAGTTATATATTTTATCGTAATTTTAGAACATTTTACTTTGAGATTTCAGGCATTCCAGGCAATAAAACTCATTTTATTTGTATTCTCCTTATAGAAATTCGTATTTATGTTTTCAGATGCAGAAACAGGGACTTCGCATCAATAATTCCTCATCAACCTGCTCGCTATAAAGAACGGCCTAACGAAGTATTCCTTGACTTCGAAGCGTTCCTTCTTAGTACCATGAAAGAACGCTCCACTCTTTGGATCCATTCCCAAATAAAAGCATGCATGGAAGCAACCGACTGTCAACCCGATTTTTGTCTGGATCTCCACGAACCTTCAGGCCATGGAAGAAAAAAACGTAGAACCGATGTCATTGAGATAATGGACACTCCAGATGTCACTATGCTGAGATATAACGAGACTACACAATTTTCGAAAATAAAAGGCAATTTGGAATATACCGTTCTGATGCCAGGGGAATTTTATCATAAGACAAAATCCTCAGAAAGCAGCTGTAGTACATTTTTGGTTATAGTTGCTATTTTAGGATGTCTCCTGTTTTTATCAGCATTCTTGTTGTTTTGGTTAGCAAGTCGCCTACACTCTGCTTTGATGAAAGCCGCTGATGGGGGCAAAAATATCGATCATATAGTACGAGATACTAAAAGATATTCTATTCCTGGTTACATGGGAAGGGCTACTACACAATGAAGTTCAAATAAAAACAATCCATTACCAAAATTCATTTGACAGGAAAATAATGTTCTGGAGATATATTATTCATTTCAAGTGCTCAAAAACAAAAGAATATTCTCCAGTATTTGTCCTCTGGAGTATTAGTTCGAAAACAGATCAGTACTTACACTAGCTCATACATGTGATATATAATAATAATAGTTCATATTCATAGTTTGTTCTTTCGTTCATTCAGCAGACGCTCGAAATCGCTTCAAATCAGAAAACAAATTGAACAGATTTCCAGATTATAATGAATAAATACCACCTCTAAGTGGCATGAAAATAAGTTCAACGAGTTGAAACAGTAAGTTTTCAAGTGCATAAAATGTCAATAAAGGTGATGTGGTGGATGTAATTTCCGTAGTGAAATGAGACCGATTGTTTATGAGAATTTGAGTTACACACTGAAACAATGAAGTTGTCGCAAGAAATCGAATCCAAAAAATACTCGTAGAAAACGACTACACAGAGAAGAAATACAACAAAATGAGGTTCTTGAATGAAAGCCGAAAACAAGCGATTTCTAGCAATGATGAAAAATATTATAATAATAATTAAAAACAATTCACTTATTGTTAATGAGAAAACTCATTCATATGAGGTGTTGAAAAAAGGTGGTTTCTTCAGTAATGTAGTTCAAGAAGGAGATATTAAACTAGAAAGAAGAAAAAAATTCAATACGCTCACAGAAAAAAATCTGAATTTTCTAAAACATTTTTTGTCGTTGCATATTTTTTTATATTTTCAATATCATTATTTTTTGTAACTATCGTATCTGCTGTGTTTTATTTCAATATTCTATGTTTCTACTATGGATGATTTGTGTCAGTAATTATGATGGTGTGTCAAAAAAATTTGAATTGGTAAAAACAATGGGAGAATCAGATAATGTTGATGTCTCTTTTGCTACCAAGTTTGGTGTGATTGTTCTAACTGTATTATGAAAATCACAAAACAAATAATTATATGATATTTCTGATTATGGAATGATCTATATTCCGAAGTTAACTTGAAGAGGGCCGATGCCATTCCTGGCATTTGAGAGTTATAGAATTCAATGAAAATAAAACAATTGAACTTCCTCTTGACTTGAACTGCGGAAAAATATAAATTTTTGCCACCTTATACATGTCCTCTCACTTTCAATAACTCTCTCGAATCTTACCTCAGAACCGACAAACAATATGCTGATTGTGAGTTAATTATTGGTGGTATGAATAATGATATTTCACATGTTGATAATCCAGCTGTCGAATATCTCAATATTTATAAGGCTATATATCTCTTATTGATGAAGAAACGAGAGTACAAGGTCAAACTAAGTCATGTATTGATCACATCGTGATCACTAGGTCACATCGTCAAGAAGTGCACCAAATAGAAATGCGGTTCAAGCCTACCACTAACCGTAATATCAAGACACCCTAATTCTGCCAATTTAACAAGAGAAAGTAAAAAAAATACTGTTTACCAAATACCAAAGTAAAAAAAACTGTTTACCAAAACCATAATGAGAGGCTTAATGAGCATGATGACAAATCACCTCAGGTTTGTCACCTTTGCAAGATATATCCCAAAGTACACGCAATAGTTTATAAAAAAATTGAGAAGAAAAAACTTTCCCTTTATAAAGATAAAACAGTCAACAAAACTGTGTTGAACTGGTGTTGGTGAATTGTTGTTGGTTTCCTGCCTCCGAAGCAAAAGCTAAGAATAGTTATCCACCACCGAACTCAGATCAGATGATCTTTTCGCTGCCGGATGAAAACGCTGCGCCATCGAAACATCCGATACCACTCGTCCCTGAGTCCAATGTTGAAGCACCACCCCAACCATCACAACAGTAACAGAAACCCCACAAGAACCCCTAGTGGAAACAAAAAAAGGAAATGAAGTTAAAATAGATATAAACAAAGACAGATATAGCCAATTGTCCACTTCAATTGGGGTGAGCTGTAGCTCTACCAGGCTGAAAGTGGCTGAACTACAAAAAACCCCTACAAATTCAGAGATCTCTCTGAGTTTGATACCGCGAACAAGTCCTCAGTCGCGAAGAATCCAAAGAGCTCAGGATCCCCCAGAAGTGCCGCACGACCGCTCTTAGGCGAGCTTCACACGTTGACCGGCCTAGACCTCCACGTTAGCGCACACGACACCCCCCAAGTTCACCCTTCCAAGGACTCTGCTTGACAAGACAAGCTGTCGGACTGAACTATGCTCGCGCCCATTACAACAGGTCTCCTACAAAACAAAAATTAATGGGGTAGGCATCGAAATGCATGATACCAAAGCGCCTTAAAATTTGGTACCCTAGCAGACACAACATTCAATACAAATGAAACCCAGATAGAAACCACCTCCAAGTTTGCTATCCAAATCACTCACACCTGATCATTGTGGAGTGGATTCAACCCATCGAACCGATGCCGCCATCAAAAATTCCAACCAAAACTCCTAAGACATCAAATGTGGTGACTACGTTTGCAAAACGAAAGTTGCATTACGACCACATCAATATTCCAGATGAATCAGCATGGAACTCCAACAGCCGAACCGACTCGCCAAACCGAACCCACCACAAGATCGTCCAGCATTCAGGGAGCTGCCGTCCCATATCCTACAACAATAAGTAACCCAAAAATACCCTAGAAGAGATAGAACCTTAAGACAGAGATAAAAGATAAAGGAGAAATAAAGATACAAGAAAGATAAAGATGAGAGATATTTAGATATATAAAATGTTGAGATGACTTAAGCTTGACTGGTCTGGAATTGAATTATCTACAGAAATCAATTCATCAAGATATGAGACAAAAGAACATAAATTAGACAAAAAATGACAAACCGTTACAGTTATGCCAGATTCAATGAAAGAGGAGATTTGATTCTGAAACAACAGAGTTTCCTTCAGGAGATATCTGAAGATATACATTTCAAAAACATCACTCCAATTACAGAATGCACAACTGAATAGCTTGTTCATTCTTCTACTGTCCAAAACTGTTGACTTTCAGAAAAATGCAACAAAATTCTACAATAAGATGGATAATTGGTACATTTCTGTAGAGATTGTAATAGTCACGAAAATGAAACGAGTCTAAACTCAGTCAGTCGATTGTTTCTCTCAATAAAATGGAATCAAGTGATCACCATTGACTACATCAAAGTACATTCAGAATGAAAGCATTAGTACTACCATCTCGCAGATAACAGAACTGATTATTCCTAGATAAGACCACCACTGCTCAAAACATGCCACCTAGGCACCAAGATATGGAATATCATATCCAAGAAAAAGATAAAGTGTGAGATAGCTACTGCATGACTAACATCATCTGAATATCCCAAGACAATCATCGATGGCATCATTAGATGTTATGTAATATCAAAAGTGGCCAGTCGTAGGACTCTTACCTACCATCTGGTGTATGCTATGGTGGCAGAATTCTCAGGCCCCTGTCCACAGAGCCATTAGAGCAGATTCAAAGTACGATAGAGATAAAAGATAAAGAGATACAAGAAAGAGATAGAGATACAAGAATCAGGAAATGAACAACTTATACTCATAGCTAAGTACAAAAGTCACAATCAAGAAATCAAAGATTTTGCACGATGATGTACTCCAAGACATGGAATTCAAAATCAACCCGCAACGATATTTTCAATTCTTAATAATACTTTAACTTCAGAAATTCAAGAGGAAAACTGTAAGCCTCATAAAAATATGCAATCAGAAAGGTTTTTGCATTACAATGCAAGATACGATATAGAAGCAATATGCCTATTTGAGTCTTATTACCCTAAATAAGAATTACGGCAAGATAATATGAACAGAAAGTGGTCTGAGTTAATTGGGGATTCTAATTGAAATACTCTACATCCTCCAATAATTTATAACACTCTCCCATTCACAATGAGGAAACTTTATTTCCAAAATAATATGTTACTTGAATTTTTACAAATTACAAGATAAAGAGAGTAAATCTTCTAAGATACTACGATACTACGAATTTTTGGACTGATTACTATTCACAGATAGTCCATTTTCTAAATATTCTAAGAAAATTTGCATTGTTGGCACGTTAATGAAGTATCACTTCTGTACAAATGAAATTTGCTTACATTGTCACAATAATAGAAATACGGTACATCTGCATAAGTGAAATTTTGCCTTTACTGGCACGATAATAGAAATACTATATTTCTATGAGCGATAGGCGGTAGTTACTGAACGTCTATGATTGCGTTACTTATGTACTGTATGGTACTAGATTGCGATAAGATATGATTAGAAACAAGATACATAATAACAAGGTAGAAAGATACAAAAAACTGAAGGTAATGTATATGGCTATTGTTAATGAAAGTACTACTAAGAATGTCTCTATGGATTATGACAACTGTTCAATACAATAAACGTTAGGTTCGACAGCTACATGAATCTTTTGCAAGATGAATGTTATTGATTCACAAAGAAAACTCACATTCAATAAAACCTTATGGATGACATTTAGTTATAAAAAAATTCTAAGGAAATTGTGATGGAAGAGAACTTTCTGATAAAATCTACACCTACTCAAAATTAAAAAAAACTACTAGTCAGATTATCCGAGTCATGGAGAACTAGCTAGGTAATTTGGCTATTGAAATTGCTGCAAAAAGTTTATTCAAAAGTTGTGCAAGGCCTTTTAAAATTTTCAAACATATAGCAAAACAGTAATTGAGGAATGTGGCCTAAAAGATATACATGAACGTTAATTGAGCAAAATCAGTTGAGCAACTCAGTATCGTCATGACTGTCATCAGACGAAATATTATCCTCGTCAGTCAAATTAACAGCTGCGTTGAGGTTCTTTTGATGCCATTTACCTAGAAAATTGCCGTATCTATCTTTAAGTTCATATACAAGGGGAGATACTACTTTAGTTATTACACAAGGAATATATTTAGGACAATGTTTAGCTGTTATAAATTTTGATTTATCTCTTTTACGAAGATTATAATGTTTTTTTGTTTTGAGGTAAGATCAATGTAGTCGTTTTCTGACTCTATCAAAAATTGAAGGCATTTCTTGAATGTCATCTAATCGATGAACTTTATCAGAAATAGTGAATTCATTATTAGCGTTGTCAGCAATTTTACCAAAGAAATGCCCAGAAACAGGTACGTTACGAGCAAAAACAAGAAAAGAGGGAGTTTTTTCTGTTACTTCGTGCTTTGATAGACGAATGGCTTGGGCAATTCTGTAGACTTCTTCATCCCAAGTTCTGTGATCTTCATGGGCAAAGGACCTAATGGCTGTGACAATGGACTTATTTACCCTTTCAGTATGATTGATTTGTGGGTGGTAATTAGCATTATATTAAATCTTTTGAACGCCATATTTCTCCATTAAACCTGTAAAAAGTTTACTAGTGAATTGTTTACCATTATCAGCAGCTACTATTTGAGGCACTCCAAAAACAAAAAATACTTGAATGTCAAGAAATTTAACAATAGCTGGAGCCGTAGCCTTAGGTAAAGCATGAACCAAAGGAAATTTGGTAAACCAGTCGACAACGACTAATAAGAACTGATTGCCTTTACGAGATTCAACGTATGGATCTAACAGATCACAAGAGATAAGCTGAAACGGGAAGTTAATGTTACGATAGGAACCCATCAGACCAGCTTGAGGTAAGTTTGTGGGTTTGCATGACGCACAGATCCTACACTTTTTGATAGACAGATTTTCTCATATTTGGCCAATAATATACTTCAGAAATTCTAGCCAAAGTTTTATATAATCCAAAATGTGCAGCAGTAGGATGATCATGAAATTGAGATAGAATTTCTGCTCTGTTTTCAGTAGGAATAACAATCTTCCAATTTGATCCATTACTAATAGGGGCAAATTTGTCAAAAATATGTTTGTATAAGATATTATATTTCAACTTTGAAAGTAGGAAACTTGTCAGAATTGCTGTTCACATTTTGGATCATTTCAGTGTACCATTCATCAGGCTGTAAGAGAGATAAGTCTAACAGATTCAAATCATAAATGCGAGATAGTGCGTCTGCAACCACGGTACCTGAAGCTTTTCTGGGAATAATCGAAAAATCATATTGGGAACGTTTCAGAATCCATCTGGCCAGTCGTAGTGAGGGATTTTTCATGTTGTGCAACCAGGTCAATGAAGCGTGATCAGTGATGACAGAGAAATGAAGGCCTTCAAGGAAATTTCGAAAATGTTCTTTGCCAAACAAAACTGCTAGGAGTTCCTTTTCGGTTGTTGTGTAAACCTTTTGGCATTTATTGAGCTTTTTGCTGGCATAGGCTATTGGGTGTTCTAGATTGCCTTCCATCTGAAAAAGCACACATCCTAATCCGTGGTCTGAGGCATCAGTCATAAGAAAAAATTCTTTAGAGAAGTCGGGACTGCTTGAGATAGGAGCTGTAGTAAGGGATATTTCAATTTTCTCAAATGCCTCGTTAGCTTCTGGTGTCCATATAATGGACTGTCCTTTCTTTCTGTTATTCAACAGATCAGTAATAGTAGCAGCTAATGTTGAGAAGTTCTTGAGAAATCTACGATAGTATCCTATCATACCTATCAGTCTACGAACCTGGGTCGTAGTTTGGGGAACCGGAAAGTTACAGATACTCGATACCTTATCAGGATCAGTTCTGAGACCGTTTTCATCTACAACATAACCTAGATATTTTAGGGAGGAACGACAGAAATGGCATCTATCCAAATTAATGGTTAGGTTAGCATCCCCCAACTTAACATAAACTTTTTCAAAAACTTCCAGATTTTTCTCGAAATTTGGTGTACAAATTATTAGGTCATCTAGGTAATAGAAACAATGAGGTTCTAGGGATGGACCAATCACAATGTCCATCAACCGACACATACTCTGAGAAGCAGAGATCAGCCCAAAAGGCATAGTAACAAATTCATACAATCCTCTACCACTGACTGCAAAAGCTGTCTTTTGACGAGATGATTCCTCCAAAGGAATTTGAAAGAAAGCTTGCTTCAGGTCAATAGAGGAAATGTACTTCGCATAACAAAGTTTGCTCAAAATAGTGTCAATTCGAGAAAGAGGATAAGAATCCCTATTAATAGTTACACTGTTCAATTTCCTGCCATCAAAACAAACTCTGTATGACCCATTTGACTTCTTGACAAGCCAGAAGGGACTGCAATAACTGCTTGTACTTTCCTGAATGACTCCCAAGTCAAGAAGTTCATCTATTTCTCTGTTGATGTACTCCTGCATTGCTTGTGGAAGAGGATACTGTGTTTGTCGGAATGGAGGGGAATTCCCAGTGTCAATATAATGCTCAAAAACATGAATTTCACCCAATTTACCTTTAGGAGATAGAGTCTTAAACTTCCCAATAACTTGATCAAGTTTTTTCTTTTAAATGACCAATAATTTAGAGACATCCTGTATAGTATTGATCACAAACAAAGATAAAGAGCTGACATTAAGGGAAAAATCAGTAAAGTCAATATTAGCATTGAAAGCTTTAAGAAAATCCATGCCCAGGATCACATCATGAGTAACAGAGGGAATGAGATAGAACTTAACCTTTCTAGAGACGTTCTGTGAAATAATATCAATTTCAACAAAACCTTGGACATTCTGAAGTTGTCCATCAGCTGTTGTCACCTTAACACCAATATCATTTATAGGAACAACATCTCTAAGAAGGTTTATACCATTTCTTCCTAACACGGAGAGATTAGAACCTGTGTCGATTAAAGCAGATACTGAATGATTGTTGAGTTCAATCTTAGTATATGGTCTATTATCATGTCCCTTCTTGAACAAAAGAGAAGCTAAATCGAGTGTTCTTATAGAATGTTCGTAAAATTTACCAACATTATCAAGCCATTTTTTCCACTCTAATTTAGTTGTTTTCACAGAAAGAAAAGGTAACTTAGCAGGTTCTAAAAAGCCAGTTTTTCTCACAAGGAAAGACTGAGGTCTATGAGACCAGGTAAGGGACTCCTCAAGACGCTTACACTTATCTGTGAGATCGTCAACTGAATCTATGTCTAATAAGGCCAAAGGAGTATACGAAGGAAGAAGATTACGCTGAATTATACGAACTATAGTTTTTTCTTCTGGTTTACAATCCAGACGATTAAAAAGTCCATTCATCGCATTAATATGCAAGGCCACCCTTGATAATTGTAGGGAAGAAAATCTGATTTAAGTTTGGAAACTAAATCTGCCCAACAACTGAATCTAGATCTATTATTGAGATACCAAGTAAAAGCTTTACCTTGGAACAATTCAGCAGCACTAGCAAAAATCTCAGAGTCTGATACTACTCGAGCACATTGGAAACACTCAACTTTTTCTAAAAATCCCACTACAGATTCTTTATCGTTGGTCCCAGTGAAATGAACACCCCATTTATGAATAGGAATTGGCTTGACAAAAAGAAAACTAGAGGCACCCAAAACTGTATGATTTGGTGTAAAATGAGCCCCTGGTTGTGAAATTACTTTCATATCAAGTTCACCTTCTTGAGTTAAAACTTCCTGTAAATACTTTTTTTTGTTCGTTCTTCATCAGCAGAAGTGCAATATAATCTAGAGATGCGGCCAGAAACATGTGTTAATCTATGAGTAAATCTTATAAATTCAAGATCTGAGGTAGTTCCACGACAAGATTGAATTTTGACAGCTAAATCTCTAATAATTTCTTCAATACCAGTTATTTCAGACTCAAAGTCTAGATTCTCAACAAATGTAAGAGTGCTACGATTATCAGCCTCTTGTTTGAGTTGGCCTCTTAATAATTTTCTACGATCACTAGCAGATACAGGAACCTCTAACCCACGAGCTTTGATTTCATGCTCTAATTCATGAGTGTACAAATAGTCAACGTTCAATCGAAAGTGAGACATGATAATACCAAAGACAAGATTTTAATATTTAGAAATATAGAAATATTAAGATATATTAAGAAATAGAGAATATTCAATATTCAAAAGATAGTTGAGATAACAGGTAATTTTTTCTCTTCTCTTAAGACTCGTTAACTCAAAAGCAGAATGAAAGATAAATATAAGTAGTCTTATTTGAGAATTTTAGGCACGGTGAGTAAGCGGTACATATTCAAAAGTGATTCAGATAAATTGTAAAAAAAAGAAATGTATCTCCCAGTGTTTCTCCTTTTACAAGTTGTTAATCTTCTCAAAACCAGCCCCACGTTGGGCGCCAATTTAGTGTAACGTCAAGTTAAAAAAAAAAGAAAACTAACAGCGGAGAGAGACTCTCTTCAGGTGGGTTAGACTGGAATCTATTCACTATTGGTGGACATTGCACTGCCCTTGTTGAGACCTTACAATGTTTATAATTTTTTTGAGGGCGCCACCACCAGTAATGAACGGTTGAGAAATTAACAAATTCTACAAATAAAATATGACATTTATTTCATATCATGAACATGAATATGAATATGAATTTGGAAAAAAGAACACTAGGAGTACAGAGTTTGTGGACTTATCTTCGAAATGGAAGTGCTCCTGGATGTTTCTAGAGATGTTTCTAGAATGGTTTCATCGATGTCCCAGCTTCAAAGATGTGTGTGACTTGGAATGGTGTCTGTATTTCCAGATATGCCCCAGCTTAAAATGTCTGTGTTTCCGGATATGCCCCAGCTTAAAAGGTTTGTATTTCCAGATATGCCCCAGCTCAAAAGGGACCTGTAAGTGTTATAGGCCTTAAGAAATGTACCACTTCTACACACCTCCATTCGACTCGAGCTTTGTGTCCCATTATCACAAATTCAATAGTTACGACTAACACAATATGATCATAACATGTACATTAGAAAGCTTACACAAATCTGAATATTATATCTATTGAATGTAAAAACAGAAGCTCTGGGATCGACTGGAAGAATGTGAGAATAACCACACATATACATGAAGCGTTGAAATTTAGCTTAAATAATCTCAATGAAATAAAACCACATCGAAAAAGCAAGGGATTTGGTAAGGTAAAATCTGAGAAAGTTGTGTGATGCTATCTCAAATAGAAAAATGTGTTCAATAATAAAACTAACCTTATTTAGTGCCTGGAAATAATTTTATATACGGGCAATCAATATAAAGATATGAATAATCATTCGAACTAACCTTTATTAGTCCCTTCAGGAATACGAAGAACCAAATCTTCAGATATTTATTCAGCAAAAAAAAACGTTTCTTAAGATATTCATTTAGAAAAATGGCGTCTCAGTGCACAAACACACAGCAAATATGCCCCTAATTCCTCCAGTCGAAAAAGAGAGTGAAGCAAGGTGCTCACCGGTTTTATTAATTCCGTCTACACAAAAAAATAATTTCCGGTCGAAAACATATCTACTTCCATCTTAACGCAGAAATTCTGACAGAATTGACGGAGGTCATAGAACTGCGATCGATAGCCGTTTATTGACGAATATCGAAATAGTTGTTTATTTGTGAGCGTTTAGGTAGGCATTTGTTTGCGTCTTACAGATACGTTACCAAATATTTGTAGATTCTCAGAATGAACTGTCATGACTTGAGACTTTTAATGATTCATAGGACATGTAACAATTTACTTGTTACAGATGCTATGGATGTTCTACATATCGGACAATTATCACAAGTGACAGCGCGATCAACACAGCATGCTAGATGCTTACAAGGCATTGAAAACTACATTCATTTCATTTTCCAAACAAATTTTGCAAGAATAACGTTGATCAATGGAGTCCAACGTGTATTTTTTAAGATTTTTAATTCCGAGATTTAGGTTTTTGAGTTTGCAAATTTCACATTTGTCATAGTAAATTTGATGCTGAGTCCATACTACATCTTCAGGTAGCCCATCTTTCACCTCAAGATCACAGTAGAAGCACTTGACTCGATCACTTCTGCCGGTGTAGAAGAATCCTGCCTCAGCAAGGTCATGTAAAGAGCCACCGGCCAATCATCAAACGTCTTCAATCGGGTCTCTAAATTAACCTTATCTTTATATAAGTGACATCTTTTTCGTCTCACATAATCTCCCTCCTCATCAAAACGTGCAATCAGGTTGCCATCTGAAATGGTCCATCAGAGGATCATCCCCAAGTTTCCATCTGAATCCTTCGATGTGACATTTTGGACACACTACGGTATCTTCTCTACCGGTATGAATGGAACCAGCATCAGCAAGTTTTTCTTTCGGGAATTCAGATGTCCAATCACGAAAAGTTTCAAGTCTATCTACAAAGGTGTCAAAATTCGTTTCAGTTGTCATCATTCTCGCTAACACCTCCATTCTCAATGCAACACATAACTCAAATGAAATGAAATTCGAAATACTTCATGATATATATAATATGATGATGATATATTTATTTGAAAAATCGTGTTTTTTTTCGAAAGAAACACTGAGTCTTTCGTTAGAGACTCTACACATTTTATCGGGAAAATAAAAGATCTAACATCAAACCCGAATGATATGCTGGTGAGTTTCGACGTGGTTTCCCTATTCACAAATGTCCCGATAGATGAAACTCTTAACCTGATCAGTACTTTTGTTCCTCCAGACATAACCGCCTTGTTCAAGCACTGTCTGACTTCAACATATTTTCAGTGGGATGGAAAGTTTTTTGAACAGAAAGAAGGGGTTGCTATGGGGAGCCCACTGAGCCCTGTGGTGGCAAATTTCTTCATGGAACATTTTGAAAAACAAGTTCTAGGGCGTTGGCCGGTCCGACCATCCTGTTGGCTGAGATATGTTGATGATACTTTCGTGATTTGGGGTCACGGAGAAGACGAGCTAAAGAAATTCCTGGATCATCTGAATTCCTGGAATCCAAAGATTCAATTCACGATGGAAACTGAGAAGGATAGGAGAATAGCTTTCCTGGACGTATGGGTAGAAAGACGGGAGAATGGAAAACTGGGGCATAGAGTGTATAGAAAGCCCACTCACACAGATCGGTACCTCAACAAGAATTCCAACCATCACCCGAGGCAAAAGAGAGGAGTAATTAAGACCCTGGTAGAAAGAGCGAGACGCATTTCTGAGCCAGAATATTTCGAGGAAGAGATGCGTCATTTAGAAAACGCCTTTATATGTAATGGCTACCGCAGGGACGAAATTCACCGAGCCTTGCGACCCAGACGAGGAGTTTCAATGAATGGCCCCGAACCAGCCGTTAATGGACGGGCGTGTCTGCCTTATATTAACGGTGTGACGGACCGCATTGGAAGACTTTTAGAAAAACATGGGGTGCAAGCAATTTTCAAGCCCACGAGGAAAATACAAGAAAGCCTCAGATCCGCAAAAGACCCACGGGATCCATTAACTACCTCAGGAGTGTACCGAATACCGTGCAGTTGTGGTTCTGTCTATATCGGAACCACAAAAAGGAGCATAAAAACGCGGTTAACCGAACACAAAAGAAGTTGTCGCTATGGCCAAACCCAAAAATCTGCGGTAGCCGAACACGCTCTGTTGGAAGGTCATGACATTGACTTCGACGGAACACAAGTGCTGGACACAAGTAGGAGCTATTACCCCAGGCTCTATAGGGAGGCCATAGAAATTCATAAACATAAAAACAACTTCAACCGCAAAGAAGAGAGCCTGAACATTCATAGAACATGGATGCCAGCAGTTCAAAATGCACGAACCCTCCCAATGAGAGAAAAAACTCTTTCGAATAATCAATTAGGATCAATCGACCGTCCGAACCCAGATTCGATAAAGAGTGACTCATCATCTGAACCACATCAGATCAAAGCCTCGCAGCAGAGAAGGATACTTCGACCATTGCCGCATCGCCTTTGAAAATGTCTGCCGCAGATGCAGACGAAACGTCAGGCCTTAAAACCTGTTGTCCACGGCTCAGAAGCCCGGAAGCACCTAACAATTCAAAAAAACTACCGTTGAAGCTGCCCAATAGAGCCTTGTATTATTCGGAAACTGAAAATATCACATTTTCGTGGAGTGTTTACGTGGGATACATTACCAAGTAGTGGTCCTTGGCCGCGAGAATGTGATTAAATTGGATTCTCAGTTGAATGCTGGCACTCATTGGGTAGCTTACCGCAAAATTGGAAATGAGGTGGAATATTTCGATAGTTTTGGACATTTGAAACCTCCTCAGGAGTTGGTTCGATACTTGGGAAAAAATATCAAAATTTTCTACAACAAAGACTGCTATCAGAATTTCAATCAGTCAAATTGCGGACATCTATGTTTGTAATTTCTTTATAAAACTAACGGTGGCACACATTAAGGCTCAGTCATGTCTCTGATCGTCACGCTGACAAGTCATTCTTTCCATTTTGAAAGCTTACCTCAATACTCTCGTGTGTGAATTCTACAGCAAACTACACACCATAGATATCCGACCTGAAAGCTACATTGGAACATAACAAATTCTCTGAACGATTGTTGGAACCTTGTTAAGTTCACAAGTCTGATTTACCTGTGAAAACTGTCAAAGTTCGGACAATTCATCTGGACTGTAATATCACTTCGGGTGCTTATTTCAACGGACGACCATCCCATACAATATACAAGTTTGCACCTCGAGAAGATCCTGGTTACACAATCGACGAAGTTCCATTGAATTTGATTTATCTTCCTATGACAAGCAAAGAAGAGATTGGTAACATCACTGTGAACATACTCGATCAGGATTCCAACCCTGTAGATTTCAGAGGTGAACAGAACATTATTCGATTGGTTTTGAAAAAAGTTTGAAATGGGGCTGGTTTTCGATTATATATTCAGTGCTCACACGTCAGTGGCACCAAAAGTGGAGAAGCTCCCGAGCATATCAGTCACTTCTAGACTTTCTACTTCAAATCGACAATTTCTACAATCATTGGGTTACAATGTTATCCAAACAAGTATTCGACGTCAACCGAGAACCAAAGTTTGATGAATCCATTCAACGTTTGTAAACAAGAACTCATTACCCATATGTGAAATCCTTCGAGAACAATGATATCATCTAGATTGCCATTCAGTAGAGCAAAACATGGCTACTCATGTACGATGCAGTCGTTAGCGTCAGAGAAACATTGACAAGAACCGAAGGAAATGGCAAAGTTAGTTTTGTGAATGATGCTCCGGCATTTTTCTTCGACTCTATTTCGTACGAGCTCAATGGTAAAGAATTGGATAACGTTCAAAATCCTGTGATAGTAAGTACACTCAGAGGATACTTGTGTTATACTGCAGACGATACCAGTCACATGTGTATATCTGGATGGAATTATCCGAATGGATCCACACGAAATGAAGCTGATGGATTTTTCAACTTTCACATCCCTCTCAATTATTTTTTTGGAATATTCACCGATTACACACTGGCCATGTATGGAAAACAAACGATACGATTGGTCAGAGCTCGCAAGGACAAGAATAATATAATGATTGAAGATATTGCGAATGAAATCGACTACTAGTGAATGAGTTTCCAATTTCAGTTGTGTTTCAAAAAGAGGATCTATGTTTTATGGTGAGCCAAATTTCTTATTTTGAAGGCAAGATGGGCTTTCTGTAATAAACATTTGAATACATCTATCTATCTGGGCGTATAGTAGAGAAATATCATTATATTCCGAATGAATGAAAAAACGTACACTTTCAAAATCGACCACACAGCTGATATTTTCATGAGTGATAAATTTAAATTACGTCTACCAGCCCGCTCACAAATTGCTGAGTCATTTCAATATGGAGAAACCATCCAATTAAGATATATATGATTCATTGAAAAATGTGGTTTCTCAAAATGAACAAATAAAAACTGAAATTATCCAAATTAAAACTAATATAAACGCACACTCTGACTGCCTGCATGATATAAGAAAAGAAGTTGAGAACCTGAAAGAAGAAAACGCTGCACTAAAGCTGAAACTTCTTTCTGTAAATCGAGCACTGAAGAAAAATAATATTTTGATATTCGGTATCCCGGAAGAAGAGAACATTGTAGAGGTTGTAACTAACCTCAGCAACAACAAAGTTAGAGTAAGCCTAAAAGGGTGTAACATAAACAATACATACAGGATAAGAAAAAAGGCAACTAGCAGTGAGAGGCCCAATCTTCTCTTGAGCAATTTCAAAAAACAAGAAATCCTCGGAAAAGCAAAAAATTCAAAGGGAACTAGTATTAGAATCATACACGATTTAACGCCAGAGGATAGAGAAAAACAAAAAATCCTCAGCAAACACTATGAAGCGGCAAAAGAAAAAAATCATCGAGTCCGAATAAGCAAAGGATTTTTATCCATCAACGGAGAGAGGTTCACTCCCGAACAACTGGAACAGGAGATACCATCAACCAGTTTGCCACCAACTCTCACTTTTGAACTCCCAAACAACCCAATTCTTCCTGAGGGTTCAAAAGGAGCAGCTGATGATCAGAAACAAAATTAGAAAAAACCAACAGCAAACTCTTCGACGACCCTACGGCCCAGGAATGAATCATCTCACTATGAAAAACAGTACACAAAGAAGAACTGAAGAATCAAAAAGTCTCGGAATCCTTTATTTGGTTGAAGCTTATGTGTAAGTTTCAGTACTATTCTGACGTTTTAATTGCGATTTATTTACTATTGTTGAGAGAAATTCTTTATAGTCTCGTGTCCATCTGTACATTACAAGATAAGACTTTTACAAATCAATTATATTGTACGTTTCGGTTATTTATAGGTTCAATTAACGCTTCGTCCACTCGAATCCATTCATGAACTTCATTTTTTCTTTCATTCAATATCGATTGAATGATGGATAATTATATTCGAGATTTTCATGAAACAAGAATTGGAACAATCATCTCAGAGTCTGTCGAACATTTAGAGACAACACTGAAGAAAAGAGCAAATTTCAAGAATATCAAAATTTTTCACAATAAGATAAGATCCATCAGTAAAAATTTGGATGAGTTGAAAGTTATGTTAAATGGCCTTGAGAATGATTTTGACATCTTAGTATTGTCAGAAATGTGGAAAATCAGTGATTTATCCTTATATAAATTAGAAGGTTACGATCTCCTTCACAATGAAGGAAATGTAAATCAAAACGATGGACTAGTGATCTATATCAAACATCATATAAATTACAGCTACAACATTGGAAAAATTGAGCCAATCAAAGCAATAGAAATACTTATAGAATCCAATAACAACAATAGAATCCTAGTTACTGGTCTCTACAGGCCACCCTCAACATCTATAGACACATTTACAAATAATTTGTTCCCATATTTAGGAACATGTAGGAATTTTGAGACACAAATATTGGTCGGGGATGTGAATGTTCATATTTTGGATGATGACGATTTATTTTCTCAGGAATATTTGAATACAATGGGAGAATTTGGGTTTCTATCTGCAATTCATACATATACCAGAAAATATAAAAATTCAAAAACATGCATAGATCACATTTTTATTAAATTTAATGAACAAAATTACACTATTACACCTATAGTATTGGAAACAGCAATAACTGATCATTTATTCCTCCATAGTTCTTCAAATCTCCTCAACAGAAAAAATAGAAATAATCGAGGAAGATTTATATAAAGCATACCTCAATAAAAATAAACTGATTGAGGAACTCAAAAAAAAAATGGATGGGCGTTTACGGCACAGAAAATATTGACATAGCTGCAGACCTATTTACAAATCGATTAGATACGTTGTGTAATAAATGAACAGTCATCACAAAAATGAATGAAGTCAATAAGAAAAAATCGTGGATAACAGCCGGACTGGTTAAATCGGACTCTTTTCCGTTTTAGGAAAAAATCCTAATGATAAAAACTGCAACAATTATAAAAAATATCGCAACAAGTTGAATGAACTGATGAAAAGAACAAAGACTACATACTACCAATAAAAATCTCACAAAACGGTAATAATCCAACAAAACTGTGGCAGTGTGTAAATGAAATAACCTGTGAAAAAAATAAAACAGTCGGAGGGAAAATAACAGAAATAAAATTTATAAATGATATTATAACAAAATAACCCTAAAGAAATTGCTAACAAATTTAATAATTTATCTCAAGTGTAGGCAAAAACTTGGCGGTAGATATCAAAACAAAATATGACGTTCGATCAACAGTCAGAATTCACAGTCGACATTAATTTTTTTGAATGGAAACTAACCAAGACGAGATAAAAGCAACCAAAAAAGCTCCAGTTGGAGATAATTCCACCGTCGAGATGCTTAAATATGTTGCCAATGAAATATCTGCTCCTTTAGAGTAGACTTCTAGATTATTTGAAAAAATTCAAAATATTATCGGATAACCAGTTCGGTTTCACAGAAAATAGGTCGACAGACGATTCCATAGCTCACCTAACCAACAAAATCAGCCAATATATGGACAACAAAATTCCTACGTTATGCGTTTTTGTCGATCTTGCTAAGGCGTTCGACACGGTCAGCCATGTTGAATTATTGAATATAATGAAAAATCTTGGAATAAGAGGAACGGCTCTAGAATTGATGAAAGACTACCTTGGAAATAGAGAACAGCAATTGAGAATAACCAACATCCTCAGTGGTATCAAACTAGTAGAGTGTGGTGTCCCTCAGGGAACAATTTTGGGACCATTACTTTTTAATATTTACATTAACGATTTTTTCAAAATATCCATAAATTCAGAGATCATAAGCTTTGCTGATGATACGGCAATACTTTTCAAATCTAATAGCTGGAACAGTCTAAAACAAACCGCAGAATACGAATTGAAGAAAGTACTCGCATGGTTTATCAACCGTCTTCTAACTGTGAACCTAGAAAAAACTCATTACATGCTCTTCACATCATATTCAAGGAACTTACCAGATTTCGATACTCCAAGGATACTCATAGATAGTACGATAGTCGAAATTAGGCCAGTGGATAGTATAATATTATTCCTGGATAATAAACTGAAATGGAACGTACACATAGATAATGTAATAAAAAAGTTGAGATTCATTTTGTATAGATTCAAATATATATCAGCCTTATTCACCACCCAACAACTACGAATATTGTACTATGCACTTGTTGAGAGTCATCTCAGGTATGCAATTATTGCGTGAGCAGCCACTGTGAATAAGTATTCGAATAAGCTAAAGAATGTTCAGAAAAGATTTTTGAAAATTATGTATCGAAAACGACTGACCTACCCATCAAATCAATTGTATGCAGAAGCCAACATACTGGATATTCGTCCACTATTCTTCTCAGAAGCCGTATCTAGACAGCACAAATATAAAGAAGAACTGATTCCCATAACCCATCCTCACAACACCAGATACAAGGAGCATGCGTACTATGTTCCAAAGCCTGAAAATATTCTGCAAAGGAGTTATTTATATTTAGAGCCAAAACTTTACAACATCATTCATTCATTGTGAATAAATATTTCTTTTATTATTATTATTTGTCGTCTAAACAAGCCTAGTCGGATCCGTACTCCCCACTGCTCCGACCTAGTGGGCGGACGCGCTAGTATAAGTAACCAATGACCACTCCCCGCACCGCGGGGTGAGTGGTCACTGGCTCCGAGATTCGTGAGTCCTGAGCAGAT
Source organism: Zygogramma bicolorata (assembly GCA_032362365.1). NCBI lineage: Eukaryota > Metazoa > Arthropoda > Insecta > Coleoptera > Chrysomelidae > Zygogramma > Zygogramma bicolorata. The sequence continues at coordinate 57,642 of JAVJAQ010000588.1, forward strand.
GCAACGAACCGAGAATAACGGCCTTCTGCATGCGGCCGGCCAAGATCTCTGAGAACAGCTATAATCGGAACCACTGTACTGGCCTGAGGGGCTTCACTCTGTGAAGCATCTTCCAGGTCTCGATGTTGTGGGTTCTCGGTGCTCCCAGGCGCACCCTCTCCTCCACCAATCGCACTGGCGGTATTGCTACCGCCTGCTCAACTGGCCTCGGTGGGGCACGTACATAGCCACGACCACGAAGAAGGGATACATAATCCCTGAAATTTTGGGCGGAAAAGGCGGCATGCTCTGGGTGTGCCACGCACCACAGCGCATGCATTCTCGCCATGTACCCCCTTCTGGCGGGCTCACTACTCTCGTAGCACCGAATCAGGTCGTCTCTCAATTCGTCAGTCCACTCAAAACGTTGTCCGTGTTCATTTCCAGAGTCGTCATTGGGCTGTCCATCGGTTTGGGCCCCTCCACCTTGCCCTTGGCCCCTATCCGAATGGGGTCGGTTGTGGGGGCCCTGTCCTCTAGTGACAAGCCAGAGTTAAAGGCCTTCAAGGTGGTTATCCCAGCAGGCCCACGGCCGGCACCAGAGAGAAAAAGCATTTCTCCTCCGGATGCGCATTAGCTGCCGGTCTGATTTTGCATCCTAAGCTCAGGAGAGTGGTGGCGCTACTCACCAGAGACTATTCAGATGTTGTTTAGTCTCCCCTGCTTATTTATTATTATTTTGTCAAAACAAACCTAGTCGGGTCCGTACTTCCCACTGCTCCGACCCAGTGGGTGGACGCGCTAGTATAATGAACCAATGACCACTCCCCACACCGCGGGGTAAGTGGTCACTGGCTCCAAGAATCATGAGTCCTGAGCAGACGCAACGAACCGAGAATAACAACCTTCTACATGCGGCCGGCCGAGATCTCTGCCGCATTACGGCATGCCGGTATGATCTTGAGCTCCGAGAGTAGCGTTGATCTGGAACCACCGAGAGCACCTAATCAGAACCACTAACTTGACAGAATAGTCCGGGTGGAGCCTGCGGAGTTCGTAAAGTAAATCTTGGTACTTTGTCCGTTTTTCCTCCTCTTTTCGGACGATATTCGTTTTGGCAGGAGCCGAAAACTCAATAACGAATATCGTCTCACTTCGGTGGTCGAAGAGGACTATATCAGGCTTATTGGACTGTATCTGAGGGTGGGGATTGAAAAGTTCAAAAAAAATCGACACCTCTCATTCTCCACAACGGGCTCAATATCCCCTAGAGCGTAAGGCCGCGTTATGGCGATGGATATAGGCCGAGACCGCATAAACTGCACAAGATGACAGCAAATGCATCAAAGTCTCGGGCGCCTGTCGGCAGGCCATGCATCTAGTATCAGGGACCTCTAAACCCATCACGCGGCTCCGGTAGACTAGGGTGTTGAAGACAACCGTCTTGGCACGCCATGATGAACCCTTCAGTCTCCGACTTCAGCTCACCCGACCTGAGGAAGGCAAATGTCAGCTTAACAGACAAGCCATGGTCCTCGATGTTCTCAAAGAAGACCCCATGCATGGGCTTGTCTGTATGCAGCTGCAGCATTTTAGCATTTTCTGTAGCCTTGATGTGAGCTTTTTTCCGTGCGGGCTCCAACTCGGTGACAGAGAGTTGGTTTACCCGCTCGGTGTCGAAGACTATACCAAGTTCATCAGCAGCGCGCCTTGCTGCCTTGAATAAAAAGGCTCCGACTCCTGTATGTTCATGATCTCGGACCATGCAGTGTAGGGGATCCGAACTCCTGAGAGACTCTACAGGCTCCATCCAGTACCATTCTGTTGTGAAGACACTCCAAACTCAAAAGTCCACGGCCCCCTTGTTGTCGAAGGAGATATAAGCGTGGAACGGACGATTTGGGATGCATGCTTCTGTGCATATGCATCATTTTGCGAGTCTTTACGTCAAGTTGCCGCAACTCTTCCTGAGTCCAGTTGACTTCTTCGAAGGATTAGAGTAGAATCGGAATGACAAGCATGTTGGTGGCAGAAACTTTGTTCTTGCCCGACAGCTCTGAGGACCAGATCTGCCGTAGTTTCTGCCTATACTTGCCACGGAGAGCATTTTTCACCGAGTCTACCTCTTGGGTGTTGCGTTGTTCCACACCCAAATAGGTGTATGTCTCTCCGGCATTAAAATGATGTAGAATGCTTCCGTCTACGAGTTGGGCATCCTCCGCGAAATCCTCGCATCGTCCTCTTTTGAGATGAACCAGTGCACATTTGTCAATCTCGAATTCCATACCGACAGCATGCGTGAACTCCTGAACCACCCTGAGGGACTGCTGTAGGTCCCTTTCTCCAGAGGCATAGAGCTTGAGGTCATCCATATAGAAAAGATGTGTGACCTTATGCCTCGGGTTTCCAGGGGTGCCGCAGTTATATCCCTGGGATTTCCTGAGTGACAATGGCATTAGTGAGATGCAGAAGAGAAGGGGGCTGAGGAAATCTCCCTGAAAAACACCCCTTCTTATGATGACCGGCTCTGTTTGGATCCTGCTTTCACCTGATGTTGTGGTGAAGCGAGTCATCCAGAGCGGCATCAGTTGTTCGATGCATCTCACTATTTGGTCGGGTACCGCAAGGCACTCGAGTAAGTACAACAACAACTCATGTGATGTTGTATCGAATGCCTTGCGATAGTCGATCCAGGCCAGAAAGATTCCGCTTATACTGCACGGAGTCCTGCGTGATACATCTATCGATCAGCAGGTTCTCCTTACGGCCCGCGGAACCCCTCTTCGACCCTTTCTGCTCATATATCCGTTCGAACACCTGGTCAACTGCTTGGAGAGTACGCAAATACAAGATGCGTGTGAACATCTATTCAAGCATTCTATCGGTCTGTAATCATTAGGATCCGACAAATCTCCGGTCTTCGAGATTAGCACGGTTCGCCCCTCGACAAACCATTCCGGAATCAGCTGCTCTCCATTCAGCCAAGAACTGAATATTCTGGCCAAATGGGAAAGCTTCAAACTGCGTCAGGGCTGGAGTGTCTCGGTCGAGTGATTGCGGATGCTCGTAGATACCTTTCCAGAAGGATTCCACCCGATCAGCGGCCGGCGGATTATCCACAACACGCGAAGGCGATTGGAATAGGCGGGAGGGTTTCTCGCGGAACTGTTTGTTCTCTGAGAAAGCCCTCGCCCGCCTCACTAGTGATTTTTTTGCAGTCACCAGCATTCGTATCCTCTCGAGGCAATGCTGCTTGATGGTGAGCAGCACCCCTCGATTCAATGTGTGATGGGATCTCCGCAGTTTCGCAGCGATATGCCGCACTGCGTGCGTAAATGGTCTTTGAGCCGCTAAGTAGTCCATCACACATCGGATACGAGACGCGTGTTGTCTCGCCGACTTTATCTTAGCCTCCATCTTGTGTATGCGCTGTTCATGCTTCCTGGAGGGGTCGAAGGGTCTGTCACCCGCTTCTCTCCCAGAAAGAGCCTGAACAGAGTCATACACGGCACAGTTGATCTGCCAGATGTCGGCCTCTTCTGTAAGTTGTAACCCTCTAAATTTTGAAAGTGCAAAGGGAAAGATTCAAAATTCAAAATATGGAAGTTATCACTTATGTGCTGATAGGCTGCTCAGATTGTTACGGTGAGGGTGTGAGTAAGTTCTTACAAATGACTGGTAATAGTCGAAAGCAAATTTAGATTAACTAACACCGATATTTCATAAGTTGACTTGGCTGGCTCAGTTAGTGGGCGCCAGGTAGTAAATGAATTAATTAAATGAGTAAAAGTGAACGAAAATAAATGACAGATAAATCACTACCAAGGAAATTCTCCAGCTTGGGTGAGGAGGCAGAATAAATAGCAGGAACGATTAACAACTTTAATTAACAACAAACAAAAAGCTGAAGGCTATAATGCATTTTAAGCTGAAGGCTTATTAATTTATGTACTATATCAATCAAAATTTCAAAAGCTGAAGGCTATATTACTAACAAAAGGCTATGTAAACGACAAAAAAATAAATATCAGCTGAAGGCTTCAAAAATTCAGAATATTTACAAATCTGTCAATCTGATTCAACGAAGATGGTCCTGGTTGGATAGTACCTGGGTGGGTGGTTTGAACGAAGTTGGTCCTAGCGAAGTGTTGTTGGGCTGGAGTCTACTGGGCTAACAGTTACTTGCTATCGTTCCTAACTTGACCACGATGATGACTCTATGGTCTCTATGAAGCAGGACGATTGTTTGTACTGGTTGACTGAGCCTCTTCGATAGTAGTTAACTGAGCCTCTTCGATCAGGATTCGTCAGCGATGGGACCTCCTGGTAATACCAATCCTCTATCCAGTATTTGGCTTCCTCAATGTTATGCGAAACAAACGGAATGAATCAGAATTGATTAACACAATATTTCAGGGAACGAAGGATATCCTTAGAACCATAGGGTATATTCAGAATTTTACTCAGCAACATTTTACTTTTAAAAACCAAGTAAGGGTTAATAAAAATTGGAACGAAATAAAACCAAAAAAAATTAAACTAGAGACTAGAGAAGCCAGTGTTCTCCTAATAAAATGGAATAATGAAATTAAATTCCACAACAAGTGGCAGAGAAAAATTATAATTAAATCAATTCCAACTTTATTGAAAATCTATTCAATAGTTGTTCAATTAATATGGAAGTGGCAGGTGAAGTATTAAGAAAAATAATCTCTGATAATTGTAAAGATATCGTAATAATTCTATCAAGGTATTCACTGTGATATTATAAATAATATTGTGAAGATATCGTAATAATACTATCAAGGTATTTACTGTGATATTATAAATAATATGAAATACGGCTGTATGAGCCAGATAAATCTGAATCAAAAAAAAATGTTTTGGCTCAAGGAGCAACCCTTGACGCTGACAAGGGTGGCAGGCACGATGGTAAAGGCCAAAGATACAACCTGATAGACCTGACTTATAAATAGTACAGACCAGCAATTGAAAGTTCCCCAGTGGAAAATCCCAACGCCGACCACTGCACTACTCAGAAGGACAGAGAACAAATTCTCTCAGATTCGCATTTATTTCCCTGTTGGATCTTTGTCTGTGGCAGTGCTAGCAGTCAACACCGTACTTCTCTTCCAGTTATACTTCTAATGATCAGTCCCCGAAATGATACTTTTTTAATATCTGAAAAAAGTTTACAGAGTAGACACTGTTCAGACAGGCGTGAATGGTTGAATTCGTGATCGCACGATACTGGGCTAGCAAGTTCCTATCCCCGAAGGAACATGAAGTTATTTTCAATGCGATCAAATTTCAATGAATACCGAAAATATGTTATTGATCCTCTCCTAAGGGATCTCCGTAACAAGTATTCGACACTGAAATTCAATTCTATTCAACGATGATCAAAATAAAGGAAAATTTTGATTTTTAACCCCAACCCTGGTGGTCTCGGAAAATTCGAAAAACGTTCTCTAGAAATTAATAGGACTACTCAATTAGTTATCTATGCATTCAATATACGTTCTGCACCATTCACTAAAATTAAGATAAGATAAAATAGGTCTCTTACCAGAAAATGCCTTTACACCACGTCTCTGCACAAACCTGTCGATTCATTAACGGCCGCTACTCAAGTCTGTCTCCCGAGGAAATGTCTCGATTTTCACGATATGCGATCGATATCCGATGTTTTTCGCGCAAGCGGTCTTCACCCGAGTTGGAAAGAGGAAGTGACTACTGTCCCGGCATTACTTCGATGCAAAATGTTAAAACTTTAGCAATGGAACGAAATTTTCGTTACAAAGGGCACTACGAACCTCTGCATCCACTCGGGCCAGTTGTTCTGGCCTGAGGGGCTTCACTTTGTGAAGCATCCTCCGGGTCCCGATGTTCTGTGTTCTCGGTGCTTCCAGTCGCACCCTCCCCTCCACCAATCGCACTGGCGATATTTCTACCGCCTGCTCAACCGGCCTCGGTAGGGCACGTACATAGCCACGGTCACGAAGATGGGATACATAATCCCTGAGATTTTGGGCGGAAAAGGCGGCATGTTCCGGGTGTGCCACGCACTACAGCGCATGCATTCTTGCCATGTATCCTCTTCGGGCGGGCTCACTACTCTCGTAGCACCGCATCAGGTCGTCTCTCAATCCGTCGGTTCACTCAAAACGTTGTCCGTGTCCATTGCCAGAGTCGTCATGGGGCTGTTCATCGGTTTGGGCCCCTCCACCTTGCCCTTGACCCCTATCCGAATGGGTTCGGTTGTGGGGGCCCTGTCCTCTAGTGACAGGAACCAGAGTTAAGGGCCTGCAAGGTGGTTAGCCCAGCAGGCCCACGGCAGGCACCAGAGAGAAGTAGCATTTCTCTCCCGGATGCGCATTAGCTGCCGGTCCGATTTTGCATCCTAAGCTCAGAAAAGTGGTGGCGCTACTCACCAGAGACTGTTCAGATGTTGTTTAGTCTCCCCTGCTTATTTATTATCATTATTAAAAGTTGGGAAGACTAAAGCCAAACTGAATATCGACAGTATCGAATTGAAGGTGGAACATGTTTTTCCCAACGATGAAATTCGGAAATTCGTTTGAATCTCCTCCAATATATAAAATCTGATCTTCCCACGATGATACCGTTCAGGAAGTGGGAGTTACATGAGCTTCCTGAACTGACTACAGGGTCTACAAAAAAAATTTGAGCACTTAAAACGTGTTCTGCTCTGGAGAATCCACGATACATCATCACAGTATTACAAACAGATCGTGTAGATAATTCACGTGAAGATCCCACCTACTCTGATAATATCGTTTTGTTGGATATCAGATTGAATTTGAACAGTGATATCAACCCACATGAGCGTATGCGATTGGATTTCAAAAAGAATGATTTTGTTGAAGCTCACACAGCTTATAGCGATTTCCACTCCAGCTATATGGACACACTGAAAAAACAGCATCTGCTTGATTATGTAGCATTCAGACAGCGAGCTGTTTTCATTTTAGAAAAGAGCTGAATTTGTAAAATCGAGTATGGTGGATGTGAAACTTGACCTTGAAGCCAAAAGGGGATTTCCATCCAGCACACGTGCCTATTGCGTCATCATTCATGATTGCATTATGGAGCATTTGCCCTTGAGCGAAATCGTTCGACATTTACCTTGAACGCCGAGAGGAGCCATCAGTTGTGTGAGAGACGTCGAAGATGGAACTTGTAGCAGTGTACATTCAAGGTTTTGATTTGAGTGGTGTATTCTACCCAAAATAGATTTCTATAACCGATGAGGTGCAGACGGATCATTTTTTGCTGAAGCCTCCGAAGCCGTACAGTTCCTTGTCTGCCGGAGAGAAACGACAAGTGAGATATGTCGAGCAGAACGTGCATGGCTTGCGATATTCCGATGGTTTCGTGGATTACTCTGATTTGTATAGTATTTGAAAGAGGTTGGAAGATGCTAATGTGATATATGTGAAGGGACATCAAAAAGTTGACTTCATTCAAAAACACTTCACAGAACCGACATCGGCTCCACACATTGTCATTTTGGATAAATTCCATACTCCCTCAACCGCAGCGAATCATCAACCACCTCCAGTTTTTTCCTTTGAAAAGCCTCTGTGTATGAATCACAGAGGTAAAAAAGTACGCTGTAGCCTGATACACTGTTCCGCAATATGGAAGTGGATAGAGGACCGAATGGTATGGTGATCAATGCTGAATCTGAATAGAGCCACCACCGACAGCAGCATGGAAAGGTATCCAATCGAATTATATGTATTTTCAATACGAAATCCTCACGTGGAATAAAGCCTGTACCTATTTCTGATAAATAAATATATCATATGGGTTTTATTGTTTAAATGAATGTTTGAGTTGATTGGATTCTCAGTTATTCGTCCACAATGGGCGTGTTAAGATCGAATTATATCATTTTGTATGCAGGTTTTTCCAATAATTCATACATTTATTCTCCAGATGAGGTAAATGAAGTGTTTATTACTCTCGAAAATGCAAGTGGATATAGAAACAAAACGTGGCCTTCAAACTGGATACCGATGATTCCGACTGTTATCAATGAAGGTCATTTGTATGTACTGAGTGCCGAAATACCTGTTCTATTGCTTACAAGTTGAGACTTGTTTTTGATGACCGTATGTTGTATTTTTCTACTTCCCTGGGGTAATCTAAGCTCAACACACTGTGAAATTTTATATTTCAATTGAAGTAGGTATCGATACATTTTTTGACATAAAAATTAAAAATTGTTTCCTTGTTGACTGTCATGAAATATTTTTGAACTGATGTACTTCATTTTTACAAGTTAGAAATAAAAGTTTTTCTAGTTGAGAATTGTATTGCTCCCAATTTCACAACAGGTTACGGGCCCAGAGCATTAACCATAGCGTATCTCTTCATAATACATTTCACGGGTGAAATTTTTCAAAAGTAACAACCCAGTCATGCAAAGTGAAACGACTTCAAATGGAGGTGAAACGAATGTGAATATTCATTCAAGCAGTGTGTCTTTGGCTGTTATTGAACCTCTTCATGATAGGAATGGATATAGTGCTTGGAAATCCAAAATGAAAATGTATTTGATGCATGAAGGTCTCTGGGAAGCTGTAGCAGGATATCCAGTAGCTGATAGAACAACCAAAGAAATGAAAGAGTTGAAGTGTATGAAAGCCTTCACTAAAATTTCCTTAACTCTGGAAGGAGCTGCTCTTACACTTGTAAAAAGATGTGAAACAGCTAGGGAAGCTTGGGATGCACTTGCTAAATCTTACGAAGATAGAGGACTTGGACGACGTCTCAATCTACAAAGAAAGTTGTATCGATTACGTTTGCCCGATTTCCGATCCATGGAGGATTACCTTACTGAAATTACTGATACAGCTCATCAACTAGCCGATTTTGGAAAAGAAATTGATGATGAGTCCATAGGAGCAATTATGCTTGGTGGTTTGACATCCAGATACGATCCTCTCGTCATGGCACTAGAGAACTCGAATGTTCAGATCACATCAGAGATGGTGAAGTCAAAGTTGCTCAATGAAATTACTTCTAGTTCTGTAGCAGAATCGGCAATGGCAGCAACAGATAAGATAATATGGAAAAAACAAGACAAGTTCAGAAGAAAGGATGTAGTTTGCTTCAACTGCAAAGAACCAGGTCACATCAAGCCAAGATGCCCAAGATTGAAAAGTCGAAGCGAAAACTCTGAAGTGAAAAAGGACTATAGTCTTTTAACGGTTTTTTCTTCAAACGTAGGCTCGAATAGTTGGTATGTTGATTCTGGTGCCTCAGCACACATGACTTCATCGAAAGGTATGTTACAGAATTTTTCTCTCGAACAAGCTGGTTTAGAAGTTACTGTTGCAAATAATGAAAAACTTTATAGCGAAGGTTCAGGAACAATTTATTTTTCTAACCCTTCTAGTCAAATAAATTCAATGACAGGTGTCGTGTATGTGCCAAATTTGAATGCTAATCTCATTTCCGTTTCAAAAGCTGTTGAAAAGGGTTTTTCTATTGTATTTGATTCTGTAGGTTGCTTTTTTTTAGACAGGATCAGTGTAAAATAGATGGAAATGTATTATTATCTGCTTCCTTACAGAATGGTATGTATAAATTGGATATATCATCTTCTTCGGGAGAAGGGAAGGACAATGCGGATCTGTGGCACTCAAGATTGGGGCACTTGTGCCGATATGGTATGGACCTTCTTAGAACCAAAATGGCGTTTGGTGTGAGTTTTTCGAGGACAAACGATCACATTTGTGAAGTCTGCATCGGTGGAAAGCAACACCGATTACCGTTTAAACAAATCAAACACAGAAGAGGTAAGAAAACCCTTGATTTAGTTCATTCTGATGTTTGTGGTCCTTTTAGTACTGAATCTTTATATGGTGATAAATACATGTTGATTTTTGTTGATGATTTCACAAGGAAGATATTCGTGTATTGTATCAGTTCTAAATGTGAAGTGAAAAGTAAATTCATGGAGTTTCAGGCTCGAGTAGAGAATGAAACTGGCAATAAAATCAATACTTTGAGAACTGATAATGGTACTGAATATGTTCAGAAAGAATTCAGTGAATATCTGAGAATTAAAGGTATCAAGCATGAGACATCAGTGCCATATACACCGGAACAGAATGGTGTTGCAGAGCGCACCAATCGTTCAATTGTTGAAAAGGCTAGATGCATGTTGCTTGAGGCTGGTTTACCGAAGGGATATTGGGAAGATGCTATTAAAACAGCAGTCTATTTAAAGAATAGATCTCCACATAGGTCTGTAGCAGAAATGACCCCAGAGGAAAAATGGTCAGGCTATAAACCAGATTTGAGTCATTTGAGGATTTTTGGCTGTAAGGCTCATGTTCTTATTCCTAAACACGAAAGGGACAAGTGGGATGCCAAATCTAAAATGTATGTTTTCGTGGGGTACAGTGAAACTTCAAAAGCATATCGTTTGAGGAAAATTTCAAATCCCAGAAAAATTGTTGATGCTAGAGATGTTGTTTTCCTAGAAGATAGTTTTCCGAAAAAATGTGGGGAAAACAAAGTTGAAAGGAATATTGAACAGAATTTTACACCTGAAAATGATTCAACAGTCAATAACAGTTTTTCTATTTCTAGGGATTTTGCTGCTGAAGAAATAGAATCAGAAGTACCTCAAGAAAATAATGCTATCTCCAATGAAGAAGAGAATAGGGTAATGCTTGAAGATGAAAAAGAAGTGGAAAGATATCCTCAGAGAGACAGAAAAAGGAAAGAGTTTCCAGGTTTTGAACTCTACAAAACTGATTGTGAATTCAAAGCCGAGCCCCAAACTTTTAAACAAGCATTATCGGGAGAAGAGTCAGAAAACTGGAGGATTGCAATGGATGAAGAGTTCAACTCTCTTATTGCTAATCAAACATGGGGTTTCGTTGAAAGACCTGTTAACCAAAAAGTAATTCCTTGTAAATGGGTTTTCAAAAGAAAAAGGAATGAACACGGTGATATCATCAGATAGAAGGCCAGATTGGTGGCCAAGGGATTCGGACAAACTCATGGCGTAGATTATGATGAAACCTTCTCACCAGTTGTAAGATACTCCACAATGAGAACTTTGATAGCTCTTGCTGCTGAACTTGATATGGACATACACCATTTAGATGTTGAAACAGCATTCCTTAATGGAGTTTTGGAGGTAACGGTGTATATGGAGCAGCCAGAAGGATTCATATTGGAGGGACAAGAAGAAAAAGTGTGTAAACTAAAGAAGGCTTTGTATGGATTGAAGCAGGCATCACGAGCTTGGAACCAAACTGTTCATAGGGTGCTCCTGGAAATGGATTTCAAGCAATCAAGCCACGAAGATTGTGTCTACCATAAAACAGATAAAGGTAAACTAATTTACATAGCTTTATGGGTGGATGATTTTTTCGTTTTCTCTAACTGGAAAGAAGAAATGGCAAATTTGAAATTGAACTTATCCAAACACTTCAAATTGAAGGATCTGGGAGAAATACAGCAAGGTCTGGGTTTTTCATTCAGAAGAGATAGATGCAAAAATATCATCAAAATAAGCCAAGAAAGATATATTACTGATTTGCTTCAAACTTTAAACATGGCAGATTGCAAACCAGTATCAACACCGAGATATTCGAATGTACACAAAGAACTTCAGGAAGATGATGGTAATGTGATAGATGTTCCATATCAATCTCTCATTGGAAGTTTGATGTATCTTTCTGTTGTAACAAGACCGGACATAGCACATATAACGAGTTTCCTAAGTCATTTCAATACATGCTACAAGGAAATTCATTGGAGAATGGCAAAGAGGGTGCTTCGTTATTTAAAAGGAACGGTAGATATGGGAATTGTATATCAGCGAGTCGGGAATAACATCACTGGATATGCCGATGCGGATTTTGCAAATGATTTGTCTTCAAGAAAATCATATACAGGGTACGTATTCACTTTAGCAGGTGGCCCAATTTCTTGAGAAAGCCGAAAACAGAGATATGTTGCTTTGTCCTCGACTGAAGCCGAATACATTGCTCTCTCGGAAGCATCGAAGGAAGCTGTTCATCTGCAGTACTTACTCGATGATTTGAAAATAGGTGAGAAAAATTCCATCATAATTTATAATGACAATCAAAGTTCTCAAAAACTTTTGATGAACACAAGTTTCAAAAATCGGACTAAACATATTGAAATAAAATATCATTTTGTAAGAGAACAGGTAAAACAGGGTAGAGTCGAAATTAAATATTTATGCACGGAAAATATGTTAGCTGATATGTTAACCAAGAGTTTAGCTCGAGTGAAACATTGGAAATGTATCGAAGGATTGTTTATGTCTTGAGAACTATGATTTTTTTTTTGAATTATTCGTGTCTGCTTAGATTAGGGGCGAGTGTTGTATTTTTCTACTTCCCTAGGGTAATCTAAGCTCAACACACTGTGAAATTTTATATTTCAATTGAAGTAGGTATTGATACATTTTTTGACATAAAAATTAAAAATTGTTTCCTTGTTGACTGTCATGAAATATTTTTGAACTGATGTACTTCATTTTTACAAGTTAGAAATAAAAGTTTTTCTAGTTGAGAATTGTATTGCTCTCAATTTCACAACACCGTACCTATGGTGACTTGCCGGATTGAAGAGAAATCTAACCATCCAAGCTTTGCATCGAATCTGATATGAAAACAATTTTTGCATTGATTTACTTCATTACGAGTGTGTCGTTGGTACACGTTTTCAAATCTATTGAAATTCAAATTAAGGTGATATGAAGAAGATGAGATTCAGTGAGGACGACAATCGCATTCAGTACTTGTATGTATGGCAATTTGCTTACCAACAATCTAGGAACAAATTTTGGAGGTATTTTCCGATTGATCGAATGCTTTTTCAAAGACGTGTAGCATTAATTTTTTTGCTTACTTTATTTTGTGGTAAATCAGCTGATTCAGTTGAAATATCCACCATTTTGATACATTTTTGTGTAGGTAGACACACCTTTTTTGGTTGCGTCTAACCTTACCGCAAGGTCTGTTGGATCTTTTTGTTTTATAGCTCTGTGTGAGGGCCCTTAGAATTCTCTCACCTTGGCATTCAACGAGAAGATGGGTAAAAGTCCCATGACTGGCCACTTTTGGCATTTGACAACTGCTTATTATGATACCTTCATTTATGAAGTGTTGCCAACCACATTATTTGGGTATTTTTGTTTTGGGTAATATTTTTGTTTTATATTTCGGGACGGCAGCTCCCTGATGCTGGATAATTCTTGTGGTGGGTTCATTTTGGCAACTCGGTTCTGCTGTTGGAGTTCCGGATGATTCGCTTGGAATATCCTTGTGGTCAATAATGTAAACTATTTAGAGTAGTTAGGACCATAGTCACCACATGGATGTCTTCAAGGTGTTGGCTGGGATTCTGGTGGCATTGTCGATTCGATGGATTGGGTCCACTCCACAATAATCAGAGTGTGAGAACGGTAGCAAACTAGGGGTGGTTCACTACTAGGGGTTTTAACCTCACACTCTCTTACGCAGAATGTTATTTTATGTTTGCATGTACACCAAGGATGGGCGACTTGGTATCAAGCATTTGAATACCCATGTCTCAATTTCATTGAGTGTTTTTCTGGTTTATTTATTTGTAAACTTTGAGGTTACTGGTTGATAGTCTGAGCATGTACTCTATAACCTTCATTTTATATGTTCCATGAAAATGACAATCTGTCTTTGTTGAGGACTTCCGGTCACTTCTCCGGTGGTGTTCGAAAGGAGATGATCTAGTGTAACAATTTCCTTTTAAAATCGTGGATCGGTATTGATCCGGCTCTGATATTCACGTTAATTAGAATTGGAACCAAACAGTTAGTTTCCTGACGGAGATGGAGAAGTCGCTTTCATGATAGTCTTCTAACAAGAATTATTTCCATGTTTTTGAGTAAGGAGTTTTCACATGGTGGCTTTTGTACCTGGCATCTAACTTAATATCTCCGATATACGTTAGAACGGAAAGCTTACGCATTGCTGTAGTCACACACCTGAAAAATTTAGTGGATTTGAGAAGAATATGGTCAATGGATTGAGATTCATTTCCTTCAAGTTCGAGTAAGGAATCATGGTTGCTACATTTTCCTAGTGGTGCGGTTATCGATTAGCCGACTCGGATCTCCACATTAATTTGGATTCGTATATGGAGCCCATTACATTCCATTCTCTGAAAGATCATGGAGTACGTTTCTTGGTCCTGTAAGACACTTTGTTAGTAGTCTGACTGATCGTTTCGAGATTGATGGAGGTATGCATATAAATGAACACTACTATGCTCAGCCTATGGCTCTAAACCATTCAAAGTGTTTTTTATACCAAGGGTATAATGGTGTTGTTTTATTTTAGGATTTTTTCTTGCCTATCTTTAGTGTTTCTTCTTGCATCAATTCTTCGATTCTCTGGCATTGATGGTTCTTCAAAACTTTGGTCTTGAATAGTGGAAGTAGTTACAGTCTCCTTCGGTCAAATGGAAACACCTTACATCTAAGTGCCAGTTCTCTCTACTGTTCCTGTGATGTCCTCGATGTTAAAAGAAGCTGTGCTCTAAGAAGATTACACCATCCTCTTCAACTTTCTCCAGGAGATATCTACGACTATATAACAGATAAGTCTACCTTCTAGTAAGTATGTGTGTATACTTATTCAACTTACTATTCTCACATATTGAAATTAGCACTTTCTATGAAAGGCAGAGAACTGTCTACATGTAAGTAAGATTAAGATACACATATGCTTAAGAACATCTTCTAGGTTTTATAAATTATTATTCGTTTTTATCAATCTGTTGAGATTTATCCTTGAGGTTATGTGTACCTAGATGTAACCTGATTTATACATGTATAAATAAAAACATTCCGCTTTCCATCAGAACACCTATATAGAATGTTAGAGCACAATGTTTCTTTTTATTTCTGTCCATCTCTTTATATGGCCAATGTTACTGTAAATTCTTAGAGAACATCCTAGTTTGGAATTATTTGATGTTCGCTGTTGGTCAAATACTGAATCTTTATTATTATCAACTGCGTGGCGCCCTTGGCATGCCATTTCCAAATTATTTCTAATATAGTTTTAACACTCGAACCCATAGTGTTCACCGACGAAGAGCTGACGTCTGCAGTGCTTCTCCTTATGTGATATTTTTTTAAAAAAAGGAGGTTGCAGACGCATCATCGAAACATCCCGATCGAGCGCACCAATTTTGGAAGAAATGCACCGAAAAAACATATTTGTCGCAAGGTTTGCAATCCAATCGAGAGAATAGCAAATGAAGCAGATGTTCCATCTACAAGGCTGTGATAGCTCAGTGGCTACAGCTTTAAAAATCTTAAGACCCCTGTAGACGCGACCTCTACGAATTCTTTGTGACTATGTGATACCAAAATAAATATGATTTATGAAAATGTTTTATTTATCAACGACCGGACGGAAGTCGGCGGTGTGACAGCCCCTGTAGCACACGTCACCAGCTGAACATGCGCCACACTACGCCACCTGTCACTGAACATGTCCGAGCGTCACGGGTAGACATACTCTGTCCTGTATACCCTGTATATCCTGCACACCCTGCGTACCCTGTATATCCTGCATATCCCGCACATGTTTTCAATGTAGCACACCCCCCATGGTAGACATTTGCACACTCTGTAAATTTTAACCGACCATGTTTTCTTTAATTTTGCACACTCTAATCCTCCATGGTGGATGTTTACGCAGCGGCCATGACGTCCACGTTTTTATTAATGTTGCACATCCCGTATATCCCCATAGTAGACATTTGCACACCCTGTAGAGCCGTCCATGTTCCTAATTTCATCTGAATACACATTTCTTGATAACCTTAACGCGGGCGTCACGACATCGATTGCTGCATACCCTGCATATCCTGCACACCCTGTATATCCTGCGTATCCTGCACATGTTTTTTTCTTTAATGTTGCACACCCCCCGGGCATTTGCACACCCTGTCCCACGGTAGATTTTTATGCAGCGGCAATGTTTTTTCTTTAATGTTGCACACGCCGTATATCTCCATGATAGACATTTTTCTCCAACGTCAATAAAATTCATCATCATTATTATTATCTCACTTTCTTTCACGAATATTTTGTTTTTGTCGAGCGCTCGCTTATCTCTCTCTGCGGTCAGGCCACTTTCAATCCCAATGCACCATACCTGATATGTTAGCGTCTTTTTTCAATAACTGCTAAATGAAAATGCTTTGTAGAATTGTTTTCTTTTTCAATCTTACCGAACGAAAAAAATCGAACGATGAACCAATTGACGAACGAAAAAATAACAAACGCTGACGTTTCAAAAAGCAAAACGGTGTCGGACGAAAAAAAAACGATGAACGGACAAACGATAGACTGAACGGCATCGCACTTTAAAAGATGAGGACCCCGTTGCGTGCGGCAGACGTTCCCCATGCAAACCCCCAATGGAGGCCATGTTTCTTTATTGTTGCACGCTCCTATAGCAGCCATGATTTTTCGTCAAAATCCTTAATATTGTACACCCTATATATCTCTACCACAATTTTTGTACACCCTGTGCCACGGCGTCCCGAACGTTGGCACCATATTTTTTCAATTTTTGAATCTTACTATCATTATTATTATACCACTTCCTTTCACGAATATTTGTTCGACCAGAAGACCCGAGGACCCGACACATCGCCTCAATTCGAATTTCTCGATACCCCGTCTCAAGCTGGTAGCAATACAGTCACGTTCCACCTCATAATATCAACACGACTCGTTGGTGTAGCGGTCTAAGCATAGGACTCACACGCCGCCGTTCCGGGTTCAAAACGCATAGCATAGCATAGCATACCTTGTAGAATACCGAGGGCAATCCAAGTGACAATAACAAAGTGTCGGAACAACAATAACAAAGTGACAAATACCCGGAAGTCGCGGGGGCAAAGGTCAAAGAGGCACGCTCTTGGGTCTTCGATCTGATGTCGCCTGCGATAAGAAATTCCCCACGCTCAACGATTTTTTTCCATCACAAGGTGGCCCACTCCCTACTTTCTAGAAAAGCTTAGTGGCTATGGATTGCCCGGAAATTTGCTTGATTTGCTGACGAATTATCTTCAAAATCGACATTTTATTGTCAAACATAATGGAAACACATCAGGAAGATTTTTGGATGATTCTGGAGTTCTACAAGGCTAGAAACTAGGACCTCTTGTGTTTTTACTTTTCATCTATGATTTGCCTTCAACTCTTGAATTTTCTTAGCCGCTTACTTTTTGCCGATTACTCAAAGCCCTTCAAACGTGTTCAGACTGTTCGAGACTGCATTGGTCCGCAGAGATATCGATAAAACCATTGATTGGAGTCTAAAAAATGAAATATATTTTAATTTAAAAAAATGTTCTGTACTCTCGATCACCCGTATTAAAGATCCAATTCTGTTTGAATATAAAATGGATCAAAGATACGATCAAATCCACTAATCGTATTTTAAGCTTTGCAATCAGGCAAACATCGAATTTTTTCAATATTAAAACTATTAAATTACTTTACTATATCCTGGTCAGGCCTAAACTAAAATTTGCCTCAATCATATAATATGGTTTGGATAATATGAAATATAATAGCTATTATTATAGTCTATTTAATTACAGTTTATCCATGTAATTAGGCTATAATAGTCTGTATGGGTAATAAATAAATGAATAAATAAACAGCATGATTTTCAAAGAATATAGGAAACATAAAAATATGCTCAATGTTCTTATAGGAAAACATAAAACTGATTACTATAAAATGAATTCAAAAAAAACTGGCAACCCCCAAGATATGTGGCAGTTAATAGGAAAGAAACGATATAAAAAAAGAATTGAAAAGAACAGACGATGTAACATTGAACGATAGTTTATTGATATTGGAAAAATTTGATGATTTTTTCACAAATATAGCCGAGAATCTAGCGAAGGAATTAAAAAAAAGACAAAACATATCCAACAAAAAGGGTGACACATTTCATTCATTTGAATGAGGAAGAATGGATGGGAAAAAATTGTTTGGACGTGGATTGTGGTTCTCGGTAGTGTAAAGGTTAGCACATTCGACTTTCAAGCGGAAGACCGGGGCTCGATTTCCCACCGGGCCACCGTGCTCGGTAATCGCAGTTAAAAGGTAAGGCCTCGTTGATCTATTGCTCGCACAAGTATCGACTTCTGAGGGTAGACATTCATCAGCTGGTTAACGGAAACGAACAAAGAAAAAGATGAAGTTGGAAAGTAATTGGAGAACTACAGAATAAAAACACCCCAGACATAGACAATATTACCATTAAAACATTCAAAAATTGTCTTACACATCGAGTAAAACCCATAACAAATATCGCAAATGAGTTTCTATATACGTATATACGTTTTTCAACAAATCGAGAGAGTTGCTGTTATCAAACCTTCATTGAAGTCTGGGAATAAAAAAAAAATGTCGAATTATCGACCAATTTCTTTACTACCAACCATTCGCTAAATTCTAGAGAAATTGATCAAACCAACACTTTTAGAATTTTTGAAAAAATATTTCACTTTTTCAAAAAATGGATTCCTGAAAAGAAAATCAACTCAAGATGCGAACGCAAACATGAAAAACATGAAAAAATATACAGCATTAGATTCTAAAGCCCGCAATTTGCATAATTCTTAATCTCGCAATTTGATACGGTTAGTCATCCAGATTTATTAGATACTTTGAATCAGGGGAAACGCGAACGAAGTCATGGAAAGGTATTAGAAAGATAGGGAAAAATGTGTGAAAAACGAAAAGGTTTTGAGCAGTACCTGAAGAGTTCGTTATCGAATTCCGCTGGGAACTGTTCTTGGTCCCATTTTGTTTCAAATCTACATCAATGAAATTTTCGATTTAGCTGTGGATGGAGAAATGAGTACATAGAAATATTTGACTTGTATTTTCATATTTTCATCCATTCGTTTTTGGCAACAGGTTTCAATAGACTGAATAATATAGACAATGGAAGTTCGAAGCAATACCACTCAGCAAGGAACATTGTCAACCAAATTCAAGCAACAGCAGAACTATACTAGACATGCATCAGTTATATGCCTTTTCTCTTGTATTATATGAGCGTAGATAAGAAATGTTGATCATAATTGCTCCACAAGAATCTCCTCTGTGTATACCGCATATGCCCGAAACAATTGGAAAGGAGTGTCACCTGTATCTTAACCAAAATTGTTACGATTCATCCCCTGGGTTCGTCGATTAAAACTCCAAACAATACTGAACTTCATTTATTATAACTCTCTGTCACAATACAATACAACACAATCACTCAAATCGCTCCGATAACTTTCCAATGCTCGGTACTAAAACTCTCTGTACTAAAAATTCTACACTTCAACTCCTCCACTTAGCAATAACAAAGCTCTCTCCACTTAGCTCCACTAAACTCGCTCCACTTACCTCTGAATACGAACTTCCGAATAACTAATGGTCGGTTCATACACCACACTTTTACTTTTACTTTATCTTTTACTTTTACTTTTACCTTAAGAATGGAATTGGACCGTTCATACACCAGTGTTAAAGTAAACAGAACGCATGCGCAGTGATCGAAAACAAACGAAGAAGAAGAAGTAATCGTGGGTTACGTCATTGTTTTTATTTGCAATTTGCTATTTTGAATCGGATAATGACAGATATTTCACAGAGCACCCATTTTATATCATTTCTGTAAAATATTCAGAAAAATACGTTTCCTTATAATGTTAGTGACACTGCTTGCTGTGATGACTTCACATGCACGCATGCGCAGTCCCTAACATTATTTAGTTATCTCATTCTTAAAGTAAAAGTTCTCATCCTTAAACTAAAAGTAAAAGTGCCGTGTATGAACGCCTCGATTGATTTACATTGTGACAACTTTCTTAAAGTAAAAGTAAAAGATAAAGTAAAAGTAAAAGTGTGGTGTATGAACCGACCATTACTCTTTGAATAACTGACTCTTCCCGCGACGAAGTCTTTCCCGTATATATACCTGCGTACGCCTATGAAGAATCTTCGCAAATTCTCCACACGCGTTTTACCGGTTCCTGGAAAATGACGTTCGCTACGACGCGATCCCTCATCTGCGTTTACGATCTCGTCAGGGCTGGCGCTAGGAGAGCGCTAGGAGATTCGTAACAATATCATACCAGTATCACTCAAAACACTCAACTCGTTATTCCTGTTCGAGTCCAGATTGAGGAAATGGTTAATGAGCAAACCGCGAAATGAAATCCATAATTTAATCGACTCGAAAAATAACTAGCATTAAATTGATTGGCACAATTCTGCTTTGAGAGAAAAAATTATTGTTATTTTCAATATTTTTAATATAGTTTATTGTCATCAATGTTCGTGTGTATGTAGGTGTGTATATTTGAACACAACACACTATCTACCTATTAGAACGACAATAACGAATGAGGAGTCGAAAAGATATGTAAACACACGAACAGGAACTCCTCTATTGGTCCCTTGAATTTATTTTCATCAAGATGTTTTTATCAATACATTATTTCAACTTTTATATTGTACGTTTCACCATATTTACTCATATTTACCATGTTTCATGTAGGTATATGATTGAATCTTTACTTATGTATCTACTTACTATTTTCTCTACTCATTCTGAATAAAATTCGTATATTAATAATGATGATGATAACCGTCCTTATTATTGCTATTGGAGAATGGTTATGGTTCGTACTTCGATTATCTATATTATTAATTCAATTGATACCTCTTGCTAAGAACCAGAGTATAAAAATACAAATCGAATAAGATAATCAAATCCAAACAAAAGGTTGAACTGCATTTTTTGATCAAAAGTATAAATGTAGGTTCGATTGATCAAAGAAAATAATGTTTGTGACAAAAGCATTGAAGTATCGAATATGAAATATCAGTTGAAGAAATTGAAGGAATAAATGCAATAATATTCTGACAAGAAAATTGAGATATCGAATTTGGAATAGTACTCAAAAAATCTGAATTAAAAATTTAATAAGATAGTATGAATAAATGTTGAAACCAAGTTTCAAGTTGAATGAATGTCGATGTTGAGTACTTTGTTGCTGTCCGGCTTCTGGGATTTATCTGTTGCTTCCTGACCATAGACTCCCATTTGCGATTATGGCTACTTCCCAAATCCCGACGAATTTTGGTACATCTGCCGTTTGTTTTCTCGAATATTGATACGTTGTCTCCCTCTGGTGTGTGTCTTCTAATTTGTTCGATTCGTTCCGTGGTGTCCTGTATTAGAATGGAAATTTTCCAGCGGTAGAAGCTGATTTGCGATCTTATCAGGGCTCGACTGGTTCTCTCCATTATCCGTTTGTCTCTCTCTCTCTCTCTCTCTCTCTCTTGGAATGGGTGATTTTAGCTGAAAACCTTCGGGAATGATGTTGTTATCTCTGACTTTCAGTAGAAATCTGAGATGTCTCCTACTTGGTTAGTTTAACCATAACCTTCTCATATCCTCGAAATTGGTCGCTGATATTCAGAAATTCCAGTGCGGATTTCCGGAATGTGTGGAGGCCGCTTATCCAAGGCATGGACCGACTTTGGCTGGATGAAATAGAATCGCCAATACATCCATTTCACGCTGAAAACCGATTTGCGCACCTTAAGTAGCACTCGTGCGCCTCTTGGAGTATTATTGAATGTATTTCTTTATTTTCATTTTTTGACTAATATATCATATTCGTTATCTCAATTTTTTTTGTCACAAAAATTATTTTCTTTGATCAATCATACCTTTGATTTCGCTTTTGACCAAAAAATCCAGTTCAACCTTCTGTTTGGATTTGATTACCTTATTGATTTGTATTTCTATTCTTTCGTTCTCAGCAACAGGTTTCAATAGAGTCAATAATATAGACAATAGAAGTCCGAGCCATTATCATTCAGCAATGAACATTGTCAACCACATTCAAGCAAACACTCCTATTGGAGTTACAAAAAGTTCATATTATTTCAATGACATGTGAATGAATAGCAGAGTTCAGCTTCTACGAAGAACTGATAGAAACGAAGTTGTTCTTCCACTCAGCCAGACAAAAGTAGAGAATCCGACGTAAGACAGAACATGGTCCTACCACAAGGTATTAACAAATAAGTACCTCCAGATTTGCCATTAGTCCTAGTAGGCTCACAGGAAGGAGTTCAACTGAGACCACGCCGCTGAAGATGGCTGCCGCAGTTGCAGCCGAAAGCTCCAGATCTCAAAATTTCAGGACACGGCCCTCACGCCCGAAAAATTTGCTATCTATCAACACCGGCCGTGAAAGCCCACATTCTTTCATCACACGAGAAATGTTTAAAGAAATGAGTACGCATCGGATTAAATAAATATTGAGTGAGTGTTTATTCAGATAAGAAAGGACATTATCATATAGAAGTGAACAAAATGAATATAATCGAAGGAACAAATCAGATTTTAGGCAAAAATCACAATAATAAGAATTCAGAAGGAAGAAATTGTATGTTTGCAATGCCAGAAATTATCAAATAACAACGACAATAGAGTGGAAAAAAGCAATTCTCATACAGAACAAACGAATAACAATTAGGAAATTATTTTTTGGCTTTCTTCTCCTCCGAATCAAAAAATATCAATAGATAACAACTTCTAGAAAATTACAAACACTCTCTGCTGATAGGTGGGTACGTGTATATCATTCGAAGGCGTTCGATTCATTCACAAGAAGAAAGAAAGAATCCATCTTGAACAACTACTTTCCTTCCTATATGGCAAGACAGGAACAGGGTGTACCTAGAAATCTCACACAAACACATACATATATATAAATATATATATATATATATATATATATATATATATATATATATATATATATTTCAAAACTGGCAGATATATATTTTTGAAAACTGGCAGAAGTTTTTCAAACAACAGTTGCTAGCACCAAGTAGGAGCAGTAACATTCTTGAAAATGCCAACTGAGATGTTGGCGAAACGTCGAAAGTCAATACCGACAAATCAACGGATAAACTCCCAGAATACCAATTTCGCATACTCAAGCATATATATATATATATATATATATATATATTGATTCAACCAACTTTGCCAGACCCAGTACGTTCATCAGGCAACCGCAGACCCACCAGAAATAAGCAATTTCACGGAATATATTGAATGGCTAATTGACTATTTTAGTGCCCCGAATATGAGCATACTTTGAGGGGAAACGATTTCTTGGAAAAAAAAATTCGCTACATCCATAAGTCTCTCTCAATCCCACAATATTCAAACGCCTTTCCAGACCAATATATCAACTCATGGATATCAGACCGACGTTCCCGCTCCCAGCGGTGTTGCCATGATTATGGTCTTGATAACGTCAGGTGTATGTCATATCTGTATTAAATCATTCCATTTGTTGTTTGTCAGATTTATTTATCGGTATGGAGTTCAATAGTGAATGTTCGAGAATGATTGCTCATGAGGTAGGCTAAGCGGGCTGATTCGTATCTATTCCTCCAGACTTGGATCCTTTTAGATTTTAAAATACACTGTCGGTTCACGTAATCAATTGTATGAACCGCCCTTCATTTACCTATTCAACACTTGTTCATTTATGCGAATCGCCATGGCAATGATCACATGTATTTTATTTCGAGGAACTGTAAAAAACAGCGAAGGCAAAAGTTTTAGTGAAGAAACAGTATTTTTTATTTTTCTTGCGAATTGCCGTTCAATTGGATTTCCAGTAGTAGTTCAATCTATTGGGCAAACTTTTGATTTAAGGGACTATTTTTTAGAAAAGCAATTTTTCGAAATACTTGTATTTTACTATTTCAGTGTTCACAATGAAATGTTCGATTCAGTTCAATATTGTTCACTTTTTTTTTGATTGAGGTCGAATAAAATCCATTTCTGAACCACCCTGTAGATAAAAAAGTAAATTAAACAGAGGAACGGGCACTTTTGATAAAGCAGACTTTTTCGTCAGGCATAACGTTTTTCATATATTCAAAAATGAACTCCTTTTCTTCATGCGACCTCAATCGGGGCATATTTTTCTGAGTTCTATGGTTTATCAACAATCATTCGAAAATATCATCACTTCTAATACAAATCAGCTTGGAAGTGACCAATTGTTCACACAGAAGAAAGCAAGGTGGTAAAAACATCTCCAACCTCGTCTTCTTCCATTTGAAACGTTATTCTGCTCATCGGAAGTCATGTGTTCAGGTCCCCCTTAACGTGTACACACCAATGCAGTTATACAAGACGAGCTATTCAACACGAAATCACAGTTATTACTCAGTATCGCAATACCAAAAGGACAGGAAATATATAGATACGCAATTTCTTCTTTGAAAACACTAAACCTCTTCAATAAGTACGGCATTACGCATTAGTTTCCAGAAATAGTACGCTACCGTTTTATTATCCATCTTCTCAAGTACAAGATCCAGCGCACTATCGCTCAAGGCCAGTCTTTTTTCATTGCCGTCGATATGTCAGTTAATAATCCAAGCGCTATTTGCAGTAATCCTCATAAATCATAATTGAGTTATGATAATGATTGGCCTGCTAAACTCATTCAATAAAACGAAGCAAAAATGTGAAACATATTTCAACCTTTACGTAGGCAATTGACATTTAGAAAGAATGCCAATCACGACATGTGTTGAAAGCTTCATCAAATGTGTCGATATGGAATGCCTACT
The DNA here is from genome assembly GCA_032362365.1 of Zygogramma bicolorata. NCBI lineage: Eukaryota > Metazoa > Arthropoda > Insecta > Coleoptera > Chrysomelidae > Zygogramma > Zygogramma bicolorata. Next base: position 82,408 of record JAVJAQ010000588.1, read on the forward strand.
TGATACACAAAATTCATTTCAATTATCCTTGCAAATATTTATTTCTTGTTCATTGCATGAATTTTTTTCGAATGATCCTAAAAAAAATTGCATAGAAACCTCGGCGAAGGCAATGATTAACTTTCCGCCTTGGTATGTGATTACTATTCCGCCACTGAACCTGATTATTCTCATCTCATAGATCTTTTTCAGTAACAATACATGATGAAGAGGATTTCACAATAATCCTTTCCCAAAAATTGTTTATGGTGTTGAAATTCAAATAAAAAACACAGAAACATTCATTAGGAAAATATCCAAATATGTCAATCAAATTTTCATCACTTTGGAACGGCTTGTTCGATCCTCAACAGGTTGAAAATTGAAACATATAAACTCTACTTGTAATTGATATATATTTCCGCACCTACTTATTAGGTATTGATAAAAGTGAATATTTTCCCATACAAAACAAAATATTATTAACTTTAATTGGTCAATTGACCGGTAGATTTTTAGCTGATTCAAGACAGACGCATTAAATTAATATAAGAACGATAATAAAAGCAAACCAGTGTTGAATTAAAAACTCGAGTTCCTTCCAAACGATGACACAATTTGGAAAAAGATGACGTCATTGGTGTGTATTCTCTCTTCGCATATACTTCATTTGAAGACGATTTCTTGCCCCGTTAGAAAGTGTGAGGGAAACAAAATGCAAGTGAGAAACAGGGGAAGACAGTTTGTAATTATTCATTGAAAGTTAAATCGCATTAAAAGGAGTATACGAATGGAGATGAATTAATATGACTTGCACGAAATGATTATCATTGAAAGGAATAATAGCCAAATAATGTACTTTTGAACCATTGAAATCATTCATGCGCCTTTTTGACGTGAAATTTTGAACACACATCTTTTGAAAAAATGGTTTTTCAAGATGAATATTTTGCCGAATGTTCTCCAGATCATTTTTATTTTTCACGGAATATTAAATGATGTACTGAAATCTCAGTGAAAAATTGATGTTTCTCAATAAGATGGTAATATTGAGATAGGTGATTTATGGAGGCCATTCTCAGAATCATCCTAGATAATTTGAATGAACGTAGTACGCATTCTCTATTATTAATTTTTACCAGGGGCGAACTTTTATATTTAGCCTGGTTCATTTTTTTTCCTCATTTGACGTGCAGTTTCCGCATAAAGTAATAAAATGCATTCATTTACAGAATATAAAATTTCATTTGGATGAAACTACAAAGGGAAAATTAAAAATTCTTATAAATTTGAACCGAGCCATATAGTTTTAATTGATTCAGTATGTTGCGAAAGGAGATAGAGTCGCGCAACACCTTCATGAAATGAACTTCTCAATGAATTATAGTGGAGCAAAAACGCGCTTGAAAGATGCTTCTATCACGAAATAAAAAAAATTGAGGTACAACAAAACAAGTGATGTATAGCCTTCTAAGGAATGTTACTGGCTATTACAAATCGATATTTACGACATCGCCAGCTGGGACAGACTCTTTTGATAGCGGAAAATGTGTGAAAATATGAAAAATAAAAAAAACGTATTTTTTCGGATGTAACTCGTGATAAGTCGCAAACTTTTAGACATATCAAAGTGAACTTTTTTTTTTTCGAAAGTAGAAATATTAACGCATGTGTCAGTGCAGCCGAATTTTCGAAAACTCACATATTCTTCTCAAAAAAAAAATGGAAATACTCATATTTAATTTTGTGCATTGATGTATTGAGCAATCGAAAAACTTTTTATTTTTAGGAATTTTCACATACTTCCTGCGATTAAATCGAAGCAAAAACATAACAGAATTTTTTCAAAAACATTGTCATAGGTTGAGATCAATAGGACACGTAATAACCGCACCGAAATCAAAATCACCTGTCTCCCGCTTGCACTTTACCCGGAAGATAAGCACGCACAACACGAAATGTGAAAACTCGTTCCTGTTGGGGATCTTAATATGATGTGATGTTTATTGTTAGTGAGCAGAATCAACAAGAGTGAAAAAAGGTTTTATCTAAAGTGTCACCATCAAAGTGCACACCATATGGGAAACTTTTTTTTCGAAAAGTTTCAATGAAGTTTAACTTCGGCACTTGTTTGTGCTTCAAATTTAACGTGAAATGATGCGGCGAAGTGGGACCCACTGACGTTCAGTGTTTGTCAAATTCAAAATTTTTTTTATTTAAAAAGTGCATTTCTAGATCGAATTTAACAAAAAGTTACTTGAAAGAGTTGTGTCTACGGAAATTTTATATCCATATGCCTTTAGTTGCTTCTGCTTTTTTGATATCAATGGTTTGTTTAAGAAAATAGCCAAGTGATTGAAACTTTGCACCAGTCATGTTGAAATTTCTATAACAATTTTTTAATTTCTCTCTGTAAAAATGTATCAAAAAAGTTAAACTCCATGATGAGTTTGTTATGTATACATGAATTGATGACAATAAACCGAACTTGTTTTTCAAAATAAAGCGGATATCTGTCAAAAATGAGCAAAACGATAACGTTATCCTAGTTGCATAAAATTTGGCATATGGATATAAAATTGCCGTAGACACAACTTTTTCAAGTAACTTTTTGTTAAACTCGATCTAGAAGTGCACTTTTTCAATTTTTTTCAAAAAAAAAGTTGAATTTGACAAACACTGAACGTCAGTGGGTCGCAGTTGGCCGCATCATTTTACGTTAAATTTAAAGCACAAACAAGTGCCGAAGTTAAACTTCATTGAAACTTTTCGAAAAAAAAGTTTCCCATATAGTGCGTACTTTAATGGTGACACTGTATATGTATTTAATTGTGCTAGTCTTGTGTAGGTAGTTACCTCATCAATTACATTATCATATACGTTTTTAAAACAGTATGTTGAAATTTTCTATTAGCTATAAAACGGAGTGCATTATATGTTGAAAATCTGTTGAGAATCAGGATGAATCGGTTCTGCAAAACCCTACAAAACAGGGTCTACAAACTATAGTTGGCACCGCAAAGAAAAGGAGAGATATTTAGGAAAGAAAGAAAGACATTTCAATTGGAAGTGGAAGAGTGAAATATTATCAGAGTTGTAGAAAAGCATACACTAGTGTTCAAAATATTGGTTCACCAAATTCCTACATCCTAGGACGTCCCTTAAATGTCCTGCATAAATCACCAGTATAAGGGGGCTGTTTTAATTTTTTTTCAAATTGTCACGATCGTTTGGATTTTTTTCTCATAAGTCCTGTAAATCGTAATACAAAAAAGACCTATACTAGACAATTTTCATCACCACAAAAAGTTATAATGTCGTCCTATGACAAACTCGGGATATGTCGAGGACAGCATGACGATATTTATGCTGGTATTTCGTACACACTTTGTAATTCAGGTGAACTGAGCGAAATGTGGATACTGTCATTCATTCTGCTTATCACGATGAGTTTACCATTTTATAATTTCGTCATGAATTACAAACTATTTTTTCCATTCGAATTGGGAATCTTTCATTTCCAGAAATGAAAATTATGTTCACCTCTTGTACTCTATGATGAAATGAAAATGATAGGTGATGTTGATATATTCCACTATCCGCTATTTGGTAATAGACCTTCTGTCACCAATGCAGTGGACTGATCAGTTCTTTTTTTTGCAATAATAAGATTCGTGTTATATAGGAAGTTGCTAACTAATTGGACGTGTCCTGTTCAAAAGGAATTGTTTTTTAATTATTGCAGCATTTTTTTTCGGGGTAGATCTGAAGTCTACCCATGTACACTCGAATAGATTCCAATATCAGATATTCTATCACCGATGTAGTGGAGCTACTCACTTTCTACAGTGTTGCCAAATCTTGAGATCAACAACGTCAGGATAATCACTCATCAATTCAACCCTCAAGATACAGTCCACTGCAAGTATTCTCCTGATTAGGTGGTTGCAACCCCTACAACTGGGACGAGGAAACTGGATGGTAAGATCCTATTATTTGACCGACGATAGGGAAAACAATCATACCTCAATCGAATTCCCAACAATATACTTCCTAGTGATATAAAATATATTGGAAAAGATGATGATGATTCACTGTCATACGTCATTATACCACAATTTGAAAATTGTGAAACCCTTTTTGATCTTATGAAAATTTGTGAAAAAGTTTTACCTTATCCTATTGACAATAATGCCATTTGTCAGGCTCAAATATTCAGACATCTGATAGAACTACCGAAGGCTTGCAAAACAAATTTGCTATTTGCAAAAGATTATAACGTATATGAAATTCATTCCAATACATGGCTTATAATTCTCTCAGATCCCTTACCTGTAACTATGAATTGTTACAAGGAAGCAAAAACCAAATCATTGAAACAAATTCTATTTTGAAAATGAATGAAAATTGTTATGCATTCATTGGAAGTACAAGAGTTCATGCAAAGAAGTTCCCATTGATTGAGAGGAATATAACATAAAAAATTCATGAAATCTTGATACCTTTCCACTGTTGTCTAGGACTTCCTGAAGAAATTGATTTTCCATAACTGAAACCTCTGAAATTGAACAAAATTGATGTTGATGATTTAAATACAGCTCAATACAAATTGAATGAGTATTCAGATCAACTTGATATATTAATTAATGAATCTTTCATTACAAAACATATGTCATGGTTCACCTATTGTACTATTGCCTTAATAATTTTTATTATTGTACTATATTGTTTTTGCAAATGTTAGAATAAGAGAAATTTGACAATTGTGACATCAAGAAACGATGATCCACCCTCACCGCCAAGAAATAGGAACAAGTTCCGAGCCCTTTCAAAATTCTTCCCAAGAAGACGGCCCAGTTACCAAATTGGAGAACCTCAAGATAGGAAACATGTTTCGAATTGTTTCTCTCCATGAATAACTTCTTAGCACGTGCTCCTAGGTGTTTTAAGTTATAAAATGTTTTCCAAAATCTCTGTACAATTAGTGTTCATCAACAGTTTTAATCGTTTTCACTCCACATGATCATGAGAAAATGATGTTTTTCCATTTTTCCTCATCACAACGCATAACTTCTTACATAACCTCACGTTAGTAAGTAATCCTAACCCCATATTTTACAATATATATATATATATATATATATATATATATATATATATATATATATATATATATATATATATTTTAGCATGAAGAGAAGATTCTCACGGACGAAGTATGATGGGGGTTTTTTTCAGGTTTCATTCCATGTTCTGTGGTTTTGATCCTCTGAAGGATGATTGTCACAACGTTTCGGCAAAGTCTCATTTGCCATCTTCTAGGTGATGATTGAGTTTCGACCTCCGAACTCGACTTCGGTATTTTTCTGTGAACAGTGGTTTTTAGGAAGCGAGTAGAATTTTTGAGTCAAGGATTATCAAAACGAACCCATTTCCTTATTGGTAGACATTTTAACGAATATTACAGATTGACAACTTGGAACGAGGTCCTCTATTGCATTTGGTCCCATTCTTGATTATTGCTCAATAATCTGGATGTGGTGATATTCAAGAATCAGAGGCCACCAGAATGAAAAAAATGGCTGTGGCGAACCAGGGTAGAACGTTACGTGACAAGAAGACAGGTCTGACTAGTAGGTACCGCCAACCTCTCTGGGCTGAGTGCTAAGGGGGCTACGGGTATGAATGCCCCCAGGAGGGAGAAACGTACTAGAGAGTGGTGATAAAGCAAGAGTACAATCCTGTACAATCGGACGGAGCTTCGAAAGGGGATTTTCCTAAAAATTGATACAGTCAACCAACATTTTCGTACGGCACCTAGTGCATTTTAGAATTGAGATCACTGTACTTATATGGCCAAATCTAGCGCGAAAAAATTGACATAATGCTATAAGTTATTGTTTCATACAACTGCATCGACCTAAACTTTATTCATGCTAGGTCATTTGATTCCCCGAAATATGTTATGGGGCTTGTAGTCTATGCCTTTCGAATAAATGATAAACGACATTACGAGAACTGACAGTTGGCATGTATAACCGACCAAAATACATCGGTGACTAGGTTAACATTCTGTCAACGATTTTTCAGAAAACTGTACGTCGCATGCCATATCTTTTTCAGGAATATGACAGCAGTCGGTTAGTTTCGGACCGTATGACCAAGATTGGTCAACCATCTTCCGCATTCCAAAAGTCAGCACTTTTTTGACATATGACAGCAGCGGTAAGGTTTGCACCGCAAAACCAATACGATTTCGGTTACTTTCGGACCACACCCAAAAATCAAATCAAATTGGTATTCTCTCTTCCACTGCAAGATCGTATTGTATATTACGACAGTTGACTGTCAAAGGCTTTATGTGTAACAAAAACCAAAATTCCGCATTTTTTCTATTGAATGTCATCAAGGTTGTCCCGTCAATTCTCAATTACGATCATAAATTGACAATTTCGACAGTATTCCGCAGGAAAAAATAAGAAGATGACAGATGACAACATTTATCCTTTGGGTATTTTATTGGGTATTCAGATAGTTTATGAGATAATTAGAAAATGTGAATTTAGGGACGATTTTTCGAAAAGATGAGAGTAATAAAAAGTTTATAGTAATGCCTTATGAACCTCAATACACTAGAGGACTCCAACAGATATTCGATAAAGTGAAAATGAAAGTTGCAGGAGATGTATCAATTTTCTTCTCCTAAAGATGCTAACCTTGTTAGCGAAACGCGCGTCGAGTGCAAAAATATCAGTTTGGTGTAAGGGTAATTGATCTCTAAAGAATGTTTCAACAAATGCAGAACTTTCAAGATAGTCGTACATACCTAGCAGTTCACAACTGTGCAACTACTTCGAACTACTCTGAGTATTTTGGGAGTGTCCCAGAAATAATCTGAAACACACTAAGGGAGAAAGTGAGATTGGAAATATACACACAATAATTTCATTTTGAATGTTGTTGTCAGTGGCCAATAGGGTCATGTGACATAGGCTTTAGAACGAAAAAAGTGAAACGGCTACACAATGAGCGAAAGCGGGAGAGATTCTTATAATGTCATTTGAATCTTGGCATTTGACGCCAACGAGGTCACGTGACAAAAATGTCCATCTCGCGGTAACCTAGTCCAGTAATATATAGAGTGATCTTGGTTTTACCTATCTATTGGCCATATGATCTATTTTTGGTTGCGCACTTATTTAGGATTTAATGGTTGTCAACACTGAAATTCTGATCACGTGTCCTCGTTTTTCTATTTTATTTCAATATTCATCAAAATAATATGATTGAACGAACAGTTACTATGATAACGTTCTCATCCAAGTATGATTTTCAAACAATTTAAATTTCATTATTGGGAAGGAGAGTTTGCGGCGGTGCTCATCACTCTGTCACTTCATAACCTCGAGACAATTCAGGTTATTCATTATCGGGGAAAGTTAGGACACTCTTGGTGATTTTTGTTAATCTCAAATGACAACTACATTTCCTCTCGGGTATTTAGTAGCAATGTCTCCCAATAAAATCAACCTTCGTTTCGTCAATTCTGGTATTTGGAGTAATTTATTTATCATTTTAAACTGATACTGATGCATTTTTCGTTCTGTTGTAGGTATTACCTATTCAATATTTCATGATATAGAGAACACAAAAGGTTTTTGGTGCATTAATGATGAGTTTTTTGGAAATCATACTTGGATGTGAACCTAATTACAGTAACTACATAAATAGGTCGTTCATTTTGCTTAATACTAGAGTGAACCTTCTGTCAGTAATAATTTGACTTGCATTTGATGTGTCTAGCCCAATCATTACCTTTGGATATGAAGGAGACAAATCCTATGAATCCATCAGAATTGATACCACTTGACCCTTCCACAGTAGTGATAGATCCCTAGAGAAATATCAGATTCAAATATACTCTATCAGGAGGTGCTTCCAGTAGTTTCATAGAAGCTTATTCTTCATTTCTATTCTTTGTTATCATTGCAGTGCAATACATACAACAATTCAAACTGATATTGATGCATGTATTGTGTTTTTTTCCATGGTAGTATTCATTATTCAATATTGTCGGGAAAGTAGGTAGGAATTTGGTCCTTCCTTGGGGTTAAAGTAGCTCAGATGGTTTTTGTGATAACCGGGATGAAATCAGTTGGTAAAAACACAAATATCAACTTTATTGATTTACACATTCACTCAAAATGACAATCATTCATTATAAACCAATACTTACAAAATAAACAACAACACTGAATTTACTTGCCCTATTGGGCAGAATCGTTTTACTGACTACATCTGACAATTTCGTACTCTATCAGAGGCTTGTTTTTAATTCCCCGATCGAAGGTTTATTTATCAATCTCCTTCTCAATCAGAGCCACGACACTTCTTTTATAACACATTCGATTAAATGAGTGTGATGTTTGCCAAAACAAGACGTGCATCAAACCATTGTCAACGAATGCGTATATCTTCGTCAATGTCGCGACCTGATTCCGAAAAGGTTTTTTATTAAGGCCTTCTATACGACATATGCCCCTCGGTTCTGAATGATGGCCCCCATCATTAAAGATCCATCATTCGAACTATGAAGAATGGATAGTTTTACCAATACCAACAAAAAGCAAATGGCTAGAAATCTAGACACACTCCTAAAATTTCTCCCAAGTTGCCCTATTTTCTATCTAAGCAAATTACTGCTCATTTTACATTTTTAATTTCCTCGTTCTTTCTTCTGGCCACCCTGGTTCTGGTAAGAATTCACCTTCTCCGATAGCGACTGCATTCTCCCATGGACCAGTTTCACTTCATCCTAATTACTAAATGGAACGGAAAAGTTCAAATCTTCCTAACTGCTCCGACTTTCTGTTACTGTTTGGGGAAGACTCTTATGGGAATGAGAGACTGGACAACTGACGAAATTGGCTAATCTTAATGCAGCGCTCCCTTGCCTTCTGCTTTTGACTTCTGCAGCCTGTTTCCTCAATAGGTGGCTTGTTATACTACCGGAATGTACTGACATGACGGTAGATCTCTTTCAGCTTCAAACTCTGGAAAATATCATCACTTCTTTGAGCGACTCGTTGACTGAAGTTCACAAATAGCCAAATTGGATGGAGCCCGCTGATCTTTCGTCCTATCTTTGTTCCTCCAACACAGCATCACGGATTCTGTGAATTCATATCGGATGGTCCATGGATTTGAACAACAAGCTGGCATCTGTTCTCGGGTGGTAGCATCTTCTTGAATATGAGGCGTCATTTTACATGAAAAGAAAAATTAATGGCAGTAAAAATTCAGAATTTATGTTTATTGAATGAATAACTATCTATTTCTCCATTTTCAATCACAGCTCGAGTAACAAAACAATCAACGTAAATAATTACATAGGTACTCATATTTTCAAAACAGTGACTTGAACTCCGTTATGCCTACTTCAGCATAATTAATATTGACGAGGTGGTGTCATAAACTAGACCTTGAAAATACTTCGATGAACTCGTTGGGTGAATGATTACTCCTACCCAATATAAAATATGTGAGTATATCGATTCGGAACAATGACCTAAATGTTTATGTTTGTCAACAAGACAGCGAAAACCTTCGCATTACGCGCTAAGAGAAAGACAATTTGCGGTTATTCATTTTCTGCTCCGAGATTGGTATTTTGAATCAAAAATGGAAATGAATTAGTTCGATAACGAGTTTGATGGCGAGATAAATGAAGTACATTTCAACTTGCTCAACTTTTTTTTTGACAGAAATCAATAAGTCTTTTCAAAAACGATATTCTCAAAGAATCGTGTTTCAAATAACTCAGTGATGAAGTAAAATTACTGAAACATTCATTATTTGACGAATCTAAACCTTTTATATGCTGACACCATAGGAAAAACCCTGCATTATTATGCATCTCCCGACTATTTTTCTACCCAATATAATTTCATGATTGCCCTGCAAATTCAATGATCGATTACTTCCTTTCATCACTTCGAGTTGCGAAAAGATACTATTCAAATTTCATCATAAAATCACATACGTCTCGACTCATTTACTCAACATATCATAATCTCCATAAACTTTAGGCTAAGCTTTCATGTCGACCGTAACACCTCTTCCAAGCCCCCCTCAATGACAATGTCCCTCTTCACAACGAGACACAAACAACAATAACTAATTACTTTTCCATAAACTTCAAGGTAAGCTTTCATGTTTAACGGTAACACATCTACCAAGCTCTCCTATATATCAATTTCTCGAGACAACAACAATATAAATACTCTTTTTTGTCTCGCATCAGCTCGAACTAATATATTGAAATCACTATAATCGACACATGACCATAGAGCGAATTTTCATGCTAATTCATCTACTCAATTCGAATTGTTTTAATCATGCAGAATGATCCTTATTGCTTGTGTTAAAATTTGCAACAGAACAGTTATGAATTTATGAATGACATTTCGGAGAGATCTCTGGTTGCAAATCATTGATCCCAACGGATTTTTTTTTTAAAATCCATATCGAATATAAAGGGATATTTGAGAAACCAGTTGAACATGATTGAATACGTATCCTTACTCAAAAATACTTTTTCATATATCATCTGAACAACAACTATTACTCATAAAAATGTACACTCGAACATCAATATACATTATATACACTGTTTCTTCACCTCTGTGAAGCATCAAGAAAAATATTCAACATGTTTCAGTCATCTTCCATATTCTTCTCAAAAACAATTAACACTTTGGGTAAGGTCATCTTTCAGCGCTAACACACGCAATTCTTCCAAGAGTACCTCCCCATAATCGATAGTTCAGACACAAACTTCCTTCAGTATCTCTTTTCGTGACACTCAACATTTTTCATTATATCAACTTGTTTCTCAAAAAAAAAAACTAGTTTTTCCTTAAAAAATTTCACACTACCAATAACGAACTGAGATGCAATTAAATTTCGCAAAAAAATGAAACTTGAAGAAATGGGAACCAAAAATATATAAAATCATTGTTGTGAACCACTACTTTCATTTCGTATTCACACCGTCAAAGATTTTATTTTTAAGCTCCTCACGATATATATGCCTTTCCGAGAGAGCTGTTGCAAATAGCTGTATCTCCACTGGTGGCTAGGCAGTGCTTTCAAGACATATTTCGTAATTTCTCAAGTATGATTCATAAAATAACGTTATTTTTCCAAAATAATAACCAATCCATAAGCAATAAGTCATACTTCAGATTCATCTAATCGATTCGTCAAATTATATTCGTTCGGATAAAATTTTGAACACAAACAAATAGTTATGGCTATCAATCAACATTATTCACGTTTCTCATTGAACATACTATAATTATTTGATTCACTCACTGGATGCAAAAGGAATATCTCAACAAATATTTGTACTTCGTTTTCATTTCATCGAATAAAAAACTTCTCAAAATGTTTTTGTTACTTCGTTGAAGTTCGATTATACCAACACATATATTTCCATTAAAAAAAAATCCTAGTCAAAAATTTCAATAATATTAAAAAATCAGACAAATCATACCAACCCATTCACGCCAATCAAATCATTCGAGACGTAATATCATCATCAATCATTAATCCCTTATATTCAGCAAGCTACCAGAAAAAAAGAACCAAACATACATTTCACTCGAAAAAAATATCAATCACACAAATCATACTGAACATGACCTGAATGAGAAATTATAATCGCATATTTCACACACACACACACACACACACACACACACACACACACACACACACACACACACACACACACACACACACACACACACACACACACACACACACACACACACACACACACACACACACACACACACACACATTCTCAAAACAACTGTTCATGCGGTTATCACAAAATTTCAGTAACAAACTTTATATAACAAAGTTTCACGAGGGTACTTCATTAAGATTCATTATGGAGAATGAATCTTCGAAATCGAAGCGAGGCGACCTCCACCATGTCGGGAAGTAAGGTAGGAATTTTGGTCCTTCCTTGGGGTTAAAGTAGCTCAGATGGTTTTTGTGATAACCGGGATGAAATCAGTTGGTAAAAACACAAATATCAACTTTATTGATTTACACATTCACTCAAAATGACAATCATTCATTATAAACCAATACTTACAAAATAAACAACAACACTGAATTTACTTGCCCTATTGGGCATAATCGTTTTACTGACTACATCTGACAATTTCGTACTCTATCAGAGGCTTGTTTTTAATTCCCCGATCGAAGGTTTATTTATCAATCTCCTTCTCAATCAGAGCCACGACACTTCTTTTATAACACATTCGATTAAATGAGTGTGATGTTTGCCAAAACAAGACGTGCATCAAACCATTGTCAACGAATGCGTATATCTTCGTCAATGTCGCGACCTGATTCCGAAAAGGTTTTTTATTAAGGCCTTCTATACGACAATATTTCATGGTAAAGAAAACTTTCAACATCATTTATTCATTATAATTCGTAATAAACAAACAAATATTTAGGTAATTATTGAACTTGGATAACAAAAACGAGGTAGTGACATCTATTCATAAACTTGTCATTCAGGTGACATTGTAATGTCACGCGATCGAAATTTCAGTGATGCCAATCATCGAATCCTAAATAAGTGCGCAACCAAAAATAAATGCTTATGGTCAATTGCAACAGTAACTTTGAACGTCTACCTCTAGTGATATAGAGGACGAACCGCTGAAATATAATTATATAATCGGACGAACCTACCTTAGAGTTCAATCGTAATCATATGAAGCGGCTCGTCCGAATATATCACAACCCACCCAGGGTCCCGCCCAATGGATGTTGCAATTTTGAACTGAAGTAAAGAGTATAACAACAGAATACCAAGAGGATACAGTGAGTATAACTCCGAAATAAACTGGAACATTTATTACTGTTCGATGTTATAACCACAGATGGCATTAGAATCTGTGGCATAACTTCCTAGGCTCAGTATGCTTTGAACAAATGACAAATGTACGACACACGCAGGGTTGCCATGCCTCCGGATAATGACTGGACCTCCGGTATAGGGACGGAAACATGGTTCTTTTTGTTTTGTGCTTTAAACTGTAGTCATCCAGTACAGAACCGCTGTACTACCTCTAGTGATATATTCGGACGAGCCGCTTCATATAATTACTATTCAACCTCACAGGTAATTTCGTTTAATCATATTATTTTGATGAATATTGAAATTAAATAGAAAAACGAGGACACGTGATCAGAATTTCACTGTTGCCAACCATTAAATCCTTAATAAGTGCGCAACCAAAAATAGATGCATATGTCCAATAGATAGATAAAACCAAGATCACTCTATATATTACTGGACTAGGTTACCGCGAGATGGATATTTTTGTCACGTGACCTTGTTGGCGTCAAATGCCAAGATTCAAATGACATTATAAGAATCTCTCCTGCTTTCGCTCATTGTGTAGCCGTTTTCCTTTTTTCGTTCTAAAGCCTATGTCACATGACCCTATTGGCCACTGACAACAACAACATTCAAATTGAAATTATTCTGTGTATATTTCCAATCTCACTTTCTCCCTTAGTTTGTTTCAGATTATTTCTAGGACACTCCCAAAATACTCAGAGTAGTTCGAAGTAGTTGCACAGTTGTGAACTGCAAGGTATGTACGACTATCTTGAAAGTTCTGCATTTGTTGAAACTTTCTTCAGAGATCAATTACCCTAACACCAAACTGATATTTTTGCACTCGACGCGCGTTTCGCTAACAAGGTTAGCATCTTCAGGAGAAGAAAATTGATACATCTCCTGCAACTTTCATATTCACTTTATCGAATATCTGTTGGAGTCCTCTAGTGTATTGAGGTTCATAAGGCATTACTATAAACTTTTTATTACTCTCATCTTTTCGAAAAATCTTCCCTAAATTCACATTTTCTAATTATCTCATCAACTATCTGAATACCCAATAAAATACCCAAAGGATAAATGTTGTCATCTGTTATCTTCTTATTTTTTTCTGCGGAATACTGTCGAAATTGTCAATTTATGATCGTAATTGAGAATTGACGGGACAACCTTGATGACATTCAATAGAAAAAAATGCGGAATTTTGGTTTTTGTTACACATAAAGCCTTTGACAGTCAACTGTCGTAATATACAATACGATCTTGCAGTGGAAGAGAGAATACCAATTTGATTTGATTTCTGGGTGTGGTCCGAAAGTAACCGAAATCGTATTGGTTTGCGGTCCAAACCTCACCGCTGCTGTCATATGTCAAAAAAGTGCTGACTTTTGGAATGCGGAAGATGGTTGACCAATCTCGGTCATACGGTCCGAAACCAACCGACTGCTGTCATATTCCTGAAAAAGATATGGCATGCGACGTACAGTTTTCTGGAAAATCGTTGACAGAATGTTAACCTAGTCACCGATGTATTTTGGTCGGTTAGACATGCCAACTGTCAGTTCTCGTAATGTCGTTTATCATTTATTCGAAAGGCATAGACTACAAGCCCCATAACATATTTCGGGGAATCAAATGACCTAGCATGAATAAAGTTTAGGTCGATGCAGTTGTATGAAACAATAACTTATAGCATTATGTGTCAATTTTTTCGCGCTACATTTGGCCATATAAGTACAGTGACCTCAATTCTAAAATGCACTAGGTGTCGTACGAAAATGTTGGTTTACTGTATCAATTTTTAGGAAAATGCCCTTTCGAAGCTCCGTCCGATTGTACAGGATTGTACTCTTGCTTTATCACCACTCTTTAGTACGTTTCTCTCTCCTGGGGGCATTCATACCCGTAGCCCCCTTAGCACTCAGCCCCAGAGAGGTTGGCGGTACCTACTAGTCAGACCTGTCTTCTTGTCACGTAACGTTCTACCCTGGTTCGCCACAGCCATTTTTTTCATTCTGGTGGCCTCTGATTCTTGAATATCACCACATCCAGATTATTGAGCAATATTCAAGAATGGGACCAAATGCAATAGAGGACTTCGTTCCAAGTTGCCAATCTGTAATATTCGTTAAAATGTCTACCAATAAGGAAATGGGTTCGTTTTGATAATCCTTGACTCAAAAATTCTACTCGCTTCCTAAATACCAGTGTTCACAGAAAAATACCCGAAGTCGAGTTCGGAGGTCGAAACTCAATCATCACCTAGAAGATGGCAAATAAGACTTTGCCGAAACGTTGTGACAATTATCCTTCAGAGGATCAAAACCACAGAACATGGAATGAAACTCGAAAAAACAACCCATCATACTTCGTCCTTGAGAATCTTCTCTTCATGCTAATATATATATATATATATATATATATATATATATATATATTTGTGATGTATTCTCGACCGTACTTTATAAACTAGATTTGGAAGTTCTCAGGTTTGCGGTCTGTTTACTAATAAAACTCATTTGTTCTTGATCTCAATATTTCGCTAATGTTTATTAGCTTCATCAGGAGAAAAGCTACAAAGGATGTGACAAAATTGTACAAGATTGAATCGAAAATAACAGTTCTACTAACAATCATAGAATTAATATTCCTGGTGTGTTCATTGCCTTGGGAAGCTGAATCGAACTACCCATGCTCGCATAGTTACTGCCTCACTTAAACTGAATCAGCTAGGCAAAATTATTTATGTTAATAGGAGTCCCTCAGCTGTACCAGGCAATGATGTAATTAACGTAAATCTAAGGGTTTTTATAAGTAAGCACATGTCTGTCCTTATTTTTAAATATTACAAAAAAGATTAAATAGAACTCAAAATATTGCAATAAATGTTACTCAACTGACCTGTATCGGTTTTATAATTAACTGTATTTGGTTTTTTGTAAATGTGGTACATTTCAAGGAACAACCTGGTTTTCTGGTTACTGACTCTGTCTAGGATTTTTACATTCGAATAATCAAATTGATGGCCGGTTTTTTGGGAGTGGTCGACTGCTGCACAAGAGTTTTTTCCTAGTCGGGCATCGCTTTTGTGGAGGGCTATTCTTTGTTTGAGCCACTGCGAGGTCTGTCCCACATAACATTGGTTACATCCACCACACGGGATTTCATATATAAGGTTGCTGTTAAGTGGGACAGGTGTTTTGTCTTTGACAAGATGAATTTTCGGGTTTTTTATCCGTTTGGTATCTTCTGATTTGTTCTACGTTTCGACTTCCATTTTGAAGTCATTCTCAAGAACTGTGAGACGAATATCTGTCCATACCGTCCTGGTCAATCACTCCCCTTACGAAATAACCAAGCAAGACAGAGCAAAGACTTCAATTGAAGTCTTTATATATATATATATATATATATATATATATATATATATATATATATATATATATATATATATATATTGTGAAATATGGGGTTAGGATTACATACTAACGTGAGGTTATGTAAGAAGTTATGCGTAGAGATGTGGAGTAAAAACGATTAAAACTGTTGATAAACACTAATTGTACAGAGATTTTGGAAAACATTTTATAACTTAAAACACCTAGGAGCACGTGCTAAGAAGTTATTCATGGAGAGAAACAATTCGAAACATGTTTCCTATCTTGAGGTTCTCCAATTTGGTAACTGGGCCGTCTTCTTGGGAAGAATTTTGAAAGGGCTCGGAACTTGTTCCTATTTCTTGGCGGTGAGGGTGGATCATCGTTTCTTGATGTCACAATTGTCAAATTTCTCTTATTCTAACATTTGCAAAAACAATATAGTACAATAATAAAAATTAACAAGGCAATAGTACAATAGGTGAACCATGACATATGTTTTGTAATGAAAGATTCATTAATTAATTTATCAAGTTGATCTGAATACTCATTCAATTTGTATTGAGCTGTATTTAAATCATCAACATCAATTTTGTTCAATTTCAGAGGTTTCAGTTATGGAAAATCAATTTCTTCAGGAAGTCCTAGACAACAGTGGAAAGGTATCAAGATTTCATGAATTTTTTATGTTATATTCCTCTCAATCAATGGGAACTTCTTTGCATGAACTCCTGTACTTCCAATGAATGCATAACAATTTTCATTCATTTTCAAAATAGAATTTGTTTCAATGATTTGGTTTTTGCTTCCTTGTAACAATTCATAGTTACAGGTAAGGGATCTGAGAGAATTATAAGCCATGTATTGGAATGAATTTCATATACGTTATAATCTTTTGCAAATAGCAAATTTGTTTTGCAAGCCTTCGGTAGTTCTATCAGATGTCTGAATATTTGAGCCTGACAAATGGCATTATTGTCAATAGGATAAGGTAAAACTTTTTCACAAATTTTCATAAGATCAAAAAGGGTTTCACAATTTTCAAATTTTGGTATAATGACGTATGACAGTGAATCATCATCATCTTTTCCAATATATTTTATATCACTAGGAAGTATATTGTTGGGAATTCGATTGAGGTATGATTGTTTCCCCTATCGTCGGTCAAATAATAGGATCTTACCATTCAGTTTCCTCGTCCCAGTTGTAGGGGTTGCAACCACCTAATCAGGAGAATACTTGCAGTGGACTGTATCTTGAGAGTTGAATTGATGAGTGATTATCCTGTAGCCAGATCACGAGTTTTTGTTCACTGAGATAAATCATCTTTTTATGTTCACAATACGATGGTGACGTAGCGAGAGAGAACCGTAAAAATTGTCGGTTTTCGCAGGGAGACGAGAGCTGCACTGTGTCGATCACCTATCAATTTGACCATGAGCGGGAAAGTATAATATGTACAGAACGTCCCAAAATTGGATAATTGATCATGCTATTTAGGCTGTATAGGAAGATAACTTTTTTCTAATGTTTGAGATATTTCTTGAAGGACATTCACTAAGTCTGATGGTTTGATTATCGATGTATGGATAATTCTTAATCGAGCAAAAGTAATTGATTGCAAGATATTATTTACGTAATCTTCTAAATAGACATAACTTTTCATGAGGGATTCACAAATGTCTAGAGTTTTAAACTTAGCTTCAACTAATGAAAATTCGTCAGAGAGTTTATATATTGACTTTTCAATATTTTTGATATCTTCATTGAATGTTGCTTCATCGACTTGTAATTTTTGTATCGTTTCATTAAAATTTATAATAACTGAATTGGTTACTGAAATTTGTTTTTTCAGTAAATTTTCGATTTGATGTTCGTCTCTATATAGTTGGTTGATAGAGTTAGAAAATATATTCCATCTGAAGCGTCAAGGTTGCCAGATATTGCTTTCCAAACGCTTCCGATACCATCTAATTATCCGCGTTTCGTTCTTCGCGAGTATTCTTCAGTATCATATTTTATTTGATGATATTTTGATTCAATTGAGTTTGCTATCTGATTCAACATAGTAAGATGTGGTTTTATATCAGCGTAAAAATGGTTCATTTTAGGGTTGTCGGTTTCGAACGAACAAAAGGATTAAATCATTTGAAATGTCTTGGTTATGATCTTATGTATGTCTTACGAGGCTTAGATCTTTGTACACTATTATGTCCAGTGGTCGTTGGAGATTTTGGAATAGCCGTCTTCGTTGTAGTATATTCCAATTGTCTTATTTATGGGTCGAAGTGTGTATTGTGCTGCGCACAGGGGCAAAAGGATGAGTAGTATCATCTGAAAAAAAATTATTCATGATAAGGTTTCAATTTATTGAAATTAAATTCACTTTGTTGTTTAGTAGTAAGATTTTCAACGAGAGCTGAATTTTGATACACTTCAATAATTTCAAGGGACCATTGAATTTATTTTGTAACTTAGAGCCCATTTGACTTTCTTTTACATATACTTTGTCTCCAATTTTGAACTCGTATGGTTCTTGTTTTAAACGTTCATCAAAGCGAACTTCTGCTTTTCTTTGCTACGATTCATACGTTCTCTAGCTATTTTCTAATAGTACGATATTCGATTATTTAAATCTCTTACATATTTACTAACTAATTGTTTTTGGTTATAAGTTTTCTCTGGTGGTCTACTTGAAGTATGACCGAAAATTGATTCGTATGGTGTGAAACCATGCGATTTGTTAGTACAGTTATTATAGCATATTACTGCATATGGTAATTTATTTAGACGGTGTTCATTGGGGTATTCTGAAAGATATGCTCTGATCATTTCAGTCGGAGTTGCATGGAAACGTTGGAGGGATCCATTTTATTGGGGATGATCAGTACTTGAAAATGTCAATTTCATGTCATAAAGTTGACAAAGGTCTTTCATTAGAGTATTATTGAATTCTCTTCCTGAATCACAGTGGATTCGAAGTGATGTCCATAATGTTGGAAGAAAATCATAAGGGGGGGGGGTATGACTGATTTGGCTGACTTGTTTTCTAGTGGGTAGGCTTGAGTGAATTTTGTGAGTTCATCTCGGATAGTCAAGATATAATTGTCACTTGGGATTTGTAATATGTCAATATTGATTCATTCGAAAGGTGTTTTCGGTGTTTCCGTTATCACGAAAGGGTTTTGTAGGTTTTTCCTACAAATTTTTGTCTTTTGACAAATTTCACATTTGTTAATAAAGTTCTCAACATCTTTAGTTATACCTTGCCAGTCATATTTTTCTTTGATTCTTCGAAGTGTTTCGTTAATACCTCGGTGTAGATTTGATTTATCGTTATGATATTGATCGAGGATTATTGGAATTTGGTCACGATCTGGAGTTTTAGTTATGTTTTGACATATGATTAGTTTTATGTCTTCTTTATCTGAAAGAATATACGAAAGTAATTCTTGGAGTGGTCGTTCGGGATTGTTTTCAATGTAATACGTTTCATTGGCTCTTAATTTATGTTGGTCTTTATAAAGAGAAATTAACATATGTGCAAGTGCTTCTTCTGGATGAAACGGAGTTGCAATCATGTAATATTTGCGATTTCTGACACTTTCACTTGAGAGAATATTTAGTTTTTTATCTGCGAAGTCATATCATTCTTCAAATAGGTATGTCTTCTATAATTGCTTTGTGTAGTTGGTTGAGTTTCTTTCGTTGCATGACAGTTATGATGTTTTTATGACTTTCGTCTAATAGTTGAGAATTTGAAAATTGTATTTTCGAATAATCAATTATTGATTTTGTTTGACATAGTTTAAGAAAATTTTTGAATTCTTCTTCAAGAGTTTCAGATGATATTTCGGTTTGTTCAGATGTGTCAGATTCGTTTTCGGATTCGTTCTCAGAGTTGTTTGTAAAAATTTTGTGGTGAGTTTGAAAGTATCTGAAAAGTGATTGATTTTGATGCGAGATAGTGCATCTGCGTTTTTATTACATTTTTCAGGTTTATAAATTATTTCATAGTCATATTCTTCGAGTTTGAGTCCCCATCTTGCGAGTCTGCTTCCAGGGTCTTTTATACTAAAGATCCAAATTAATGGCCTATGATCGCAATAAAGTTTCAATTTTCTGCCGTAAATAAGGGGTCTAAAGTGTTTAACTGACCAGACAATTGCAAGCAATTCTCTTTCAATAGTTGCATATTTTGTTTCGGCAGGGCAAAAGGTTCTTGAAGCACATGCAATGGGCAAATCTTGTCCAATGCGTCCTTGTGGAAGAACAGCACCAATTGCGTATGAAGATGCGTCCGTAGTTAGAATGAATGGTTTATTGAAATTAGGATATATTAATATAGGAGATTTGGAAAGAATTTCTTTCAGTTGGTCGAAAGCTTTTTTACATTCTTAATTGAAGAAAAATGGGACATCTTTTTGTAATAATCGTGTCATGGCTTTGGATATTTTATCAAAATTTGGAATAAATCTACGATAATAACCTGCTAGTCCAAGGAATGACCTAATGTCTTTTGGATTCTTTGGTTCAGGATATTTTATTACAGCTTCAATTTTTTCAGGATTTGGTTTTACTACTTCTTCGTATATGATGTGTCCAAGATAAGTAACTTCCTTTTTTAAAAATTCACATTTGTCAGGTTGAACTTTGAGATGAGTATTTCTCAATCGTTTGAATACTTCATTCGATCGAGATATATGATCATGTAATGTTGCAGAATAAATTATGATGTCGTACATGTAGACCAAACATCGTTCGTTCTGTATACCAGTCAAAATATTGTCTACTACTCCTTGGAAAGTGGAAGGGCTGTTTTTCAATCCAAAGGGCATGCGAAAGAATTCGTAGTGACCGTTGTCAATTGAAAAAGCAGTTTTTTCAATATCTTTTTCATCTGCTTCAATTTGATGAAAACCTGATGCTAAGCCTAATGTGGAAAAGTATGTACATTGTCCGAGTTGATCAAGTATATCCGTGACATTAGGTAGTGGATATTTATCATTTTCTATAGGTTATGACAATTCTTCATTTCTGTTTACCGGAGGCGTCAAGTTTTTTGGGTACAACCCATAGTGGAGAAGACCATGGTGAAATTGAAGGTCTAATAATGTTTTGTTGTAACATTTTTGATACTTGTGTTTTCACTTCATTTCTATGTATTTGTGGATAACGATAGGATTTTGTAAAAATTGGTTTCGCGTCTTTTGTATCAATCTTGTGTTTAATTACACTTCTGAAAGTAAGTGCATCACCTTCTAGATAAAATATATCGGAAAATTCTAAGAACAAGTTTTTTAGCATTTCTCGTTCTTCTTCATTCAAATGTTCAAGTCTCAAATTATTTCTTATTTCATCTCTACGATCATAAGTTGGACAATCTTCAGTATCTGTTTCAGTAAAGTTCAAAATGTTTCCAGTTTGTGGAACTGATTCTGAAGTTATGTCGGAAAAACCAATTTCGCAATCATTTGAATTTAATATTGTAGAGGAAAATTCTCCTTTTTCATTTGTTTCTATCAAGGCGTTGGGTAGTCTTACCTTTTCCTTTTCACAAGCAATCAGTATTGCTTCGCAATTTTTCAGATTCGAGTTAAGTTTAAAAACTTTCTCTACTCTAGCTTCAATTTAAATGATGTTTAATTTTTTAAGATGATATTCGTTAGGTATTTCGTCTTTCAGGTGAGTTTCGAAATCATTTCTGTCTTCGAAAAAATAATCATCTGGGTCATATTCGAAATTATCGTCAAGGGTTGGATCTAGTACTTGACTTGGTGGTAGTGGTTCTGGAGGGTGAAATATTTTTTGTGATTGCACAGGTGGTTGTACAAATGGTTGTGGTGGATAAAATATTTTTTGTTTTTCATACAATTGACTCGGTTGGCTTAAAAGAGGATCATTCGTTATTGGAAAATAACTTTCTAAAAAGTCTTCCTCGGCTTTCATTAGAGGAACGGTTTTGTAATTCAAAATCAGTTGTTTGTTATTTATATCAACGATTCCTTGGTGATGTTCTAATAATCTAAGAAATCAATTCCTATAATTCCGTCAAAAGCGATGTCTAAATCGTAAATAAAAATTTTATGGGGATCATTGTCTACAAACGGTACGAGGGTTGATTCTGTCACAATGATCGAATTGTTTGTTATACCTGAGATTGTTTAATATTTTGGTATTCGAATTAGTAGAGTTTCACACGGTTTTTGTTTTAAAACAGAAATTCCGGCACCCGTATCAATGAGTAGTCGATAAGTTCTTGTTGTGTCGTAAATATAGTATAAATTCGCTGGACTATGATGACGCTATTAATTCTCGCGTTCAAATGCGAAGGTTTTCTTTCATTGTTTTGTTGAGATTGTGCATAGTTTCGTTCTGGTCGGATGTAGGTGTCTTTGTATCGAGACAATGATTGTTTGTCGTAATATTGCTGATAGGAGGACCGATTGACAAGTGGTCTGTTTGAAAATCCTGATATTGTTCGTCGTATGGATCATAATTAATTTGGTATTAATAAGCGTCATCATAGTATTCGTCTTGAATATCAGTATAATCAAAGCATTGTTCGGAATAGTCGTAATTGTTATCGTAATATGGGTCATCATTATAATATTGACTTTCATTATTCAAGATATGCGTTCTCTGAAGTTGGCCTTTCTGATAATTCGGATTGAGTTGAATTACCGTATTGCGTGGTTGAAAATTTGTTGAAGGTCTTGCTTGTTGTCTTATTTGTTGAGATGGACCAGGTTGATTTGGATCGAATTGAGGACGAGGTTGATTTTGAAAATTTGGTCGATATTGACTTGATAAATTGGGTCGTTGTTGGGAATTTGGTTAATTTTGGAAATTGGGTCGTTGTTGAAAATTCATTGGAGGTCTGGGTCGAAAAGATTGTTGTTGGTATAATTGATTCACATTTAGTTTTTTGAATTTTCTGTGATTCGAAATACGAAAGTTGAATTTCTCGTTCAATTCTTTGAGCTGCATCTGCCATTGTTTGTGGATTGCTGGCTCTTATAATTTGTCCTATCCGTAGTTCTAATCCGGTTGATAATGTATTGAGAGTCATATTATTTATTAGGGATATTTGCGCATCTTTCTGAGCTACAGTAAGACCAGATTTATTCACACAGGCTACCATTTTTGCGTTATGAGTTTGAAGTCATGAATGGAAAGCTATACCTGTCTCGCCATTCGATTGTCGCATTCTTTGGAGATCCTGGATGAGAGAATTCAAGTCTCGGGTATCGCCAAAATGAGTGTTGAATAGTTGTTTTATAGCAGTATACGTTATAGGATTTTGAGAATTCACTAGTATTGCTGCTTTTCCTTTCAATCGATTTTTGAAATGAGTAATCAATAGACATTTTTGATCATTCGTTGCCAAATGGTAAGCTTGGTCGCATGCATTCAAAAATGTATTTAGAAGAATACTGTCGCCATCGAAACCAGGTATTAGTGAAAATAATTCTGAAAGTTTGTATGGTTCGATTTCAGGTGGATTTTAGGCATTTTCTTCTCTCTTCTCCTTCAGCTGTATGAAGAAGTATTAATGTAATTTATTTTATTCTTCAGCTGTATGAAGAATTTTTTTTTATTTCATTTTCTTCACTTGTTGTATGGAGAAAATAAATAATTTGGTGGAATGGATGAAAATGGGGATGAATAAGAGAACTTTGAAAAATACAATCAATGGAAAGATGATCAATCAAAGTCACTTACGTTTGATGCTTGTTTGTTTTTTGAATGTCTCTGCCAGGGGCTTCACTAAGTGTTCCTAATCCATAGGAATTCAATGCTGGTTTGGAGTTTTCTTTTTCTTAATTCTACGTTGCTTTTCGAGTTGTTCCCTTTGCGACGCGACGGATGAAATCCCACTTCATAAGCGTTGCTCCACTGGGGTGAGTAGCGGTCTCTTCAGCGTTGAAGAGACCGTCCGCTCACTGGGCTTGCTCGTGGTTCTTTTTTCTTTAAGATCTGGAGATCACCGTAGGAGCACTACTCGGAGAAATCCGGTTGACTTCTACGTTATAGAAATCCGCACGACTGCGCCAATTGTTATATCTCAGTTTACTGTGAGATGTTTAAAAAAAAATTAAAAATTATTAATACATTTATTATCAAAATTGGATACATTTGAGTCTGACAAAATCAAATGAACGAGTTTAGCAAAGTCAAATGAACACTGGAGCTCTGGAATCCTCTTCTTTTATAGGTTTTCCCCACTTAGATTCCTTTATTCTGAGTTCCTGGAATGGTGGTCCAAGATCTGCTGGATATGCTGAATCCAAGGTTGAAAGTAGGACATGCGGTATAACTGCGCAATTCCTACGACGTACTTCTGGATGAAGAGCCATTGTACTTTTTCATATAACATGGATGTAAACATGGTGATTTCATAGTTTAGACCTAATAATCGAATTTTCAGCATTTTTCCAGAATTTTCAAGTGGAAAAATGTGGAAAAACGAAATCATTAGAATGAAGATTCGAGAGATTAGAGTAAACATTGGGTTAGAGGAGTGTTTCTGCATGCCCCATGTGAAACTTACAGGGGTAGATCGCACTTATCAATGATTCTGTTACTTTGCAGTCTCATGTCTAGTGGCCGGATCGCACCAAGATACTTTGAGACTGAAGCACGATCTATTCATGATCATCATGATCAGGTGAGGCCTCGTTGATCCATTGCTCGCACAAGTTTCGACTTCTGAGGGTTGACGTTCGTCAGCTGGTTAACGAAAACGAACAATTTTAGAACAACAACAATCTTTCAACCGCAATACGAGATGTTTTTCGGCATGGATAGGGTGATTATATAATGAACAATGATAGAGATCTCACCAGCCGCAATAATAGTCTAAGAGGCGACGACACTAAGCCTATAATGATAGGGCTCCCAGAAGTCATATATATAATTCGTTAGTTCATCAATAGGATGAAAATGGGGCAACGCTATAAAAAAAAATTTTTTTTTGGGTTTCTGTAATGATAAGTCTCCCGTTCCGTGATTGTTTCTCAAGGTAGAGGAGGGGTAGGACTATATGAAAAAGCAGCGCTGCCAGCCCCCTGATGGGGCTTATCAGGTGCTGCCGAGAGATTAGTGACCCCTCCGTACCCGGGTTTCTATAATCATCGGACTCCTCAAAGAACCAAAGTATTTCTGAAAGGTCTTCATTTTTTGTGTAAGAAAAACCACTGCCTGGTGCCTTTTCCAAACAGTGGACAACATGGCGGCAGCAGCGTTTGAAAGTCGCTCTCCGCGCAACCGATTTTGCGTTTCAATTCGGTTTAATTAGCAAACTTCCGGGTTTTTTCTATTTGTATGATTGAAACACGCCTGCCACTACCAATGAATATGACGTATAGTTGATTGTTAAAACGAATGAAATCGCATTTTTTGTAACTTTTTTCGAATTTTCAACCGTTTTCATTGTCGTCGTCGTATAAAAAACATCATACATGATAGATGGAATAATATTGAAATTTGGAAGAGGGCAAAAAAAAGGGTGATGGTTTTTCAAATAATTCGATTATTCATGTTAATGAAAATATCGTTATATTTTGGACTCACGCTTTGCTGGATAAGCAATGCTATTATGGCAATAGCCAAATCGTAAGTGACGATAATTTTCGATTGCTCGCAGTGCATATAATAACAGCAACATTCTTCAGAGTGTGGTTTATAATTTCATGGGACGTTGGAGAACGATTGATGAGCACCAAATATTCAACTATTTTGCATTTCGCTTTCGTCTACGGTAGTCATGCAATTAAATCTAATTCCCATTGGAATTCTGGCAAATTGGAAATGAGAAGTATTAAAATAATATGCGTTTCCTGACGAGTAAACCCCATCCTCGAATTCTATGAGAAAATATTTGGAAGTGAAGTAACACGTCATCAATAGGCAATTTTAAACCACTGAGTATTGATTCGTCCTGCAAGCCAGTAGTATGCATCCTAATGTTATTCAGTGTTCCTTCTACTTCTTATCGATTGTCAGTCTTGACATAGAGCAGGAACTGCAGGGAATAATTGCTTTGGATTCATTCAGAAAAATCCATTCCCGGTTCCTCGATTTTCATTGCTGTTGGTGAAGATGCGGACAGTGATGTCGATAGATTAGTGGATTGCAAAACCGCAGGTGTGGAGGTCATCGTAGTTTCAGATATACCAGGTTCTTTCTCAAGAACTTCTGGTGCGGATTTCGACGTACTGGGAACGAGCTTTGTGTTCCTCAAAAATTGGATTCGTATGACCAAATGCATCTTTGAAGAGAACACCGCTACATTCCAATTATTTTGAGCAGAAACTCCTTATATGTTGAAACTCCGGCTGCACTATTAAATACGGTCAGAATGAAAGGGTCGGTAGATCTTAGACCTGACTCCAATGCTGCCGTTTTGGGTACATTTGTAGTTTTTGGGTGCGTTTTACACGAATCAGAAACGCAAGTACAATTTGATCGTGCTCTTTGAGAAAGGAATGGTGCCTAAAGAATGCTGTCTTATTGCTCTATCACAGATCAGCTTGGCGCAAAGTTTGTGACGATGATTTCGATACCCTTACTTTCGATTCGGATGACGAATAGTAGGAAAACAATAGTTGATACGAAAAATGAGAAATGGTTCGTAACAAGTGACTATCATAAATATAGTGTAGGTATAGAAAGGTCATTTTTCCTTCTTATTGTACATTGGTGTACGCATACATCTTTCAATTTTGTGAAGAAAAAAAAAAGAAATGATTTGAAAATCTTCATTCTTTTTTTTGTACTCATTTCAATATTATTTCATTTTATCATGAATGAATCATTGAAAACTTCTCAGAATCATTTGTTTCAATAATCAACGACGAAAGACAGTATGGAACAACAATGAAAACGGTTGAAGAATGGAAAAAAATTACAAAAATATGCGATTTAATTTGTTTAAACAATCAACGAAACGTAAAATTCAGCGTTCGTGGTAGTGCCAGGCGTGTTTCAATAATACAAATAGGAGAAATCCGGAAGATTGCCAATGAAACCGAATTGAAACGCAAAATCTGTTGCGCGGAGAGCGACTTTCAAACGCTGCCGCCGCCATGTTATTGTCCACTGTTTGGAAAAGGTAGCAGTGGTTTTTCTTACACAAAAAATGGAGACCTTCCAGAAATACTTTGGTTCTTCGAGGAGTCCGATGATTATAGAAACCCGGGTACGGAGGGGTCACTAATCTCTCGGCAGCACCTGATAAGCCCCATCAGGGGGCTGGCAGCACTGCTTTTTCATATAGTCCTACCCCCCTCTACCTTGAGGAACAATCACGGAACGGGAGACTTATCAATACAGAAACCCAAAAAAAAATGTTTTCTGTTATTTTTTTTTATAGCCTTGTCCTATTTTGGACATGGCAGCAGGGCCATTTTGTGTTCTCCTATTGATGAACTAACGAATTTTATATATATATATATATATATATATATATATATATATAAATATATATATATATATATATATATAAATATATATATTTATATATATATATATATATATATATATATATATATGACTTCTGGGAGCCCTATCATTATATGTTAAGTGTCGTCGCCTCTTAAACTATAAGGAGATGTTCGGCATTGGTAGGTATATATTCTTTTGTAGTGAATAAAAATTATGTTCGTTCATTTCATGAGCAATAATTTCCTAGAGATTCTATCAGCTGCAATAGGAGATGTTTGGCATTAGTAGGTATATTTATTCTGTTCTAGTGAATAAAAATTATGTTTATTCATTTCATGGGCAATAATTCCCTAGAGATTCTAATCTAGAATTTAATAATGATGTTAGTTCATTCAATGAAATATGACCTAGAAAATGTATCAATGGCAAGGAGTAGAATAGGGCAAGAAACTCATAAACATGAAAATATTCCTAGAGATTCTATCAATCACAATGAAAGATGTTCGGTAGACAGAGGTGTATTCTATTCTGATGAATAGAAATAAGGTCCGTTTGTTTCTTGAACAATGATTTCCCAGTGATCCTATTAGCCACAATAGGAAATGTTCAGCATTGGTAGCTATATGATATTCTATTTTAGTATATAATAATGATGTTAGTTTATTTTACGAACTATGACCCAGGAAACCTATCAATCGCAGTGAATAGAAGAGGGGAAGAAACTCATAAAAATGAAAATATGCAACGAAGTATAATGCACCGTTTGGCACAAACATTTTATATTTTGTGCAATAACCTTCTCATGTTGAGAAAAGAACCAATCCCAGATGCCAGGTAATATGTTTTAAGTTTCATTCTGCATAGACTGCTAATAGGAGTATATCAGAAGAGAGACAAATTCTTCAAGTTCTTCAAGGTCAGTATGGTGCTTAGAACATGCTATAACCGCGATTCTTTAACGATAACCCAGCAGATAGTCCTGCCGGTGAAGCCCTAGCGAACTGAAGACTGTTTACAGATCCTGATTTCTCCTTGTATATTCAGAAGTTACTTGATTATACAGATTTCAAGGCAGAAAAGAGAGTGATGAAATCAATGGATCTCTATTGGGAACTATTTTTTTTTTCGATGAACTCAGGCCAGCATACATACCCTGCTGCTGTTTAACCAGGAGAGCACCACCTCTGTATGGAATATCAAGGCTTATGGGCCACTGTAAACTATCTCTATTGATAGAGCTGCCTAGTAAGATGAGAGGAATTGTAAGTTCCCCATGAAAACTGAATGGGCAAGAAACGAGAAATGATCTCCAAGGACTAATCTTCCGGTAGGAGAGAAAGGCAGTAGGGTGAATGTTTGGGTATTCTATATCAGATTGACCTCGACAGAAGTCCCTCAACAAGTAGACCTTGTTACCTACTACCAAGGCCATTCCAAACTACCCTGTTGAAAAACAGGTCATTCAGGAATTGATGAGGTGTAGCCATGAGGGCCAATTCATATTCAACTTATTCCACTGATGAATGGACAAGAAAGATTGACTTCGACAGAAGTCACTACAAGTAGACCTTGTTACCATCTATTCTGAAATATCAAAGATTGAAGACTTTCACGGCCGGCAACTTATGACTTGTTAGGTGCTTCCGGGCTTATGAGCCGTGGACAGCAGGTTTTAAGGCCTGACGTTTCGAAGTATCCTTCTCTGCTGCGAGGCTTTGATGTGATGTGGTTCAGATGATGAGTCACCCTTTATCGAATCTGGGTTCGGACTGTCGATTGATCCTAATTGGTTATTCGAAAGCGTTTTTTCTCTCATTGGGAAAGTTCGTGTATTTGGAAGTGCTGGCATCCATGTTCTATGAATGTTCAGGCTCTCTTCTTTGCGGTTGAAGTTGTTTTTATGTTTATGAATTTCTATGGCCTCCCTAGCCATGAGGGCTAATTCATATTCAACTTATTCCACAAATGAATGGAACACAGAGTGCAGGAAAAAATTATTTCTGGTGTCTGTGATTTAAACTCAACTGGAACATTCGATTCCTTCCTATGTATTTTAGGTTTGAGAACAGGAAGAAAGTTAGAAGATAACTTGATGGCATTCAATTTGGAAAATTATCCAGGTTGAGATTCGTGTATAGGAGAGAATTTCTGAAATTCTTGTTAAGCCTATGTAATTTACTAACATATATAAAAAAGTACACTTTACTTGTTTCCTGACTAGCACTAAGGCTAGAAGACTACGTGTTGGACGCTCTAATGAAGTGAGATTCTCACCAGAATTCATTGGCTTATAGTGGCAGCTATTCCAGCATCATATAAGGGGTGGTAAATTTTTTATACCTTATGGTCTTCTTTGGATCTTCAGAATGAGAATTCCTACTTGTAGCTATATGAAGGAGTCGTGGGTGAAGTATGCATACGGTACATAGTGACTATGTCCGACACGTATATATATGACTCGCTGGATTTTTTTTGATATGGGGTACGAAGAAGGAAACTTAAATCATCTTGAACTTGCGTGTTTTCTTCACAGAAAATGACCTACCAAAATCGTGAGTAATTAATATATTTCATTGAGAGTGGCAATATCCCACATCACTGATCTCACAGGTAGTGTATATTCCAAGCCAGGTCACTAATAGCCACATACTTGGCACTTGTGTGAGCAGAGGGGACTTTGGCTTCATCTGCTTTGGTAAGACGGGATCATCACAGACAGTATTCTAGAAAAAGGACCCAATTTTGGAAATATTTGGAGAATTGGAAAGGGTAGAAATATATTGATTGGCCTTTCAGGTTTATAAAAAGTGACAGGGACATAACGGTCAAGTCTGTATCCCATCATCTCGAATCAGGCTCAATAACCCTATAGACGCTTTTATTTCACTATCAGGTGGTCGAATAATTGGTTTCACTTCGCAGGACATATGTACCATCCATTAGTGAACAAGATTGTGTAACTGTGAAAAAACCGTATTCAGAAGAAACGGTTTATCGATTCAGAATCAAAGATCACCTACAAAGATTATGGTTTCATACATGAGCAATAATGCTCGAGAATGTATCACACATAGGTTGTGTAAGACCTGTTACAATCCAAGACTGCAAAGGCATGCATCAGGAGAGTAAATTATATCAACCACACATTTCTGGAATATTTGAGGGTTATTTCATATCTGGATATCCCCATGAGAAAATTATAATTTCAAATTATCCACCTTCAAGAAGTTTATTGAAATGCAGGTTACCTGTTATAAAACTTTTGTTACAGCTCAGTTGGTTCTCCGTATGTGTATGCATACTCTGGCCCTGATGACGGAAATAATTTTTTGCAGGGATATCTAACATCAGCTAGGTGAGGCCTCGTAGCTTCAATGGCATACTTGCATACTCGCCTATATATTGAACGAATTGCAGTCACTATAAATGAAGCATAAGATTCACTTGTCCAATGGAAATTAACTCGCCAGAACAGCATCCATGCAATAATTCGTTGGATCCGATTGAATAAGTTCCCAAGCAGAAGCAGGAATGAATACTGAAACATTTTCAGGATGTTCCACAAGGCATTGACCCCAATATATGTGGCAGTTAGAAATAAAATCTAGGTATGTATCTATTCTGGAAACCATAAGGGGGGCGGTACTGTATTCCAACGAGTAATAGAAATGTTGGATTTTCCAAAAATTTCCGGTGTGGCAAATGGACTTCAGCAGGATTCGTATTAGACTTGGGCAGAGGTATGTGCCGGGAGATTGATAAGAATAATAAGAGTATGATAGTTGCGAACTATTTGCTCCATATGAGTTCGAATATATCACAAACCACCCAGGGTCCCGTCCAATGGAAGTTGCAATTTCGAACTGGAGTAAACAGTATAACAGCAGAACACCTAGAGAATACGGTGAGTATGACTCCAAAATGAACTTTAACATTCAATACAGTTCGATGGTATAACCACAGATGGCCTTGGAATCTGAGGCATAACTTCCTAGGCTCAGTTTGCTTTGAACAAATGGACGACGCACGCGGGGTTGCCGTGCCTCCGGATGGTGGCTGGAACTCCGGTATAGGGACGGAAAAAGTTTTCCCTTTGTTTTGTGCTTCAAGCTGTGGTCATCCAGTACAGAACAGCTCTAGTGATATATTCGGACGAGCCGCTTCATATAATTACGATTGAACTCCACAGGTATGTTCGTTTGATCGTATAATGTGTGCACCAAGCCATTCAACGAAGGTTTAATGTTAAACTTGGTTTAAACATAGACAGATGTCCAAGTTTGTTCCAAGTTTAACTTTAAACCTTTCTCAAATGGGTTGGTGCAACTACCCCTAAAGGAATCTTTTCATGGAGCAGTAAAATTCTTACTGCAACTGCAGTAAAATGCAAGTGCACATGCTCAGTACATATTTCACTGCAAATGCAGTAGAATTTCAACTGCTCCATGAAAAGGGTTGAAAGCAGTGAAATGAGTCATTTTTATCTCATTGGTCATTTATACCATTGTTTGAGTTTATTGTTTGGATTTATATTCTGTGGTGTGGCGTGGTCTGGAAATCTAATATTTTGAAAATGTCGAATCCGTTGACATTATATAAATGGAGAAAGAAGTGTTTTCAAATTTTGATGATGTATCAAAATAAAATGTTACATCAGCATGGAGTAAGAAGGAAGCAAATAGCTAGTGTTGTATCAAGTATCGTCCACTGAACTATATAAACAACGTATTATGGTTTTAAAAAAAAGAGACGTACCTCACAAGAAAAAAGTGAAATAGGTTGTGGATATATTTAAGAGACGCAGTGAATTATATTAACATGTATATATTTTTGTCATTACTGATTTTGTTTCGAATTGCTTAGAAATGTTGATTTGATAACAATTTTCAGTTGTCAATAAAAAACGTCCTAGAATTCTATTGAGTTTCAATAATTGAAAAAACAGAGGAAACTGATAAATAGTTTTTATTATTTCAGGATGTATGATGTTGAATGAGGAAAGGTGGCAACTAGTCTGTCAAAAAAAGGCTGGGCCTGGTGCTCACCTGGATTCCTTCCTCTTTCCAGAACTCGCCTTATTTTTTTGTGGTTGCAACCTCCTATTCAGGCTGATGTGAGCGTATAGTGGACTGTATGTTCGATCAATGAATTTTTGGAATAATTAATTCACTTGCACTTGCGAAAACTTTTTGTTCACGAGAATAGTGGCCGACACGGCTGAATATATATTCTATACTGCTATCTTCACGGTAAAGCACCAACAAAAAACCCGGTCTGACAGACTGAACATTTAAATTCAAATACGGGGTGTACCGCGCAGATAGTGAATATTGAAGTAAATTTTGAAATAAAGATTAAAATTTATGAATAACATTACCCAAATTATATTGATGAGCTAACTCTATCAAAAATAAATAAAATGGTTCTAATAATTTATGTGAGTGGAAACTTAACATTTCCGCCCACCAAAATATACAGTATTTCAACTAAGTTACGGTAAGGGGCACAGTTTGACGAGAGGTCTCTGAAATATACCCTGAGTCTTCACAGTCGCAACTCTCACAATTCCATCCACACTTGGGTGCGGTCGTATGACTCTACCAATTCTCCATTGAAGAGGAGGTAAAGTTTCATTTTTTAATATAACTAGATCTCCAATATTAAGTGTCTTTCCATGAGTGAACCATTTTTGCCGTTGCTGAAGAGTGTGAAGATACTCTGAATGACATCTTTTCCAAATATCCTGCTGTAGTCTTTGCACCAATTGCCATCGATCTAAAGTGTTCAATTTCAAATGAGTAATATCGGGACAAGGGGGAGCTGTGAGAGGTTCAAGTGTAAGGAAATGTCCTGGTATCAACGCGTTGAAATCATTAGCATCAGAACTCTGAGCAACTAGAGGCCTGGAATTCAAAAAGGCTTCTATTTGTACTAAGAGGGTATACACCTCTTCATATGTTAAAATTTGCGATCCAACAACACGTACCAAATGAGACTTCATGGACTTTATACCAGCCTCACTGAGACCATTGAAGTATGGACTGCCAGGAGCACTGAAAGAGAAAGCAATCTTTTCTGTTTCAGCTGCCTCTTTCATCAATTCAGAGAGAATCATCTGGGCACCTACAAAATTTGTACCTCGATCGCAGAAAATACGAGAGCAACGACCTCGACGACTGATAAATCTCCGAAAAGCAGCTATAAAAGCTTCGGATGATAAATCTGAGGCCAATTCAATATGGACTGCCTTGGTGGCAAGCATATAAAAATACAAATATAGGCCTTTTGTGATTTTATGCCACGACCTTTACCCATAGTTATGTGAAAAGGACCACCATAATCAGCACCAACACATGAAAATGCTTTAAACTGATTTATTCTTGGACCGGGTAGATTACCCATGAAGGGTTGAAGAGGAGTGGGATTCACTCGAAAACATTTGTGACACTTCGATAGAACATGCCTAATTGCCCTTTTTGGTGGGAGAATCCAAAAATTCTGAGCTATTAAAAAATGTAAAGTTTGTAGTCCGGGATGCAAATTTGTTTTATGAACATTCTCGATTATAAGATGAGTGATGCGACTATCACGAGGAAGTAAGGCAGGGTGTTTTTGATTGTAAGATAATCCAGAAAAATGTCTGTTAACAGACCATCATCTCCGATAAAAGGATTCAGTTTTCGGAAGGGTTTTGACAGAGGAATATTATTTTTTATCTCTTCGATTTCTCGAGAAAAAGACAGGTGCTGTGCACGTTTCACCAGAATCAATAATGCCTTATGAAGTTCATCTTCAGTGAAGGGATCATCACATTTTATCAATAGATTTTTTTTTTACGTGTTACGAAGCGAATGCAGAATGCAATTATACGTTGTATTTTAGGGAGTGACGAGTACTTTTCCAAAAGAGCATCTACGTTATCTAACGATACAAACGAGCTTAAAGTTATTTTCCTTTCTTCTTCAGAAATTTCCGAGTGATTAAAACTAGAAGGTTCAGAAGGCCAATTAGGTTGAGGTAACTTCAACCAGTGCGGTCCCTGAAACCACAGAGGATGCGGTACGATCTCTAAAGGTAATAAACCACGGGATGCACAATCTGCGGGGTTTTCTTGGGTTTGAACATGATTCCAATGAGATGGAGAAATTCGCTCTTGAATGAAGACTACTCTATTACTGACAAAAGTCTTCCAACGATGCGCAGATGACTTTATCCAAGCTAAAGTCACCATTGAGTCACTCCAAGCAAATATTTGTGTAAATGAGATAACATTATCGAAATTTTTGAGAATATAATG
The DNA here is from genome assembly GCA_032362365.1 of Zygogramma bicolorata. Classification (NCBI taxonomy): domain Eukaryota; kingdom Metazoa; phylum Arthropoda; class Insecta; order Coleoptera; family Chrysomelidae; genus Zygogramma; species Zygogramma bicolorata. The sequence goes on from JAVJAQ010000588.1 coordinate 117,446, forward strand.
CAACAATGAGGACAGGAGGACTGCTGCACATAATTCTAAACGCGGCACAGATAACTTCTTTAGAGGAGCAACTTTGGATTTCCCACAAATGAGTTTCACTTCAAATTTATCATCGGATACTTTGAATCTAAGATAGGCAACAGTAGCATAACCCTTTTCTGAACTGTCACAGAAGCCGTGCAGTTCACAATTGTGCAATGCAATTCATTTCTATACTGAGACCACTTCTCAGTTACCTCAGGTGGAGGAATATCATCCCAATCACAACCCAGATTCCAAAGATACTGAATAAGATATTTTGCGAAAAATGACAAGGGTGCCAAAAATCCTAGCGGGTCAAATATAATTGCAATTTCGGACAAAATATTCCTTTTCGTGCAGGGCTTATTGTGAAATTTGATTTCATTAGAAAAATAATCGAAGGTACTATTCCATTTCAAACCTAACACTTTGAGAGAAGGGTCATCTGATTGAAATGCAACTTCTGTCTGTTGACAGTCTTCTGAGGGGAGATTTTTCAATAAAAATTGTTCTAAAATTATTCGTTTCCGTTAACCAGCTGACGAACGTCAACCCTCAGAAGTCGAAACTTGTGCGAGCAATGGATCAACGAGGCCTTACCTTTTAACGTGCGATTACCCAGCTCGGTGGCCCGGCGAGGATTCAAACCCCGGCCTTCCGCTTCACAGGCAGATATGCTAACCACTAATAATTCAGGATTATTACTGGACCATTTTCTCAAATGAAAGCAACCTCGTTTCAATAGGTTAATCAACTCATCTCGCAAAGATTTTGTGCTTCTGTCAAAGTTTGAGTTCCCTCACATATATCATCAACACAAATGTCATTGAGTAGTAATTGTGATGCTCGAGGAAAGTCATGCGCCTCATCCTTAGCGAGTTGAACCAAGACTCGAAGAGAAAGGTGAGGGCTACAACTGATTCCAAAGCTCACACGAGTCAAACGGAAATCCTGTATTAGACCATCTATAGAAAAACGCCATAGGAGACGCTGAGAATCTCTATGAGGTCCCCTCACTACTATCTGAGAGAACATGCTCTGAATATCAGCCATGAATACAAATTTGTGCAGACGAAAACGGAGTAGAAGGGCAACAAGATCTTGTTGAAGTTTTCTCCCGGTTAATAGAGTGTCATTCAAAGATATGCCTGAAGTTTTGTTGTAGGACTATCAGGATTGAAAACGCAGTGATGAGGAACATAATAATTGTTTTCATGAGGTGAGGAAACTGGAATAGCTTTCATAAAATCACTATCTAAATAATTTTTCATGAATTCAGAGTATTCTTGCAACAGCCGTGGATTTTGATGTAAACGACCTCTAGGGAGTAAAATCTTTTCAGGGCAAGGAAACGAGTACCCGTGAAGTAAGGTTCAGAATCTTTGAAAAGCAGAGATACAACATATCTCCCCGAGGGGGTTCGTGAATGAGTTTTCTCAAAAATTTTTTCACATATTGCATCATCGGGTGATATAGCCTCTGCAGAAGAAATTTCTTCCATCTGCCAAACAAGTTTCAGAGTCTTTTCTAGGGAAGAATCACATGAGATAAGAAGAGAATGTATTTCCGGAGTTCGGAGATTGAAGGAAGGATTCACCTTTCCCATAACTATCCATCCAAATATGGTATTGAAAGCAGCAGGATACCCTGCAGTAGGCTCTATTTTTCCACTTGACAGAATCAATGAGAAAATATCTGCTCCTAGCAACATGTCAATTTGCCCAGGAACATTGAAATGAGGATCAGCCAATTTAATATTCGTCAACTGAGACCAATTTCCTATCTTTTCTTTTTCCAATCTTAGAAATAGGCATATCACAACAAATTTTTGGGATAACTGAGGCTTCAACTTGCAAGAATTGGTTTGGTGATAGTAGAGGACCAATGGCGATTTACCGTCATAAGGCCTTTTTGACACAGCTGTATTATGAGGGGTGGTTGGGGTGTGTGGGGGCAGCATCTTGTTGCAGAGTAGGGCCGTGTGGTTGGACGCCGTGGCATCGTGGGCGGGGGCGCGACCTACGTGGGCCGTACCTCGAGGTCTCTGCGGTTCTGAAAAGGCTGGCTGTGGTTCTAGGCGGCTGGCTGTAATTGGTCGAAAGAATGGGGGCTCTGTGATGTGTTCTGAAAAAATGGCTGCTGGGGGCCAGTTATTGGTCGAAAGAATGAGGGCTCTGTGATTGGTTCTGAAAATGACGTCTCTGCTGGGGGTTATTGGTCGAGGGCTCTGTGATTCTGAAAAATGGCGTCTCTGCTACTGCCATTGCTTGGAGGCGTCTGATGACAATGTTCATAATTTATCAATCAATTCGCTTTGAAATATAAATCGTGATGAAATTCAAGGCAACAAAACTGCATGGGTACACTGACGCAAATGTCGAGCACAAATACAGGAAATTTGAAAAATGATAGTGATATGTGTAAACCTCTGTGACCGCTGTGAAAGGATGTTTGAAAATTGATAATGATATCTGTTTACCGCCTTGACCACTTCGACAGGAAGTTTAATTATTAGTATAACTACTTCTCTTCGGGCTTCAACAGCATCCCAAACATAGAGGAGGGTAATAGAAAGTTCCACTATTTCAAGAACGCTGATAATACCAAGAGAGAAATCATCAATATTCCCATTGGTTCCTACGAAATCACTAACATTGCCAAATTCCTAACGAAATTCATAGAAAATCCCCAGGATATCAAAAGAAAGAAAATCGACGAACAGGAAGAAGATATAACTGATAAACTATTTTCTCTGAAAGCCAATCTCAATACTCTAGAGTGTGAAATATACAGCAAAGTACATACCATTGATTTCCGACCTGCGGACTGCATTGGAAAATTACTGGGATTTTCAGAGAGATTGCTGGAACCTGGCCAAGTTCATAAGTCTGATTTACCAGTGAAAATTGTTAAAGTTCGAATAATTCACCTGGATTTTAATATAACTGCAGGTGCATATTTCAACGGACGACCTTCACATACCGTCTACGAATTTACACCCAGAGACGATCCCGGTTTTGCCATCGACGAAGTTCCACTGAATTTGATCTATTTACCTGTGTCGAGCAAAGGTGAAATCAACAACATTACGGTACACATTCTCGATCAAGATTTCGCTCCGGTGGATTTCAGAGGTGAACTTAATGTCATAAGATTGGTCCTGAAGAAACTTTGAGATGGGTTTAGTTTTTGATATATTCAATCACAACACATCCACACCATCAGTAGTGAAGAAGCCCTCCAACAGGTCGGTCACTTCCAAACTTCCTGCTACAAATCAGCGATTTCTGCAATCATTGGGTTACAATGTTGTCACGACACGTGTTCGACATCTACCGCCGACCTCAATTCGACGAATCCATCCAACGTTTGGAAACTAGAACTCATTACCCATACGTGAAATCCTTCGAGAATAATGATGTTGTTGAAATTTCCATTCAACAAAGTGAAACATGGTTACTCATGTACGATGCTGTGATAAGTATCAGAGGAACAATGAAAAAAACTGCTGGAGATGGAACTGTTAATTTTGTCAATAATGCACCAGCTTTCTTTTTCGACTCTATCTCATACGAACCCGATGGTAAAGAATTGGATACAGTTCGTAATCCTGTAATAGTGAGTACACTCAGAGGATACTTGTGTTATAGTGCAGACGATACCAGCCACATGTGTACATCTGGATGGAATTATCCCAATGGATCTCTACGAAATGATGCTGATGGATTTTTCATATTTCACATCCCACTGAAACACCTTTTGGGCATTTTCAATTATTATACTTCCGCTACATGCGGTAAACAGTCTCTACGTTTGGTTCGTGCACGCAACGATAACAACAGCATATTCATCAAAAATGCTGCCAATGCACCTGGAAAGACTACTGCCCAATTGAAAATCGATGGCATCGAATTGAAAGTGAAACACATTTTCCCTAATGATGAAATTCGTTTGAAACTATTGCGATCTATCAAAGCTGATACACCTATAATGATACCCTTTCGAAAATGGGAACTTCACGAACTACGAGCATTGACTGAGGGATCAACGAAAGAAATTTGGGCTGTCAAAACTGCTTCTGCCATGGAGAGCCCTCGATATATCATCACAGTATTCCAAACAGGCCGTGTGGACAACTTGCATAAAGATCCCACATTCTTTGATAATATTGATATAATGGACATCAGATTGACATTGAACAGCGACATCTACCCGCACGAGCGAATGAGATTGGCTTTTGAAAAAAGCACCTACACAGACTTCTACTCCATAGCTACATGAACACTCCGAGAAAACAACCATTACTCGATTACATAACATTCAAAAATCGAGCCATTTTTGTGATAGATGTTTCCAAAAGGGCTGGATATATGAAGTCGAGTACGGTAGATGTGAAGCTCGATATTGAAGCTGAAAAAGGGTTCCCAGCTAACATACGCGCCTACTGTATCATCATTCACGATTGTGTTATAGAAAATTTACCATTGAGTGAGATAATTAGACATTTATCTTGAAGAGATCTGAGAGGTTACGATCAGTTGTATGAAAGACTCTGAAGATGAAGGTTGTAGCAGTAGACATTCAAGGTTTTGGTTTGAGTGGTGTGTTTTACCCCAAAGAAATTTCCATAACCGATGGCGCACAGACGAATCATTTTTTGCTGAAGCCTCCGAAGCCATATAGTTCACTTTCTGCTGGAGAGAAACGTCAAGTGAGATATGTTGAGCAGAACGTGCACGGCTTGCGATATTCCGATGGTTTCGTCGACTACTCTGAGTTGAATATTATTTGGCAAACGTTGGAAGATGCTGATGTGATATACGTGATGGGACATCAAAAATTCGACATTCTCCAAAATTACTTTGCCCAATACACATCACAACCACCACACATTGTTAATTTGGAAAAATTTCATACTGAGCAAGCTAAAATCACTCAGCCACCAGTTTTTTACTTTGTGAAACCTCTGTGTATGAATCATAGAGGTCAAAAAGTGCGCTGTAGTCTAATACACTGTTTCAAAATATGGAAGTGGATAACGCAGCAAATGGCATGATAGGCAACTCTGAACAATTCAAGAAGTTCAGATCACTGTTGGCAGCAGTTTGGAACGATGTATTTTTCAATTTAAATAGATGTGGATTCAATAGAAAACCTACACGTAGAATAACACCTGTAACTATTTCCAAATGAATATTTGAGTCATATAGTTGTATAAAATGTATGAGTGAGTTGATTGGGTCCTCAGTTGTTTGATGCAATGGCCGCGTTAAGATCAAATTATATAATTCTGTCTGCAGTCTTTTCCAATATTCTCTACATTAATCCTCCAGAAAAAGTGAATAAAGTGTTTGTTACTTTTGAAAATGCGAGTGGATATAGAAACGAAACGTAGCCTTCAAATTGGATGCCAATGATTCCGACTGCACTGAATGAAGGTCATCTGCATGTTTTGGGTGCCGAAATAACTGCCCATTCCAATTCTCACAAGCTGAGACTTGTTTTTGAAGACCGCAGTTTTGGAGACTTACCTTATTGGAAAGAAATCGAACCACAACCAACCAAGATCTTTCTAGAGTATGATGTGAAAACAATTTTGGGTCTGATTAACTTCATTACAAGTGTATCGCTGATGCAAATTTTAAAATTTTTGCTCAAATATCTATTGAAGTTCAAAGTGCCGCAATATGAAGAGGGTGAGGTTCAGCGAGGATAATCAAGTGCACTACTTGTATGTGTGGCAATTTGCATACAGACAATCAAGAAGCGAATTTTGGGAGTATTTTCCGATCGACCGAATGCGTTTTCAGAGACGTATTACACAATCATCTCGATCGATTGAACCAATTTTGGATGAAATGCATCGAAAAACCATATTTGATACAAGATTTGCATGAGACATTTTGGAAACGCTTTCCCAATGTGATCACCTACAGTGTTTTATAAATGAAATTTTTGTTTATATACTTGTTTCATTTACATATCCGAAATAGCTCAGTGGCAAGAGCGTTAGACTGAAAATCTAAAGACCCTCGGTTCGACTCCAGTGGCAATTTTTTACACTTTAGGGTCCCCAAAATTGATGAGACTTCAATCTCCATCAAAGCCACGGAAATTTCATTTAAATCGTTCGGGGCCATTCATTGTGACAAAACCACAAAATTTTGTTATCAGTAATGACGGCAGACCAGCAGAATTCCCAACCTCAGACTGGAAAAACAAGTTGATAACAATAATTAAACTGACAAAATGGTTAAGACTTTCGCGGCCGAGGTTATTAGTATAACTACTTCTCTTCGGGCTTGAAGGCCGTCGTTCTTCGGAATTTCTTCCTGACGTTTCGCTAGCGCGAGTGGCCAGCTTCTTCAGAGGCTCATCTCCGATGAGTCATCGTCAGGAAGAAATTCCGAAGAACGACGGCCATCAAGCCCGAAGAGAAGTAGTTATACTAATAACCTCGGCCGCGGAAGTCTTCACCATTTTGTCAGTTCAATTATTGTTATCAACTTGTTTTTCCAGTCTGAGGTTGGGAATTCTGCTGGTCTGCCGTCATTACTGATAACAAAATTTTGTGGTTTTATCACAATGAATGGCCCCGAACGATTCAAATGAAATTTCCGTGGCTTTGATGGAGATTGAAGTCTCATCAATTTTGGGGACCCTAAAATGTAAAAAATTGCCATTGGAGTCGAACCGAGGGTCTTTAGATTTTCAGTCTAACGCTCTTGCCACTGAGCTATTTCGGCTATGTAAATGAAACACGTATATAAACAAAAATTTCATTTATAAAACACTGTAGGTGATCACATTGGGAAAGCGTTTCCAAAATGTCTCATGCAAATCTTGTATCAAATATGGTTTTTCGATGCATTTCATCCAAAATTGGTTCAATCTATCGGGATGATTGTGTGATACGTCTCTGAAAACGCATTCGGTCGATCGGAAAATACTCCCAAAATTCGCTTCTTGATTGTCTGTATGCAAATTGCCACACATACAAGTAGTGCACTTGATTATCCTCGCTGAACCTCACCCTCTTCATATTGCGGCACTTTGAACTTCAATAGATATTTGAGCCAAAAATTTTAAAATTTGCATCAGCGATACACTTGTAATGAAGTAAATCAGACCCAAAATTGTTTTCATATCAGGCTCTAGAAAGATCTTGGTTGGTTGTGGTTCGATTTCTTTCCAATCAGGTAAGTCTCCAAAACTGCGGTCTTCAAAAACAAGTCTCAGCTTGTAAGAATTGGAATGGGCAGGTATTTCGGCACTCAAAACATGCAGATGACCTTCATTCAGTGCAGTCGGAATCATTGGCATCCAATTTGAAGGCCACGTTTCGTTTCTATATCCACTCGCATTTTCAAAAGTAACAAACACTTTATTCACTTTTTCTGGAGGATTAATGTAGAGAATATTGGAAAAGACTGCAGACAGAATTATATAATTTGATCTTAACGCGGCCATTGCATCAAACAACTGAGGACCCAATCAACTCACTCATACATTTTATACAACTATATGACTCAAATATTCATTTGGAAATAGTTACAGGTGTTATTCTACGTGTAGGTTTTCTATTGAATCCACATCTATTTAAATTGAAAAATACATCGTTCCAAACTGCTGCCAACGGTGATCTCAACTTCTTGAATTGTTCAGAGTTGCCTATCATGCCATTTGCTGCGTTATCCACTTCCATATTTTGAAACAGTGTATCAGACTACAGCGCACTTTTTGACCTCTATGATTCATACACAGAGGTTTCACAAAGTAAAAAACTGGTGGCTGAGTGGTTTTAGCTTGCTCAGTATGAAATTTTTCCAAATTAACAATGTGTGGTGGTTGTGATGTGTATTGGGCAAAGTAATTTTGGAGAATGTCGAATTTTTGATGTCCCTTCACGTATATCACATCAGCATCTTCCAACGTTTGCCAAATAATATTCAACTCAGAGTAGTCGACGAAACCATCGGAATATCGCAAGCCGTGCACGTTCTGCTCAACATATCTCACTTGACGTTTCTCTCCAGCAGAAAGTGAACTATATGGCTTCGGAGGCTTCGGCAAAAAATGATTCGTCTGTGCGCCATCGGTTATGGAAATTTCTTTGGGGTAAAACACACCTCTCAAACCAAAACCTTGAATGTCTACTGCTACAACCTTCATCTTCAGAGTCTTTCATACAACTGATCGTAACCTCTCAGATCTCTTCAAGATAAATGTCTAATTATCTCACTCAATGGTAAATTTTCTATAACACAATCGAGAATGATGATACAGTAGGCGCGTGTGTTAGCTGGGAACCCTTTTTTAGCTTCAATATCGAGCTTCACATCTACCGTACTCGACTTCATGAATCCAGCCCTTTTGGAAACATCTATCACAAAAATGGCTCGATTTTTGAATGTTATGTAATCGAGTAATGATTGTTTTCTCGGAGTGTTCATGTAGCTGGAGTAGAAGTCTGTGTAGGTGCTTTTTTCAAAAGCCAATCTCATTCGCTCGTGCGGGTAGATGTCGCTGTTCAATGTCAATCTGATGTCCATTATATCAATATTATCAAAGAATGTGGGATCTTTATGCAAGTTGTCCACACGGCCTGTTTGGAATACTGTGATGATATATCGAGGGCTCTCCATGGCAGAAGCAGTTTTGACAGCCCAAATTTCTGTCGTTGATCCCTCAGTCAATGCTCGTAGTTCGTGAAGTTCCCATTTTCGAAAGGGTATCATTATAGGTGTATCAGCTTTGATAGATCGCAATAGTTTCAAACGAATTTCATCATTAGGGAAAATGTGTTTCACTTTCAATTCGATGCCATCGATTTTCAATTGGGCAGTAGTCTTTCCAGGTGCATTGGCAGCATCTTTGATGAATATGCTGTTGTTATCGTTGCGTGCACGAACCAAACGTAGAGACTGTTTACCGCATGTAGCGGAAGTATAATCATTGAAAATGCCCAAAAGGTGTTTCAGTGGGATGTGAAATGTGAAAAATCCATCAGCATCATTTCGTAGAGATCCATTGGGATAATTCCATCCAGATGTACACATGTGGCTGGTATCGTCTGCACTATAACACAAGTATCCTCTGAGTGTACTCACTATTACAGGATTACGAAATGTATTCAATTCTTTACCATTGAGTTCGTATGAGATAGAGTCCAAAAAGGAAGCTGGTGCATTATTGACAAAATTAACAGTTCCATCTCCAGCAGTTTTTTTCATTGTTCTTCTGATACTTATCACAGCATCGTACATGAGTAACCATGTTTCACTTTGTTGAATGGAAATTTCAAACACATCATTATTTTTGAAGGATTTCACATATGGGTAATGAGTTCTAGTTTCCAAACGTTGGATAGATTCGTCGAATTGAGGTCGGCGGTAGATGTCGAACACGTGTCGAGACAACATTGTAACCCAATGATTGCAGAAATCGCTGATTTGTAGCAGGAAGTTTGGAAGTGACCGACCTGTTGGAGGGCTTCTTCACTACTGATGGTGTGGATGTGTTGTGATTGAATATATCAAAAACTAAACCCATCTCAAAGTTTCTTCAGGACCAATCTTATGACATTAAGTTCACCTCTGAAATCCACCGGAGCGAAATCTTGATCGAGAATGTGTACCGTAATGTTGTTGATTTCACCTTTGCTCGACACAGGTAGATAGATCAAATTCAGTGGAACTTCGTCGATGGCAAAACCGGGATCGTCTCTGGGTGCAAATTCGTAGATGGTATGTGAAGGTCGTCCGTTGAAATATGCACCTGCAGTTATATTACAATCCAGGTGAATTATTCGAACTTTAACAATTTTCACTGGTAAATCAGACTTATGAACTTGGCCAGGTTCCAGCAATCTCTCTGAAAATCCCAGTAATTTTCCAATGCAGTCCGCAGGTCGGAAATCAATGGTATGTACTTTGCTGTATATTTCACACTAATTATGTCGGCCGTTCCCATGGGAATCGCTGACCATGCTGATGCAGTATCTCCGGTTCCTGGAAACTGATGTGTCAGGTTTTCCTTCTTTGTGGGAACATTTAGTTAAGAATTCATTCATATTGTAACCGTTGAACAAGTCAGTTGTATTTTATTCAATAAATTTTGATTTTTAAAAAAGTACTTTGAGATCCAAAAGTTATATTTGGCGCAGTCGGTAGGATACTCGAAATTGAACGTATCGAACGAGCAATTTTTGTTTCAACAATTAATCGAGTATCGAAATTGTTGGTTTGTGCTGTGGAGGTGTTTGCGAAGGAGCGGCTCTTCAAAACTCAAGAAACCCAGTCCATCGTGGACCTGAAGCTACCCTCGACAGGCAGATCATCGGGGATTGGAACAGAATCGTCCGATCTCGCAAGGCAGTCTTTCTGGGGAATTCAAAATCAAGAAACCAGTGGCCTACCTTATGAAAGGATGCTCAAAGTCTTTACGATTTTACTGTAAGTTATTTTGATATTTAATGTCATTTGAAACATCATTAGATATTTTCAAAAATTCAAATTTGAACGCGGAAAACCCTTCAACTGACCCAGTGAGTGCTTTAGTAAATAATTTTCAGAATTTAACGATAAACATGGCAAATCAATTCAAGCCGGAATATTTGAAGTGTGTGCCAGAGTTTGACGGCAATCCCAATGACCTAAATAGATATCTTTCTGTATGTGATTCTATTATAACAAATTTTTATGATGCAACTAACGTAAATAATTTTCAAAACATTTACTTATTGAACTGTCTTATTTCGAAATTATCAGGCAACGCTAAAGTGGTAGCAAATATACAGAATGTTTCAAATTGGCAAGAATTGAAAACTACATTGACTAATAACTTTGCCGATCAAAGAGATGAATCTTGCTTGAATAGGGATTTAGTAATGCTTAGACAGTCACAGAACGAAAAGCCCCAACAATTTTACGATAGATGTTTAAATATATTGAATCTTTTATGTAATTATATTGATGTACATGAAACGACAAATGCTTCCAAGGTACTGAAGAGGGAGTTATACAGTAACTTAGCTCTTAGAACTTTCCTTTCGGGATTTAAAGAACCACTAGGAACCACCATCAGATGTATGCGACCTACGTCTTTGAGTGAAGCTCTGCAATTTGTTTTAAAAGAAGATAATGTTCAATACTTTCAGAATTTTTCAAATAGAGTTCCAATTAGAACAAATTTACCACATCCAAGGGCGCAAATACAAAACAGGCAAACTCAACCTTTTTCAAACAATTTTAATACACCTAATAATTTCTTTAGACCGCAAAATTCATTTCCTAGTCAACCAATACCCATACAACCTAGACCACCTAATCAACCACAAAGGTTTTTTACGAACTCGCAAGTTTTCAAACAACCAATGCAAAATAGAAACGTTTTCAGACCCAATCAGACTCAAAATTTCTCCAAACCCACGCCTATGAGTGTATCGACTCGCAATACATTTCAGAAACCAACCCCTATGAGCAATTCGAACAGAAATTTCCCAGCAAATAGACAGGGACCTTCAAATTCATTTCAACAACAACCTCAGAAAAATTTCATTTCAGAAGAATTATTTAATACAGTAGTGAGCGATTCATGTACTGAAAAAAGTTTCAATCCAGAGCAAGAATATTATTATTATTATTATAAGGAAAATTTGGATGAAAATCCACAGTACTATAATGTTGACGAAAATCAGGATACATATTTGAACGATACTGAAGAAAATTTTCAAGACGTTTCAGATACCAACAATGTAACTGAGGCCCTGAAATAATATCTTTTAATAGTGCTAACTCTAGTGAATTGTCATATATAATTTTCCCAGAGTATAATGCAAAATTTTTAATCGATTCGGGTTCTACAAAATCTTTTATTGATCCAGACTGTTTTACAGAAATCCGCACACAAATTTAGTGCTTCTATACCAGCCTCAAAAGTATTCAATTTGCCAGAACAAAAATATTTGAAATTCTTCCTTTTAAAATTTCACAACATTTTCAAAGGTTTAATTGGTCTCGATTACCTCAAACTTTTACAAGCCAATTTAGATTTTGGTAAAGGTTATCTCATTACCCCTTTTGCAAAAATTAAACTTCAATTTCAAAAGACGAAAAGTGATCTGAATCTAATAACTATAGCTCCTAGATCAGAACAGGTTATTCAAGTCAAAACTTCCGTTCAAAATGGTGAAATTATAATACCTTACCAACGTTTTCATAATTGTGAAATACCGGAATGTTTGACACTTGCAAAAAAAGGCAAGGCAATTACTACCATCTCTAATAACACAACTGAACCTGTGACGTTAAATTTTTCAGAACCTTTTGTAGTTGAAACTTTTGAAAAAGATAAAATTCAAGAATTTGATCTACAAAATTTTGACGAGACCCCAAAACAAATACTAGATTTCTCAAAAATTTGTTGTGACCATATGAATGACGAGGAAAGAACTAAAATACTTTCACTATGCAAAGAATATTCAGATATTTTTTACTGTGAGAATACACCGCTAACTTTTACAAGCCGAGTTAAACACCAAATCAAAACATCCGATGAGGTGCCAGTTTACACCAAATCTTACCGGTATCCATTTATTCATAAACAGGAAGTAGAAAATCAAATCAATAAAATGCTTGAGCAGAAAATAATCAGGCCAAGCAGCTCTCCTTGGTCATCACCTATTTGGGTCGTCCCGAAAAAGGCCGATGCCTCTGGAAAGCAAAAATGGAGGGTGGTTGTTGACTATCGTAAGCTCAATGAGAAAACGATAGATGACAAATATCCCTTGCCCAACATTACAGATCTGTTGAATAAACTGGGAAAATGCCAATATTTCACTACCTTAGACTTGGCCAGCGGTTTCCACCAGATTGAAATGGAGGAACGCGATATCGAGAAAACAGCTTTTAACACAGAACAAGGTCATTATGAGTACCTGAGGGTGCCGTTCGGGCTGAAGAACGCTCCAGCGTCATTTCAGCGCGTTATGGATAATATATTACGTGGTATTCAAAATGAAAAATGTCTGGTATACCTCGATGATATAATTATTTTCTCGACATCCCTGCAAGAGCACCTCGAGCCTCAAATCGGTTTTCGATCGATTGAGAAGCTCCAATTTCAAAATTCAGCTCGACAAGTCAGAGTTTCTTCGAAAAGAAGTTGCCTACTTGGGCCACGTAGTGACCCCTGAGGGTGTTAAACCAAATCCTGACAAAATCAGAGCGATAAAAAATTTCCCTGTTCCTAAAACAACCAAACAGATCAAAGGTTTCCTAGGTCTGTTAGGATATTACCGTCGATTTATTAATAACTTTGCCAAATTGACTAAACCGCTAACCAAATGCCTGAAAAAAGGTGCTGAAATCGAGCATAATGCAGAATTCTTAGAATGTTTCAATACTTGTAAGAATCTATTGATTAACGACCCTATTTTACAATATCCCGATTTTTCTAAGACCTTCAACCTCACCACTGATGCGTCCAAATTCGCTTTGGGTGCCGTTTTGTCCCAGGGTCCAATAGGTCAAGACCTTCCTATCGCGTATGCGTCTAGGACTTTAAACGATTCGGAACTAAACTACTCAGTCATTGAGAAAGAGTTGCTTGCGATCGTTTGGGCCACCAAATACTTCCGCCCTTATATTTTCGGCCGGAGATTTAACATAATAACCGATCACAAGCCACTCCAGTGGTTATTCTCTTTGAAAGACCCGAATTCCAAACTCCTACGTTGGCGGATTAAACTCGACGAATATGATTATAATATCATCTATAAAAAGGGAAAGCTGAACACCAACGCTGATGCCCTATCTCGAGTCGAAATCCACACAAAAGACACCCAAACCTATGGGGAATGTTCTAGAAGTAATGAAGCAAACACGTTCTGGAGAGAACTAGATGACTTCATCGATGAAGCTTCACGTTTAACGCACCCAAACATTACTTTCGGAACCCAACAAATTCCACTTAATCCTAGTCTGGAAACTCCAGAGTATCAACCATCCTCTGATATTCAGACCATCGAAGAACCCCACGAAAATCCCAAAAGTCCAAAAAATTCCACCAACGCAACGAGTACAGTAAAACTACCTGAGTCAAATCGAAATCAATCTAAAAACGAAATAGAAAACACCCTGATAAACCCTGTCGATAATGAAGAGAACGACAATCTCTCATTACAAGTGCAACCAGATACCGAACGTATAGACGTTCATAGCGAACACACAGAAAACGAGCCAAACCCCGAATTTCAAAATGATGACACCATTCATTCAAATGCCGAACAAAATCCTGTAGTTGCCATCTCTATCGCAGAATGTGCCGTAAACCTTGGTTTGAATCAGTTGATCATAAGTTCGGTGCTCCACTCACCAGCTACACCAAAAAGAACAATATTGTTTGAGAAAAAAATGCGAATTCATGTACAAATTTCCAAAAACAACATGGAGAGTGATATTCTGAATTTTATCAGAGAATATATCGCTCCCGGAGTACAATATCATGTTTACTTTGAAGACCCTGCATTATATGAACCATTTTCAGTAGTTATCCAAAAATATTTCAAATGGCCCTCTATTAAATTCAAAAGATGTACCAAAAAATTATTAGATGTCACCACTAAACAAGACATTCAGGAAGTTATTCAAAACCATCACGAAGGCAAAGCAAACCATCGTTGTGTTGAGGAAACTTTCGCAAGAGTAAAAGAAAAATACTATTGGCCGAACATCAAAGAATCGATTGAAACTTATATAAATCAATGTATAACTTGTCAACAAAGTAAATATGAGCGGAAACCTATCAATATGAAGCTTAATATTACTCCCACAGCCACAAAACCCATTGAAATTATTCATTTAGATACATTTACGATCGAAAACACAAAATTTCTAACTATCATAGATAGTTTCTCTAAATATGCACAGGCGTACCTCGTGAACTCTTTAACAGGAACAGAAATTGCTGACAACCTCATTCAATTCTTTTCTCATCACGGTATACCTAATCGCATTATCGTTGACAATGGCACAGAATTCAACAATTTTCTCATATCAGAACTTCTTGCGTTACATTAAATTGAAGTACATTTCGTGTCACCCCTCAGTCGAATGGAATGATAGAAAGATTCCACTCCACCATTATAGAACATATTCGCCTACTTAACACGAGAGGGTTTCTGAAAACCTCTCCAAAAATGAAAATGTTATACGCAGTTTTGGCATACAATCACTCAATACACTCTGTGACAAAATTTAAACCAATTGACATCATAAGTGGACATATTTCAGCTAACGACCCTTTCAATATAGAAATCGATAGAAAACTATTGAATGATTACACCAATGAACATAAAGAAAGGTCAAAAATCCTTTATGCAAAGATTAATACTGATTCAATCAAGCATAAAGAAAAAGTTGTTGAAAGAGAAAATAACCAACGCAAATAACAAAAGTTAACCGTGATATGAAGACAGTGTCAACTTCCCATCAACAAAAAATTCATATGGACAATTTGAAACGTCCCCTGAAAAAATATCCATCCCCTGTTAAGAAATAAAACAAATAATCATTTTTCAGATTATCTGGAACTCTCGGAATCCAGGAAAAAATTTCTGAACAAAGCTTACAAAATAACCCAGGACTTATTCCTCTCAAACTTGGGACAGCCAAGGTAGAATCATACACCTATTCGTTGATCCATTACTACGATCTGAAATCAATCATCATCGAAATCAATAAATTGAAACTCCATTCAAAAACACTGAGAACGCTCGTCGGAAATCATAAGGATTACTCAATCGAAACATCAAATTATTTAAAAATACTTCAATTCTCTGAAGAAAGAATATCCGACAAACTTTCTGAAATTTTACCTCATCATTCAAGAACGAAACGTGGTTTGATAAACGGATTAGGATCAATCTTCAAATCGGTCACAGGAAATTTAGACTCCAATGACGGTGAAAGGTACGACCAACTGATCACAGAATTACAAAATAATCAAAATAATTTGGCTTCGAGCATTAGAAAACAAAATTCCTCATCTATTTCATTGATCGAGCAATTCAATAACACAGTTCAAAAGGTAAGGCATAACGAGCTTCTACTAGCATCAAAACTCAAACAAATCGAATCGATTGTCGAAAACCAAACATACAGAGAGAATGCTTTGGTCATCAAAGACGTCATGAATCAAATAATCAATACATATGACATTATAGATTCAATACTGCAAGACGTTGAGAACTCGATACAATTTTCCAAATTGAACGTTCTTCATCCTAGTTTAATAAGAACAAGAGATCTATTCATTGAACTACAGAAATTGGAAAAATTCATAAGCAAAGATCAATTACCATTCGAAGTAAGCTTTGAGAATACTTTATTATTTGAGAAAATCATAAAGGTAGATAGCTATATATCAAATTTGAGAATAACGTACATTTTACAAATACCAATTACATATCCAGCGAATTATGAATATCTTCATTTATTTCCTGTTCCAATCTTAATTAAGGGTCAGTTTAAGGCAGTAATACCCCGAAATAAGTTTTTGGCAAAGAACGAAAAATCGTATGCGTTTCTGAGCACTCAGGGATAATAATGGTTACCAGGAATTGGGGAGTCTTTGTGAGTCGTCTCGTTCGTTGAGGCATTGAGGACGTTTCTCAATTTCTATTGCTTCGCGAATTATTCTGGAGTGGAGTGTTTTTGCTGTGGCAATGGTCTTCGTATTGTTGAAGTCAATATTGTGACCGGTTCCGTGATGAAGAGAGTTGAGGTTATGTCCGAATTACGTACTACTAGTTCGTGCTCGTAGGACCTGTTCGATACCCGTCAGTTCATCTGTCCTATGTATATTCTCGATCAGTCGTGACAAGGAATTTCATAAATTTCTTGTGATTCGTTGGGTATTATATATTTAGGTGAGCGCATGAAAGAGGATATTTGATTGTTTACTGTGAAAACTGTCTTGATGTCGTGTTTTGTCAGAATTTGGCTCACTTTATCAGTGACTCCCCGAATGAAAGGAAGGAAAGCTTTCGGGCGTTCAGTTGGGTCTTCTGGTTGTTTTGGGAAGCGAGAAGCGGGTTTGTTGGCGTTGAATGGTTCTCTGGATCTGGTGTCAGGAATTATCGTTTTGAAGAACGGCGGATTTGAGCTTTTCCAGCTCACTGGGTCTATTGTGGTTATCTGTGAGTTTGATGGATCTATTGATAAAAAAATCAGAACGGAGCTCTCCTGGGCTGGATGATGATAGGAGTTGGCATACCTATTGGTGTGAGTGGGTTTTCAGTAGACAGTATGAGTGGAATAATCGTTGGATTCTGTGATATGGACACCTAAGAAAGGAATATCGTTGTTCGTCTCCATTTCCATAGTGAATTTTGTATCGGAGTGAATATTGTTAAGATGATGGAGGAAGGTGTTGAGGCTTTCGGATCCATGAGGAAGTACTGGCGAAAAAGGAAAACCACAGGGGCGCCGTTTACTTGTTTGTAAAATTTGATCTGTAAAAGAAAGTATGAACTGGACATACAATGACTAATAAGGTTGAGCGTGTCTTGGGAGATTTGATGTTTCATTTTCAGAATGCTTAGTGTATCTGCCAAGGGGATGTTTGTGAAAAAGAAACTATATCGAAGCTAACCAGGATCTGTGGGTCGTAAGTTGACCGATCTGATGATTTCAGTCTTGTCACTGATTCAGTTTGGTTTCTTCGAAAATTATTTCGACTTCATCATTGAAAATAGTTTCTCCAATACACAGTGAGTTGAAATGATGCTCTCTCATTAAAAAAATGGAGAAATTTTGCAAGACTTACTGCTCGCTTGTTTGAGGACACTGACATTGACGAAAATTGAAAAGCACTAATAATTATTGTAGTTGTTTCCATTCCTAATATCCAAAACAGATTTGTATTTTTCAGCAATACCAAAACTATTGCACCGTTTTCGCATTAATATCCAAAGTTTACATTTCCTGGCCTCATTGTCGGAGTAAAGTCGTACTCTTCCTCCCTAGGGAGAAAAGCAAAAGTGACGTTATGGTACGTCATCAATGAAATAACTTATACAGCATTGACAACCTAAACTTCATTCAAGTATGAATTTTGCTGTTTGTTTATAAAACATCCTCTATTTTGCCAAATGGTAGAAATCAGTGAACAATGTAAAATATTTTCAAGAAGTGAATATATTGAGGAAATTAAACTTAAACAGCAGATATTAAAAAGTAAAGCTACAGTAATACTCTATGTGAAGTGTCCAGTGGTTAAGGCAAGAAAAACAGGGAAAACTTCTTTGGATACTTTAATATCAAAATTGCAAAATCAAAAGCTTCAAAATTGACATACACTGTTTTCAACAAAACCTCGCACTCTAGCTATATTTCACTTGGTTACAATTATCAATTCATTATACAGAGTAATTTTATAGATAAGAAATAAATCTCATTCAAATACATTACAATTCTTTCCTTCTAAATTTGAAAACATATCGATCAATACATTAAACAAATGACTTTACAGTTATTAGAATTTTGATCAAAACGAGAAACTGAAACATTAAATAGATTTCACCTTGCATAATTATTTTGATTTTTTTTTTATTCGTAATCTGCAAAACGTCTGGGTCTGATAATTTGCCTACCTGACCTAGTTGTTCTGTTATTACTTATCACCTCATCAGGCGATATATCTGATGATGGTTCATCAGTCATTCTCTTAGGAGTGCAAACTGAATTATTTGATTCATTGCTAATACTGGTGCTTTCTTGTGATGGGTGTTCGAACTCTTTGATTTGGTCAACATGTCGCCTCCATAGTTTTCCATCTGATAATTCGCACAAATAGTTCTTTTTGCCTAAAACTTTTTTTATTGTTGCTTCTATGAAAATACTTTTATTTATGCACCTATGATCTTTTATCATAACAACCTGACCTTCCCTGAATGTTCGTGTTATTCCAGATGCTTCAGATACATTGGTGTTATCTTTGTTTGGTTTCAATAAATCAAAGATTGTTTTTATCCTTCTACCTGTCATTAGGATTGATGGTGTCTCATTAGTTGTGCAATGAGTTGAATTCCGATAGTTAATCAAATAACGACAAATTATAATGTCTGGAGATATATTTTTGTTTTTGGGATCTATTAAAGATGCCTTCAAACATCTTTTAAAACTTCTAACAGCATTCTCTGCAGCTCCGTTTGAAGCTGGATGGTATGGAGCTGAAGTTATATGTTTTATACCATTTTTTAATAGAAACATCTCAAATTCCCTTGATACAAGTTGTGGGCCATTATCTGAAACAATGGTCTCAGGAATACCCCATCTTGTAAAAACTTCTCTCAACTTTGCAATTGTCTTTTCCGTGGTGATTTTACTCATTCTAAAAATTCCAGGATACTTACTATATGCATCCAACATGATTAGATAATATGAATTATTTACTGGTCCCATGAAATCGATGTGAACTCTTTGCCATGCACACTTTGGTTTGAACCATGGAATAGAAATTGATTTTGGAGGGTTTTCTGAAATTGTTAAACATGAACGACAACTTTTACCTATATTTTCAATTTGTTGATCTAGTTTTGGCCAAAAGAAATATGACCTAGCAATAGACTTCATTTTGACAATCCCTAGGTGACTGGAATGAAGTTCATCAAGTAATTGAACCTGAAATTTTGGTGGAATGATAGTTCTATATCCCCACATTAAACAACCCTGTTCAACTGTCAATTCTAACCTCCTTCTAAAATAAGGTAGCAAATGTTCATCATCTATTTGATCTGGCCAATCCCTCGTGACATATTCTAGAACTCTAGATAAAATAGGGTCTCTCCTAGTTTCTACACAAATTTTTTTGTAGTCGACTGGTAAATCATCTGAAATTAATAAATTCAAATATGTAGATATCATCTCATAATCTGTAGAAACATATTGAATATCAATTGGATGTCTACTCAGCATGTCTGCTACATGATTATTTCCCCCTTTTAGATACTCTATTTTATAAGAAAACCCTGAAAGAAAAATTGACCATCTTTGTAGCCTGCTGGCTGCCATCTGGGGAATACCCTTTTTTTTTCCAAAAATAGAAACAAGAGGAAGATGATCGGTTTGAATTATAAACTCTTGACCCATTAAATATTGGTAAAATTTTTTAACTGACCAATAAATTGCCAGAGATTCTTTATCGAGTACCGAATAATTTTTCTCAGCAGGCATAAGCGTTCTCGATACAAACCCTACTGGTTTCAAATCCCCATTTGCAAATCTGTGAAAAAGAGCACCCGCAATTCCATCTTGGGAAGCATCTGTTTGCAAAACAATGGGTAAGTCAGGATTGAAATGCACCAGGATTTGATCTGACGCAATGATATTTTTTATCTTTGAGAATGCTTTGTCACAAGCCTTTGTCCATTCAAATTTTTTATCTTTTTTTAGGAGATCATATATGGGACGCAAAATTAAAGATAATTTCGGAACAAACTTTCCATAATAGTTCACCATACCCGCAAAGCTTTTCACTTGTGTGATATTTTTTGGAGGTGGAGCATCTATAATTGCTTTTTGTTTATCATAATTTTTCTTTAACCCTTCCTTCGAAATTGTAAAACCCAAATAACTTACTTCTTCCTGAAAAAAAGCACATTTTTCTTTTTTTACTTGGAAACCAGCTTCAGAAAGTTTAGTCAAAACAGTTCTTAGATTTGCTACGTGTTCATTTCTAGTTTTACCTGATATAATAATATCGTCAAGGAAGTTTGCTACACCATTACAACCTTGCAATAGTTGTTCAATTGTTTTTTCAAAAATAGAACTTGCTGGTGTTATTCCATATGGAAGCCTATTTAATTTGAATAGCCCTTTATGTGTACTCCACGTTAGCAAAAACGATGAATATTCATCAACACATAATTGGTTGTAAGCATTACTTAAATCAATTTTTGTAAAAGATTCCCCCCCATTCAATTTCATGAGAATGCTCTCTAATGTAGGAAGAGGATATTTTACGTTGATTAAACATTTATTGATAGTCACCCTGTAGTCTCCACATAACTTCAGACTACCATCATGCTTAATGATCGGTACTATCGGTGTTCCCCAATCTGAAAAATCAACTGGTGAAATAACACCGTCTTTTTCAAGCCGTTCCAATTCATCTTCAACTTTTTGTCTAAAAGCAATCGGAATAGGTCTAGGTTTGAAAAAAATAGGTGTTGAATCATTTTTTAGTTGTAAACTGACTTTTTTATATTTATAACAACCTAATTTTTTATCAAAAATGTTACTGAATTCTTTACAAATCTCATTTGCTTCATTTTCAACTATTAGAGTATCTGTAGTCAATCTGAATTTGAACTTTTCAAGGAAGTCTCTCCCTAGTAAGTTTTGTGTAGGTTGTTCACTTTTAACTACTTGAAAGGTGAAATCTTTACACAAACGTTTTTCATACTCTAAACTAACATTCACTGTACCTACAGGTTTAATTTTACATCCTGAGTAACTACGTAAAGTGACAAATGATTTTTGTAATACTTGATCAGCAAGATTATTCAAATAGAAATCATATGATATCACAGACAAACCTGCACCTGAGTCTAGTTGCATTCTAGCTTCTTTATTATTTATAATAACATTCAAATGAAGAGGTTCATTTTCGGTTATATGAATATTATAAATATCAACTTCATCATTTTCTATTTCCAAAACATTTTGTCGTGAGTGAGCATTTTTACGACAAACTTTTGACAAATGCCCAACTTTCTTGCAAATGTTGCACTTATATTTACTATATTTACAAACTTGATTGCCTGTGTGGTTGTTTCCACAGTGATCACACTTCCATCTACCAGTACTCTTGTTATGAAGTTCTTGTTCCTTCGACTGATGACTGCTGCCTGCACTTTCCTTTTTCCGCTGCCATTTTTGTCTGCTGACATAGTTTACTTCCTTGCTTTCTGCCAATAATGATGACTCCTTACTCAGAGCGATCTCTAATAGCTTCTCCAATTTGGTATCTTTCTTTTCTTCGCATAGCCTGTCCCTTATTTTACTTTGCGTCATTGCACAGATGAATTTATCTCTCAAAATGTCTTGAAGTTGCGTTCCAAATTCACAATTTGTTGCTAAGTTGTGAATTCTTGTGTACCACTTGCTGACTGATTCACCTTCATCCTGTTTTGCTTTGTAGAAGTCAATTCTTTCTCTGAATGTGCATGTAGTCGGTGAGAAATGCGTTTTCAAAAGTTCACAAAGATCATCATAAGTTTTCGTACTTGGTAGGGCTGGTGTACATAGATCTCTCAAAACTTTGTATGTGTCGGATCCAATAAGACTTAACAATGCAGCAACCCTTTTGTCTGTGTCTGTTGAAGCTGCTCCCTTCTTGATATTATTCACCGCGAAGAACTGTTCCAGTTGTTCTTGGTACAATATCCAGTTATCCGTTTTGGGATTGAAACTGTCCATAGAGCCAATAAGCGCCATTATGTTCAGTCCCCACTTGGTTTCCCGTTCGGTTTTAAGAATACTCTTTCTTATTGCCTTACTGTTTATTCAGTTTTCCTCGTCGCCAAATGAAGTGTCCAGTGGTTAAGGCAAGAAAAACAGGGAAAACTTCTTTGGATACTTTAATATCAAAATTGCAAAATCAAAAGCTTCAAAATTGACATACACTGTTTTCAACAAAACCTCGCACTCTAGCTATATTTCACTTGGTTACAATTATCAATTCATTATACAGAGTAATTTTATAGATAAGAAATAAATCTCATTCAAATACATTACACTATGCTCATGATTGTCAATTTCCACACGTTGTAAATACATACAACGAACAACGTGCGTAGAACACATACAAACTCCCGACAGCCCTTCCACCATACCCGAAAAGAACCAAACCGGAATAGCTCCAATGAACTAGAAAATTATCAGGATCTCCCGAATCCGTGTGGTTTGGATTCTCATACGCTTATTTTTTGTTTCAGAAGAATGGAAAATCGCAAAGCTCTCGGGCGAACCAGATTTCATTTCTCCCATTCAGAACGTAACTATGGCAGCCGGCAGGGAAGCTGTTCTGACGTGCAGTGTCGACAACCTGGGGAAATATAAGATTGGTGATTTTTCATTGCCATTGAAGGAGTTCAGGATTGTATTCAGTTGTAATTTATTTTTTTTTATACGCAAACTCACACGAAAGGGAAGCCCTGTAATGTTCAAAAAACACCGCGTGGATCAAAGGACAGGATATACGAAATAACATTCACTTTCAGTTTGTAATCCTCAGGCAAAATCCTCTCTCGGCAAGGAGTTCCAAAGCTCAGCTGTTCTATTTAAAACAGCGCCCTGAGCAAGAGAGCTTCGACAGGTCTCCAATTTCAAAAAAAGCGGGTGAAAATTCTGTACTCGTCGAGTCATCCGTGTAGATATTGCCAAGGGTGGAACGATTGATAACAATGCAGAAGAGCACCGACCTTGAAAATATCTATAGCAGAGAGACAAGTCTCCGACACTTCTACGATGTTCCAATGAAGTGAGCGAGTCTGTAAGCGAAGAATCAACAACAAGACGAATTGTCTTTCTCTGAATAGAGTCGAGAAGCCTTTACTTCGTCTACAAAAAGATGAGTTGCAGAACCTCCAAAACTTCGAAGCCAGACCAACCACCAGAGGAATTCGAGATGTCCAGGGTTCAGCTTCCTCGCTAACCCTCCTACGCTGAATCTTCAGGGGGAGGAATTATGTCGGCCGTTCCCATGGGAATCGCTGACCATGCTGATGCAGTATCTCCCGTTCCTGGAAACTGATGTGTCAGGTTTTTCTTCTTTGTGGGAACATTTAGTTAAGAATTCATTCATATTGTAACCGTTGAACAAGTCAGTTGTATTTTATTCAATAAATTTTGATTTTTAAAAAAGTACTTTGAGATCCAAAAGTTATATTTCACTCAGAGTATCGAGATTGGCTTTCAGAGAAAATACTTTATCAGTTATATCTTCTTCCTGTTCGTCGGTTTTCTTTCTTTTGATATCCTGGGGATTTTCTATGAATTTCGTTAGGAATTTGGCAATGTTAGTGATTTCGTAGGAACCAATGGGAATATTGATGATTTCTCTCTTGGTATCATCAGCGTTCTTGAAATAGTAGAACTTTCCATTACCCTCCTCTATGTTTGGGATGCTGTTGTACGAATGGAAACCAATCAAAGCCAAACCGTATTCAGCGTCTGGGTCCAAGGGAATCGAATTGGTGAAGTCACTGCTGGCCGTGGAAGTATAACTTGTCAGCGTGACAATCAGAGACATGACTGAACCTCAACTAGTGCTACACACTAGTTTTATAGAGGAATTCCAAGCACAAATGCCCACAATTTGTCTCATTAAAATTTTGATAGCGATCATTGTTGTATGAAATTTTGACATTGCCCAGATATTTCACCAATTCCACAGGTGGTTTAAAATGACCGAAACTGTCGAAATATTCCACCTTATTGCCATGTTTGCAGTAAGTTACCCAATGAGTTCCTTTGTTCTTTTGCAAATCCAAATTAACGATGGCACATTCTTTGGCTGCTGGTGTGGAGTGTAGTTGATCACGCATGAAGACTCCCTTGAAATGAGGAATTTTCAATTGTTTTGCATATCGTTTCAACTCCACGTCGAAAAGGGCTCTATTGGGTAGCTTCAACGGGAGTTTTTTTGTTTTCGGAGGAAAATTCCATAGCCTTTTCCTCAAAAATAATCCTGACCCCTGTTTTCCGATCTCTTCCATTGCTTTGTTGTGACGTTGATCTTCTTCAAGTTTTTTCTTTGCGTTCTTGGCATCAATCACAGTTTTGGCAACTCCGGCAGCACCACCAGCCAAACCACCTAGGGCACTAAGGGCAGCAAATATTGGTATCAAAGGTAGAATACCACCACATTTTCCTTCGATTGGTATTATTCGAGGTACTCGAACCTTCTGACGACCACCAATACTGTTGATGTGATTTCGTGCTGTACGCATAGCCAAAATTGAAGCTTTTCTCAAATTATTCTCACTCATATCAGACAGTTGATGAGGTTGCAATTTTTTTCGCAATGATAAGGAAATTTTCTGCACAATATTCTTTTTGAATGATGGCTTCTTCACACCCATACCGAGTTTGCGTTTGGTCTTCATGGCAGTAGTTACGAACCAAGAGGCTGCTTTCTCTCCCAAACTAGAGTCTTTCGACTTGAATCGCTCCCACGCACTATCCTCCAACTTCAAATCAGCCTTATGACGATCTTTCAAAGACTTGTTTTGAGAGTAGGCTATATCGTGTCGACGGCAGGCAGAGTCTAGACCGTTAATGCCCTTTTGACTAAGAGCTAACCTCTTCTGCATTTGTGTTCCAGGTCCGCAGTATTGATATCCGGGTGAGTGTAATTCAAAGGGAAGTTTATTGATCAGAGTGTTCACAATACCACCACCTTGCCGTTCGGAGGTTAGCATTATACTGACAACATTATATGAAGAGGGTGAGGTTCAGCGAGGATAATCAAGTGCACTACTTGTATGTGTGGCAATTTGCATACAGACAATCAAGAAGCAAATTTTGGGAGTATTTTCCGATTGACCGAATGCGTTTTCAGAGACGTATTACACAATCATCCCGATCGATTGAACCAATTTTGGATGAAATGCATCGAAAAACCATATGTGATACAAGATTTGCATGAGACATTTTGGAAACGCTTCCCCAATGTGATCACCTACACTGTTTTCTGAATAAAATTTTTGTTTATATACTTGTTTCATTTACATAGCCGAAATAGCATAGTGGCAAGAGCATTAGACTGAAAATCTAAAGACCCTCGGTTCGACTCCAGTGGCAATTTTTTACACTTTAGGGTCCCCAAAATTGATGAGACTTCAATCTCCATCAAAGCCACGAACATTTCATTTAAATCGTTCAGGGCCATTCATTGTGACAAAACCACAAAAATTTTGTTATCAGTAATGACGGCAGACCAGCAGAATTTTCAACCTCAGACTGGAAAAACAAGTTGATAACAATAATTAAACTTCCTGTCGAAGTGGTCAAGGCGGTTAACAGATATCATTATCAATTTTCAAACATCCTTTCACAGCGGTCACAGAGGTTTCCACATATCATATAGGTAAAATATGCACTGCGCTATGTTCCGGCTACCCCTGTTTCGGCTACCATCTCAAGGTCACTCGTAATCGAAATTGTTCTAAGCTTCGGTCAGCGGAGACTTGTCGTCAGGTGTTCTCGGCAGCTTTCGGAGCAGTGGCGAATACCTCATAAGTGTAGGTATTGCATCATATTGCACAATATTACCACCAGAACAACAACACCTCTTGCTCAACTTTTTACAGGTTGAAACAATTTCTTGGAGCTCTTCTTTTCTGGAAGTAACCCTACCTAAATACATTTTCCGCCGAGGTTGACTGTAGAAGCACACGCCCTGTACCAGTTGTAACTAGATTTCCCGAAAATGAATTGGATTCCCCACTCCATTGACAGAGCCTATAAATTACAAAAATCAGTCAGATGCGGGTAGTCGTCATCTGACATTCGTACCGTGCAGACCTCTGTTCTCAGCAACTTCTCCCCGTTCGCGAAAAAGTACTCGACTAGTAGTCGAAAATGGACAAGACGAAGACCACTGTCAACATCTCTCAATTGTTTGGAAATAAAATGAAACCAACCGACGAAAGGTTCGGTTTATGGCTGCTTTCGGAGAATCTCTGCAGCATCAATTTAATTACGGATGTCGGAAACATCGATTACACCCGTGGAGAAGAAAAACTAGTGGGAAGTGCGTTATCTCACCCCATTACAGAACCCTTCTGTGACAACATTATGGTGGTCAAGATTTGTGATCTGTGTGACTGCGAAACAAGCTCTAAGGACTCAAAGAAGTTATTGTTAAAAAACCAAGTATGTGGATCATTTAACAGCTACCTGAGAGGAAAGTTCTCGAAATTTGTTTCCGCCAGACACGGAGTCAAGGCTAAGCTACCGTTCTTACTCACCAGCGAAAACAAAGTGACAAAAAGATTGTCGAGCATTATTAAGAACGATGACTGGCAGACTATAAACTAAAAATATCAAACTCCTGTGGTCATTCCATAAAAAATTGAACTTGCCGATGTTAAGCTGGACAGTCTCTTAGAAGAAATACTGATAATTTTGGATCAGCTAGAACTAGAAATGTATTACCTCATCGATTTGGACATAACGCAAGACTTCGCAGGGATATTTAGCAAGCCAGAGATGATCAAGTACTTGGTCGAGAACCAGGATTTCTGCTACGAAGGAGAATCCAAGATTACCTGTAATATTATCGTGGATAATTACAAAACAGTGGGCAATGATTGCCTAACATGGCTCACTTCTAATGAAAGAGTTAAGATTCATAACAAATTTATCTGCCAGATTACGAGCCCAGGTGTTAACAAGGTGCTTGGTAACCATATAATCGATTTCCTCAATTGTCCAGACGAACGTCTCAGAGGTACTTTTTCTTCGATCTTGGCAAAAGAACATGGTATTGGTATTTCTAGATTAGAAGCAACCATATACAATTACACGACTGCTGGAAATAATACTAACAATAAGCTAAAGCCTGTGGAAGATTGTAAACTTGTGCTGGAAAATAATAAGACCTACTTCTTGAGAGCTCCTTTCTACTCTGTTCCAACTGCCAAAATGTGGACAAAATTGACAGAAAGTTTACAAAACAGCTGCTGTTTATTGGGGAAATGGAAACACTAAGAAACTGACAGGACTCCAAATTAAATTACCGGATGAGCAAGCTAAGAAGGAAAAACTGATCAAGTACGCTCTCTCTGCGTTGAGCTTTAACTTGCTCCCTATCAACTACTTGGAGATAACACCAGTGGAGGGAAGTCAAAATGAGATAAACATTTGTCTCACATGTCACATTAAACAGGGAGGTACTTATTTTACGAAATCATCGACACTCTATTCTACAATTCCAGAAGAAATCGACATTGGAGATGCTGGGTTGATTGATACATCTAACACACTTCCTCGCGTTTTGAGAAAGCGAGCAAATGCCGGTAGCAAACTCTATCCCTTTCCGTTAACAACGATACAGCCACTGAGGGAACCATTTATCACAAGTGGTAGAAAATGTCAACTTGAGCTAGAAGAACTGGACGCCAAGAAACGCAAGTTGGATTACACGGAAACAGCAAAGTCTATCCGAGAAGAATATCTGGATCAGCTGACCAAAGAAGAGCAGATAAGAAGCGATCAGGATGAGCTCAAATCTTATTTTCTCAAGAAGTGGGGAGAATTATATCCATGGGGTTCCTATAAAATGCATGCGTTTGCAATTAATAAAAAGGCCTCATTTAGCTATGTAGGGGTTCTTGTGGAACATGGCGGAACTAAATCTGTAAATATCTTGAGAGGCTTTCCTAAAACACGTTCTATTGATTTGAGTAACAACAGTGCACTCTTAATCAAGGCAGGGTTTGTAAGTCTAACCTATCCTACATATAGGGGCGACGCTGTAACTATTTTTTATTTACCTTCCAAAGAACCTCTTGGATCATTTGAAACAGATGGATTTACGAACTTTAAAGGGCACGTTTTTTCTAAAGTTGAGGATTTGTACTTCCACAACGTAGAAGAAAATATAAACAGTTCGAAGTATACTCAAGACGAAGTAAACCATTTTAATAATGCAATTATGCACACGATAAAAGGCTCTGCAAAAATCTTAGATTGTCATCGTCTAGAAGAATTAGATGGGGGCTTAGAATTAGTTATCTCTGGAATAAAGGAAATAATTTACAGGAATAAAACGCGTTACATTCTGCAATTAGAAAACCTAGAAGCTCTATATTTGTCCAACTATTGGTTGGAAAAAGAAATCGAAGACCTGCAGATAGATTTAAATTATAAAATTAAAATCAAGCTAGATAGAATTAAGACTACTCCAACTAAGAAAAAAGAAAGATCTGTATTCTGTGTCTAGTAAGTTTTGTTCGTAGGAGTTTATAGTAAAATTACGCATTGTAAAGTATATCTAAATGTTCGTAAGTGTACAATAAATATTTGTTGTAGATGATTTTTTTTGTTTAATTCATCTTCCTTTTCTCTACGTCAAATCCTCCTCCTATGCAGATATTAACTGGCGATGGAGGTTCTGAGTGGGTGCTGGTGACCTTGAGATGGTAGCCGAAACTGGGGTAGCCGGAACAAAGCGCAGTGCATATTTCAACTATATGAAGATGAAGGTGGTAGCAGTAGACATTCAAGGTTTTGATTTGAGTGGTGTGTTTTACCCCAAAGAAATTTCCATAACCGATGGCGCACAGACGATTCATTTTTTGCTGAAGCCTCCGAAGCCATATAGTTCACTTTCTGCTGGAGAGAAACGTCAAGTGAGGAATGTTGAGCAGAACGTGCACGGCTTGCGATATTCCGATGGTTTCGTCGACTACTCTGAGTTGAATATTATTTGGCAAACGTTGGAAGATGCTGATGTGATATACGTAAAGGGACATCAAAAATTCGACATTCTCCAAAATTACTTTGCCCAATAAACATCACAACCACCACACATTGTTAATTTGGAAAAATTTCATACTGAGCAAGCTACAACCACTCAGCCACCAGTTTTTTCCTTTGAGAAACCTCAGTTGTGTTTATGCAATGGCCGCGTTAAGATCAAATTATATAATTCTGTCTGCAGTCTTTTCCAATATTCTCTACATTAATCCTCCAGAAAAAGTGAATGAAGTGTTTGTTACTTTTGGAAATGCGAGTGGATATAGAAACGAAACGTGGCCTTCAAATTGGATGCCAATGATTCCGACTGCACTGAATGAAGGTCATCTGCATGTTTTGAGTGCCGAAATACCTGCCCATTCCAATTCTTACAAGCTGAGACTTGTTTTTGAAGACCGCAGTTTTGGAGACTTACCTGATTGGAAAGAAATCGAACCACAACCAACCAAGATCTGTCTAGAGTCTGATATGAAAACAATTTTGGGTCTGATTTACTTCATTACAAGTGGTCTCGGTGGTGTAGTGGTTAGCATATCTGCCTATCAAGCGGAAGGCCGGGGTTCGAATCCTCGCCGGGCCACCGTGCTGGGTAATCGCACGTTAAAAGGTAAGGCCTCGTTGATCCATTGCTCGCACAAGTTTCGACTTCTGAGGGTTGACGTTCGTCAGCTGGTTAACGGAAACGAACAATTTTAGAACAATTTTTGGAACAAGTGTATCGCTGATGCAAATTTTCAAATTTTTGCTCAAATATCTATTGAAGTTCAAAGTGCCGCAATATGAAGAGGGTGAGGTTCAGCAAGGATAATCAAGTGCACTACTTGTATGTGTGGCAATTTGCATACAGACAATCAAGAAGCAAATTTTGGGAGTATTTTCCGATCGACCGAATGCGTTTTCAGAGACGTATTACACAATCATCCCGATCGATTGAACCAATTTTGGATGAAATGCATCGAAAAACCATATTTGATACAAGATTTGCATGAGACATTTTGGAAACGCTTTCCCAATGTGATCACCTACACTGTTTTCTAAATGAAATTTTTGTTTATATACTTGTTTCATTTACATAGCCGAAATAGCTCAGTGGCAAGAGCGTTAGACTGAAAATCTAAAGACCCTCGGTTCGACTCCGGCGGCAATTTTTTACACTTTAGGGTCCCCAAAATTGATGAGACCTCAATCTCCATCAAAGCCACGAAAATTTCATTTAAATCGTTCGGGGCCATTCATTGTGACAAAACCACAAAAATTTTGTTATCAGTAATGACGGCAGACCAGCAGAATTCCCAACCTCAGACTGGGAAAACAAGTTGATAACAATAATTTAACTTCCTGTCGAAGTGGTCAAGGCGGTTAACAGATATCATTATCAATTTTCAAACATCCTTTCACAGCGGTCACAGAGGTTTACACATATCACTATCATTTTTCAAATTTCCTGTATTTGTGGTCGACATTTGCGTCAGTGTACCCATGCAGTTTCGTTGCCTTGAATTTCCTCACGATTTATATTTCAAAGCGAATTGATTGATAAATTATGAACATTGTCATCAGACGCCTCCAACCAATGGCAGTAGCAGAGACGCCATTTTTCAGAATCACAGAGCCCTCGACCAATAACCCCCAGCAGAGACGTCATTTTCAGAACCAATCACAGAGTCCTCATTCTTTCGACCAATAACTGGCCCCCAGCAGCCATTTTTTCAGAAGCAATCACAGAGCCCTCATTCTTTCGACCAATTACAGAGCTCCAGCCGCCTAGAACCACAGAGCTCCAGCCTCTTCAGAACCGCAGAGACCTCGAGGTACGGCCCACGTAGGTCGCGCCCCCGCCCACGATGCCACAATGGCGTCCAACCACACGGCCCCACTCTGCAACGTCACAAGATGCTGCCCCGCACCCCCACACACCCCAACCACCACTATGTACCCTCTAAATACAGCTGTGTCAAAAAGGCCTTATGACGGTAAATCGCCATTGGTCATCTACTGGTGATCCCACCGGACGTATTTTACACGTTATATAGGAAGAAGTTGAAGAATGCATACTACTCAAACCTTGGATAGCTAAAGACAATGGAGTTTTCTGTAAATTTAATCGATTTGCACAACTTTCTGATATAAATGAGGCTTGGCTAGCTGAATCGAGTAAGACACGAACAATCTGATACTTACCATGAGAGTCCAGAACCTCAACTTGTGCCGTTGAGAGAATAACAGTGGTTTGGGAAACAACATTTGTACGGGTTCTGACTTCAGGAACGGTCAATGGTGGATTTTCTATTGAAACCACAGAGTTGTTTTAAAGGATGCTCTTTTCATCATTATTGAAATGTAAAATGTAGATGTGCAATTCTTCTGAGCATGTTTGGATCCCAAACAATTTGAACACCATTTATTATGTTTAATAATGGAGAATTTTCCAAAAATTGAGCACATTTATAAATGGAGTGTTCGTTGGACTTACAAAGTGAGCATTTCAAATTATTTTCCTGTATATTCGTGAGGAGAGTAGATGAAAATCTGGGTGAGTTATTATTTTTTTGAAACTGATTGCTTATCCTTTTACTATGAGAATTTTTTTGAATGGTTGACGATTTAGCGAGAGAAGCTGAATTAAGAGCAAGACAATGATTGTTTAAAAATGCATAGAGGGAACTATATTTTGGTATTTCTGTGGATGCATGATGAATTTCAAAACGTTGGAGGGCTTCTTCATCAATCCTTCTTCTTAGAAGATGAAACAAAACAAAATCCCATTCATTAACAGAAAACCCGAGCTTTTCTAAAGCTTGCAAGTTATTATTGAATGTATCTTATAGCTTTCTCAAACTAATGCAATAATTCACATTCACAGCAGGCGTATTGTCTATTTCATCCCAATAGAAGGTCGCCAAAGCTCTCTTATTTTGATATCTCATGTGTAAAGTGTTATAAGCGATATCATAGTTATGCTCATCAATAGGAAGATTTGTTATAGCTGAAAGTGCATCGCCATCCACAACACTAAGCAAATATTGAAACTTTTCGACTTTCGAAATAAACATTATTGTGAATTGAAGAATCATATAAACCAATAAATTTTGGCCAATTTTTTGAAGTACCATCAAAGACAGGTATATTCAATTTGGGAAGTCTCACATTCGTATTTAAAGGGTTCAAAGCTAATGTAGTTGGAGCTATGATTTCAAAAAGATCATGATAAATGGTCTTAATTTCAGAATATTGCCTATCTACCGTCGACCTCACGTCCTTTTCTGGAGATAAATCTTCTTCATCTTGTTGGGAGAGAATGTTAATTATGGTTATGTGATAGGAATTAAATTCACCGTAAACATTAGCCAATTCTGAATAAAATCATCTTTCGAACAATCTGTTCAGGCCAGTCTCAAATTACCTACACAGTAGGTTTCGGCTGGCACCTGTCAGAAAACAACTACTCCCCTGGCTAATACCACGAAGGGCATTGAATTATATCTGACAAGGTGCCAGTGCAGGTTTCTTCACAGAAGTAAATCCTGCATTTGCTTTCGTCGATACAAATGAAGGAATTGATTTTCAATTATAGGGACGGACACACTTGCAGACCGGTTTCGGGCTATTTGGCCACTCGTCAGTGCAAGGCAGTGCCATCATCAACATAAAGCCGATGATTTTCCATAATTAAAAATCAAACTCCTTCACGAGTATCAAGCCCCGGCCAAAGCTGATGCGAACAACGAAGTTATTACGCCATCTACCAATGGACGAGGTATTCCAAAAGCAAACCGAATTCGCCCATTCCTCCTGCGAGGAAAATGTAAAAACACTTGACATAGTCAGTGGGCATACTTGAAGACTGGCGTTAAATCAAATCATCTTTCGAACAATCTGTTCAGGCCAGTCTCAAATTACCTACACAGTAGGTTTCGGCTGGCACCTGTCAGAAAACAACTACTCCCCTGGCTAATACCACGAAGGGCATTGAATTATATCTGACAAGGTGCCAGTGCAGGTTTCTTCACAGAAGTAAATCCTGCATTTGCTTTCGTCGATACAAATGAAGGAATTGATTTTCAATTATAGGGACGGACACACTTGCAGACCGGTTTCGGGCTATTTGGCCACTCGTCAGTGCGAGGCAGTGCCATCATCAACATAAAGCCGATGATTTCCCATAATTAAAAATCAAACTCCTTCACGAGTATCAAGCCCCGGCCAAAGCTGATGCGAACAACGAAGTTATTACGCCATCTACCAATGGACGAGGTATTCCAAAAGCAAACCGAATTCGCCCATTCCTCGCCGATTCCTCCTGGCCTCCTCCTGGCCTGAACAGATTGTTCGAAAGATGATTTGATTTAACGCCAGTCTTCAAGTATGCCCACCGACTATGTCAAGTGTTTTTCCAATTCTGAATGTTTCACTTTAAAAATAGTGTGCTTGGCTGGATTATTTACAGCAGATTGAGCACATTCATAAATTTCAAATAATTATCAATTGTGATATCACGAGAAGCACGAGCTTGCTTCAATTGTTTTGCCGACATTTTTCAGAGACAAAATGTATGAAAAGCAATTGAATAATGCGAAAGAGAGAGTGTAATAATGGAGAGACACGCAGAGAAAGTAATTTATAGTAAATGTATTGAACAAATCAATTCAATAATTTCAAAATAATTGTGAAAGTAAACAAACTACTAAGAGAGTTTTTAAAGAGTTTCAGCCGTTCGAGACAGAGCGAAACACTGTAAAAAACTCAATGTAAAAAAAGGGAATTCCAAGTAGCAATGTATATCTGCTGAGCGAATAAATTCAAGGTCATAAAAAGCCTTGAATGAGGAAAAAAGGCAAAGTAAATTAAATTTCAATATTCACTGATCCGGCTCGAAGGACCAAAACGTATGATGTTGAATGAGGAAAGGTGGTAACTAGTCTCTCAAAAAAAGGCTGAGCCTGGTGCTTACCTGGATTCCTTCCTCTTTCCAGAACTCGCCTTATTTTTTTGTGGTTGCAACCTCCTATTCAGGCTGATGTGAGCGAATAGTGGACTGTTTGTTCGATCAATGAATTTTCACTTGCACTTGCGAGAACTTTTTGTTCACGAGAATAGTGCCCGACACGGCTGAATATATATTCTATACTGCTATCTTCACGGTAAAGCACCAACAAAAAACCTAGTCTGACAGACTGAACATTTAAATTTAAATACGGGGTGTACCGCGCAGATAGTGAATATTGAAGTAAATTTTGAAATAAAGATTAAAATTTATGAATAACATTACCCAAATTATATTAATGAGCTAACTCTATCAAAAATAAAAAATAAATAAAATGTTTCTAATAATTTAGCTGAGTGGAAACCTAACACAGGATATATTCTTGAGTCTGACCTAATGATCTACCTCAACCTGATCAAACAAAAAACTGCCTACACTTCAACTAACACTAACCTATACCCACTAAATCTAAATAATATTTGAAACTATAGAATATGAAAACAAATTGAAACAATAAATTTGAATAAAACTGAATAAAAGTACGAAAATTTCACTAATTTTGAAGAAATCCAAGAGCCCATACACAAACAATCCTACAGACATTCAAAATGGCTGCAAAATAATATCCGCTTTGCTGCTATGAAGTTGAAAAATTTGAACTTCTCAAGGTCACTGTTCGAGCAGTAAAATCTGTCGAAAGCTACTGCACTTGCAGCAGTTTAGTGCCATGAAAATACACCTTTAGTCTATGGATTCAAGCGAAGAAGGAAGTGTGAATTATTGTACTCCACCAGAAATAAGTGAAGCAGCAGAGGATGCAAAATTGAGTTTATTGAGAACCAAATCCAAGAAAATATACGACAGTGTATAAACATTCGTGAGGTGGTGCAACAGGAATAATGTATAAAAAATAAGAACTAAACAGAGTGTAATCCTTGCCTATTTTCTGGATAAATCTAAATATCTCAAACCCTCTTCCATGTGGTCAAATTATTCCATGCTGAAAAGCTACTTTGGTAATAGTTTGGTCGCTATGAGCACTTTTTTTTGAATTTTTTTCGTAGAACTTACGTAATTCGGTCTCCTCTACAGAAAATCTAAATGATGATGATATTATCGGCGGTCTCTTATATTTCTAGAGATACAGGGACTTTTTGGTGTAAAACTTCACAATTTTTCACACCAAATTTCTGGTATTTGAACACACAAAATACGTATGATCAAACACCACACATTCTCTCATTTACTCGTTTTCAACATTCCCAAGCAGAAAAAACCATTAGTTTTTCAAAAAATCCAACTTTCTCCAAAAGTCAGTTCTCAACAATAACAATGAGAGCGGCAACACTGCAAATACATCACTTTCGACTGTCAATGCACTATGACTATGACATCACAACAAATTGGTTATGGTTTGAAAATAAATGCATTTTTTGAAAACCCAATGTTTTTTTCTGCTTGAAAATGTTGAAAACGAAATAAAGGTGTATTTTCATGGCCCTTAACTACTGCAAGTACAGTAGCTTTTGACAGATTTCACTGCTCGAGCAGTGACCTTCAGAAGTTGAAATTTTTCAACTTCAAAGCAGCAAAGCGAATGATATTTCGTTAATTTAGTAGCCATTTTAAATATCTATGAGGTCGATTGTGCATATAGGCTCTTGGATTTCTTTAAAATCAGTTAAACCTTTGTCATTTAATTTACATTTGCTGTTTCAATTAGTTTTTATATTCTACATAGTTTTGAATATTGTTCAGATTTGTTTTATTTAGAGGGTAGGTATTTAAAGTGTGGATACTGTTTTGTTTGGTGAGTTAGACTAATTACTCCATTTGTGAGTTTATGAGGATTTTGCGCGGATTCTGAGCGTATTGACTACTGAACAAAAATGTAATTCGAAACAAAAATTCTGAGATTAGTACCTTCAATAGGATCAGGATGTTATTATTTCTTATTGAACAAAATATAGTTTTGTTATGAATGAAATAAATTTTATACAATTTCATTTGAACGAAAACACTCTTGAGCTTGGAAGGTTAGTACTTCAAGGTACTATACAAACATCGCTATGGACTGAATAGCGAATTAGTCTAGTAATGAAATAGAACTCCACTGAGATAAACAATTCAGTTCATCCAATTCTACTTTGATTATGTCGATATTCCATATCATATTTTCAGGTCTATTATCTGGTTAATCTTTTGAATTTTTGAATAACTATCAATATTGAATATTGCAATGGTTTTTGAAAATAATCGACAACTGTTATAGAAGAATATAAATATACACCATAAAGATTTCTGAAATATCTTCGAGTAACATTATCTATTGAAAAATTTTGATTTGCACCAAAATTGCATTATTGGTCTCATTCTCGAATATTTTTCATTAATCTAATGATATTCAAGAATCAATAGGCCACCGCAGAATAGACTTGATTGGGAATCTACTAATCGGCTCTCAGCCAAACAATGTAATTGGGTTTTTGGTATAGTTTCTGGAAATCATAATCAAATATCAATAAATATAAATAGCATGAACGACATGAAAATCACAGATTCCTCTGCTTTCAACCCCTTTTCATGGAGCAGTGAAATTGTTACTGCATTTGCAGCAAAATCTCTACGGAGCATGCGCACTTACTGCACTTGCAGTAAGAATTCTACTGCTCTATGCAAAGGATCCTTAAGAGAGTGTGTGGTGTTTGATTAGAAGGACGAATTTTGTGTATTCAAACACCAGAAATTTGATGTGGAAAATTGTGAAGTTTCACACCGTAAAGGCCCTGTATCTCTGAGAATATAAGAGACCGCCGATAATATCATTTATATTTTCTGTAGAGGAGACCGAATTACGTAAGTGATGATAATGGAGATATCAGTAGATACGCCAGATTGATAGCATTTTTGAAACGAAAATCTGATGGTAATGAACCAAAGAGATCTAAGATTCTAAGCAGAGAAGAATTGAGTTATTTTTGAGGGAAGCACTAGACGATTTGTATCTTATGATGAAAGTAAGTTCTAATTTCATGTTTTCTCAATGTTCAGTATGGTAATCTGAGAATTTATTGTAGGTATCACTGACTTTTGGAATTTGTGGAGCACGTTGCCGCGAAGAATTGGCAAATATCACAGTGGACGGACGACATTCAAGATTTCGAGACACTCTTACTCATAACTAAACGAGAAACCAAAACCAAGAGAGATCGAGTATTCACTGTAATCGGTGAAGAACAGAAATCGCCAAGTTATTTGGAAATTTACAGAAAATATTCTTCCTTGCGAGATCAGAATGATTGAAAGCGTTTATTTTTATAATATAAAAATGTCAAGTGTATGAACGGGTGTAAGATGTCTGAAAACCGTGGTGTGTTCATACCTGTAGAAGTTTGGGATAAAAGTGGCGAAATCTGGATTGCTTGATTTTTGGTGGATAATTGAGCTTTTGGAGGTTTCCGTACAATATGTACAGATGTCGCCATTCGCCAACACGCTCTTGTCAGTCTTGTCTGAAGCTAAATTTGCACTAAGTGAAAATGTGCAGTCGGGTTTTTCCACTTTCACACTTTCATTTGATTGGCTAGTGAGAAGAGATCGCAACCTAAAGGATAATGGGTGGACAATGAGATACCAGTAACAACGTTTCGATATTTAAAAGCAAAGAAATTAACAAATAAACACGATAAAAACATCGTTAACATCAAAATTTCAAAGTGACATGACAATATGACAATAAACTTGACACTTGCCATCAAATTTGAAAAATGGGAACATAACGCCCTCTACCGAAAAAATAGGGGAAACCTCCAAAAGCGTCGATTGTTTTTTTCGCCACAAAAATCTGAATAAAATGTAATCAGTTGAATCACCGGGATTTCTAGGCATCTTGAACGGGTGTGAGGTTATCCACATCCACAACATACACTGAGAAAAATACATCGGAATTTTTTTAAACTCTTCTAGAAATTTGATATACGCCACGGCAATCAATGTGATATGCTTCCTTCGATGAGCTGAGCTGAAAATCTGATGATTATGAGTTATTCAGATTATCTGAACGGGATGTGAATGGGGTAGAAATGGGGTTCGGTAACTTTGAAATTTCTATTTGGAAAAGTTGATATTGTACGCCTTTCATTTTCGGATATGTTATTCCTTGAGGCCAACTGCACAAGATAAATATCATGTAGGAGTTTTCCAGGCCGTCTGAGGGGGTGGACATGGGGTTGAAAACCTACGAAAAATTGTATTTCGTGAACTTGACGTTGTACGCGTTTCATTTTCGGATATGTTATTCCTTGTGACCAAGCACATAAGAAAAATACCATGTCGGAGTTTTCCAGGCCATCTAAGGAGGTTGAAATGGGGTTGAAAAACTACGAAAAATTCTTTCGTGAACTTGATATTGTACCCCTCTTTATATCCGGATATGTGATTCCTTGTGACCAAGCTCATAAGGAAAATACCATGTCGGAGTTTTCCAGGCCTTCTAAGGGAGTGGAAATGGGGTTGAAAAACTACGAAAAATTCTATTTCGTCAACTTGACATTGTACCCCCTTTATTTTCGGATATGTTATTCCCTGTGGTCAACCGCATAAGAAGAATACCACGTCAGACTTTTCCAGGCCGTCTAAGGGGGTGGAAATGGGGTTGAAAAACTAGGAAAAATTGTTTTTCGTGAACTTGACGCTGTACGCGTTTCATTTTCGGATAGTGTTATTCCTTGTGACTGAGCACATAAGAAAAATACCATGTCGGAGTTTTCCAGGCCGTCTAAGGGGATGGAAATGGGGTTTAAAAACTACGAAAAATTATATTTCGTGAACTTGACATTGTACGCGTTTGATTTTCGGATATGTCATTCATCCTTGTGACCGAGCACATAAGAAAAATGCCATGTCGTAGTTTTCCAGGCCGTCTGAGGGGGTGTAAATGAGGTTGAAAAACTACGAAAAATTGTATTTCGTGAACTTGACGTTGTACGCTTTTCATTTTCGGATATGTTATTCCTTGTGACTGAGCACATAAGAAAAATACCATGTCGGAGTTTTCCGGGCCGTCTAAGGGGGTGGAAATGGGTTTAAAAAACTATGAAAAATTCTATTTCGTGAACTTGACATTGTACGCGTTTCATTTTCGGATATGGTATTCCTTGTGACCAAGCACATAAGTAAAATACCATGTCGTAGT
Organism: Zygogramma bicolorata; assembly: GCA_032362365.1. Taxonomy (NCBI): domain Eukaryota; kingdom Metazoa; phylum Arthropoda; class Insecta; order Coleoptera; family Chrysomelidae; genus Zygogramma; species Zygogramma bicolorata. The sequence continues at coordinate 157,197 of JAVJAQ010000588.1, forward strand.
TTTCCAGGCCGTCCAAGGGGGTAGAAATGGGGTTGAAAAACTACGAAAAATTCTATTTCGTGAACTTGACATTGTACGCGTTTCATTTTCGGATGTTATTCCTTGTGGCCAACTATATAAGAAAAATACCATATCGGAGTTTTTCAACCCGTGTAAGAGGGTGGAAATAGGGTCGAAACGAGAAAAATTCATTTTGAGTCACACAATTTATGAATTTCGTTTTTCAAAACGCCGATATAAAAGGTATTTGTTGAAAATCATTTTCAGATGCTGATGAAATATAAGAAATATTTTTTGATCTCTCAGACAAAATTATAAAGAATATGAATCTGTTATTTGAATAAAAAAATCATGATTCGACGTTTTCTAATTAAACGAAACCTAGGTCTATCGGATTATCAGCCCCGAACCCTCAAAGATTTTTCATGAAAATCGTTGGAGCCGTTTCCGAAATTCAGATCCCCTGATGTAGCTTCTGAGTTGCTGTGTGAGTGAAGCAGTTAATTTCTCCCAACTGAAAAATAATACTAATATCACTTCCCGCGAGCACATAACATCAGTGCATGCAACTGACTGGCCGATCCTCCTCGGTCCTGTGCTGATTTGTAAGGGTAGGATCGGAACTATATTTCATGAAAATCGTTGGAGCCGTTTCCGAAATTCAGATCTCCTGATGTAGCTTCTGTGTTGCTGTGTGGGTGAATCAGTTAATTTCTCCCAACTGGAAAATAATACTAATATCACTTCCCGCCAATAAATATCAGACATAGAATTTTTGCCTGAGAACACTTATAAAATGACGTTTTTTAAAAATGAAACCTAGCTGTCACAATTTATCGCCCTCGAGAACCCCTGCATACTGAATTTCATGGAAATCGTTGCTCGTTTGAATGTATCAAATAGGTACCTTAAATAGACCCTTGTTCATAACAGACACTCCTGCTATCGGTTGCTGCGTCTGTTACTAGTACGGCAGATATTTATCAAAATGAGCGTCAGTAGTTGAGATCATGATGAAGTTTGCATTGATAAATCTTTCATGTTATTATCATTATAAAGATTAATGTGGAAAACGTTAACTTATTGCACAAAGGTTCAGTTTTCAAGAGAAACTTCTCACGCCAGATATGCCGAAAAACTTGGTTTAGAGGGTGTCAAATATTTATCCGTAGTAAAAGCTTCTGAATACTGTTTGCAATATTCGTGCGAAAAGTGAAACTCCATAGTTCAGTATTCCAAATTGATAGAAACGATTCAATCCATAGGGAAATCGAAACTACCACATTGATTTATTGATCAAAACTTCTACTTATGGATGTTGTGTTTGATGGTTTCGCTACCTACGCAGAAATGGCGCTTCAAATCCAGAATGAACCACGTGATCCACAGGATAACCATTATGCAAGGGAAAAAACGATTTTTTTTTATGATTATTCTATAATAAGGAATAACATATCGGAAAATGAAACGCGTACAGCGTCAAATTCACGAAAAACAATTTTTCGTAGTTTTTCAACCCCATTTCCACCCCTTTGGACGGCCTGGAAAACTCCGACGTGGTATTTCTCTTATGTGCTCGGTCACAAGGAATAACACTATCCGAAAATGAAACGCGTACAGCGTCAAGTTCACGAAAAACAATTTTTCGTAGTTTTTCAACCCCATTTCCACCCCTTTAGACGGCCTGGAAAACTCCGACGTGGTATTTCTCTCATGTGCTCGGTCACAATAAGGAATAACACTATCCGAAAATGAAACGCGTACAGCGTCAAGTTCACGAAATAGAATTTTTCATAGTTTTTTAAACCCATTTCCACCCCTTTAGACGGCCTGGAAAACTCCGACGTGGTATTTCTCTTATGTGCTCGGTCACAAGGAATAACACTATCCGAAAATGAAACGCGTACAGCGTCAAGTTCACGAAAAACAATTTTTCGTAGTTTTTCAACCCCATTTCCACCCCTTTAGACGGCCTGGAAAACTCCGGCGTGGTATTTCTCTTATGTGCTCGGTCACAAGAAATAACACTATCCAAAAATGAAACGCGTACAGCGTCAAGTTCACGAAAAACAATTTTTCGTAGTTTTTCAACCCCATTTCCACCCCCTTAGACAACCTGGAAAACTCCGACATGGTATTTCTCTCATGTGCTCAGTCACAAGGAATAACACTATCCGAAAACGAAACGCGTACAGCGTCAAGTTCACGAAAAACAAGTTTTCGTAGTTTTTCAACCCCATTTCCACTCCCTTAGAAGGCCTGGAAAACTCCGACATGGTATGTTTCTTATGTGCTCAGTCACAAGGAATAACATATCCGAAAATGAAAAGCGTACAACGCCAAGTTCACGAAATACAATTTTTCGTAGTTTTTCAACCCCATTTCCACTCCCTTAGACGGCCAGGAAAACTACGACATGGTATTTTCCTTATGTGCTCGGTCACAAGGAATAACATATCCGAAAATGAAAAACGTTCAATGACAATTTCACGAACTACAATTTTTCATAGTTTTTCAACCCCGTTTCCACCCCCTTAGACGGCCTGGAAAACTCCGACGTGATATTCTTTTTATGCGGTCGACCACAAGGAATAACATATTCGAAAATAAAGGAGGCACAACGTCAAGTTCACGAAATACAATTATTTGTAGTTTTTCAACCCCATTTCCACCCCGTTAGACGGCCTGAAAAATTCCCACATGGTATTTTGCTTATGTGCTCGGTCACAAGGAATAACATATCCGAAAATGAAAAGCGTTCAACGACAATTTCACGAAATACACAATTTTTCGTAGTTTTTCAACCCCATTTCCACCCCCTTAGACGGCCTGGAAAACTCTGACGTGGTATTTTTCTTATGTGCTCAGTCACAAGGAATAACATATCCGAAAATAAAAAGCGTTCAACGACAAGTTCACGAAATACAATTTTTCGTAGTTTTTCAACCCCATTTCCACCCCCTTAGGCGTCCTGGAAAACTCCGAATTGGTATTTTTCTCATGCGGTTGACCTCAAGGAATAACAAATCCGAAAATGAAAGGCGTACAATATCAACTTTTCGAAATAGAAATTTCAAAGTTACCGAACCCCATTCACAACCGGTTCAGATAATCTGATTAGCTCATAGTCATCAGATTTTCAACTCAGCTCATCGAAAGAAGCATCACATTGATTGCCGTGGCGTATATCAAATTTCTAGAAGGGTTTGGAAAAATTTCGATATATTTTTCTCAGTGTATGTTGTGGATGTGGATAACTTCACACCCGTGGTGTATGAGACGGGATATCGGAAAAAATGCATTCGGTCAGATACCATTCAGAATAGCCACTTACCTAGGTCTTTCTAATGCAAAAGAATATACTGGTTACTGCTTCAGACGTTCCTCAGCAACTATGTCAGCAGATGCAGGCGAGGATATAATCAACATTTAAAGACATTCTGGATGGAAGTCGCCGACTGTTGCGGAAGGTTATACCGAAAATTCAGTTGCAAATAAGCTGAAGATTATTACTTTATTACTAACAAAATTGCAGTAAATGAAGAGCCTTCTACTAGCCATTGCAGACAACCTGAAAAAAGTGCTCACTTCTCTGAACCACCAGAAAATAACATTCATTCTCCTCAGACTTCTAGTAATAAGGAATCAGTTGAAATCAGTAACTATTTACAACAATAGAAAACAACAAATCCAAATATTTTCAGTATTAAGTTATAATTCGTTTTTTAAATTGAATTTAATTATTCAAATTAATTATGTTAATTGTTTTCGTTATTATTGTTAATAAAGTTTTGGGTTTGATCATATGAATTTGCACAGAAATACTGAGAAAAATGTAATATTCAAATAAACAATCACAATTATTGAAACATAGATGTCCTGAATTATACAGGAAGGCATATTAATGAGTCACCTGTAAGTACAATAGATATATTGATATTCAGATGATGATGGGCGATAAAGTGCTACTTTACGCCCGGTCGTGCATAAAATACATAATCACGTCTGTACTGAAGAAATGAGACCAGGCGATAGTCAATTAACTATATGACAAGCTTCAATAAAGTATTTGAAAAGGCTTTCAAAGCCAGAATGAAGGCGTATGTTGAAAACAGACTATTTTCTGAGAAGCGATGATATGGCTTTAGACAAGGTATATCGACAAATGATGCAATAGCCGCCTTAACAAGTGAAATATATGAACATATAGATAATAAAAGGCTTGCAATTTGTATATTTTCGGACTCAGCCAAGGCCTCTGATATATACTGTCTATCACGCCCAATTATTTGAGCTTTTGTAGATTTCAGGAATAGGGGTGGCAATGGAATAGCTATTTCAAAGCTATTTAAGAGAAAGAAAACAAATGGAGCCAACTATAATGGGACTCTCAGCTCAGAAGAAGAAAATACCTGTGGTATACAACAAGGAACCATTTATTGGTCCTCTATTATTCACATTATAGAATGCTTTTCAGATAAAAGTATCCATTTTTAATATCTTCTTTAATACAGGTATGTAGGAAAAATCCAAAAACACGTCAATTTATGTTGGAAAGGGCAAGCATTATGGCTTATTTAAACTCACTGGAAGAGCCACCCCCTCACCCCTAGCATCATCCCTTGTTGTTTTTAAATTACTTCTCATAGTTTTCATGTAAAATTTGGATACTCCTCTTTGAGCTGATTTCAAAAAGGTATAATACTTGTATATAGGTTGAAGTGGTTAGTTTATAAGATAAACAATTTTTCTTTTGATAGCACAAAGTTTACTTATTTTTTACTTTCACCTTATTTTCCTGTAAAAAATGGGTTGTACGACAGTAATCCTTTTAACTGTGCTATTAAAATAAATTCAATAAATTGACGTGTTTTTGGATTTTGCCTACATACCAATATTACAAAAGTTATTAAAGGTGAATACTTTTATCTGAAAAGCACTGTATATTGATAGCTTACTCATTATGAATCTCGATTGTTCAACATTCAGTTTTGCAAACGACACAGCCATATTTTTCACAGCAGAGGATTGGTAAAGCCTGAATACAATATAGAACAGAAAATGAATATATTAAAAGATTGCAAGCTATGAAAATCAGTTACCAAAGTACAATGAATCAATAATAAATAACCGCGGAAGAGCAAACCATATTAGGTATCTAGGTGTAACAAATAGACCCTCACCGCAGATGGAATGAATATTTCTTAGGTCACACGAACACTGAGATATGTGCTATATGAATTCAAATACTTCAGATATGTTCTTGATATTACGCACCCCAAAATTATATACTTTTCTCTGGTGCAGTCACGAGTTTAATATGACATATAGTTGGGAAGGAATTCTAGACATTCACCTGGAAAAAGCAGAAGTATTACAGAGAAAAATACTCAAAATGATATATTTCAAAAAACCTGATTATTCATCGGATAGTATCTATATAGATATTCCAGAGAGTACACGATATTCGACAATTATATATGTAGGTATAATATATAATACTCAATATGTATGAAAAGGATTCAGCTCTTACTTTCTGAGTTAGATATTTTATCTTTTAATCACATTATATCGCTTATTCACTTTTAACATTTGGCCAATACACGTTTTCTAGCTCTATTCGATTATTTTTAAAATTAGTTGAACCTACTATTTACTGTTCTATCTACTGTTTTGTAAGTTTGTGTTTGTTTCATATGTTTTAAAAGTTGTATACCTACTGTTTCATAAAAGTAGTACCTACCTACTAATAATGTTTTCGTGTGGAAAAAACTTCAGCAACAAACTGGCACCCTCGCACAACTTCGGTTTATTTGCACTATATTATCATATTATATGTTACATTATTTTTCTGCAAATAAATATTATTATTATACTTGATGTGAAAAATCACAGGTATAAATATTCATATGAGTTTTGCTATGGTGGTAAAATGGGACTGCTTTTTTCAATATTTTTCAATTTTTGGTCGTTTGTTCATACAAAGAGAGAAATGACAAGGGTACCAGGCCGATTGATTCATAATGGTGAAATATTCGATAAACTGAACACAATTGTCAATGAATTTGCTAATTACTTCCGAAGTGTATATATACACTGATGATCCCCCAGATAACTTGAATTTGGAGTATTCGGATTGTTCCTATGTAGATATAATGGAGTTCAGCAAGAGGGATATATTGCCTTCACTAAGAAAACTGTCAAATAAGTTTACTGCTGGTGCGAGGATATGATTCCTAGTTTCCTAATTCGACATGCAGCTCATGTATTTGTTCAGCCTCTAAAAAATATTCAATTGGGCATTAAATACAGGTGCAGATAGATGGAAAACTGCAAGATTCTGTCCTATTTTGAAAAATGGTGATCCGACTTTCACAGAGAATTATCGTCGAATATTTATTCTTGACAATTTTGCGAAGGTTTTCGAGATGTCGATATATGCCTCCATTTATACTCAAACTAGTAATCTTATATCTCATTCACAACATGGATTCATGCGAAGTCGTTCAACGGTGTCTAATCTAGTTGCGATAACTCAAGAAATATCAGAGGTTCTAGACAGTAAGGGGCAGATGGATGTAGTTTATACTGACTTCTCGAAGGCTTTTGATGAGATAGGTCATCCGATAATTTTAAAAAAACTTGACTAGTTTGGATTCAGTTATACAGACTGAAAAATTTGCTTTCGTCATATCTGAACAACAGACGTCAATATGTTGCATATAACGGTTTTGCTTCTGCATATTGCCAAGCAAAATTTGGTGTACCCAAGGTTCTAACCTGAGACCCTTATTATTTCTCTATTTCATTAATGATCTGGCTACTTGAATAACATATGTGCAAGCTTGTTTTTTGCTGACGATTTGAAGATTTATTTCAAAATTAATTGCACAGAAGATTGTCTGACATTACTACAAAATCTTAACATCCTCATCAGGTGGTGCGAATCGAATAAATTGCATTTGAACGTATCCAAATGTAAGATTTGTACCGGAAGGTCAATTACATCATGTTCGACTAAAAGCTGGGCGATACCAGTTATTTAGCTAGATGTACGGAAGTAAAATACGCGAGTGCTTTTTGATGCGAAATTAGAATTTACCAGACAAATAAACAATATAGTGTCGTCTGCAATGAAAAATTTAGGTTTCCTCATCACGAATTGTAAATCATTTTCCAACTAAGATGTCCTTGAGACACTTTATTTTTCGCTCGTCCGATCCAAATTGGAATACGCAGTAATTATATAGAACCCTTTTAATCAAAGTCACATTCGTGCTATTGAAAATGTACAGCGTCGTTTCCTCAAGTATTTGCCTTTTTGAGTAAATAACATATATCCTAATCGAGGAATTGACCAATCTATACTGCTCGAACGATTCGAAATGCGTTTTTCAATACGACGTTCCGATTCACGGGGGCCACCCTCAACTCTCTTTTTTCAAATACGGACCTGTATTTTTTTTAATGAATTTGAGTAGTCCTTGTCTTACCCAGTTCAGATATGTACCTTACCTGATATTTATTTCTACGTTTCTGCCCATAAATTCCATTATCAAAGTCCGAACAATGAAAATCCTCCCCTTCGGAATACGGTCCTGATTTTATTTTTGATTTTATTCAAAGAGATATTTGACTTCAGTTGCGAGAATGAACTTCAAAATTAATCTACCTTGGATGAATCTTCTTCAAAACATAATACCAAAACTTCAGATCTCTGGCTATATGTACCTATCAAGAAATGTATCCCGAACGTCGTCAGCCCAATTCCAGAAGTTTTCAACGTATTGAAAGAAGTTTACGAGGGCATGGTTCATTTGTGAAACCAAAAAATAAAAGTTGCCTTATTACTGAAAATGGTGATAATGAAATCGACGTTTTGGGTTAGGTTTTTAAAAGTATCATGGCACACATAGTAAAATAATAATTTGAATCAGGATTCGTGGAATACAAGAAAAATCAGAATGAGGAAGTACTTATCTCTTAGAGAAATAGCAACGAGTAGTGGTATATCGCTTTCATCAACAAGAAAAATTTTGAAGAAACATAAATTCAAGCCCTACAGAGTGAGATAAGTACATCATTTGCGTTTAACAGACTAAAATGAAAGATTAGTATTTTGTAGATGGCTACTGAGACATTTTCGGCAAGATGATGAGATTTGTAGTAAAATTTTATGGTGCGACGAAAGCCGATTTACAAAAAATAATGGATGGTTCAATAGGAATATTCATTATCACTGGCGCCAGAAGAATGCTTATTCACATAGAGCCACTAATTTTCAAGAGAGGTTCGGCTTTAATGTCTGGCTTGGGGTTTTGGATACCGGAATCATTGGTCCCTACTTCTTTGATACTTCATTGACGGGGGAGTTGTATCATGAGTTCCTATCGGAGATTCTGGACGATTTTTTAGATGATTTGCCTCTAAATATCCTGAGGAAATATGAATATTTTCAACATGACGGAGCATCACCACATCGCATACGAATATGTAAAACATTTCTCGATAGAACCAGGCCACGAAGATGGATAGGAAACAATGGTCCTATTAAAATTGAAAATTTGAAAGAGGTAAAAGCTCCAAAAAGTCGAGCATGCATGGCTATAACTCCCCGAATGCCTCAAAACTGCCACAAGCATACCATCTTTAGAGCGAAAATATGTTTGAGGAATGGTGGGCGTCAATTTGAACACCCTATCAGATGCCGGCACCGATGACTAAAAAAATGTATACTTAAGATATTATTTGTTGCCTTATTTTTATAGTTCTTTATTTTTATAGTTCTTCATATCAATTTCAAATAGTTTGAATGTGTACTTTGAAGTAGAATATTGCCTTTTTTCTGCAAAGGCCAGAGGAAAATTAGTAGGAAAAAATTGGAATTTTCATTGTTCGGACCTTATTGATGATGGAACTAATGGGCAGAAATATAGAAAGAACTACTAGGTGAGATACATATCTGATCTCGGTGAGATAGGAACTACCCGAATTTAGGAAAAAAAGTACAGGTCCGTATTTGAAAAAATAAAATTGAGGGTGGCTCCGAAGAAAGAAACGTCGTATCGAAAATTAAAGCACAGTACATCGAAACAAATTCAAAACAGAGAAGAAAGTTTCCTGAACACATTTCCTTATTCCTAAAAATACAGGCGCCAGCACAGAGAAAAGAAAACGGGCCATTTCGGTTTTCCCCGTATATCTCAGAAACGGTCCGTGATATTTTCGATTTGGAAACATCGTTCACTAAAATAGACAACTTTTGTCTAATTCAACCAAGTTCGTATCATTTACCGTTCTCGAGATGCCAATAGTGGTACGACAAAAAAAACGGACTGTATACATTCATATTCCAGCTTTTTGATGAGATATATCAATTGGATACCCCCGGTCGGCATAATTTTTCGAAAAATCAAAAACTGGAATATAAATGTACGAAAATGTTTTTTGTGCCATCATATAGAAAATTCATAACAACGCCTATACTTGTAATTTTTCGAGAAACCTTATTGCCAACCAGGGGTATTCAATTGATCTTATCCTTTTATTTATTTCTTTGGAAAGTCTATTACAGCATTATACAATTTTGAGGGGGTTGTTATAACTTTCTTGTATGGCGGCATAAAAATCACGTTTTGTACATCCATATTCCAGGTGTTCAATGGAATTATATCAACTGCAAACCCCCGGTCAGCAAGTATAAACTACCCTTTAGAATGGATTGTTAAGAATTTCATATATGATGGCATAAAAAACATGTTTCTTACATTAATATTCCAGCTTTTTGATGAAAAATATCAAGTGGATACCCTCAGCCAACAGTTTTTCGAAAAATAAGAAGAAGGATAGTTCAAATTCCAGGTTTTCAATCAAATATATCTAGTGGATACCCTCAATTAATAGTTTTTTAAAAAGTGACAAATACCCTCTTGAGGGGTTCGTTATGAATTTTCTATATGATGGCATAGGAAACATGTTTCGTTCATTCATATCCCAGGTTTCCTATAGAATATATCAATAATCACAAGTATAGACCACCCCTAAATGAGAGTTGGTTTGAGTTTTTATGAGAGCATGAACATCTCATCATTCTTGAATTTAGCATGTTTATATACATCTCATTGTTCTCAGGGGGAAAATTTTTTTGTTAACAAATCATCCTCACTCGCTTGAAAGTATGTATGTTGAAAATTCGTGACATTTTGTTCAGTTTTGTCTCCTTGAAAATATAAATACTTCCATCTACCCCCTCCCTCTTGGATTCATTCACTCTCAAATTGACCTAGTAGCACATTGTGCTGTTTGGGTTTCCCTTCAAGTGAATTAGCAAATGCACTATCAAAAGATCGGTGCTACATCACTATGAACATAAAGATTAGCTGTCACTTGCAAACACAGAGCCAGGCTAACTGGGCACACTCGTAAGACCACAAAGGAAAATATTGAAATAGTGTTGAAATCTTTGGCCTAGAGTTCAATGGGTTGATATGAAAATCTTACATTAATCATTTTTTCATTTTCATAAAATCAGCTGAATTAGGCTCTTTCAGACAGTAAATTATATGTATAATTATTTTTCAGTAACCCTACTTAACCTTCGGATATTAATATCAAATATACATCATCTCAGCCATGGAACTCATTTTTTTGGGAATATGTACAAATGTCTCAAAATAACTAGCCAGTTCATCGATTGTCACATCACATGGAGAGTTTATATTGATTCGGGCTTGATGCGAACAACTACTTGAGCTTGGATTTGTACTATTGATCCTTTGAATGCTTGTCTGGTAACATGGATGTGAAAAACTGTGATCACTATACTCATTTGAATCACAAATACTACTATCTAACCTCAGATCTTCACAAGCATCCACAATGGATTTGAAATCATGTTCACCATAACTGGAACAACTCCCATATTGCTTTTTAGTAGCACATTGTGCTGTTTGGGTTTCCCTTCAGTTGAATTAGCAAATGCACTATCAAACGATCGGTGCTACATCACTATGAACATAAAGATTAGCTGTCACTTGCAAACACAGAGCCAGGCTAACTGGGCACACTCGTAAGACCACAAAGGAAAATATAAATGTTGAAATCTTTGGCCTAGAGTTCAATGGATTAATATGAAAATCTTACATTAATCATTTGTTCATTTTCATAAAATCAGCTGAATTAGGCTCTTTCAGACAGTAAATTATATGTATAATTATTTTTCAGTAACCCTACATAACCTTCGGATATTAATATCAAATATACATCATCTCAGCCATGGAACTCATTTTTTTGGGAATATGTACAAATGTCTCAAAATAACTAGCCAGTTCATCGATTGTCACATCACATGGAGAGTTTATATTGATTCGGGCTTGATGCGAACAACTACTTGAGCTTGGATTTGTACTATTGATCCTTTGAATGCTTGTCTGGTAACATGGATGTGAAAAACTGTGATCACTATACTCATTTGAATCACAAATACTACTATCTAATCTCAGATCTTCACAAGCATCCACAATGGATTTGAAATCGTGTTCACCATAACTGGAACAACTCCCATCTTGCTTTTTTCTTTTTGTAGAAGACTTAATGGTCTCACAAATTGGTTTAACCCCATTTCTTTGGGTATATTTCAAAAATGTTAGGACTGGTTCACGTAAAATCTTCTTATTTGGTCTCTTGAATAATGTGGTATGCTTTATATCAGTATTTTTTCTATTGCAGTTACATTCTGGAGTGGAATTGATTGAAGAAAGTGATTTTGAACGTCTTCTCATGAAAGGATTTTCTTTGGAACTGGACCTTCTACTAATTTCATCAATAGTATTAGAATTGAGTTCCAAATTTTTCAGGCAATTCGATAAATTTGCGTCTTCTCGTGAAACTTCTGCCTGAAATATAAAATTCTATTCAAGTCCAAGACTTTTTGAGAAAAGTGATAAGGATTATTTCATCAAAACATACCATCAGAATAGACTCTGATCATTATCCTACGAAAAAATATTTGTAGTTGTGAATACTTCTTCAACTAGTAGGTACTCCACAGATTTCCAGTAAATATTTTAGGCTTGTTTTCGACTTCAGACATTCGATTGTACAAAACAAAAATTCATCGACTATGACAGATAACTAATGACAATTGATGACTAATGGAATCTAATAGCAGTGTTGCCAATAATGTTGAATAAAGGCCGCGTTCCGTTTCCCTGCCTGGTTAACCAGAGTGGTTCTTTCTCTCTCTTTTGGATGGACCCGGTCGATATGATAGAGAGAGAGACACTCTGGTTCACCAGACATGGAAACGGACAGGGCTAAAGTTATGCTCCTCATTAAAATTATTGGGATTTCAAATTGAGTTGATCAATTCGGACATCGCATTCAAATTTTTCAAAAATCGCATAAAACACGAACCTCTCGTAGTCACTTCAATTTTTCAAAGTCATTCTCATTACTACTGTGCAGAAATCCCCAGTTTTTCTGAATTTGATAGTAGTTACGACTTGAAATTTTACCAATTTAAATTTCATAAATATTTTGATGGCGTCATTGGATTAGATAATCTAAAATTGATGCAAGCACAATATTAGATTTTATCAATTCCACACTGAATACCACATATGCAACGTTACCAATTCTTTACCACGAAACAAGTGAACATCAGTTTTATTCTGTTCAACTCGAACCTCACACAATTACACATTAACAACAGAGTGTAATAAATTAGCGTGGGCAGAACTTATCAACGATACAGATTGTGAACTCAATTTAGCACTGACCGACTCCATAGAATCAGCTGAATTTGACCTAGGACAATAACATCTATACACTGCAGATATTTCGCCCAATACTTCCCAAAATTTGGAAATAGAAAATTCGATACGGACCGAACATCTTAATGAAGAGGAGAAGGAGCATGTTCTGAAGCTTTGCAAAGAATATTCTGATATTTTTTCACGTCCCAGATACACCACTTACTTTCACAAATCAAGGAAAACATCGAATTAGAACAAAAGATGAAATTCTTGTTTTCACTAAATCATATAGATACCCGTATATTCACAAGCCCGAAGTGGAGGAGAGAAGGTGAAATCCATGGGATCATAAGACCTAGCGAATCATCTTGGTTTTTACCGATTTGGGTGGTCCCAAAAAAGCAGACGCTGCAGGAAAAATAAAATGGAGGATCGTCGTAGACTACAGGAAGGTGAACGAAAAAACTATCGACGACAAGCACCCGATACCTAACATCAATGACGTACTGGATAAACTTGGAAGGTGCCAATACTTCACTACTTTGGATCTGGCGAGCGGCTTCCACCAGATCGAGATGGCAGAAGAAGACATACCAAAAACAGCGTTCACAGTGGAGCATGGGCAATACGAATACACGAGAATGCCTTTCGGATTGAAATCAGCTCCATCAACATTTCAGACGGTAGTTGATAACGTTCTGAAGGACCTGCAAGAAAAAATATGTCTCACTCACATGGACGACATTATTGTGTATTCTACCTCCTTACAGAAACACATGGTCAACCTCACCAAAGTGTTCGAAAGGTTCAGAAAGACTAACCTGAAAGTCCAATTGGACAAATCAGAGTTTCTTTGCAAGGCAGTGGCATTTTTAGTCATCACTTCGGAAGGCATTCGACCAAATCCAGGAATAATTCAAGCAATTTTGAAATATCCGATCCTCGAACGACCAAAGAAATCAAAGGATTTTCAGACCTTCTCAGTTACTACCGAAAATTCATCAAGAACTTTGCGAAGATTACCAAACCTCTCACTTCTTGCCTCAAAAAAGGTCAGAAAATCGAACACACACCACAGTTCGTCGAATGTTTTGAAGCCTGCAAGAACATATCCTTATCAACGAACCGCTTCTGCAGTATCCTGACTTCACGAAGCAGTTCAATCTCACCACCGATGCGAGCAATTACGCTATAGGCGCTATCCTCTCCCGAGGACTTGTCGGAAAAGATAAACCAATCGTTTACGCCTCTCGTACATTGAACGAAAACGAGAAAAACTATTCAACGATAGAGAAGAAAATGCTCGCGATTGTGTGGGCGGCCAAGTACTTTAGGTCCTATTTATTTGACCAAAGATTTAAAATCCTCTCAGATCACCGACCCCTCCAATGGCTCTTTTCTGTGAAAACCCAAATTCACAATTGATAAATGAAGGCTGAAATTGGAGAAATAAGATTATGAAGTCGTATTCAAGAAAGGAAAATGCAATAAGAACGTCGATGCCCTCTCAAGGATAGAAATTAACACCAAAGAAGCTTTCAGCTTGGAGGAATGCATAGAGAATTTCAACAAAGAACTGGAAAAGGTTTCTCTGTATAATAATGCACCCTCTGATAATGATTACACTGACCATCCTCAACAAGGACTAGGTGATGATACATCTGCAACAGAAACAGTCGATGAAAACCCTGACCATCCTCAAACAAAACGGACTTCATCAACTGATACAGCCGATGAAAATCCTGAACACCCTCAACCGAAACGGACTTCATCAACCGATACAGCTGATGAAAACTCTGACCGTCCTCAACCTAGAGAAACACCTTCAATGGGACACAGATGACGAAGATTCAGACAACCCAAATCACCCCGAAAATGAAGGAAGTAACAATACCGTTCACACAACTCGAGAGGAACTGGCATTAGTGATTCCGATATCGGAAAAGCCTTTGAATTACTATAATAATCAGATAAATCGGATAAATTCGATTAAATTTAACAATACATATTCGTATCCCTTTGTTAACAACTCAGGTGTCCCACAAGGCTCAATTTTGGGCCCATTACTGTTTGTAATGTTTGTGAATGATGTATCTGATTACATTGATCGCAGTAAATTTCTATTACATGCAGACGATTTAAATTTTTTTGCAGAAATCACTTAAGATCACTTGCTTCCAGAGTATTCTATTAATAACATACTCTTAGAGACAGTCACAGAAGTGAAAGACCTTGGTATAACTTTCACAAAAAATCTTTTTTTTAATGGTCACATAAGCAAGCTGGCATCTGACTGCTACAGAACCCTAGGCTTTATCTTGCGAACTGCTCAGGACTTCAGCTGGAAAACATGTATTACCTTATTTAACACGTACGTCCGCTCTAAATTAGAATATGGTAGCGTTGTATGGAATCCGCAAACTACAACACATTCTGAGGTTATCGAAAGGATACAAAAAAATTTTTTAAGAACCGTTTATTCAAAGAAATATGGCATATACCCATTACGCATATCATATGAATGTCAACTAATAGATCTTGAAGTTACAAGCCTGAATAAGCGAAGAGACAATGCTCAAATTTTGTACATTTACAATATACTACAAGGAGAGCCCCTGAACTCCTAACTGAATTGAATATTAATGTACCTGACGTAAGGCTGCGAAGCAGGGAAATCTTGTTTAAAATATTTAATACTGGCTCACCTATTGAAAACTGTGTGATTAGCGTGAATAATTTCCTAAGTAAAAATGATGTAGACATTTTCAACGTTAGGAAAGCTCATCTTATCTCACTTCTGAGGCAGTAGGTTTTATTTTTATTACTTGTGTCTTTATTACTTGTGTCTTTATTACTTGTGTCTTAAATGTATATACTTTATTACTTCTACTACTATGCTTCAGTAATTTTAATGTTAGTGTAGGCACTGTGCTGTACTGTTTTTATCACTCTGAACTCGACTTCACTGTATACATGTAACTGGTTTTCTTCTGTTTGTATGCAGTATAAATAAATAAATAAAACTGAATTTTGTTCATTACAATCCAAGACCACCAATTACAGAGCAGGCATTCGAAAACGAGAAACGCATTCATGTTCAAATTGGTATGGATGCAAAGGAAGAAAATAGTATAGCATTTTTTAGAACTATGTTCAACCAAAAATAAAATACGCTATATTCTTCAACCCAAATTGCGAATATCAATCAATTTTGCAACATATTGTCGAAAATATTCAGAAACACGGCCTACAATTTGGTAAAATGTAACGAAATATTAGAGGATGTGAACAGCAAAGACCAACAACATACATTAATACAAAATTACCATGAAGGAAAGTCCAATCATCGAGGAATCAACGAAATAGAATTACGAATCCGTAAACGATTCTACTGGTCATCTCTGAAGAAGGACATAGAAGCAGATTACATAAATATGTGCGAAACTTGTCAAGTGAACAAATATGACAGAAACCCGCCAAAACCAACATTCATGATAACTCCAACACCAACGAAACCCCTTGAAATGATTCATTTAGACACATTTCAGGCAGGTGGACAAAAATTCTTGACAGTTTCAGACGCTTTTCAACTTGTATGGTCAAGCATATGCAGTAGAAGGAGCTAATTCTAACAACATTCTGAAAGCTCTCTTGACATTTATTACACACCATGGGTTACCACATAATATTATGATTGTCTCAAATAATGGTACCGAATTCAAAAATGGTTCAATCCAGGAATTTGTGGACACACATAAAATACTCATTCACTATACTATACCAGACAGTCCACAGTCGAATGGAATGATCGAACGTTTTCACTCGACATTAATAGAACATCTTCCTGTTCTGCGACAGAAAAAACGGCAACTGAGTATTAAAGAACACATGTTTTATTTTGTCATACTTGCTTTTTGTGTATGATTGATCACATGGTGATTTCATAGTTCAGACCTTATAATCGATTTTTCAGCATTTTTTCAACATTTTCAGGTGGAAAAATATGGAAAAACGAAATTATTAGATAGAAGACTCAAGAGATTTAGAGTAGACATTGTGTGAGAAGTCAAGGAGCTAGGTCTGGAAGTGTTTCTGCATACCCCCATGTGAAACTCACAGGGGTAGATGAGAATGATTCTGTTACTTTGCAGTCTCATGTCGAGTGGCCAGATCGCACCAGGACACTTTGAAACCGAAGCACGATCTGTTCATGATCGTAAAGCAGTAATCAGTATGTACTAGTCGCAATGGGAGGTGTTCGACAGTACCTGCCTGTTGCAACACGAAACACGAGATGTTCAACAGCAGATCAACAATGATCTCCCAGAGAATCTGTCAGTCTCAACAGATGTTTCGGCTACACAGATAAGCAATTATCCACCAAAATCTATCAACCGCAATACAAGATGTTTTTCGGCATGGATAGGTTGAGTATATAATGAACAATGATTTCCTAGAGATTCCATCAGCCGCAATTAGGAGATGTTCGGCATTGGTATTTTATATTCTGTTCTGGTGAATAAAAATGATGTTCATTTATTTTATGAACAATGATTGCCTGGATATTAATGAAATGAAACGATCTCAGCACAGACTAACTTTATTTCATCTTTTATCTCATTCTCTTGTGTAACAACAAGATGGCGGACAATAGTGTTCATATCCGACAATAGATGGCGCTACAACATATATTTTGGGCTTTTCCAACACCCCCACTAGCACAAAATATTCAAAGCAAATTTCACATCAACAATACCTAATATTTTAATAAATTTATAATGTTTAACTGAACTCGACCCTCTCGTTAAAACATCAGCAGGTATATCAGCTGTTTGCAAGAACTTAACCTTAACTGAATTATTTTCAATGGCCTCTCTAATGACGAACATCAATGTGTTCTGACCTTTTATTTACAATAGGTTTAACTGCTAATTTTTGAGCACTCTGGCTGCATTATACAAAGTCACACAAAAAATTTCACCAGTTAATTCATTGATTAGATTTCTCAGATGAATAGCTTCTTTAGAAGCTTCAGAAGACAGTCATATATTCAGCTTAGGTGCTTGACAAAGCAACTGTCTTTTGTTTTCTACACTCCCAGGATACTGAAGAGCAGAAGAGCCAGAAAACTTGAAACAGAAACCTGTGGAAGATCTCCGATCAATAATAGCCTGTTTCGACAATGCAAGTTTGTCGCTGCAACTCCAGAAAATTGCATGTGTTCATTGTGTTCATGCAAGTTTTTCGTGTTGCATGAATCTTTCTTGGTGCGATAAGTTGCAGCGACTTAGTTATTTCTATGGTGAATTTGTTGTCGCAAACCACAAATATGTGGTGGCATCATTGTGAAGAATATTGATTTCGAACATTTCAATTCTTTTTCGAGACTTGAGGAATCAAGTTGAGTAATAAGGTGATTTAATCACAATATCAATTATTAGAAATGAATGAAATTGTATATCAGTTGTGATAATGTGGACGTTCATCTTGGTAACATTCAGTACTATTTCTTAATATTGGCAATGCAAACTGACTGCTAGATGACATATCTCGCAGCGACAAGTCGCCGCGAGAAGTTGCAGCGACAAAATTGCATCGTCGAAACGGGGTGTAATATTACTTGCCCAATCGGTGTCAACAAAGCCCTCCAACTCTGTATTACCCTGAACAAATTTCAAACCATAATTTTTCGTAAGCTGTAAATATCTCAAGATACGCTTAGATTGTTTCCAATGGCTTTCTTCGAAACAATAATTGTTCAATTGACTTGAGAAACTGACCGAGTGAATTTTCACTATAGAAATAATAGTAATATAGTTCAGTGGATACTACCAAGTTCCGATGGCAGAAAACTCGATACAAAAAACGGCGTTTGTCACACCGGAGGGCCATTTTGAGTTCTTGCGGATGCCTTTCGGGCTGAGTAATGCCCCTTCGGTATTTCAGCGATTGGTTAATACGGTCTTGGGATCTCTGAAAAATTCGATGGCCTTCCCGTATATTGATGATATTATTATTCCATCTGGTTCTATTGAGGAAAAGTTGCAACGACTATGCCTAGTGCTGTCTAAACTGGAAGAACATAAGAGCTCACTCTCAAGTTAAGTAAGTGCACATTCTTTAAAACAGAGGTGGAGTACCTCGGTAGAGTTATAAGTTCTGAAGGTGTTAGACCAGGATTGAGAAGGGTTGAAGCTGTAATTAAAATGCCACAACCGGTCAACGTGAAACAGGTACGGCAGTTCCTGGGGTTAGCTGGCTACTTTAGAAAATTTATTCGTAACTACGCACTTGTTGTGGAGCCCCTTACACGATTAAGCCGAAAAAACGTTCGGTTGTCATGGGACTCATCTCAAGAAGAAGCTTTCCAAAAGGTTAAGACCTTGCTAACAAATGATCCTATTTTGACAATTTTTGATCATTCGCTAATCACAGAACTGCATACTGACGCTAGTTCATTGGGGGTAGGTGCTATTGTAACAGTCCAATTCGCCTGTTACAATAATCATAAGATTGTTCTATATGAATTCGGGATTGATGGTGATAACTGCAATTGCTGTGAGAAGAGCGCGCCATTCTGGGCAGCTTCTTTTGTCTCCCGTTCAGAGATGTCAGGATGTGTACCGAATACCAAATAAATATTTCGATATCTAGTGAAAAATGCGAAACGGAAAAAAAAGGCAAATTTCTTTTTCTGCTAAGACTACGACTTATTGATAGAAGATAGAGTTTTGGTGCTGGTGGTGTTACTTTTACATATTTATTGAGATATTTTTGTCTTCCCTTGGCGGGATTCGATTTGAAAGTAACTGTGTTATTTTGGAAATTGTCCGTTTATGGATTATGGTATTCAGGAATTTTGGATTTCCGAAATAACTTCTCGTTGTGAGGATTAGTTCCACCACGCCCACGCTACACCTACAATATTGTGTAATCGACTCTACTCAAAATCCGAAGAAGGGTACATTGATCATAATAGCTGTATCCATAAAAAGAAAGCAACCCTTGTACAAGGTTAGTGATCGTCGATATTATTTTACTACTGAATAATTTTTTTTGTGAGTACTTGGTACATATTTCTTCATCTGATTGAGTACAAGATCTCGTTATCATTTTCTCGTTGAGTTCTTCTGGATAAGGGCATATTCAGTATGAACATAAAAAAAAAAAAGGTTTTTTTTTTATTTTTTTAAATACCCCTTTTTTTTTTTCAACTCAGTACCAATATTGAAGATAAATATATTTTGTTTGGATTTCTTCCACATATTCGTTCTCTAGATTTTCGATAGTTCACCATTATTCAAATGTAAATAATTTTAGGGTTGTTAATCCCGGGCTAACATCTCCGTGTCATTTTTGCTGTCGTTTCTGGCTGTTAGTTGAAGCTGTCATTTGTAGCGGTCACATTGCCATTTGAAGTTGTTGTTTCCGGCTGCATATACTGGTTTGATGTCATATCATTGGGAGCAGTGGTACATAGGGTGATAACTGGACGCTACCATCCCCTTAGTCAGCTGATGCCTGGTTTGCTGTATCACGCAAGTTATTCACAACATTCACAACTTAATCTTGATATTTTAGTCTAAATACTATTCATTTAATATACTGATGTACTGTGGAAAAGTCACGATATAATTTTGAGTTTACCGATTTCACACGGAAAGTTATAGATATATATATTTCTACATTTTTTTTTGTAAACGGAGAACTATGGCAATTTGATTTCAGTGATCGTGAATAACAGAAATACTTTTCGTCATCAATATAACCTGCGCATGAGCTCACGCGAAGTGTTTACGTTCGGATTCATTATCATTAGATATACTTTTTTTTTTACCATTATTATCGGTTGACATAATCCAACCATTACCACTGCCAATAGTGATCTTAATTCAGTATAATCAGGTGTCCCTTTTCTGGTTATATATATATATACATTTTTTTATCGTATTGCTAATACGAGTTCCTTAAGTATCGAGTCAAAAATTGGAAAAAGAATGGCAATACAGGTTTTGTTTTTGATATAATAATTCCGTTTGTGTAGTTGAGTGAATTATCAAAAATACACGATTGGATATTTCAAAGTTTATAATTTTTTTTTTGTTGTTATTTGTTCGTAACTGATTTATCAAGAGGTCTAGTGTTGAGGTTGATATACGTATATATATTCGATGTTCAATTGACATGTTGGTGAGCATTGAAACATTATAATTCTCGGAGTACTCAGGGTTGCAATTTGTCTGGCGCCCTCACTTTTTTTTTAATACGATTCACAAGTTTTTATTTCTGTGGACCCCACCCTTCTCCACTGTTTTAGCTAGCCGTGAGTACGCGTTTGCCGGGTGGCAGACACAACACCATATCCAGACATACATGCCCTTGATAATTTATGTTTCTCAATTCCCATATTCTTTTTTTTTTGTGAATAATATCAGTAGTAATGTTTTTTTTTTTGAGCAGAGGGTGTGGTTACAAAGATGGCGCCCAACGTTTTTTTTTTGTAAACACGGTGGTTTTGTTTTTTTTGTAGGTAATTGAGCATTTTTTATCCCGACTCCTACCGAAACAAAGCGTCGTTTGTCAAAAATCATCTGTTCATGATAAAATAATATTGTTCCTTTCAAATAGAATTTGATTTGAATATTTACAATTCACATAATCTCGCTATTTTTAGGTACCGACGCCAAGCGTCATTTTCCCAAAGTTGCTTATATTTGATGAAATTATCTCAAATTATTTGTAATTTGAAAAATTGATCAATTTTTGGTTGTCGACGCCTACAGACGCTCAGCGTCGTTCTCGTGAAATTTTTTTTTCTACATAAAATATCATTAGATTATTCGTAATCCAGCTAAATTTGCAATATTTTTTTTTGCCGACACCCGACGTCGTTTTTTTTTTTTTTTGAAGTTTGCTATTTCGGTAGAATTCAATCCAACCATTCATAATTGAACAATATATACTTTATTGTGTACCGACGCTCACCGACGCCTAGCGTCGTTTTTCGAAAATTAGCTTTATTTGGTAGAATTTGATCAGATCAATCATAATTGAGTGAATTTCATTCTTTTCGTGTATCTATGCCTACCGACACCAAGCGTCGTTTCTCATATCTTGCTGGTTTTTGATACATGTTGATAAATAGATAAAATTTGTTTGCAACTTTCGTTTACGAGTCTGATGATAAATCGTAATTAAGGAAAAAAAAATAATAATAATAATAATTGTTTTTTTTTACTATTGCAAACCGACGTCTAGCGTCTTTTCTTTCTTTGATTTTTCAGTTTTGATTTCATTTGAATATTCATGAAACAGTAAATTCTGCAGTAAATTTTGATTACTAACGCCTACCGACGCCCGGCGTCGTTTTTCTCAAATTGTCTGTTCAAGATAGAATTTGACGTCTGTAATTCGTCACACTTATTAATTTCTGTCTGTCGGGACACAGGCGTTGTTTTTCTGAAGTTGTCTTCCTTTCGAAGTGGTTTGTTCAAATTCTTCATAACCAAATATAGTGTGTCTTTTTTTTATTATTGGTTTTTTCTCCATTTTTGTTGTTGTTAAAAAAAACACACCTCAGTATTATTAATCACAATGGAGGGTAAATTCCATGTGAATAGGTTGGAAAAGTCAGAACTACAATACGAGTTAGAATGGAGAGGTTATGAATGTAAAAGATTACAAGTAAAGGATATGCGTCAAGCATTGGCCAGTTTGCTTAAATTAGAGAATAGCGGTACATCTTTGGTGTTTCCGAAATATCCATTTTCTTTCGACGATGACTCCACTTATGTAAAAAGTAAAATAGATGAGTTGAAACAACTCATTGACGATTTCTCAGATACCGATACCAGCGGACTCTTTAAGAAGATCACAAGTAAGTTGGTGCATACTTTTCAGAGAGCAGAACGTTCCGTGTCTACCAAAGACGACGAACATGTCTCAAGGTCAAAATTATTGGTTGAATTATTAGGTTTACAAAATAGTTTGAAGTCCAAGGTTTCGATTGTAAAACTCCAGTCACAACAGGCTGCGGTGCCTTTGAATGTCAGTATGATAGTTCCTACTACCAGCAGCCGTATAGGTTCGTCAGATTCCGAGGATGATGGTGATGTACCGTGTCCAACTAACAATACCGGCTTTCACGGAGTTGGTGTTAATGTGCAGCCCACGTTTATATGCAAAAGTGTTCCTGTTTCGATGTGGAATATAACCAAGTTCACTGGTGATGGTAAATTTTCTTTAGGAGCTTTTTTGGAAAATGTGGAGGAACTTTGTTTGTCCAGAGGGGTCACCAAAGATCAACTTTTTGCTTCAGCGAGTGATTTATTTTCAGGGTCGGCTTTGATTTGGTTCCGGTCTTTCCGTTCGAAGGTTAATACATGGTCTCAGTTGGTAGATGAACTTAGGTTACAGTTTCAGCCAGCCAATTTTAATGAGAAACTGTTCGAGGAAATTCGACACAGAACCCAAGGACCAAGCGAATCAATTGGAATCTATATAGCTGTGATGAATAATATGTTTACTCGTCTTACGGTTCCAGTAAGTGATGGTACCAAGTTGAAAGTTTTGTTAGATAACATCACACCATTCTACCAAAGTCAGTTGAGTTTAGTTGAGGTTAAATCTGTTGATCATCTTCTGCAATTAGGAAGACAAATTGAGAGTAGAAAGTTAGCAATTGATTGCTACAATCCACCCCCAAAGAATAGAGGTAACTTGTTGGAACCGGATTTGGCTTTCGTTTATGCGCCGTCGATTTCCTCTGTCGCCGATAGATCTGCAGGTGCGTCGAGTGGAGGGCATGATCGACAGTGTTGGAATTGTGGGAGTGATTCTCATCTTGCTTCAAATTGTGAAGAACCCAAGAAGAGGTATTGTTATAGATGCGGTAAGCCTGATGTTACGAAATATAGTTGTGCTAGGTGTAATGGTAATAGAGGTTTCCAGGGAAACGGAAAAGAGAGGCGTTAGTGGATGGCCAACTTTCGTCTCTGAATTGTACTGAGGCCAGTAATTCGCTCAAAACCATAATAGACTTTGTTTTTGCACATGCTCGTGGAGATGAACGACCCCATGTTACTGTTTCTATATTTGGTGTTGAGATTGTTGGTTTACTTGATAGTGGAGCTAGTCGTAGTGTTTTAGGTGGTAAGGGTTGGAATATTTTGAAGAATATAGGTTTAGTTAAATTAGATGTTTCTGATGCTACATCTGTAACTGTGGCAAATGGCCACAAATGTGATTGTATAGGGGTATTACGGGTTCCTATGAAATTACGGAATGTTGAGAAAATAATTGACCTTCTAGTTGTTCCGGACCTCAATCATCATTTGATATTAGGTGTTGATTTCTGGGTTCGTATGGGTATCGTACCGGACCTCAGATCTAAGGAGTGGCAATTTTCTGTAGAAGGTGAAATTGAGAATTCAGGTATCTGTTCGGTGGAAGCATTGAATTCAAAACACAATTTGACTGAGAACCAAACAGTTGAACTCGACAATATGATTAGGAAATATTTTGAGAAAATGGGGAAGGAACTTGGATGTACTAATTTAGTTCAACATCGGATTGTTCTCAAGGAGAATACGGAACCAATCAAACAACGGTTCTACCCTGTTTCCCCAGCACTACTCAAACTTATAGATGCTGAATTACAGGATATGCTCAGCAAAGACGTCATCGAACCATCTTCTAGTGCTTGGAGTAGTCCTATCGTTATGGTCAAGAAAAAGGATGATTCCTGGCGATTTTGCGTCGATTATAGGAAGGTGAATAGTGTGAGTCAGGGAGATGCATACCCCCTTCCATTTGTTTCCGGTATATTAGATAGATTGCGTGATGCCAAGTTTTTATCCAGCCTTGATATCAAGTCTGCCTATTGGCAAATTGAAGTTGAGGAGAATTCCAGGCCAATAACTGCTTTCACAGTTCCGGGGCGTGGATTATATCAATTCAAACGACTCCCCTTCGGCTTGAGTACTGCTCCAGCAACGTGGCAGCGTCTGATTGATAGAGTGTTAGGAGTGGATCTTGAACCCTTCTGTTTTAAATATCTAGATGATATCATTATCACCACCCAGACTTTTGATCAACATTTGGAGGTCCTTTCGAAGGTTTTCGATCGTCTTATTGCTGCTGGCTTGACTTTGAGTAAGGATAAGTGTCATTTTTGTCGAAGTGAGTTAAGGTATTTAGGTTATGTGGTGGACGCTAATGGCCTCCACGTGGATCCTTCGAAAGTTGAGGCAATACTTCAAATCCCAACTCCTACCAAAGTTGCCGATGTACGTAGCCTCATAGGCACTGCTTCATGGTATAGGAGATTTATACCGAATTTCTCCACGTTAACACAACCTCTTACCGAACTCCTTCGAAAGAATTCAAAATTCTGTTGGACATCTAAACAGGAAGATGCCTTTCGCCAGATTAAGGAACGTCTAATCTCAGCTCCAGTCTTGTCGTGTCCCAATTTTGAGCTGCCATTCGTGATCCAGTGCGATGCAAGTGGTTATGGAATAGGAGCGGTCTTGACCCAACAACACCCAAATGTTGGGGAAAAGGTTGTTTGCTATTTGTCAAGATCACTTACCAAGCAAGAGAGAAAATTCTCTACAACGGAGCGTGAATGCTTGGCTGTCCTGTGGAGCATCGAGAAGCTCCGTCCCTATATTGAATGTACCCATTTTTCGGTTGTCACTGACCATTGGTCATTGTGTTGGCTCAATAATTTGAAAGAACCAAATGGTAGACTTGGCAGGTGGGCATTAAAGCTTCAACAGTACTCCTTTGATTTGATCCACAGAAAAGGAAAGGAACATGTAGTACCCGATATGTTGTCTCGTTCAGTCCCAGTAGTTGATCAGATTCTTGTAGATAGTAGTAATAGTGGTGAGGGTGAATTCAGTAAAAGTAAGAAGGTTGATAGGTGGTACTCTTCTATGTTGGAGAAGGTACAAAAGGATCCTTTTCATTATCCTTCTTGGAAGGTGGATGACACGAAGTTGTACAAATATGTTTTTGGGCAGAAAATTCCTGGGCTCGATTTTTCTAGCGAATGGAAAATGGTTGTGCCCAAGTACAAACGCAAAGAACTTTTATTTAAGCACCACGACGATCCCATGGCGGGACATCCTGGTGTGTTCAAGACTTACAAAAGAATCTCTAGAGATTTTTATTGGCCAAAAATGAAGTCCGACATTTCGTCATACGTGAAGAAGTGTAAGATTTGTGGTCAGAATAAACCGGAGCAAAAGAAACCTGCTGGTCTTTTGGAATCTCATCGATTTGTAGATAAACCCTTTCAAGTGGTATCTTGTGATCTTATTGGCCCACTTCCCAGATCATCCCAAGGTTTCAAATTCATTTTAGTGATTGTTGATCATCTCAGCAAATTTCCCCTTGTGATACCATTGAGGAATTCTTCTTCTAAACTGGTTTGTTCAGCGGTAGAAAATAATTTATTTCTGCTATTTGGTCAGCCAAAAATTCTGATGTGTGACAATGGCTCACAGCTAGTATCTGACAAGTTTCGAAGCCTACTTTTGTCCTATGGGGTCAAACAAGTGTTCACTCCAAATTATCATCCTCAGGCAAATATTACTGAGAGGCAAAATAAAACCCTCGAAACTATGATAAGGTGCTACATCAAGGAAAACCACAAGGATTGGGATCGACATCTCCATAAGTTGGCATGTGCTATGAGGACTCAAGTTCATGAAGTTCTCGGCTATACGCCTTATTTTGTGGTCTTCGGTAAAGAATTCCCTGTGAATACGGAGCCTGTCAAAATAAGGGATCTGGAAGGTTTCGAATCGGACAAAACGGTATTGTCAAAGGATACATTCGACTTGAGGTCCAAGGCATTTCATAAATTATATGAGGATATCAGGTTACGGGTGAAGAAGGCAGCTGAAAGAAATAAGAAATATTACGATCTTCGGCATAGGGATGTCCAATATGAGATTGGTGATAAAGTTTATCGTAGAAATTTTCCCCAATCAAATGCTGCGAAATTTACCTCGGCCAAACTTGCTCCTAAGTTTTTAGGGCCGTTTGTGATTTTCAAGAAAATTTCATCGTGGTCTTACCAACTCAAAGATTTAGATGGGAATTTTCGTGGCACCTGGCATGTCAAAGACCTTAAGCCTTTCTATGAGGATTCAGAGGAGGAAGGTGATATAACTTAAGTTTTTATTGTAAGAGCTGATTGAGGTAGTGTGTGTCAACTTCCGACATTTTTTTTTTTGGTTTATTATATATCCATGTATTTTCATGTTGCATTTTTTTCTCTTAGTTTTATTGTTGATATTTTCGTATACGAAAATTTCAAACTGGTTGGGGTGGAATTTGTAACAGTCCAATTCGCCTGTTACAATAATCATAAGATTGTTCTATATGAATTCGGGATTGATGGTGATAACTGCAATTGCTGTGAGAAGAGCGCGCCATTCTGGGCAGCTTCTTTTGTCCCCCGTTCAGAGATGTCAGGATGTGTACCGAATACCAAATAAATATTTCGATATCTAGTGAAAAATGCGAAACGGAAAAAAAAGGCAAATTTCTTTTTCTGCTAAGACTACGACTTATTGATAGAAGATAGAGTTTTGGTGCTGGTGGTGTTACTTTTACATATTTATTGAGATATTTTTGTCTTCCCTTGGCGGGATTCGATTTGAAAGTAACTGTGTTATTTTGGAAATTGTCCGTTTATGGATTATGGTATTCAGGAATTTTGGATTTCCGAAATAACTTCTCGTTGTGAGGATTAGTTCCACCACGCCCACGCTACACCTACAATATTGTGTAATCGACTCTACTCAAAATCCGAAGAAGGGTACATTGATCATAATAGCTGTATCCATAAAAAGAAAGCAACCCTTGTACAAGGTTAGTGATCGTCGATATTATTTTACTACTGAATAATTTTTTTTGTGAGTACTTGGTACATATTTCTTCATCTGATTGAGTACAAGATCTCGTTATCATTTTCTCGTTGAGTTCTTCTGGATAAGGGCATATTCAGTATGAACATAAAAAAAAAAAGGTTTTTTTTTATTTTTTTAAATACCCCTTTTTTTTTTTTCAACTCAGTACCAATATTGAAGATAAATATATTTTGTTTGGATTTCTTCCACATATTCGTTCTCTAGATTTTCGATAGTTCACCATTATTCAAATGTAAATAATTTTAGGGTTGTTAATCCCGGGCTAACATCTCCGTGTCATTTTTGCTGTCGTTTCTGGCTGTTAGTTGAAGCTGTCATTTGTAGCGGTCACATTGCCATTTGAAGTTGTTGTTTCCGGCTGCATATACTGGTTTGATGTCATATCATTGGGAGCAGTGGTACATAGGGTGATAACTGGACGCTACCATCCCCTTAGTCAGCTGATGCCTGGTTTGCTGTATCACGCAAGTTATTCACAACATTCACAACTTAATCTTGATATTTTAGTCTAAATACTATTCATTTAATATACTGATGTACTGTGGAAAAGTCACGATATAATTTTGAGTTTACCGATTTCACACGGAAAGTTATAGATATATATATTTCTACATTTTTTTTTGTAAACGGAGAACTATGGCAATTTGATTTCAGTGATCGTGAATAACAGAAATACTTTTCGTCATCAATATAACCTGCGCATGAGCTCACGCGAAGTGTTTACGTTCGGATTCATTATCATTAGATATACTTTTTTTTTACCATTATTATCGGTTGACATAATCCAACCATTACCACTGCCAATAGTGATCTTAATTCAGTATAATCAGGTGTCCCTTTTCTGGTTATATATATATATATACATTTTTTTATCGTATTGCTAATACGAGTTCCTTAAGTATCGAGTCAAAAATTGGAAAAAGAATGGCAATACAGGTTTTGTTTTTGATATAATAATTCCGTTTGTGTAGTTGAGTGAATTATCAAAAATACACGATTGGATATTTCAAAGTTTATAATTTTTTTTTTGTTGTTATTTGTTCGTAACTGATTTATCAAGAGGTCTAGTGTTGAGGTTGATATACGTATATATATTCGATGTTCAATTGACATGTTGGTGAGCATTGAAACATTATAATTCTCGGAGTACTCAGGGTTGCAATTTGTCTGGCGCCCTCACTTTTTTTTTAATACGATTCACAAGTTTTTATTTCTGTGGACCCCACCCTTCTCCACTGTTTTAGCTAGCCGTGAGTACGCGTTTGCCGGGTGGCAGACACAACACCATATCCAGACATACATGCCCTTGATAATTTATGTTTCTCAATTCCCATATTCTTTTTTTTTGTGAATAATATCAGTAGTAATGTTTTTTTTTTGAGCAGAGGGTGTGGTTACACTATGTTATTGTTACAGCTAGACAAAGAAGGCAAGTCGCGTGTTGTGTCATATTTTAGTGAAGCAAACAACCAACGACCAACGTCACTATCATTCATATGAGTTGGAGACAATGGCAGTTGTGTTTGCCTTGAGGTATTTTCGAGTGTACTTATTAGGGTTGAAGTTCAAAGTAGTGACTGACTGTAATGCCCTTAAGACAACTTTTTCGAAGAAAGATTTACTACCACGAATTGGAAGATGGTGGTTAGAAATACGGGAATACACTTTCGAGGTTGAATACCGTGCTGGACTAAGAATGGCACATGTGGACGCCCTTAGCCGGAACCCCATTGAAACATTACAAGTCGATGTGCTTCAAGTTGACTTGACAGAAGCTGAATGGATCATTGCAGCCCAGGAAGAGGACGAACAGTTGAAACGAATCAAGGAAATTCTTTCTAAAGGTGTCAAGAACAACGATACCAAACAATACTTCAAAGAATTTAAGCTTAAGCAAAATAAAGTATATAAGAAATTGGTCGACGGAGGAGAAGCATGGGTAGTAACAAAAGCGGCGCGCATGCAGATATGTCGGTTATGTCATGATGACGCCGGACATTTAAGTGTGGAAAAAACATTGAAACGTATGAGTTCCAATTATTGGTTTGCGAAGATGAAAAAGTTTGTTACCAAGTACATAAAAGCATGTTTGCAATGTGCGTATTATAAAAAAACAGGATCCACAAAGCAAGGTAAACTCAATCCGATTGAGAAAATCCCAATACCATTCCATACAGTCCACATCGATCACCTTGGACCATTTGTGACTAGCAAGAAAAAACATAAATTTATATTTGTGCTCGTCGATGCATTTACAAAGTTTTGCATAGTCGAACCTGTAACTTCTCAAAAGGTGAGACACGTGGTAAAAATTCTAACTGATTTTATACTCCTTTTTGGGACTCCTGTAAGAATAATCAGTGACAGGGGATCTGCTTTCACGTCAAGCACCTTTCAAGTGTTCTGTAGCACTTATGGAATAAAGCACATTCTGAATGCAGTTGCCACTCCAAGAGCTAACGGACAATGTGAGCGATATAATAAAACGATACTTAGTGCTTTGGCTGCGACGGTAGCTGGGAAGGAACCAGACTCTTGGGATATACACGTGAAGCAAATCCAGAGTGCTCTCAACAC
The DNA here is from genome assembly GCA_032362365.1 of Zygogramma bicolorata. Taxonomy (NCBI): domain Eukaryota; kingdom Metazoa; phylum Arthropoda; class Insecta; order Coleoptera; family Chrysomelidae; genus Zygogramma; species Zygogramma bicolorata. Next base: position 187,477 of record JAVJAQ010000588.1, read on the forward strand.
TAGTTATAATAAAGGTATCAACTCTACACCCATGGAGGCACTCATCGGATGCAATTTGAACCATGGAGCACAAGGATGGATCTTGTCTGAACTGGAGAACGAAGTGCATCGCATGGACATTAAAGATTTACGAGCTAAAATTTCTGATCACACCTCACGAGATCAGATCAAGCAGAAGAAACAGTACGATAAGAATCGTCGAGAGGCAGCAAAGTATTCAAAAGGCAATTTGGTTATGCTGGAAGTGACGAGTAACAGAGCTACCGGGTCCAGCAAGAAGTTGCTACCGAAATATAAAGGACCTTTCAAGATCGTGGGAGTGCTATTCAACGACAGATTCGAAGTCGAAGACCTGCGAGAAGGTTTCTAAAGATCACGTTCAGTAGCATCTGCAGACCACCTAAAACGATGGGTTACGTTTCAAGACGATGAGAAGTAAGTAAAGAGATATCTCTGGCCAACGAGCTTTACTTTTTGGTACGAGGACCAAATATATCTGAGGTCGAAGGACCTAATGAAACCAACAGGTTTCAGAGATCGACGGATCTCAGGTCGACGGACCTCATGAAACCAACGGGTTTCAGAGATCGACGGATCTCAGGTCGACGGACCTAATGAAACCAACGGGTTTCAGGGATCGATGGATCTCAGGTCGAAGGACCTAACGGAACCAGACGGGTTTCTGAGGACAACGGACCTCTGCAACAAGAGGCTAAGAGTCCAATGTCATTGACTAACTCTATTTCCTTGTTTCAGGTCTCTATGAAGCCTGAGGGCAGGCAAATGTTCAGGGATGGCCGAATGTAAGAGATTCGTCACTCAACATTAATGAATCATTGGGAAAAAAGGAGTGTCTGATTCACAAAGTTTATGCTGGTATTCGCTGTAAGATTAGTATTGAATCAACTTCAGTCGAACGAGCAGTGTGTCGTTTTTCCTCAGTGTGTGTTATTTTCCTACACATATAATAAATTACTTCAGCACTAATTCAAACGTTTCAAAAGACACTATTTCTCTTTATAGTTTGTATCAAACACTATTTCTTGAGTAGCTTGTACATTGTTATTATTTAACTAACCATTACGCGGCAGGGGATTATATGAATTGTGCCCGCAAATAACTACCGAATTCAGCAAAGATTATTTCAACTAGAGCAAACGCATACTGTGTTTAGACTATAAAAGATACACAATGATCAACATAGAACAATTCAGTATCAAAATCAGCTCAGTAAACTAATTTTAAAACTAATGTAAAGTCATTTTGCAACTCCTGATAACATTCCATGTTGCAAACTCTGATAGTTGAAGACGAAATTTTCATTTTCGCAATCCTCAAATATGTCTAGTACATTCCTATATAGTAGTCGAGATGTTCTCGTACTATCTGCTTATTGGATATAATCGCCCTTCCAAATACTGTTTGTGAAATAGGTATTCCCTTCTGATGCGAATGATACATACTGCATACACTTATCTGTACCAAAATGAACGATTCATCATTGTGAGCACCTTGGCCATATCTCGTTTGATTATCGTGGTCAAGTTATGAGCCCGTCACCCTGCGATGGTAACATCTTCACTGTGCCCTTGGTATCTTATCTGAAAACACTTGTTCACATCACTGCCATTGCAAATTTTCACTCTTCCATCAAGCCAATCATTGTTGTCGGAGTACTAGTTAAGAACATATGATTTAACTGATGAATGGTTTCATTATGATATTATGCACCTCTTCTCTTTTGAATACGTACAGATAGATCTCATGGTTCAGTTTACTTCAAATATATAATATAATATAATATAATATAATATATATAAATAATCTTCACTTATCAAATATTTTAATCCACCCTGAAAAGGCATGATGGTTAAATACGAGACACTCGACAATTTTGTTTACTGTACCTGGCCGAATGAAAATTTTGTTTCCTTACTAAATGGAAGGATGCATATTATTAGATGAAGCACATTTGCAACGATCTCACTCGATCATCGAAAAAAGATAATCAATAAAAATATAAGGTCAAGTTTTGTTTGTTTCATGGCGTAGCGAAAGGCGAAACTTTGCCAATGAAATACTGCGAATATGTTCCGTGATCACACAGAACCATAAATCCCGGAATTTAGTATCCGAGTTACAATCGGGTGAATCGCCCATTTTGTCCGATGATACGAGTACGATTCGGACGTCGGGTATCGGATCTGTCTGAATTCACCTTTACTCGGATACGAAATTCCGGGATTTATAGTTCTGTGTGATCACGGAACATATTCGCAGTATTTCATTGGCAAAGTTTCGCCTTCATTCTGTGAATTCTACGAAAGCGTAGAGCGGACATGCAATATTTTTTTCCTTATTTTCGACTTTAAAGTCGCAATCAACTAATTTAACTATTAACTATTTAACTCGAAATTAACACTAATTTCGAGTTGTAACTCGAAATTGAGCTACTTTCGAGTTGTAACTCGAAATAAAGCTAATTTCGAGTTGTAACTCGAAATTCGTCAGTTTTTGTTGAATTAACATCCATCCACAGTCGAAATTAAGCTAATTTCAAGTTGTAACTCGAAATTAACACTAATTTCGAGTTGCAACTCGAGATTAACAATAATTTCGACTTTACAGTCGAAATTAAGCTCACATCGAGTTTCACAGGTAGTGATCGTTTAGTGACGGTGCAGTAGGTACAATGGAAGAATTGATTTCATTCTATTTTTCATTGGGGCTACAACAAATTGAAATTGTATCTTGTTTAGCCTTGAATCATAATATTTTCATCAGTGATCGTCATCTCAGACGGAAATTGAGGATGATGAATTTATACAGAAGAAGAAATGACTATGGCATAGCTCGGATTGGAGAGTTTCTTGAACATAATATTGAGCGATATGGACAACTTCATGGTTACAGATGGATGCATCTAAGGTGTCTGCAAAATAACTTGGTCACAACCCAGGAAATAGTGAAACTTCTCCTACATTTAATTGATCCAGAGGGAGTCGATATTCAAATTTTAGTTCAAGTGCTAGAATTTTCGAGAATAACGAGAGGGACTCAAGCTCACACATGCGCAATGAATTGGAAATATCAATTGGAAGCGATTCAGAAAACAACATGGAAACACCAACGCGTAATAACTTAGAAACTAACAATTCTGGTGATATAGATAATATAGAAGATAATAACGAACAAATGCTTCACGGAGAGGGAGATATAGGACCATACACGATTATAGTAGAAATGACGAAAGAGTCTGGGAAAAACATAGGACGTTTCTCTCATCTGAAAATTGCAAAAGAGGTATGTGATTTGAACATGACAAATCAAAATTAAAGGAAAGAATAGGATAGGAATAGAATTTACTAATAATAACACGGCAAATTCAATGATAATGGATAAAAAACTGAATGAACAAGAATATGTGGTATATATTCCATACAACAACGTAACATGCAGGGCAATTATAAGAGGGATTCCTACTTACTTTACTGAACAATCAATAAAACTTTTATGATCGCTGACTTGGTGTAAATAAGGAAGATACTCGAAGAATAACTTGTATTTTACAATTCAAAAATTAACAACTGATCATTAACTAACTAACAACATTCAACTGTTTCCAGTTGACAGTCTTGCGTATTCAATCCCTAATGTACAGGATCTTCAAGTACTGCTAACATCTCTCCCTTGAGGTGACTTGGAATTCGTCTTGCTCTTGTTGGTCTTGTTGAACGATCAGGGGCCTTGGTGTATGATCATGGGGCCTTAGTGTATGATCAGGCTGTACCCCTCCATATTCTTCCCGACCATCTTGATGGGTATTGTTCGTATTCATTTCAGTTGGAGTGGAAATAACGTTTTCTGTCGGTATTTCGAAGGATTCCATCAATATGTCTAATGGCAAAAGGTTTTTTTCAAATTTGGAACACTGGGTATATCTCTTCCTGATTTGGTCAGCATGTAGCCTCAACGTCTTCTGAAGACTCGTGAGCTGTACTTCATACATTACAGTTCCAATTTTTCCCGTTATACTTCCAGGTTTCCAATCATATCTATTATTATTATTGTAAACCTTGCAATATACCATTTCACCAATTTTGTAATGAGAAATCGTGGAATGATCGTCTCGTGCTAAGTCTGAATTCTGGCGAGAAGGTAATAAAAGATCAAGAACAGTTCTCATTTTCCTCCCAATGAGAATTTCTCCAGGTGATTTTCCATCTGGTGCATACCGATTCGGAGTTGTGCGGTAGGTTGATAAGATCGTTTGAATTTGATGTTTCAATGGCTGTTCACTTCTTCCAATTTTCTTCAAAGCTCGCTTGAATGTATCGACGAACCTTTCAACCTGTCCATTTGATTGGGGATGGTAAGGTGGAGTCCTTATATGTTCAATTCGATTTTTCTTGCAAAATATTTGGAAATTTTCGCTGCAAAATTGAGTTGCATTATCAGAAACGAGAATATTGGGATTTCCAAATCTGGCAAAAATATCTTCCAAAGTTCTGATAACGAATGAGGTTGTTGTTGTCTTCGTGCTCACAATTTCTGGCCATTTTGAGTAAGCATCAACAAGTAAAAAGAAAAATTCTCCTTTCAAGGATCCTGCAAAATCTATGTGAATACGTTGCCAGGGTCCTTCAGGGATCAACCATGGTGAAAAATGAACTTTGGATGGTGATTTGGCTGCTTCAGCACAGCTGGAACAGTTTCTGATGAAATTTTGTATGTCAAGGTCCATATTTTTCCAGTAGACGTAACTCCTGGCCAGAGACTTCATCCTTTCTTGGCCAGGATGTCCCCTGTGTAGTTGTAGTAAAATACGAGATTGGTAAATCTCTGGTACGACAACACGTTCTGCAAACATCAAACACCCATTAACCACTGAAACTGTTATTTCTCCTATCATGGAATGATTTCAATTCTTCATCAACCTTCGATTTGTGTGGCCATGTATCATTTTCAACAAAATGGATGACTTTCTGAAGGAGTTTGCACTTAGAAGTTTCTTGTTGAATCATCTTATGCGTTACTGGAAGGGCATCAACAGCAGTATTCAGGACTTGTAGAACTTCATCTTCCACTTTGATAGAAAATATTATATAATCTTCGTTTTGAATGGCATTGGAGTTGATCAGTCGAGATAAGATATCAGCATGACCAAAATCTTCTGTTCTGATATATTCGATTCTGGAGTCATATGCTTTCAATATAAGAGCATACCTTTGTAATCGATTCGCTGTGTAAACTGGAATACCTTTCTTTGAGCCAAAAATTGCCAATAGTGGTTTATGGTCGCACTGGAAAATTACAGGGCGACCATATATCATCCGATGAAACTTCTTTGTTGCAAAAACGAGAGCAAGTGCTTCTTTTTCTATTTGGCTATATCTTTTCTCTGTATCTGTCAGCGATCTTGAAGCATGATAGATTACTTTCATGGAACTATCTTGATATTTGTGGAAGATACAGGCTCCAATACCACTATTTGAGGCATCTGCTGCCACTACTATTGGTTATTTTGGATCATAGTGGGTCAGAAGAAGATTTGATTGTAGTAATTCCTTGAATTTATCGAAAGATTTCTGGCACTCACTATTCCATTCCCATTTTGTATTTTCTTTCTTCAATAGATGATCCAATGGTTTTCGAATCTCGTGCATATTTCTAACGAATTTTCCGTAATAATTGATGGCTCCAAGGTAAGAACGGAGTGTAGAAATATCATTTGGTGGATGCATATTGATGACTGATTCAATTCTCCCAGGATCGGGTCTTATTCCATGTTTATTGATGATTATACCCAAATATTTGATTTCTGGGAGATAAAATTTGCATTTTTGAATATTCAAGTGGAATCCGAAATCTCGAATCCTCTGTAGGACATTGACCAAATATCGTTGATGTTCTTCAATTGTTTTTCCTGAGATGATGATGTCATCGATGTATGCTGCTGTTCCATCTAAACCTGATGTCATAGTATCCATTATTTGTTGAAATATTGTCGGAGCAACCTTGATTCCGAACGGAAGACGATTGTAGGAGAATAAACCTTTATGAGTATTGATGGTGATATATTTCCTTGAGTTTTCATGAACTTCAACTTGTAAAAATGCATCTGATAAGTCGATAACACTGAATATCTTTGCATTGGCCAGCTTCGAAAATATTTTCTCTGGAGTGGGTAGTGGAAATTGGTGTGGTTGAAGAGCATCGTTTAAACCTGTCGAATAATCTCCACATATTCGAATATTCCCATTGGATTTCTTCGTAACCACGATCGGGGCGGCCCATTCGGAATAATCGATTGGAGAAATTATATTCAAATTCTGAAGTCTATTCAGCTCCTCTTCAACTTGTGCTAATGAAGCATAAGCTACTGGTCGTTTCGGACGAAAAACTGGTTTGCTTTCTGGAGAAACGTGCAATTCCACCTTCATTTTATTGCAAAGACCAAGACTCTCGTTGAAAATATCAGAAAATTGATTTTCTAACTGTGAGACACCCTGTGAGTGCTCTGAATCAGAAACTGTCACGTTGAAATCTGTCAATGACATCACATTGCAAATAGAATTCAATGGAATGTCCCACAATCCAAACTTGGTGATCCAGTCGATTCCCAATAAATTGAGATGTTTGATTGGTGTAATATAACATTTTCCTGTATAAGTCTGTTGGTTGAAGATCATATTACAGTTGAACTCTGCTGTGAGTGGAAGTTGATGACCACTACCATTTTTCACGACATTATTTGTTGTCATGAATTGGGGTTTTCCCAGTTTGGACCATGTTTCTTCCGAAATAATGGTAATATCCGAAGCTGTATCGACTTGGAGACTTATTTGAACACCATTGATGATGACCTGCAGGTATTTTCGTTCCATTAATGAATTCACCTGTGATATGACTCTGCTTTTGTTGAAGCGCTTGTAGTTTTTCCTTTTATTTCTGTCGCAGTATCCTTCTTTGTGGCCAATTTCCTTGCAATCCCGACATTCGTGATTTTGGTAGTTGCAATATTTGACAAAGTGCATTTGACCACAAAACCAACAAGCAGTTTTAGGAACGTTTTGCTTTTCCTTGTAACTACTCTTGTTTGAATCATGAAATGTATGTCTGGATGGATGTTTCATTCCTTGAGAGACTGCATTTACTGATGATGTTTCAGATTGTTCAATCATTGCTGTATCTTGCTTCAGATTGAGGATTCTTTGGCACTCTGAGGTTAAATCCTGCAGACATAGGGATTCTGAATCTTTTCCATCAATTCTTGACAATAACTTCGTTCTTATATCAGAATCATTGCCAGATTGTAGTCCACAAACAAAAATCAAGCATTTGAATTGATCCGAGGAAATTTTCTTGATATCAAAGTCTTCACAGGATTTATTGACTTTTGCAGCATATGCAACGAAATCTTCCCCACTGTTTCTGGTAAGTTTCATGCACTGATATCGGATGTTGAAACTGGATAATTTCGTTCCAAACATATCCTTAAGCTTGGATACTGTTGCTGTGAAGTCGATTTCTTTCGGTTCCTTCGGCAAAATCAGATTTATGTACTGTTGATGAGCCTGTGAATTCAGTTTTCGTAGCAGCAGTCGTACTTTTGCTGGATCTGATAATTTCTGAGCATCTTCTTCGAACAAACTTTGATAACGTTTGTACCAAGCTTCAAAAGTTTGATTATTTTCTGGATCATAATGAAAGTCAGTAATTCCATTCCCTAGAGTTTCCATTCGAAATTCCTCACTAACTTCTTGGCTTCTAGAAGTAACATCTCCTGGTTTGAGGTTTTGGCTAAGATGCAGAAGGAATTCCTGTTGGGCTTTCATAAATTGTTCCTGTTGCAGCTGGGCTTGAACCTGCTGAGCTTTGATGAACTCTAAAATGGATTTTTGGAACTGCTCCGACATGACTTCTAGGTGTTAGGATTCTTTTCAATTCCTCGTCGCCACTTTTATGATCGCTGACTTGGTGTAAATAAGGAAGATACTCGAAGAATAACTTGTATTTTATAATTCAAAAATTAACAACTGATCATTAACTAACTAACAACATTCAACTGTTTCCAGTTGACAGTCTTGCGTATTCAATCCCTAATGTACAGGATCTTCAAGTACTGCTAACAAAAACAAATGATCAAAAGTCCATATAAGGTATTAAAAGTTAAACGAATGAATAGGAGAATACTGCAGGATGGGAGGACGGAATACGTTCCGTCATCTACAATCCTGGTCACTTTTAGAGGTACAATTATACCACGATATGTAGAAATTTGTTACCTAACATATGTCACAGTCCCCTATATCCCACCAGTCATACAGTGTTACAACTGCTTGCTATATGGTCACATAAAAAAATTTTGTAAAGGAAAACAAAAATGCATTTCATGTACTGAAACACACGATATTGATGAGGAATACAAAGCATGTACCAATTATAAATGTTTGTTTTGCAACAGTCAAGAACATATATCAACTAACAAATCATGTATAGAATATGGTAGACAACAAAAAATTAGAGAAAAAATGACTTTTGATAATATATCTTACTATGAAGCAGAGAAGTTTTTTTCTAGAGAAAAAATTACATATACTCCACAAGCACAGGATTTCCCAGTCATGAATAATAGATATGCAATAAATAATAATATCTTAATTGAACAACGAAAAGAGGTTTATACATCGAACAATAATAAATCAAAACGAACTTACTCACAAAGTGTAGGTATAACAAATAGTAACAAAAAACCAGAACACAGACCAGGATATGATAAAAAGTCTCATAATGAAATGCTGATAAATCCCTATGGTAGACTTTCACAACCAGGTAATGGAAGTATTTTTCAACAAAATAATAGTCAAACACCTAAAACTGGAACGATAAAAAAAACCCCAATCCCAATTAACTTACGAACAGATGAACATAAAAAAGACAAACAGTTAACTCCAGAGGAGGAGGAAAAAGCAATTTTGAAAAATCTATATGACTCAATTGTAAAATTACCGGATAGATCTGCAAAAAAACTTATTGATATGCTGAACAACATTTTACATAAATCTGATAGATCCAACTTTTTTGATTCTTTAGATTTTTACTAAATTCGGGGAACAAATGGACCTTAACCAAATGAAGATAATCCAATGGAATATTCGAAGTGTCAATGCCAATCGGCATTATCTAATTAAATTATTAGATCAATCACCACATATAGTGTAGCTGAATGAGACCTGGCTGAGCTTAAGAGCTATAATATAATTAGGAGGGATAGGGCAGACGGATACGGGGGTATAGCTAATACTCTCATCCGTCCAGATTGTTCATATAAACAAATCAAACTGAATAGAGATTATGACGACGAGGCTTTCCAAACTATCATAATAGAGGTTAATACAAAATAGTAAACACCTATAACCCCTCTAATAATAGATTAACTTTGAGGTTGCTAACGTCATTGTATTCTCAGGTACAAGAAAATGTAGTTTGGATGGGGGACCTTAATGCCCATCATCCTTTGTGGGGTAGTACAACTAGTAATCATAATGGTATAATATTAAATTCGCTTTTGGATACTGAGGAATAAGTAATTTTGAATACAGGTGAAAGTACACGATTCACGAATCCTAATGACAATAACAGCCCACTGGACATATGTATTGTATCAAGCAATTTGGCTCATAACAGTAGATGGGAGGTATTGAATGACAATGGCAACAGCGATCATTATCCTACTATGTGTGAAATTTATAACATCACAGGTTATAATAATTTGCATATTAAGAATCCTCAAAAACGGGCTTTTTTCAAGGTTGACTGGACGAAATATAATATTACACTGACTGATATGCAACAAGACATTAATATCAATAACTATGATGATCTTATATCCCTAATGAATACAGTGGCAGATTTACTATTCCGTACTTATCAAACAACAAACCTTCAGGACCTAAATGTGTTCAATTTTGTTAGTATTTAGTCTTATATTATAAACTTGACTGTTTCCATGCTTTTTGAAAAAGTCTACGGAAATAAAGAATTTGAATTGAATTGAAAAATCACCATGGTGGGATAATGACTGCCAGCGAATAAACTTACAAAGAAAGGAGGCATTAATGAAATTCAAAAATGATCCTACACTAATTAATTACATAGAAGTTAAAAAATTAATTGCTCGTGCAAAAAAATATTTTATACAAAAGAAAAACCAACGTTTTCGGGAATTTTGTTCTACTTTAAATAGAGAGTCCAACATATCATACGTATGGAACATGATCAGAAGTTTTTCAGATAGGAAAAATAACAGATATAATAAATCTCACGCCCCTGATAAAGAAACGGCGGAACAACTTGTTACACAATTTTCAAGATGTTGTATAGACCCAGATTTTAGTTTAATGCATCCCATTAAACAATCAACTCCATTTGTTATGAGCGAATTAGTCAGAGGATTAAAATTTAGAAAGTTGTCTGCTCCAGGCATGGACGGAATATCGTATAGTATGTATTCCAACCTTCCGATAACACTTAAGCACAAATTACTTGACACATATAACAAAATATTACAGGGAGCACCTATACCACAAGATTGGAAAGAATACTTACTCATAGGTTCGAAAAAATCCAAATGTCATCAATGATATCAATAATTATAGATTATTATCCTTATCATCATGTGGATTAAAAATTCTTGAAAAAATGGTTAAAACCAGATTGGAGTGGAAATTTGAAAACAAACAAATATTTTCCCCATTTCAAATGGGATTTAGAAAAGGATTGGGACCGTTAGATTGCACTGCCTTTTTGGTATCATATGTACAAATGGCATTCAGCCTAAATATGAATGTAATTGCGGTCTTCCTGGATATAAAAGGAGCATATGATAATGTAGACATATTTAAATTATACAAGTATTTGATTCAATACGAAATAGAGGTCGATATTGTTAACTTGATTTTTCGCATACTCGATGAGAGAACAAACTTTATTATTGACAACGAAGGGCAAATAATTGGACCATAAGTCACCACCAAGGTGTTATGTTAGTGTTATCTAGTACATAATTGTCAATAGTACATACTACATTTCTTATTTCGATGTTAAATGTCATATGTCAAAGAGCATGGTTTTTTTGGTGTCATGTCGACAAATGAACGATGTCTGTTCGTCTTGTATAGTCTATATTAATTGTTCATGTTTGTAATATTATATTACTGATCCTGTTCTCAATAAAGATATAATTGGATCTAATGACTTTATAACATGGTGTCAGGTTAAAAACTCACGTCAGTCAAGAACAGTGATAAAGGTTAATAAATAAGGTTAACCACGTGTGGAAGAGTGCTATTTCCTTAAATTATCAAGGATAAATATATAAAATGACACCACCAACGAACCAGGCCGAAGGAGCATCGACAAAGAATCGCTTTTCTGGTAGTCAATCCATTCCACCACTGAAGATGGACGGAAATTTGTGCCACAACTGGAAGGCATGGTGGCAACAATTCTCTATATATATGATTGCAACTGGACTCAATGCTGAAGATAATGGTCGAAAGGTAGCAATATTTTTACATTATATTGGACAGGAGGCATTGTCTATATTCAACTCCTTTAACTTAGACATGGTTACTTGTAACTACGAGGAGTTGATAGAAAAGTTTGAAAGTCATTGTAAGCCGAAGACAAATCTCACTGTAGAGAGGCACAATTTTCTCACGAGGACCCAAAGATCAGATGAGTCCACTGAGGATTTTGTGACGGCATTACGAAATTTTAGTCTCACTTGCGAACTTGGTGACCTACGAGAAACTCTCATTAGGGATATGTTCATTGCTGGCCTAAAGGAGGAAAATCGTACCATCAAAGAAAAACTACTTCAAGAAGATCAACTAACCCTGGAGAAAGCTGTCCAGATCGCTAAGAATATTGAACTAACCCAGTTGCAAGCTCAACAACTCTATAAGCAAAACGAACCAATCGTTTATGCAGTCAAGTCCGGCAAGAATTTCAATGAGGGACATTCAACAAGATATGGATATTCTCATTCAGGCAAGAATAACACAAAAGTGTCAAAAGACTCAGGTAAAAATTTCTATAATAAACAGTCATTTCAAAAGTTCAAAAACAAATGTTTGCGATGTGGTGAAATACATAGATTGAAATGTCCTGCTCTAAATGTAACCTGTAATATTTGCCAGAAAATAGGTCATTTTGCCAAATGTTGTTTCAGTAAAAATGTCAAACTTGTTGAAATATATGAAAATCAGAATGATGATGGTGAAAATAATGAAATGTTTGTAATTAGGGCATTGCACACATCTGATCCAGAAAAACTTTGGACAGTAAATATAAAAATGAATGATAAGACAGTCAATTGTATTTTAGATACAGGGGCTGAGGCAAATGTTATGTCATCTAAACTATTTAAGTCAATTCGAGTAAATGATGAAATAATGTCGACACCTGTCAAACTAACGTCCTTTTCAGGGAATACTGTACCTATTTTGGGAAAATCCATAATCAAAAATTGTTATGTAAATGACATGTCTGCTTGTATAGAATTTATTATTGCTGATTTTGATTGCCAAACCATAATTGGCTTGTCGACTTGTCAAAAGCTTAATCTATTGCAAAGGATTGCAAAAATTGATCATCATCAGGTAGTTCAAGAGTTCCGCGATGTTTTTGATGGGCTAGGGTGCCTTCCAGGTGAATTTCATATCAGTGTCAAGAAGGATGTAGTTCCAATAATTAATGCTCCAAGAAAAGTACCATTTATGTTGTGTGATAGGTTTAAAAAAGAATTAGAAACAATGGAAGCCCTAAATGTCATAACAAAGGTCAGTGAACCAAGTCAGTGGGTCAGTTCCATAGTATTAGTTGAAAAAAAAAATAAAGCTCTACGAGTCTGTTTAGATCCACGTAATCTGAATAAAGCCATCGAAAGATGTCACTTTCCATTACCAGTTGTCGAAGAATTAAGATCAAAACTTGCAGGTGCACATTACTTTTCAACTTTAGATGCCAATTCAGGATTCTGGATGATAAAACTTGACCATGAAAGTTCAAAATTGTGCACGTTTAATACACCATTTGGGCGGTATAGGTTTTTACGCTTACCATATGGGGTATCATGCGCTCCAGAATTATTTCATAAAGCTATGTCTGATATATTTGAGAACATCGAAGGTGTTCAAATATACATTGATGACCTGTTAGTGTTCAGTCGTACCATAGATGAACACTATGTCATTTTAAAAAAAGTTTTATGTAGAGCGAGGTCTGTAAATATGAAATTTAATAAAGAAAAATGCAAGTTCTTGATGACTGAAGTGAAATATTTAGGGCATTCATTCAGTTCCGAAGGAATGAAGCCAGACAATGGTAAAGTGGAAGCTATATGTAAACTTCCAGTACCTCAAAATGTGACAGAACTCAAAAGATTTTTGGGTATGCTGAATTATTTAGGTTCTTATATTGACAACTTAGCAAATAAAACGACAAACTTAAGAATGTTGTTAAAAAAAAATATTGCCTTTCATTGGTCTGAGCATCATCAAATTGAATTCGACTTATTAAAAACAATTATTAGTAAAGCACCCGTTTTGACATATTTCAATCATAATCTCCCTTTAACGTTGTCAGTTGACAGTTCTAAAGCAGCAGTGGGAGCGGTAATACTGCATTACAAGCAACCCATTGCGTTTGCATCAAAATCATTGACGGCTTCGCAAATAAATTGGGCGCAAATAGAAAAAGAACTATTTACAATTCAATTTGGCTGCTACCGATTTCATCAATACATTTATGGTCATAACGTACTTGTAGAAACAGACCATAAGCCATTGGTTTCTCTTTTTAATAAATTACTTGTGGCGGTCCCTGCAAGATTACAGAGAATGATGTTGAATTTACAAAAATATGACATCACTGTTATCTATACTCCTGGAAAATACTTATTTATAGCAGACACTCTAAGCAGGGCACCTGTTGAACCACCTGATGAAAAAGATTTTTTAGACGAAGAACTTCGTATTCATGCAAATTTCCTAATTTCAAATTTGGCTGTTAGTCCGGCAAAATTAGAAGAAATTAGAGAGGCTACAAAGTCTGATGAAATTTTGCAGATAATTTTAAAGTATTGTTTAGATGAATGGCCCAATTTAAAAAACAAAGTCCCTCCACAAGCGAAGCCTTATTACAATATGAAACATGAGTTACATACAATTGAAGGTCTTGTGTTCAAGAATAATTTATTGGTTATACCAACAAGTTTACGGAAAAATATTTTGGAATTGATCCATGAAGGACATTTAGGAATAGAAAAATGTCAGAGACTGGCAAGAACGATAGTGTTTTGGCCAAATATCACAGTTGACATCAAAAATAAAGTAGAACAGTGTTTGTCATGTATGAAATTTCAAAAAAACAATCCTACCCAACCGTTGTTACTAAATGAACCAGCTGAGCTTCCTTGGCAAAAACTTGCCACTGATTTTTTTCATTACAGAAAAGTAACATATATTTTGGTAGTAGATTATTTTTCAAATTTTTTTGAAGTATCTCCTTTAAAGTCGATAAATGCTAAAGAAGTAATTAGTCGAATGAAATCGATTTTTGCTTGCCATGGTATTCCTTCTGAATTAATATCAGATAATGGCCCTCCATTCAATTCTCGTGAGTTTAAGAATTTTGCTCATGAATGGGACATTTTACATAAAACATCAAGTCCGTATTACCCGAAGAGTAACGGCTTGGCAGAACGCACTGTTGGGATTGTGAAAAATATTTTCAATAAGTGCAATGATTCAGGCAGTGATCCATATATCGGTTTATTGCAATATCGAAACACTCCCTTATTAAGCGGATATTCCCCCGCACAATTATTAATGTCGAGAACCTTGCGTATGAAATTACCAGTATGTGGGAACACATTGCAACCTAGGCTAGTTGACCAGAAGTTGAGAAAAAGGTATGAAGAAGAAAAAAATAATAAAATGAAACAGTATCATGATTGTCATACAAAAAATCTTCCAGATGTACAGGAAGGGAAAAAGGTATTTTACAAAAAATTTCCATTCTCTCAATGGATGCCTGCTGTGGTCAAACAAGTTGGTCCCGAACCAAGATCGTTTATTGTTCGTACTCCGGATGGTACAGAGTATAGAAGAAATCGACAACATATATTAGAAAACAAATCACAGGATGAGGTAATAGGCAACGAGTTAGACTCATCATCAACTTTGTCAGGGGGTCTTGAGTTTCTTGAGGATGATCAATCTAGTAATGATAACATAGTTGCAAATACTGATAATTCATTGGAATATAGTAACTCGAGTTCACCTGTTCTTAATACTGAATATGTGACTACAAGAGGCAGACGTGTCAAACCCCCAAGACGCTTTTCATTTTCAGAAAATGAATGAAAATTATTCCTTTTTCTTTTTTTTTAAAAAAAAAGGAGCATGTTATGTTAGTGTTATCTAGTACATAATTGTCAATAGTACATACTACATTTCTTATTTCGATGTTAAATGTCATATGTCAAAGAGCATGGTTTTTTTGGTGTCATGTCGACAAATGAACGATGTCTGTTCGTCTTGTATAGTCTATATTAATTGTTCATGTTTGTAATATTATATTACTGATCCTGTTCTCAATAAAGATATAATTGGATCTAATGACTTTATAACACAAGGGACTACCGCAGGGGTCACCCTTGAGTCCTATTTTATTCAACATATATTGTTGTGAACCAATTATTTGAGGAACAAAGAACTTATTCTGTGAATCGGTTTTAACTAAACTTTATTTACACCTTCGATATTTTACTAACTTCTGTATAAGACAAGAGATGAACTACTGTGTCTGAATTAGAACTGACTTGTTATGAGTTATAACTATGATTTTATACATTCAGATAACAAAATTGTTTTGTCGGAAGAGAATGAATAAATAAACAAGTTTGATATCATAATTGGGTTCGGTTGAGTTTAAATACATAATCGTTCAACGTTTAGATATGAATGTAATGATGTTAATTAAGTTTCCAAATATTGATATATGAATGGCAAATGATAATGATAGGAAAGAATATGGACTTAAGATTACAAAGCTGACCCTTACGTGTACATAACAATCTATGATATGGGAAAGCATCTAACAATAACAAATTATGATATGGGAAGGTATCTAACATCCCGGCGATTAAGAGTTTTGATTGGGTGTTGACAAACGATCAAAACTAGATTCAAACTAAAATTACAATAAAAAAGTGAAACTTAAAATTAAACTAAAATTGTCTACTGTCACTAGTTCACACTTTGAGAGACTTCTTGGGTGCAAGAAGAGAACTGCGAGGTCTTGGAAAGAGGTTGATGTTACTGCATTCTCCTAAGTCGTCTCGATATGAGACTGGTGTTCTTGGTGGACTTTTTCGTCTTTCCATCTCGTTGAGTTGGATTGCTGGCGGGTATAACTGATTATGACTGACGTAATTGTGGCTATTTATACAGATGTCCGCGATTTTGGTTGGTCGGGGACAAAACCTTCCAATAATTGGAATCCAGCGACAATCGCAACATCGACAAAAGCAACAATAGAGAAATACCAGTATAACTATTGTCACAATGACACCAAATACAATGTTGTACCATTTGGAGTATTGAACGATAAATGGCTTGTTGAGATTCTGCTGTAGTATTTCATCGAATTGTTTGAGTTTGTGCTGGGCATGTCGTAGATCGTCCAGGTTGATGTTATCCAATTTTAACGTTTCCATCTCACTTGATGAGAGATATTCTTGGATGTGAATGCAACAGTCATCTTGGGTGATATTGATCTCGGGGATGAAATTGGCGAAAGTTGATGACTGATTTGTGTTGGCTATTAGAAGTGTGGAAAATGTATAACACTTGCATGATGTTCCCATAGAAAGGATTCCAACACCTTTCAAATTTATGTCAAAGATTTCTGTGCTATTGGAACAACTGATCGAGGCGGTGGTAGACTGAGTTAGCACGTAGAGCCATTGATTAGTGCTAATTGGATGCCATAGTTCCATGATGGATTTTATTGTTTTCGTCGGACAATCAGATGGAATCTGGGTAGTCGGTTGGATACGTAAAACAACTTCACAAACAGGATGATCTGTAGTCAATTGGATGACGGGATGGTGACAAATGTATTCTCGTTCGAATAGTTTCTGACAACTAGATAAGTCTTTCAATCTGCCAAATTGTGTCTTGGTAGTACCCATCAACAGGTATGGGAATGGAGGATCAATAAAGGAATAAATGTTTGAATTATTGAAAGATGAAGGTAATGGGATTAAATTATATAAGTTGAAAGTTTGATCTCGTACTAAAGGAATTTTAATAGCAAATATCAAAATTTCGTTATTATAGATTACTGATGATTTAGATATAGAAAAATATTTGTGGATCAAATCATAATCATCAATTGGTATAGGGAATTTCATATTTGACTTTAATTTGATTTTAGATAATTCGTCTTTCAGATGTTTCGGTGTTATTACTGACGGATGCAAGATATTTTGTTTTGAAAATAGTATAGACTGGATTATAACATCATATTCTTCATTTAATTCATTTATGAGTTGTTCCAAAAGATTTACATGGTCTGTTATTGTTTGTGTGTAGGAATAAGCTCTGAGTGAATGAACAGTGCTCTTAGAGAATTGATTGAATTTTTCAATATTCGAATTTAATTTTTTCTCATTACTTTTCAAAGTTAGATACGACTGATTATATTTTGATATAGCATCTGATATTATTTGAACTTGTTGTTTCATTAATATCTGTACGTTATGATTTTGTTCCATGACTGCATTGATTGAACTAGTGTAAAATTGTGCATCATCCGCATCGGGTATACCAAATAACCATTTGAATGCATAGGAAGCTCCATCAAAGATACCACGTTTATGTTTTCTACCGGTTATATTGAAAGAATGGCCAGTTAGATGGCTTATGATTTCGAACTTTTCATTGAGCTTGGGAATTTGTATTTTTAAAAATTTAAGTCCTTCAGAACAATGGAATGTATGGACATATATCTTGTCATTTTCGTCTGAGTTATAAAAGTTTGTGCAAATAGTTTCAGATTTTATAAAAATACTTTCTATAAACTTTAATTTTCGTTGATAAAAAGAAATATTGAGATAGGTTAGTAATGTGAAATGATCATTCGAGACTGATGCTAATCCTAAATTATGATAGAAAATTCCAGGATTTTTCTCAATGGGGTTAATTGTGTAATAAGGATCTGATGAAAGACAATGGGTTTGATTTATATTAAGGAATAGGATTAAAAGGACTAGAGTCGTCGCAATTTTCCTCATCTGAAACAAAGTGTTTCAATAAATTGTTATGATATGTGGTTATTTTATTAGATCTTATTTCTAAGTCGCATGTTTGATTATCGTTGACTTTCACTATTTTATATGGTCCTTTATAGTTTGCTGAAAGTTTCTTATTTAAACCGGGTCTAGTTTGTTTATTGAGAACGTATACCAGATCATTTATTTCGAAGTGTTGATGTCTTGTATTTCGATCATAGTATTGTTTTGATTTTTCTTTGGAATTTTTTATGTTGTCTCGTGCTATTTGATAGGATTTATTGAATTTTAATTTCAGATTAGAATAATAATCATCGTAAGAATATCGAAATTCTGGATTTGCGGTTAGCGAGTTTGGAATTGATGGTTTATGTCCAAATATAAGTTCATATGGAGTAAAACTTGTACTTTTGTGAACATGACCATTATAAGTAAACATTGCTAAACTTACAAATTCATCCCAGTCATTTTGTTGACTGTTTATATAATGTTTTAAATATTCTTTCAGAGTCAGGTGGCTCCTTTCTAAAGCTCCATTCGTTTGTGGATGATATGGGCTAGATAATATATGTTTGATTTTGAAGAGTTTATTGGTTTCTTTAATTAAATTTGAGGTGAAGTCGCTTCCTTGATCGGTCAATATTGATTCGGGAATCCCGAAGATCGTTATAAACTCTAATAAAGTGTTTGCTACTGTTATAGCTTCGTGATTAGCTGTTGCTTTTGCAAATGAAAATTTTGTTAAGTCGTCTTGCATAGTTATTATAAATTTATTTCCATTAATAGTGAGAGGTAGTGGGCCAACAACATCAATTGCTAGTCTTTGAAATGGTTTTTCTGAGGTTGTTGTAATTTGCATTGGAGATTTACCTGGTTTGTGGTTTGTCTTATTTATTTGACATGATTGACACCTTTTTATAAACCTTTTTATATCCTTTTTCATACCGGACCATTTATAATTTTCTTTAATTCGTTTGTATGTCCTCAAATATCCTGAATGACCTGATACCGAGGATTCGTGATTCTCTTGAAGTATTTTAGTTATTTCTTGTTCATCTTTGGGTTGAGTTTTTGGTTTATTAACTAAAATAATTTCTATGTTGGATTTCAAAAATAAATAGTTCATCATATCATTGATCAAATCTTGCTTAAGGTTTGCGTTATTCTCAGTAGGATTTTTCAGGTAGAGTTTAGTAATGTTGCTACTGGATAATTCGGTTCTCATATTTTTTGATGCATAAAATATATCTTTATAGGTGAACTTTTCGAAGTGATTGATTTTCGCAAATGAGAGATAAGTTATTTTGCTTTCGTCATTTGTTAGTTTCGCGAAATCGTATAATTTCAAATCAGACGGAATCTGATTTAGATCATACATATTGTTTAAATTTTCGAAATGTTCGTTGTTCTCATCTAGGTCTTTGGAATACAGGAACATATTTGGAAAATGTTTCATTATGTTGTCATTTATGATTTCTATTTCTGGAAGTTGAGTATTCGTATAATGACTTTTGATGAAGTTATCATACGTATCGGGTTCGTCGTAAGTTTGGACAGTTAGAACAGGATTTCTCGAAAGCGCGTCGGCGTTCGAATTTATACGTCCCGGTATGTACTTAATCGTGTATTGATATTCTTCCAATTTGAGTCTCCAACGGAGAAGGCGTGAACTAGGGTCTTTGCAATTAAAAAGCCAAACTAATGGTCTGTGATCGGTTTGGATGGTGAAATTTTTGCGTCCATAAAGATATGGTCTGAAATGATTTGTTGACCATACAATCGCGAGAAGCTCCTTTTCCGTAGTGGAATAATTTATTTCATGAGAATTTAAAGTTCGTGAAGCATAAGCTATTGGAAGATCTTTACCGGTTGTTACCTGAGACAAAATAGAACCGATTGCATAATTAGATGCGTCAGTTGTGAGTATGAATTCTTTTTCGAAATCTGGAAATTGTAATATTGGTGGATGAGTCAAGACTTTTTTGAAATATTCGAATGACGTTTGTTGTTCTTCGGACCAAATGAAAGGATTATCTTTTTTGAGGAGGTTTGTCAGAGGTTTAGCGTGCTTGGAAAAGTTTTCGATAAAACGTCTATAATATCCAGCAATTCCTAAGAATTGTTTGATTTGTTTCGGATTTCTTGGAGTTGGGTATTCCATTACTGCCTTAATTTTCTCGGGATTTGGAGAAATACCGGATTCGTTGATTAAATGTCCTAAATACGCGACTTCGTGTCTCATAAATTCGCATTTATCTGGCTGAAGTAGTAAATTGTTTTGTCGTAATCTGTCAAAAATTGATTTGAGTTTTAAAGAATGTTCTTGAATTGAACTAGCATATATTACAATATCGTCGAGATATACAAAACATTGGAGTCCAAGGAGTCCTGTCAGGATATTATTCATTAATCTTTGAAACGTAGCTGGTGCTGATTTTAAACCGAAACTCATTCTAGTGAATTCGAAATGACCAGAAGGAGTAGAGAACGCTGTTTTGGGTATATCGGATTCTCTTATGCCAATTTGATGAAATCCAGACGCTAAGTCCAAAGTGGTGAAATACTTAGAATGACCTAACTGATCCAAAATTTCTTCAATGTTGGGCAATGGGTATGCGTCTCCTATTGTGACGTTATTTAGTTTCCGGTAGTCGACAACTATTCTCCATTTTTTTTCGTTCGAAGCGTCGGATTTTTTTGGAACAATCCAAAGTGGACTATTGTAAGGTGATGCTGAAGGTCTGATGATTCCTTGCTTGAGCATTTTCGTGATTTGTTTATCAACTTCATTTTTATGAATTTGTGGAAATCTATAGATTTTTGACACAATGGGTTTATTATCTGTGGTATTGATTTCATGTTCAACAGCATTGGTTGAAGTCAAATCATCATTGGGTAAATAGAAAATATCGTTGTATTCGTTGCAAATATCCAGTACTGAGTTTTTTTCTTCTGAATTCAGATGATTAAGCCTAAGATTTTTCGAGAGGGTATTTAATCTGTTGAAACTTCCCTGGTTCCTTTCGTGAATATTTAAAATTGTTGACTGGTTTTCGATAAATGGTTCAAGGAACAGTTCTACATTATTAATTCTTAATTTTTTATCGGTTGTATTCAAAATTGTGGTGATGGCTTTTTGATTTACTACTTTAACGATTGATTTCGCGAGATAAACACCTTCGGAAATCTGTATTTCTGGACAAATGCCTTCTGTGAGATTTTGATTTTTGACGTTAATTTCAATTATAGTTTCTGATCTCGGATCTAGAATATGAGGATTAGATTTGGAGTTGATTGTAATTGGATTAGGAATTGATTTTATTCTGAGTTCATTTTTATTGAGATCAATTTGCGCCGATTCTTGTGTAGTTAGAAAATCGTTCCCTATTATGCCGTCGTATGGGATATTAGATTCTTGTTTCACGATATGAAACTTGATAGGAAATTCGAATTCGTCTATCTGGAGTTTGAGATTTATTGTACCCGCGGTAAGAATTGGGGAGTTAGCGTTGATACCGTTTAACGTAATTATTTCGTTAGGATTATAAAATGATTTCGTTTGTTTAATCTTTTCCGCTTTTATTATAGATACGGATGCTCCTGTGTCTATTAGGAACTTGAATTCGATTCCTTGATAAAATGTTCTGATATAATGACTATTGTCTGGAATGGTATGAATATTGGCGTGCTTTGAGTGATTTTGTTCGACGTTTGAGTTAGGAATTTGTTGAGAATCTTTACTATGATTCGGTTTAGGTAGATTTATTGATTTGATTTGAGTTTGTGATGGTGGATCGTCGGTTTCGTTTATATGAAATCCACAGATACGACGTTGATCTGGGATTGTGAGTAGTTTAAATCACTCTGATTGTTTGATGAGTTTACCTGTGAACTTGTGGTTTGATTTTTATTATTATTATATTGTCTTTTTCGACATTCGTTGATTAGATGACCACTCTTTTTACAATAACGACAGAATTTATTCTGATAGCTTGGATTTTGATTTGGATTTGAATTATTTGACCGTGTGAGAGTATTAGTATTTGGTCCATTACTAGGGTTTCGTTTATTTTGGGGAAATTGGTGATTTTGATAGTTATTCTTACGACATTCTTTAGAAGTATGGTTATTTCGTTTGCAGAGATTGCAAAATTTTGTTGATGACGTATGAGATGGTGTATTTAAACGTAAAGCTTTTTCTTCTTCGATTGATGCATTGAGAGCTGAATTTATATCATTGATTTCTTTTGATCGTAAAAATCTTGAAATATCTGGCTTTGAATGGTATATAAATCTTTGTAGAGCTATTTCCCTGACAAGTTCAATTCGACCAAGTTTTTCTTGAATATCCTGATAATTAATCAAATTTATTATTCTTGTAACTATTTTGTCTAGTCTATTATAAAAATCTATTACTGACTCTTGAAATCCTTGTTTGAGTGCACTAAGTTCTTCCATAAGTTGGGTAAAGTGTTTTTTATCTGCATAGAATTTTACTAAAATATCTTTCAGATCGTTCCAGCAATTAACTTCTTTTCCGGAGAGTTGAGCTTTGGCACTGCCAGTTAACCTTGAAAGAATGAATGCTAAAAGTGCTGTTTTTTGATCATTAGTTGCAAAGGTATCTGCATTATCGCAATTACTTATGAATTCGTGCAATTCTAATCTATTTCCATCAAAACATCTTGGAATCAATGAACAAATGAAAGACATTTTCAATTCTACGTTATTAGTCGAATTTGTTGAATTTGCTTGAGACATGATTTTTATGTATGTGAAATGTTATATGAGATTCTGGATTTGAATTTGTTGGATTTTGGGTTTACTTGAGTTGGAGCACAACAAAAGCAATGTGACAGATTGAAGTAAAATATCAAGTGTACAGTTTTGTCTCACCCTATATTCGTGTGACCAGTTGAGAAGTTTCCGTAGTCTGAAATCCACTGTTTGCCACTCAGAAACTCTTCTTCCTCGATGGAGATGATCCGTCGTCGTCTAAGAAGTTGAAACTTGTCAAATTTGTTTGAAGGATCACTTTCAATCTGCTGATTCTATCGGTGATGTTTCCAAATTTGTGACGATGATCCTACTGTGACTGCGCCAATTTTGGTGTTGTGAACCAATTATTTGAGGAACAAAGAACTTATTCTGTGAATCGGTTTTAACTAAACTTTATTTACACCTTCGATATTTTACTAACTTCTGTATAAGACAAGAGATGAACTACTGTGTCTGAATTAGAACTGACTTGTTATGAGTTATAACTATGATTTTATACATTCAGATAACAAAATTGTTTTGTCGGAAGAGAATGAATAAATAAACAAGTTTGATATCATAATTGGGTTCGGTTGAGTTTAAATACATAATCGTTCAACGTTTAGATATGAATGTAATGATGTTAATTAAGTTTCCAAATATTGATATATGAATGGCAAATGATAATGATAGGAAAGAATATGGACTTAAGATTACAAAGCTGACCCTTACGTGTACATAACAATCTATGATATGGGAAAGCATCTAACAATAACAAATTATGATATGGGAAGGTATCTAACAATATATAGCATCATTATTCACTGTCATACAGCATACTGGAAAAATCATATCCTACGCTGATGACATATTAATATTATTCAAAGGTGATAACATCGTTACTACTATAGAAAACATGAATAAAGCATTGAACAATGTGAATACCTGGATGCGCGAACATAACTTTCAACTATCGTTATCAAAATGTGAAGCGGTATTCTTTAAAAAGGGTAGAGCAATTTTAGAACCTCCTAACCTACAAATTGGCGACTATCAACTTCAAATCAAGAGTACAGTTAAATATCTAGGAACAATACTTACACATAATTTAAAATGGGACAAAAACATTGATAGTGTTATCACTAGAGCAAGAAAAGGCCTAAACATAATTAAGACGTTCTGTAAAGTATGGTGGGGATCTGATCCGAAAACAATGCTGATGGCACTCAATAGCTTAGTACGATCACATTTGGAATACAGTTCAATTCTATATAAACATACTACAAAACACAATATAGATAAATTAGACAAAATATATTTTCAGGGGCTCAGAACCATATTGGGATGTATGAAGTCCACTTCAAGGAATGCGCTTCTCGCAGAAGCGGGAGTAGTCAGTTTAGAATGTCGAAGACAATGGCTAGCTCATAAGTTCATTATGAAACTGATGGATTTTCATCCTCCAATTATGGATATCTTTCGACTTATACATACCCTACATCAAAATCATAGCAATGTTCTGGGATATCAATATTCTTCATATCTTTTCGATGCCTGGCAATACTGCCAAACACAAACAGAGCATATGTACAGTCATAACATTATACCTGCTTTCAGTTTTGACTATGAGACATATATACAAGAAAACGACATTGTTGACATTAAATTAAAGAAACATGATATAACTACTAATCACATATTTCGGCATTTTTTGGAGGATTATAAGAACGACTATAATATTATTTTTACAGACGCTTCAAAGACACAATAGGGTGGGTATTGGAGTCAACATTCCAAACATTGATTATACATTTTCAGCCAGGGTTCATGACTGTTTTACTATATGTGATGCAGAATTAATAGCTATTTATCATGGGATGCAGACATGCTTTAAAAAAAATTATGGGGGAATTTTTTCTTCTCTGACTCTAGAAGTGCCTTAGACAGAATTAAAAACGCTGATATTGATGCATCAATTGATTTTATTACATTGTCCATAAAACATATGATATATAAAGCAACAACACACAACATTCACTTCAAATTCGCATGGATCCCGGGTCAAAGTCAAATAGTGGAAAATGAAACAGCTGATGTCTTGGCAAAAATCGGCACCTCCTTGAATATTCCATTGGATATCAAAATTGACAAACATTGCTTTTTTCCTGCAATTAAACAAAAACTTAATACGAAATTCTATATACAATGGAAACACAACATAAAACTAAATGGTAAAACATATGTTAGGGTTCACTCGGACTTCCCAGTAATTCCGTGGTATTACAAAATTAGGTCACTGGATAGAAGACACCTCACCAGCATAATTCGCATGAGAACGGGACATTGTATGACAAAAACCCATTTATTCCGCATTGGTGTGAGCGAGAGTCCAAACTGTGAATGTGGAAAAACTGAAACTTTGGAACATATATTTTTCGAATGTCCAATTTATACTATCCCAGGCTCGATATTTACCAGGAATTCATACGACTCGGAATTGAGTCACCTTTGGACATGTATGTTATTCTGTCAAAATTAACTAATAGTACTGTCAAAATATTGATAAAATTCATGAATATTAACATTATAAAACTATAAGACGATAGGGGGAGGGGTATACATCCTTTCCTCAGCCTTAACTATGCTTTCATATCCTGCTGTACTACTATCCTATATGTTTGTTGTTTGTTTGTTACTAACAGTATTTCCTGCACAAAGACGACACACAACTACGACGTTGAATCATACCACAGACATTGCACAATAGCAGACGCGACGTTGCCATAAATTGGATGTAGTCTTGTGGCCACACAAGTCGGACTACGTCCCCGATCGAAGCTTTTATTACAAGATCATTGTAATAAAAGGAGACTGGTTTTGAATGCACCTAGTTAGGGAGCAAGGACCATACAATACACGAAGAAGAAGAAGAACACTACATTCTCAGTTCTTTCCGGAATAACTGACCGTTCTCTAGCTCTATCAAGGCATACTGACAGTATTTCAATCAAGAAATTGTTTCGAACCTTGTCTGTTTTTGTATTTCACACTTGGTGTTTCACTGCGCCTAACGCTTCGTTATACCTTCGATTCTCAAACTTCACAGGCATTCTTGCAATGAATATAGTTGATCAGCTTGATCATGACAACCTCTTGAATACATTCTGGGAATAAGATCTCACGAATCTCACCCTAGAACAGATATTTTTAATGATTTTTGGCGATTTATAAGTGAGGTTAGGTACCGTAATGAGATTCCCTTGTGTAATTTTGTCATGAGTGAGTGATGCTAGGTATTAGTAAATGCATTCTGAAGGTTGCATTCCTGGCATAGGGGAATATCCTGAATTAGTTAGTGAACTCAGGAAAATCCATTCATTTTGAATCCATCCATGTGTCCATTATTCCGACACCCCTCATTTTTTTTGTCCGAAAGGTTTCTTGCTCCAGAAAAATTTAGGTAAAATTCTATTAACCGGGCGCCACCTGTTTTTTGAAAAATTTTTGGTGGAACTTACGTATTTCGGTCTCCTGAACAAAAAATTCTCATGAAAATTTTGGCGGTCTCAACTAGTTTCGGAGATACGGCCCCCCAAAGACAGGAAAACGGGGTTGACGCTTATGTTTGTTTTTTCAGCCAATTCCGCTCGAAATTCCTCCTTCTTTATATCAGCACAATATACACATTCTGTTCCACCTTCTTTATCACTTTTCAACCGAATTAAAAGCATTTTTCGCTACAAGATTGAAAATTTATCCTGATAGGAAAGTGAGGTTAACAAAACAGTCGAACGCGCAAGGCATCGCCGATGCGAGTTCCACAGTTATGTTGTTAACCTCACTTTCCTATCAGGATATATTTTTCAATCTTGTAGCGAAAAAATGCTTTTGATTCGGTTGAAAAGTGATGAAGAAGGTGGAACAGAATGTGTATATTGTGTTGATATAAAGAAGGAGGAATTTCGAGCGGAATTGGCTGAGAAAACAAACATAAGCGTCAACCCCGTTTTCCTGTCTTTGGGAGGCCGTATCTCCGAAACTAGTTGAGACCGCCAAAATTTTCATAAGAATTTTTTGTTCGGGAGACCGAAATACGTAAGTTCCACCAAAAATTTTTCAAAAAACAGGTGGCGCCCGATAAATAGAATTTTACCAAAATTTACTTCAATATAGGTTTCCGTTCGCATAGCCTTTTTTATGGATAACAAAAAGATAACTTCAAAATTTTTCAGTTTTTGTGATTTTTCAGGTGGTTAAAAACAACGGTTTCTTGTAATAGTTCTTCTTATACTTTTTGCCTGAAACATATTTCCTATAAATATGAGGAAGGAGAGTCAGTTAAGGACAGTTAGTTGAAGATTAGTTGAGTGCTATCACCTACCTGAATAATTTTCGAAACCGTTGTTGAATACCGCATTTTCACCAGTCCGAAGCTTCAGTTAACCGAGTTAGTGCCAAATCCAGGTATTTCATTTAAGGTGGCTATATACTGGTGTTTTCACTCCATATAAAAGATTGTCAGCAAATCAGACGACCGATATGGCCAACTTGATGAAAAATTTGATGATGTAGGCGTAATAGTACTGCAAAAAATCCGCCAGGTACCGGCACTCTTGCAGTGGAGATGACGGTCCTGTGTTGCCAAGTGGCCATGTCGTTGCGAATTCTGGTTCAGATCAGAAGAAAAACAATGCAAATTTATTCCAACTGATAAACTATTATCAAACTACATGGAATAAATAACGCATAAAGTGTTCGATTCTATTACTTATTTTTGTTAATTTGAATTTTCCCGCGATTCTGAGAGGCAGAAATATATTCAAGTGGCACCGACTGCTACCGCCATCTGGGGAGATGGCGAAAAAACCAGAGAGACTCATCAGAACCGCTCGAGAGTGAACACATTCTTTTTTAATAATTTAATTTTTGTCAGACATAGTTCTTAGTTCGCAGTAAAAGTTGCATTACGATCTTCGCGGAAGTAAAACTAGTGCTGTTGTCGTGAACAAGAAAAACCCAATTGCCGGCCGGCCCAGGAGACGCAACACAACAGAGTTGGTAAGCCGCTCAAATATATATTTTTGCCGATTATCGCTATCAGTTTTCAATTGTTCAAAAACCACATACAGTCCACGCTCTAAAACGAACATGCCCCCGACCAAAATGCGTCGTATTTTATAGAAAAAAAATTAAATACAAATTTTGTACCTTTTATTGAAAAAATCCCCGAATATATGAAAAATAAATATATATAAATCCAATGATTTGAAAAAAAATAGGAATTCAAAGTTATGCCTGATTTGGTAGAGGACATACCTTGACAAGAGGTCTTTGAAATACTCCTCTGGCCGTCTTAATTGTTACAACCCTAACGATACCATCCTTACCGGGATGAGTCTCAGTCACTCTCCCAAGTTTCCATTGAGAAGGAGGGGCTTGATCGTCTTTTATGAGGACCAATGTCCCAATACTTATTTGAGAATTATTTTTCAACCACTTTTGACGAGTGGTAAGTGTGTGAAGATATTCCATGTGCCATCGCTTCCAAAAGCTTTGATGCAGCTTTTGGAGTAACTGCCACCTAGTAAGCCGGTTGTTCGGAACATTAGTCATATCCTCGTCAGGAAGCAAAGAAATAGGCTCCAGCGTTAGAAAATGCCCTGGAGTAAGTGCCGAATAATCGTTTGGATCGGAGCTTATTGGAGAGAGAGGCCGCGAATTCAATAGAGCTTCTATTTGAGTTAATAGCGTGTAAAGTTCTTCGTACGTTAATATTTGTTCGCCTATGACTCTATATAGATGGGTCTTCACAGACTTCACCCCAGCTTCCCATAAACCCCCAAAGTGAGGACTTGATGGTGCGTTGAAGGACCAGGACCAATCTAAATTTTCCTTTGTTGCTGCATCCTTCATAATTTTCGTAAGAATATTATTAGCGCCTAGAAAATTGGAACCACAGTCTGAATTTAACTTAGAACATCTACCTCTTCGTGATATGAAGCGACGTAAAGCCGCAAGAAAAGCCTCTGAAGTCATTTCGGAGCATAATTCTAAATGTATTGCCTTTGTGGCGTAACATATAAAAACGCATATATAGGATTTTTGACTCCTACAGCCTCTATATTTTCCTAGTGAAATTTTAAATGGGCCGCAAAAGTCTACCCCAACAATCGAAAATGGTTTAATTTGCGAAATTCTAGTCGGCGGAAGGTTTCCCATATAAGGTTCTAGGGGTTTTGGATTAATACGAAAA
Organism: Zygogramma bicolorata; assembly: GCA_032362365.1. NCBI lineage: Eukaryota > Metazoa > Arthropoda > Insecta > Coleoptera > Chrysomelidae > Zygogramma > Zygogramma bicolorata. The sequence continues at coordinate 216,855 of JAVJAQ010000588.1, forward strand.
CAATTCATACATTTCGAAATAACGTTATTAATAGCTCGTTTAGGACTCAAGATCCAAAAATTTTGCAATAAAAGAAATTGCAGGGTCTGTAAACCAGGATGTAAATATTCACGGTGAACATCTTCGATTAGCAGTTTGGTGAAGTGGTGTTTTCGATCAAGTAATATAGGGTGCTTCTGGTTGAAATTGAGCTGAGAGTTTACGAGTCTCCCCCCGACCCGTATTATACCTTTATCATCAAGAAAAGGAGCGAGTTTTTGTAAGTATTTAGGGAGATATTTTCCTTCTTTAATTTTCTCGATTTCTTCTGAAAATACACAAGTTTGTACATATTTAATAAGGATGAAAAGTGAATTTTTTATTTCTGAGAGTTTCAAATTACCGGTTTTACGCTCTTTGGGAAATCGAATATTGAATGTAAATCTAACACAGTATGCTAATATTCGTTTTATCTTGGACAGCGAAGAAAATTTGTGCAATAGTTCAAACAAACATGAATCATCAAAATTCGTTATGAGGACATTTTTTCGAGCTTCTAAAAATATTTCTCGAGGACTCTCCAGGCGATTGGCAGTTGGCCATTCAGACTTAGGCATTCCCAGCCAGTACGGACCCTTCCACCAAAGTTTATCGTTAAGCAAATCTAGTGGCAATTTACCTCTAGATGCGGGGTCAGCGGGATTTTCCTTTGAAGCCACGTGATACCAACAGGATGGAGGTATTTTGTCTTGAATGTGACTCACCCTATTAGACACGAAAGTTTGCCATTTTTGAGGTGCTGATTTAATCCAAGCTAGAGCTATCATTGAATCCGTCCAGGCATAAATTTCACCGATTTTTAATTTAGACGAAAATATATTCAAAACTGCGTTCAATAAATTTGATAATAGTACGGCAGCACACAGTTCTAATCTAGGGAGCGAAATTTTCTTTAGCGGTGCGACCTTTGACTTTCCACATATAAGATAAACCTTATAACCATCTTGGGTGGGTGTCCGAAGATATATTACAGCGGCGTAACCTTTTTCTGAGCTATCACAAAAGCCGAAAATATCATGCGAAATTGAAGCGGATAGTTCTATAAAACGCGGGATGTTCAAACTACTAAGGAAAGGTAGTTCCCTTTTGTACTGGGACCACATTTTCAAAACATTGTCAGGTGGGGTTGCATCCCACTCCAGGCCTAGACTCCATAAAACTTGAATTAAACTTTTGGCCCAGAAGGTTAATGGGCTCAAAAAACCCTGAGGATCGAATATATGCGCCAATTCACTCAAAATAGTTCTTTTTGAGCAAGGTTTCTCTAAGCACGTTACTTGATATGAGAAAGAATCCGCAGTAGGGATCCATCGAAGTCCAAGAATTTTCAAGGAGGTACTATTGTTACTATTTTCTGAAAATGATAATGGCGATAATACGCGGTCCGCTTCAGGAATACCGGATAATAATTCGGGACTATTACTCGCCCATTTGCGCAACTGGAAACCTCCCAACTTCAGCAAAGCAACAAGTTCGCGTTGAAGTATTTTAATTTCATGCAAGTTGGGACACCCTGTTATAATATCGTCAACATAAATATCTTTGAGTAGAATTTCGGCGGCGACAGGATATTTTGCATGCTCATCCATAGCTAGCTGTTGCAATGCACGAATGGCTAGGAAAGGACTAGAGCAAATTCCGAAAACCAAAGTGTTCAGTGTATAATCTTGAATTGCATCATTTTCGCTAAATCGCCAAATAATTCGTTGATAATCTCTATGTGAATCGTGCACTAGAATCTGACGAAACATATGTTTTACATCACAGGTCATGACATATTTATGCAAACGAAAATTCAATAAAAGAGTAAAAATGTCCGACTGTAACTTAGGTCCCGGGAGTAATGTTTCATTGAGAGAGATGTTTTGAGGCGTTTTGACAGAAGCATCAAATACAACCCGGAGCTTCGTAGTGTTACTATCCGGACGCAGAACGCAATGATGCGGAAGGTAAAATGTTTTTGAAGTGTCTCTAGGGTTACCTGCGATTTCCATATGGCCCAATTCTAAATATTCCCTCATAATTTTACAATAATTTTCACGTAGAACGGAATCTGTGCGCAAGCGTTTTTCCAAGGAGTAAAATCTGCGTAAGGCAATCGCCCGAGAATCTGTGAAACTTGGTAGCGGTATTCTAAACGGTAAATGAACTACATACCTTCCCGATTTCTCTCGATAATGATTCTGAACAAAAGCCCTTTCACATTCTTCTTCTTCTATAGAAAATTTTCGAGCATCTGGTATGTCTTCTAGTTCCCAAAATTTTTTCAAAACTAAATCGAGTGAGTTTTCGGGAGATATTGAAGCAAAAAATGCGTTCACACAAGCGGAAGCTCTATAACGCATGCGCCCTAGTAGTATCCAACCTAGCGAAGTTTCGATAGCAGTTGGTTGTTCTTTACATCCTTCGACTTTACCGTTTCTGAGAATTTGTGCGAAAACTTCGGCACCAACCAACATATCTATTGGATTCGAAACATTAAAATTAGAATCAGCTAGGGGTAATTTCAAAATATTGCTCCAATGTTTGATATCAAAAGTGAATCCAGGCATATTTGTACATACTTTAGGCAAAATAATTGCGTCTAACGTTACAGAAAATGATTCATGAATTCGTGATCGCAAAGTGCATGTTGTTCCTTTTGAAACCTTAGATGATAAATCACCTATGCCATTGAGAGGTATATTTACATCAAAACTGTTCAAACCTAACCTCAAAAAACAGTGTTCGGTAATTATATTGGCTTGACTACCACTATCTATTAAAATGCGAATCGGGAAAAAAATTCCACTACTATCCATTATATCTACGACAGCTGTTGATAGCAGAACAGTCGAGCAAGAGGATAAAATGCCAGCATTACAATTGAATTGGGAAATTTCTTGTACATTACTTGATTCTCCCGTAAAATTTGAATTTGGATTCTGTATTGCTGATACGTTATTGCGATCTATATGTAGGATAGAATTATGTTTCTTTCCACAGTATCTACAGGAAGAAAATGAACGACAAGATGATGTAATATGACAGGAAGAAAGGCAGTTAGTACAAAGTCGCTTTTGCTTAACAAACTCGTATTTTTCCTTCTGCGATTTGTTCATAAAGGTAGGACATCTATATAATGCATGGTCGGATTTACAGAAAATACATTGTGCATTTTTACTTTCTCTATTTAAGGTCTGAGAAGTACTCGAAAGGAATGTCGAATGAGCGTTACTGCGAGAATTTCCAGAATGTCTAGGATTAGGAGTGTGGGATTTTTTGTTTATGTTCCCTGACGAGGATATTGAAGCAGCAGACTTCAAAGCTGAGCACTGTTTATTCAAAAAAATTGATAAGTCTTTGAAGCTAGGAATATCTTCATTCACATTGTCTATTTTGCGATGCAATTCATACCTGGTTACTGTCGAATTGTCTAATTTTTTAATGAGCGTCTGAAATAAGATGAAATCCCATGCGTCAATGTCGAAATTTAAATTTTTTAGCGCTTGAATATTTTCATTGTAAATATCCAGAAGTTGACTCAATGCTTGCGGAGAATCATTGGGCAACTTAGGATAGTCGTGAATCTCATCCCAATAAGCTGTGGCCAATGCTCTTTTGTTTTGATACCTTTTAACCAGTGTGTCAAAAGCGATCTGGTAATTAGCATCAGTGTTTGGCAATGTGTCAATCAGAGTTAATGGTTCACCTTCCACTAGTGTGAGCAGATAATTGAATTTTTCTGCGTTAGATAAACTCGAATTATAATGAAAAGTATTCTTGAACAACTCATAGAACCTCGGCCAAGCCGTTTGGGAGCCATCAAAGACAGGAATTTTTATTTTTGGCAGTTTGACATTGTGATGAGTTGATTCATTTTGGGTTCCACTTGAATCTAGGCGAGTATTATTGCAATCTGCGGTATTACTAAACAATTCATGATAAATCACGCGAATTTCAAAAACAGTATTATCAAATTCCTTTCTTATTCTGCTCTCACTGGAGAAGTCTTTCTCTTCATTGGAAGCTAAACAATTAATGACTCCAGAGTGATGTTTATCGAATTGTTCAAGAATTTGATTGAGGTGTTCATAACGACATTTGAAATGAACGTAATACGTACTATCAGTTTTAGCGTGTTCTGCTACTTCTAAAAGATCATTCAACCTTTCTATTGCAGTTTCTCGCGAAGCTGTCGCTTGACGAAGTTTCGACATTTCCTCAATATATTTAAAATGATCAGCTGTGGAGTGTGAATGACCTCTACGATAAAAGGTATTTGAGAGCGAAAGCAAGTGACAAAAAAAAATGCGACAAAAAAGACGGCCGACTGAAAAGATATGCGACTAAATTGAGGTATAGGATAAATAATTTAATTTATATTGCGGTACAAATTGAATAATGAAAAAATTGGCAAGTAACAATCCGGCTCGAAGGACCAAAATGTTCGTTTTAGAGCGTGGACTGTATGTGGTTTTTGAACAATTGAAAACTGATAGCGATAATCGGCAAAAATATATATTTGAGCGGCTTACCAACTCTGTTGTGTTGCGTCTCCTGGGCCGGCCGGCAATTGGGTTTTTCTTGTTCACGACAACAGCACTAGTTTTACTTCCGCGAAGATCGTAATGCAACTTTTACTGCGAACTAAGAACTATGTCTGACAAAAATTAAATTATTAAAAAAGAATGTGTTCACTCTCGAGCGGTTCTGATGAGTCTCTCTGGTTTTTTCGCCATCTCCCCAGATGGCGGTAGCAGTCGGTGCCACTTGAATATATTTCTGCCTCTCAGAATCGCGGGAAAATTCAAATTAACAAAAATAAGTAATAGAATCGAACATAAAGTTGAACACAAATTTGGCGCGTTTTGGTGTTTTTTTTAACCTCACATATCCAGTCCCGATAAATTCCCTATCCTTTTACAAAAACATCAGAATTGGCAACAGCGTGTTCCATGGATCGAGTGATCACGAAAATCAATAGAAATTTTTGATAACCAGGTTTGTCTGAAACAATATCGCAACATCAGAAACACCAGTATATAGACATCTCAATTTCATTGCATACATATTTCACCGTTATTATTTTCCATTTAATATTGATCTGGGGCCCGATTCTCGAGACTGTACGTATCGTCCAGAATAACGTAGAGCGATATGAAATGTGTGTGCTGAACTGCGATAGAACATCACGAGCGTATACGTTCAGCTCTCGAGAATCGAGCCCCTGGGGTCTGTTTGATTTATTCGAGCTGTCATTTTCCAATACCAAAACATCGAAGTGGCTACTAAGCCGCTACCGTTGTCAAAGTATCTGTCATAACGGTTACAGAAGTGACACTCCGAATTAAGGGATTAAATTTTGTTCGATACTTCACTATTTAAGTTAAATTGGGCTGATTTTAGGTTTTTATGTGTATATATTCGATCCACCGATTATAATAACCACCGCGAAGTAATTCAGTGTACCGTGGAATTAGCTGCTTCCTCGGCCTGTTTATCATCGGACGACAGGAGGTGATTTCACCGTTGATCGGTACAAAGATTTCCGTATTATTACGCTAAATATCTCGTTCAAAACGCATATTTATCATCTGAGGTTTGAACGAGTAGGGTTTGTTTCCCGCTATAGGAGTTTGAGTAGAAGGTTGCGAAATCGCCGGTGGACGAATTTTTTTTTATAATTGATCTAACTTTCACTAGAATCTATCACCCACCTATTCTTACAACCACCGCGAATTCATTCAATGTACCGTGGAATTAGCTCCCTCGGCCTGTTTATCATCGGACGACTGGAGGTGATTTCACCGTTGATCGGTACACAGATTTCCGTATTGTTGCTAAATATCTCGTTCAAAACGCATGTTTATCATCTGAGGTTTGAACGAGTGTTGCTGGACCGTAAATTTTCAAAGAAGGTTGTAAAAGTTCCTGTGGGTGAAACAACGTGTTGAATTCTTTTGATTTACCTACTTTTACATCCACCAATTTTATTTCAACCACCGGGAATTTATTCACTGTACCGTGGAATAGGCTCCCTCGGCCTGGTTATCACCGGACGACAGGAGGCGATTTCACCGTTGATCGGTACAGAGTTTTCCGCATTTTCACCTTAAATATCTCGTTCAAAACGCATGTTTATCATCTGATGTTTGAACGAGCAGTCTTGAATATGTTGATTTTCGAAGAAGGTTGTAAAACTATTTGTGGATGAAACGCCGTTGATTTTTTTTTTCATTTCTATTAGTTCTCTATCCGCCGTTTTCATTTTCAAACCAACGCGAGTTCACTCGTACCGTGGAATTAATAATTCCTGTTTCAATATCCAATCTTCACGAGTTGGCTAAGAAATTTGCATCTGATTTACCTTACTTGGAGTTGCGCTCGTTCGGATTCTCGTGCGGAAAATACTGTTTTTCCGAATGGATCGGCACAATATTTGAAGTTATAGATTAATTTGTATTCTTGGCATATCGCTATATTTCACGTTACTACCAGCATCGCTCACTCAGTTCGAGGGTATTGATTTGACATTTCCTATGTTATTAATTCCTTATTGCTAGAGGTGTCTTGTGGACATTTACTTATTTTTTTTTGTCAGAGTTTGGTACCGCAGCAAAGTGTTTGGTTTGAGATTCGAAATATCTGCTTATCATAATTATAGGTTTTATTCTGTTACTTTCTCTGATAGTGAGTATTAAAATTTTTATTCTCGGTATTTTTCTACCTACTGTATATGTACGATTAAAAACCGAAATCTCAATAAAACACCGTTCTGTTTCACCTTAGATTTTTTTTCTTTTATATTTATTTCTCTCGGAAACTTTCCACATTTCAGGAAGTGTATTGAGAGGTGATATATTAGTGCAATTTCAATTTGTTCTGCAGCCGGTAACCCTGTGTGTGGCAGAGGGTGTAATTAAAGCCTAAACCCCCGGCTAAAGTCTTTCTAGGTCATATCATCAGACCCCTGGGATACCGTATCTCCATCTGCTGCCACCCTGGGCCCCCCTATCGACTTGTGAGGGAGCACGTGGAGCATACCACACCAAAAACTGGCGCCCGAGATTTTCTCTGGAATTGTAGTCTGTTTTTGAGTAAAGGCAGAACCAATTTCCGGGAAACCGACTGCGCTAAGTAGTAACGCCCGCCGACCCCCCGAAATAGCGTTACAGTGTCATATATTATATTATCGATTCTTTTATCTACAGAAGTCTACCACAAAGTGTATGAAAATGTCTGTATTATAAATTCAATATTTTTTTAACGTATCTACTTGCTGACTTGCTACAAATATACTTCATGTGTATAACGTAGTGAATAAATTTTTCTATTCTATTCTATTGGGTGATTTCAATGTACATAATTTTCCATGGCTTAAATTCTCGAATAGAACAGATGGAAGAGGACGACAGGCAGAGGCATTTGCTATTACTAATGATCTGGAACAACTCATCGATCAACCCACTCGTATTCCTGACGAATAACCATTTTGCCAATATACTGGACTTGTTGCTTACTGCTCATCCTGATATTTATCAGATCAAAATTCACTCCCCCTTGGGTAACTCTGATCACACTTTGATTTTAACAACTTGTTCGTATTTGGCTCCAATGAGTGGTAAGTTACCCGCACGTCGTGTCTGGCATTACAAATCAGCAGACTGGGACGGTCTTCGAATTTTTTTCTCTGATTTTTCTTGAAGAAGAGTTTGTTTTTCATCTGGTGATCCCACTCTATGTGCCAAAGAAATATCTGATACCATTATTCTGGGAATGGAAACATTCATTCCAAGTAGTACAAAGAGACCACAGTCTGAGAAACCATGATTCAATGAAAGCTGCTCTGAGGCTGTCACATCTAAACAAGCAACATTCAATCGCTGGCGCCAAGACCCCAGTTTGGAGACGAGATATGAGTATGTTAACGCAAGAAATAGGTGTAGTGCAACAATTGAAGCTGTTAAAGGAGCACATAGTCAGAAAATTTGTTAAAAACTTGTTGAATGTCCAAACGGCACCAAAACATTCATTTGGCTTCTCGATTCTATTCAGAGAAAGGCAATTCGTCCTGTTGGTGACTCTTCACACACAGACTCGCTCACTTCATTGGAACATCGTAGAAGGGTTGGAAACTTGTCTCTCTTCTATAGATACTTTCACGGTCGATGCTCTTCCGTATTGTTATCAATCGTTTCCCCCTAGGCAATATCTACACGGATGACTCGACGAGTACAGAATTCCCACCCCTTTGTTGTGAATTTGGAAACCTGTCGAACCACTATTGCTCAGGGATCTTTTTTCAATAAAACAGCTGAGCTTTGGAACTCCTTGCCAAAAGAGGTTTTTCCTGAGGCTTACAAACTTTAGAAATTCAAAGTAAATGTTAATTCATATTTCCTGTCCCTTGATTCACGCGGTGTTCTCTGAACATTACAGGGCTTCCCTTTCGTGTGAATCTGCATATTAAAAAAAAAAGACTATGGAAAATCTGGGTATCAATTCATAATGGAAGAAACAACCATGTTTAATATTGTTAAATTCAAATTTTAATTGAAAAAATCCTCTATTTCTTCTTGAAAAAATTCATTAAAGTCGGCTGATTCTGTCTGTTTTTTTTATCCTTCTTATCTTGGGTAGATTTTCCAACGGAACTATTTATTTCTGATGAATCACTCTTTTTTTGAACAGATGACCTCATTTCTACTATTCCTTCACTGTCTTTTATTTCAATTTCGTCAGATGATGTTTCATAAATATACTCGGTCTTTGTCACTGTAAATGAATCATTAGTTAGTTCATGAATTTAATGAAAAATCTGATCACATACCTATGAATCCCTCCTCATCCTGATATGTTTTATCAATTGCTCTCCTTTTTCTGTTTTTCAGTCCTTGCGAATTCTTCATAGGTGACAATACCCGATCTGGCTCGTCATCAGATTTATCTATTATATCTTCATCAGCGATCTTCTCGAACATATCTATAGTGAAAATGAACAGATAATTGTCATTAACATATGAAAACCAAAGAAGAGCTAAGAATTCGAGGTGGTTTTGGATTGCTATTAAAAGTTCTTATTGTGGATATTATTATTGCAAGAAACAACTTAACTATCAGTTATACCGAGTGTCCCAGAATTTAATCAACAATTTCAAGGTTGGGTTTGAAAGCATGTACCTATTCATTTTTTACATTTTTTGAAAATATTTAGAAAAACGCAAATAAGTAGAGAAAGCCTGAGAATGAATAACATGAATAAAAATCGCATAAACTTCTACTGAAGTTGACGAATATTGAAGAACCCTATATGAATATGAATGATTCCCAGACATGCTACTTTGGTGTTCTCTGGGCCACCTCGCTGAATAACTTTGAGATCTGTGAAAAGACAGCTCAATGACAGCCCTATCTATAAAACTGTCAGATATCCACAGTTGTAAGACATTGAAAAAATCTCATGTTGGCTTGTGAAACATAAGCTAACGTTGAATTCTCTGAAAAATCTTCCTTTATGTTCATAACAAAAAGAACTAGTTCAATCAATTTGAAAGACCCCATTTATTTCAGAAACACGAATATCAATTATTCTCCTATTTTAAAATTTCTTGGTTTGTATATCGATAAAAATTTATCGTGGTTAAAACACATTGAAATATTAAGAAAACAAATATCACCTATAATCGGTATTTTATTTAAAATTAGGAAATGTTTGCCGTTAAGATATCTGAAATTAATTTACTATTCTTTAGTGTTTTCCAAACTCCAGTATTTGGTTTCTGTTTGGGGATCGGCAAAAAAAATGTGATCAGACCGTTAAAAACACAACAAAACAAAATTGTCAAGTTTATATTCAAATTAGACTACCAGGAACCTACAGTCAACTTATACAAACCGAAACGACTTCTAGATATTTCCTCCCTTCATAAACTTAAAATTTGAACTGTCATTCACCAAATTAAAAATAACTTCAAACACTCTAACTTGGTTTTCAAACCTGTTAGTAACCATCATGACCATTCTACTACAGTCAACTTATACAAACTGTGGAGCGATTTGTTGAAGAATAATAGGCATCAAATGCTCTCCACTGCCTCAATTGTTTTGTTGGAACCTGCAATAATTTTTTGTCTAGACCAAAAAGAATCAGTCTATGCATTTGGGGGGAAAGCTAATTGTGCTAATTGTTGGTGGAAAATGTTGAGTTGGGTGACAGAAACAATCAATTTTCCCACCAACCAAACCCTTGTGCATTTTTTCTGTGGCACGTTTTAGCTTCCTAAAATCATTTTTTCGTGATCATTCCGTAAAAATGAACTCATAGGGAGAAAAAAATTGGTCCGAAATTGTTCCTCGTAAAATTCTAAATTGGATGGACTACTTGAAAGTTACTCTAGGCCTCATCTTCAGTCGACAATCTTTGTGAGAGATGAGCAGTTTCGTAGTTTTCGCATATATAAACACCACCAACGAACAAGGAAGTAACTTGTTCGTCTGTTACACTATATTGATCCCGAGTGTACAAGGAATTGAACTGTATGATTGAAGTCAGTCTACGAGGTATACATCCCAGAGATGTAGATGTAGAATAAAGAAGTGATTTTATTAATAATTTCTTATTCGTCCGTATTAACATAGTATTTTGAGTTACGACAAACACTCTCGAAAAGAGTCCTCAACCGTTATAAAGACTCACGAGGCAAAAACCGTGAACGGTAGGAGGAATGAATGAATGAGGTTCTAAGAGTGATGCGTAGCAACTATTTTTTACTATTTAAGTGGTAGAGGGTAGAGCTTATAGGAAGAGAATACCAAGAAATCTGGTGATAAACAGTGGCTACAATATTAGCTGCAGTGATTAGTTTTTCGTGGGTCAAAAATATTACTGGAGTACTGAAAAATGCATTTTTTACAGCTAATAAAAAAAATCTTTTCGTTTCATTTTTGTTTTCAGATACTATAAACAAAATTTCGTTTTTGAAGATTTTTGTACTGAGGCAAATAACGTGAACTGTCGGCCGAAGGTTTATATGGTAATATTCGTGCAGGCTGATGATAGATGACAACATTGTAATGTTCTCTTTATAGGCATAATAAAATGTTTATTAACTAAAAATCTTATATTAGCTTGACTTGTAACTAAGAAACAACTAATAATGAAATCTTTGACATCAATTTTCACCCAATTCTAGACGTCGGAATTACTTGAAGTTTGGCAGGTGTTCTTGATTCCGGTGACAATGCATCACGAAATTTTTGTGAGAGAAAAAACATACAAAATGGCGGCTCAAATATTGCGGATGTTTTTTAATTATGATCTGATTCGATTCAAAATTGGTGTCTAGGGGTTTTCTGTGTCAGAAATTGAGATTAATTCTTCAAAATTTAAAACTTCAAAATGGTGGACGAGTTTCGTAATCATAATTGGATTCTATTCAAAATTGGTATCTAGAGGTTTTCAGAGTCCAAAAAAAAAATTCGGAAATTCAAAATGGCAGTTCCACGAGCGGACAAGTTTCGTAATTATCATCCGATTCCAATCAAAATTGGTATCTGGGGATTTCCTGGGTCGAAGACTATGATTCTCCAGTAGAAATTGAAAGAATCAAAATGAAGGTTTTGAGAAATTCGTAAAATTTACAAAATACATTTAAAATCAATCACAAGATGATGTCAAGACTGCAAAGTAGAAAATGAATATTATAAAAAAAACTTTTTGAAAAACACGCTTACATTCAAATGCACTAAAAAATTAAAAATAAATATTCCTGGTTATTCAAAAGTAAAGAGTATGAGTAAAAGCGTGGAGAGCTCAACCATCATTACACGAAATTACTTAATAGTTTCCGCTCTTACCCATACTCATCATTTTTTAATAACCAGGAATAAAATTATTTTTCCTTTTTAGTGCATTCAAATATAAGCGTGTTTTTCAAAAAGTTTTTTCATAAAATTAATTTTCGTGTTATTTGCAAAATATATAATAAATTGATCGGTTGAAGATGACAGGCGAGATTTTGATTAACGATTCGATGCTATTCCAAATTGGTATATTGATGTTTTTGGGGTGAAGAATCTAATTTATTTGTCTTCATTCAGACTAGCGGCTGTAAGATGGCGAGCATGTTGTATGATTGATAATTCAGTTCTATTTAAAATTGGTATGCAGTGGTTTTTGGGGTCGAGGATCATATAATATTTTTTCCAAAATGATATATATTGCGAGATGTGTTAGATGAGATCCGATTTGAAATATATACAAAATACAAGATGGCCACTCCCCTATGGCGAACGAGTTTTTGTGATATAGAGCTTTTTAGGATTAATGATTTTTATTTGTAAAATTTTGAATTGGAGATGACGTCTCCAAAACGGATCGATATAAACATCCATCAATACCTATATTCCTGATACTAGCATCATTTTGGATAGTGCCGTAATTAAGGATCGACTTTCTAAACTAACCTTACAGTATTAAAATTTCACCGTTTTATCTTATAGGTTGTTTCCTGTACAATAATTGGGTGGGTGACTATTTTAAACTGTCCTAGATAGTATTTATTGCGAACCCGAATACGGCTCATATTGATGATTATCGATTCGAGACGTTGAAGTGCGATCCCGCTGAGATAATCTACCCTAAAAGCAGCGATCTGCGATGACATGACCCGCACCAAATCCACGCAGGGCATAATATGATCTATTCCACAATTCGGTTTGGGATTTTGAATTAGTCTTGGAATTTCCATAAGACTGTTAGGTGCTTCTTGTGTCTGAATTACTTGAACAAGTGCTCTTGCTGTGTTTTTGGAACATCCATATTGGACAAGTGCATCTTGTGTTTGATTTCATAAGTGCTCTCTGAATTATGTTTTCATTTCGAAGCTCTTTCTGTACGTGGAAAATGCCTCGATATGTCAATAAATACCCCAAGAGGAACAAAAATGCAAAAGCTGCCAGACTGCATTGGAAACTAAATAATGAAGATGGTATAAGGTAATAAATTACAATAAAGAAAGATTGATGAGATAAACAGTGTTGATGATATCTTCTGTAGAAACTTCAGTAACTGAAAGAGGGTAATCTAAATCTAGTCAAGATAGTATATTTCTATATATACCGACCCCGAGGGACGCATCGAGGGGTATGCTGACACCGAGGGACACATCGAGGGATTTGCTGACATCAAAGGACACATCGAGGGATATGCCGACGCCGAGGGATATTGCTAATTCAGCCACTGAGGACTCATTGTGAGTACCACACATTTTACTCAGTAATTTATTAGTGTACTCAATCTTTCATAGTGATATTTCGTATTTTTAAGATTGGCTCATATATGGAGTTTTTCAAAGTTATAAGAATATGACTAGAATTAGTAAAATTAACACAATAGTTGAGGGATCCATAAATTGAATGATTAAACACTTGTTTTCCTTGTGAAGCTATCACTTTATTAGCATTCAGTATAATACAACAAACATTTTCAAGTTTTTTTTGGAAGGAGAATTATTTCATCTAATGCAAATCATTTGTATTATTTCTATAAGACATGGACCCCTGTCGATATAGGTATCTCCCAAATTTTGGATTAAAATAACAAAGTTGCTTGTTCCAGTCTAATGAACGATGAGAATGGAACCTTTGGTGTAAAAGTTGAAACTTCTCCTAGAGATCAATTACCCTAACACCAAAATGATATTTTTTGCACTCGACGCGCATTTCGCTAACGAGGTTAGCATCTTCAGGAATAGAAAATTGATACTGATCAATTCGATAGTAGTTGATCTCTAGGAAAAGTTTTGTTCCAGTCTACTTTTATGTCATTATAATTCAATGGTTTTGTTGTAGGAATGTGAAAGAGGAATCTGATTGGGAGGCAGATAACCTCATGAAAAGGTGAATTCAGCATTATTTTATAATGTATGTATTCAAGCTGGTTCAATCGTAAACAAACACCGTTTCATTATAGTCCTGGCTGGTGCGATAAAAAATATGAAATGGATATTCAGATTGAACAACTACCAGGTTTCATAACTCTTGATGAATACGAAAGGTTAGTACAGTGGTAGAACAGTTCTTTTTGATGTTAGACTGCGAAATGCTTCGCAATCGAGTATGAAACAACATTTTCTTCCGTTATTTGATGTCAGAATATTATAGTCAACGGTAGCTGATCATTCAAAACTATTCTATAGGAGTTATTTCATGCATGCATTTTACATAGGCAATTTTTTTCTTCCGAATTCAAGCACACCAACTTAGGTACCGTTGAAGTTGAGCCAAAAGAAGAATTTACCACAAAAGGAAATCGCATTGTAGAATTAGGATATATTTTAAACTGGGCAATAACTTTGCAATATGATCACTCTTAGATATGTACAACTGGAAATCTGAGTGTGAAAGAAGAGATCAGGAGGGGCCAAGGATTGATCAGCACTGTCGTATCTAAATGTAATCTGTGTTCTCGAGAGTACTGTTTTAACACAGAAGATCCTAATAAACAAGAGTCGGTTACACACACTGGCGCAGTATATGGGGGAAGTACTTATTCCCATATGTCAGAATTCTTAAGGTTGCATGGATGTACAATGCCAATAAGTATATTCTATAATATTGAAAATGATCTAAGAAAGGTAGGTCGGTGTTGAAAAAAATTTATATTGACTGACATACATTCCCAGATTGCACGAATAGGTGAAAAGGACTGAAACAATTTGTGTCGTAATTTCACTTTCAAAAAATCAATTAAATCTTGCAAATTCATAAAAATTACATTTATTATTCAAAGGAAAAAAGTGATGGATCTTACTTTTGAAATTTGGATTTTTGAATTAGTAAGTTTTTATAGTGGTTATTGGCGTCTAAATGTAATTTATTACTATTTTTTTGTAAGTATTTGATTTTTCTAAACTGATTTTAAAGCATAAATTACTTATTTACAGGCAGGGATGAACCGTAGAAGATGAAATTTCAACTAAAAATTATTTAATTCATTTCAAAATATACAGAATGTATACTATTCATTTGAGTTCGTAATAAATTTTGTTCAATATGTGCCAAAGCTGAAAATTTGGGATTAACACCAAAGAAACATATTTGTTTTAAAAACTGGGACCGATCAGCCCCTTTGGTGTGTTATATTTCAAACAATGTTTCCATTTATATGATAAATTCTTTTTCACTTGTAGGTAACACATTTCAAGGATTTGGATGAATTATTACTGATATTATTTTATTTATTATTGACATTCAATATAAATATTGTAATCACATTATTGTTCTCAATTTCATTATGTTTATCTGTGAAGTATAATATATTTTTACTGTCATTATTGTTGAGGTGATGAGATTTTCAGTTTGTAAAATGCCAGCAATACTTTCATGAGATGGTAGAAGGGGGCCAGTTGAGTTGCCAATAAGATGAGCACGTCTCAATTTTTTCGTTAATATTTTTGGGGGAAACTTGATTTTGACTACTCATGTAATTAAAGGTGTTTTCAAGATTTTTCAATAACTCATTGGCGTGAAAGTTTTTGAGGAAGCCTAATTGTGGTTATTTTGATTATTGTCAATATGTATTTGTGATGTGTAATTTATAATAAATTGAAATTGAGACAGTTGTCCCGTCATCTCTCAATAATAATTATTGTTGTTATTCATTGAAACCATTTTTTATCATGAATAAAAAGCTAGTTGTCACTTTTTATGACTCTTGTTGAATTTTTGGCATTGCTATTAATGAATATTGTTATTAAATCATCTTTTGAACAATTCGTTCAGGCCAGTCTCAAACTACCTACACAGTAGGTTTTGGCTGGCACCTGTCAGGAAACAACTACCCCCTGGCTAATACCACGAAGGGCATTGCATTATATCCGACCGGTGCCAGTGCAGGTTTTTTCACAGAAGAGGATCCTGCGTTTGCTTTTGGCGTAACAGATGAAAGAATTGATTTCCAATTATTGGGACGGACACACTAGCAGGCCGGTTTCAGACTATTTGGCCACTCGTTGGTACAAGGCAGTGCCATCATCGACATAAAGTTGATGACTTCCCATAATTGAAAATGAAACATCTTTCATAGTATCAAGCCTCGACCAAATCTGATGCGAACAACACGAAGTCATTGGACCATCCTATGGAGAAGGCATTCTAAAAACAAACCGAATTTGGCCATTCTTCCTGCGAGGAAAACGTAAAAACATTCGACATAGTCGAATTTCTTCGAAACAATGTGTTGTGAAAAAAATGCAAAAACACGTCGATTTTTATTCGAAGGGGGACATCTTCCTATCATAATCAAATCTGTTACACCTCCCCCCCTTGGTCTTTGTCATCCATACAATTTGAAAAGGGAAAATAGTAAGTTTGATAAATCTTTGAAAGTTATTTCATTTGCAAGCTAACTTGATATATATTCAGTGACAATACAAATTTGGTCCGATTCGATTCAAAATTTATATTTGGTGGTTTTCAGGGTCGGAAATTAAGATTTGTTTGTCATTGCAAATAAAAAAAGATGGTGGTTTTGGAAATCCTCAAATTAGAATATATGGTAGTTTTCTTTGGTTCATATTATTAATTTCTGAGATTTTTTCGTTCCAGAGGCTAGTAAAATAAAATTCTTGTCCTGTTTGTCATAGTTATGTCATTACTGATAGTAGAAAAAATCAGACTTCTCACATATTGGCAACGAACACCAAAACTGTAAGGATTTTCTTTGAGTTGTGGTCTCAAACTATGTAATTTTTTTAAAAGGCAATTGAAGGATCGTTGATTGGAAAAAGAAATTTTCAGTATTTCAGTGTGAGAGCTTTTCCCCCCCATTTACTCGATATAGCTCTGGATATTAATTTTTCAATAAACTGAGTTTTATTGTTGTACTGTTGAAATGTTTCAATACCGCAATAAATTTATTCAATTCACACGGATCTTCGCTAAATATATCTAAAAATATTCTCAATTGTTAATAATTTATTTCAGCCATGATCAGAATTCAAGTCCAAAGACGACAAACTTTCACTCAAACTGTCTTAGTCTAAATTTGGATTAATATCAAAAGTATTTCGTAATATTTGAAGCTGATGTCTAGTAGTAGGAGAGCCCACAACGCTAAATCGGGATTTACTCGAGCGTCATAAAGACCTATTGGGTTGCGAAGCTCAGATGATACGAAGAAAGAAATGTTATGTAATTTATACCTTTTCATCGGTGGGGGGAGCGGCTATAGATTTTCAAAAATGTAAAAAAAAACTGCTGCATGGACATACTCGAGCGTGTCAGATATTGATATCATCTATGTCCTACATATTTTTAAAAATGTACGTATGTTAATCTGATTGTTTCTACGGTGGGGTCGTACGTAAGGGTTGAAAATGAAAAAAAAATCTCGAGCGCGTCAGATTTTCTGATGTTAAGTGAACCTTAAAAAAGCTCTTATATAATAATCTGACGGTTTGGATGTGACGCAGACTCGCGGCCGTTATTAGGATGTGACGCAGACTCGCGGCCGTTATTAGGATGTGAAAAAAAAATCGTCATTTTGAAATACACAAGCGCGTCAGATTAGGATATATATGGTTCATCTTTTCGCCCTAGACGTTACAGTCTCATAATCTGACGATTATCTGGAGAGATTCGCTTATTCTGCCAATTTGATTTTTTTTTCAAATCATTGAACTTGAGTAATTGAAAATCTCAGGAAAAAGCGTGCAAATGAAAAAAGTGTATGTTTTTTTTAGTAGAATACTTGTATTTATAAGAAAATAATTATAAGATAGAATTTTTGAAATTTTAAAACGTAAACAATATTATGCCACCAACGAGTCTATGTGATCAACTGTCATGGCATCGTGGCAACAGAAATCAGAGTGGGGACGGAGTGAGAGAGCAATAGATAGAGAAACAGTGGGAGAGAAATAGAAACGCGGAGAGGGGTATATAGGCTTCACGTAGCTGCACGCATAAAACTTTATCGATGTTTTTTTTTTATTTCGGCTTGTGGAAATCGTCAGATTATATATTTTTTGCAATTCGTGAATTATTCCCTTCAAAATAAAAATAAAATCAGCCACGCTCGAGAATGTCGAGATGACGTTTTTTTTTACAACCTTGTAGCCCTCCTCCTTTTTTAAGTCATTCTCGAATTGTCAGATTAGTGGAATGAATATACACGTTTCAGGATGTAACTAGTTCACCCTACCTTAATCTGACGCGCCCGAGAATTTCAGATGATCAATTTTTTTTACTGATCTGATCCTTCAAAGTCCGTCAAAATTCAAAGCTTGCACATCATGCTTGATGAAAAATAATGGGTTTCTATTGGTTGAAAATCTGTATCGTAATGAAAATCTGTATCGTAATGGATTTCATTATGAAACGAGTTATGAGCATATAAGTGTATTATAATAGTACGGGGGCAGATAATAGTATATTATGCAACGATCGTGTAATGATGGTTATTAATATATGAGCATAAACCGGGATACGAAACGAGCCGAAGGTGAGTTTCGTATGGTTTATGCGAGTGTATTAATAACCATTACATGAGAGTTGCATACGCTATTTTATCTACACCCAATAAATAATGAATAACTAAAAATATTATAATATTAGGTATTTATATACACAATAATAGTAGGTAATCAATCGTATTTCTTTGAAAAATTCTACAGAATTATAATTAATGGTATAACCACGGAAAATACAACAATGAGAAGAAAAAAAATGAAAAAAAGTCTCTGCTGTGGTCTGGAATTGAACCTGGGACGTTTGTGATCACTGCCCGCGCCACTTACCACTCGGCCATAAAAGCTAATTCGATTAGAATGAAAATAAAAACATATGTGTTGCATTTGTCAAATGAAAAATATAATCCTTTCGATTGTATTTTTTTATTGTCTAAGACATCTGTGGAGGAGTCGCTGGTAATTCTTATATATCACTGCTATAAGACATTTTCATTCGATTATCGAAAATTGACTAAATTCTTCAAAAATTCAATACCTACTGATTTTGACTTGACAAACGTCAAAATGCGAAGCTTGCACATCATGCTTGATTGGAAAATAACGGGTTTCTATTGGTTGAAAATCTGTATCGTAATGAAAATCTGTATCGTAATGGATTTCATTAAAACGGGTGGTGAGCATATAAGGGTATTATTAGAGTACGGGTGTAGATAAAAGTAATAATGATGGGAGAATAATTTTTTCGCTTCACTATAAATCTAAGAATAAATAAAGATAACTAAGGATGAATTGGAATAAAATACAATAAGGAACTGTTTAAGAGTCTCACTCTTCTTTTTCTTTTGTTCAGCTTCTTCTCGGATATCCGGTCCAAGAATCAGCCCCATGCAACGCAAGAGAATATTCAGTTATCTTTCCGAAACACTATGGTTCGGTGGTTTGGTCTTGTAGCTCCTGTCGAAAATTTGGTAATCACCAGGGAGAAAGTTGCTTGCTGGCTATACGCTTTCCTACTGACTACGCCAATTACGTTGTGCTTCAGCAGTCTAAGGTTCGTAGACGCACCAGTCTAGTTTTATAACTCTGACTAATTGAACTTCACACAAATAAAAGTTATTCGGATCTTACTATGCGTTTTATTCAACTAGAAAGCTGGTCACAAACCAATTTTTTACAATAACAATTCATGTGCTTATATAGAAACATTATGACATTGGTAAAGGTAAAGAAATAATTTACGAGAAAAGATCGTATTATGCTAGATCATTCTCGAGTAGAATACAGACTCATCAAAAAATAATTATTGGTTAAAATGCTTATGAGATGTTATAGTTGTCAATTTCAGAACAACAGTTATAAACGAATAAGAGATGGAGTTCGACAAGAATACAATGTCAGCAATTACCGGCTTTTATCTATGAATAAACAGGTGAGTCCAGAGTTGGCTCGGGAATAATGTAACTCAGATGACTGTACTAAAATATTTCATTAGCAGCTAATCAATTTAACGCATGGCACTTGAATAATATAGAAATCTTGGAATTATAAATTTGAATTACATTGATAGTTTTCAAACATATTGTCATTTGTTTCTTTAGTTTCCAGCTGTTCAACAAAATTGGGTGAATACGATTGGTAGGTTCTCCTTTACTCAATCGTTCGCTGCTATATTTTGGAGATTAATTGATAACATTGTTTCCGTAGAGTTGATATATGACTGAAAACAGCTGGAATTGTGTTCGGTTATCGTTTTGCTTCTGTAAAGTAGTTGATCATTCTGTTCAATCAATATGACCTACACGCTGAAATATTTTAGACGATGTGGCGTTGTCGCTTCTATTATAAAGTAGCGACTTCTTTGATTTTTCAAATGGAACACCCCGCATATAATATCATATTATGATTCATTATCACTTTGTCAACAAATTCATATACTATTTCCCTACACCTATCTATTACCGTTTAGAAGATATAAATTAATTTCGATATGTTTTTTACCAAACATGAACTTTTATAAATGCTGATAATCTTGAACTCTCTTGCACTAAAAAGATCAAATTTGAAATGGAGTGGAGTGATACTATGAAGATCTTCACTCCGAGTCATATTTTCATTTGCCTCATACAGGGTCTTCTAATAATGCAGATACTTTGATCTCATGAAAAAATAAGTGGAACTCAATTTTTTCAAATGGAACACCCTGTATATTTCAACATTTTTGAGCTCTTCATTCAATTTTAGATTGACTTTGTTCAGATAATACTATTTCCATTTTGAACCGTTTTCGAAATAAACTGTTTCAAACGGAAACTGACGTGGTTCAACATTTCAACATTTTTGAGCTCTACATTCCATTTTAGATTGACTTTGTTCAGATATACTATCTCCATTTTGAACCGTTTTAGAGATAAACTGTTTCAAATGAAAACTGACGAGTTCTTCTTGCTCTTTTTCTTGAATTCATCACTCATTTTGGATATTCAACATTTTTTTATACTGTTTTTCAACTGTCTCAGATCAGTCAATTCGAAATTGGTATGTACGTACCTACCTTAGAAAAAGTTACAATTTGTATACATTGAGGTATTGGTCTCTAACGTACAACAGTGCACATTAATATTTTTCAATAGTGTGCTTTGGAAAAATAAATAAACCAATTATTTAACGTCAGACTTTCGTTGGTGGTTTTGACTGATTGTGATAGCTACCAATTTCAATAGAATAATGTCAACATCATGTTACGGTAATGAAGATTTCTTGAATTTATTATTCATTTATGGTGAGTGCAATAGAATTGCAAGTAGAACTTGCCGAGTATTTCATGAAAGATATCCACAACTTCCGAAGCCGAATAATAATGTGATAAATCGACTACTAAAAAACTGTAGGTTGAATGGAACCTTCCGTCCAAAAATCATTCGTAAAAAGACTAAAGTGGATGATGATGACAATGGTATAACAGTTTTGGGATACTATCGTGCATTTCCAAATGCTTCTCTGCACGAGGCTGAAAGGGAGATAGGTATACCCTACGTGACAATTTGTCGAATTTTTAATAAGCATAAATGGCTTCCGTATAAATTCTACTGAGTCCAACATTTGAAAGAGACTGATCAACCTCGTAGAGTGGAATACTTTGAAAGGTTACTTGTCAAGACTCAAGAGGATGAAGATTTTCTTGACAATATCATATGGACAGAGGAGGCCAAGTTCACAAAAAATGGAATTTTCAATAGACTCAACAGTCATTGGGCGCCAGAAAATCACCATGTTGTCCGCCAAAGGGGTTTTCAAGAAAGATGGCAATTCAAGGTATTTTGTGCCATGACGAATGGGTCAATTTTTTATATCGAATTTTATGATGATAATTTGAATGCATCAAAATATGAAGATTTACTGAGGAATGGAATTCAAATGATTTAAAATAATGGACCAGGAAGAGAACGTGTATGATACCAAATGGATGGTGCTCCACCCCATAATTCTCACTCAGTCAGCGAAGCTTTAACTGAAATCTTCGATGGCAGATGGATTGGAAATAATGGACCTTTTCGTTGGCCTCCTAGAACACCAGATGGCAATCCATTAGATTATTTCGTGTGGGGTTTCATTAAAAATATGGTTTATTCTACTCCAATAACAACAATGGAAGATAAGAAATCGAGCGTTACAACTGCTTTCAATAGTTTGACTCCAGACTTGATCAGAAGCGCTACACATGACAATCTTTCGAAGAGATTACATGTTGGTTTGAGTAGAGGTGGAGATGTGTTTAAACATATTCTGAAATACACTGACGATTAAATAAACTCATCGATTTATGGGTTTATTATTTTCAGTTCGTGTTTCAGCGTTAATAAAACCATTGTTTGAAGCGAAGTTTATTTCGATGGTTGAAGAGTATTTAAATAATTATCTTTTCATTGTATTATCTGTAACTAATTGAGAAACATCAAACGAAATCTGTTTCACAAAGATGAGTGATGAACAAGGAAACCATGTCAATTTCCGTTTGAAACAGTTTATCTCGAAAACGGTTCGAAATCTAAATAGTATTATCTGAACAAAGTCAATCTAAAATTGAATGTAGAGCTCAAAAATGTTGAAATATACAGGGTGTTCCATTTGAAAAAATTGAGTTCCACTCATTGTTCCATGAGATCAAAGTATCTGCATTTTCTGAAGACCCTGTATGAGGCAAATGAAAGTATGACTCGGAGTGAAGATCTTCATAGTATCAATCCACTCCATTTCAAATTTGATCGTTTTAGTGCAAGAGAGTTCAAGATTATCAGCATTTATAAAAGTTCATGTTCGGTAAAAAAAATATCGAAATTAATTTATATCTTCTAAACGGTAATAGATAGGTATAGGGAAATAGTATATGAATTTGTTGACAAAGTGATAATGAATCATAATATGATATTATATACGGGGTGTTCCATTTGAAAAATCAAAGAAGTCGCTACTTTATAGCAGAAGCGACAACGCCTCATCGTCTAAAATATTTTAGGCGTGTAGGTCATATTGATTTATGTATACTGTGAAATTTTCAGGTTGATCCGTTGAATAGTTTGCCAGAAACGGCTAATTAACGCTCATCATGAAAAGCCCTGTATATGAGATGATCCTGTTTACATAGTGGACATGAGTTGGGAGTTTTTGTCTGAGTTAAAAATGATATACTTTTTTCTAGAATGAGCAGAAAATTGGCATTTTTCAGGTGGATACTTGAACTTGCTTTTATCGAATTTACCTTGTGCACTAATATCTAACGCACGATCAAGGGCATCACATTGCCTCCGGAGAAATTTGGGAATATCATTTGATCCAATTTCTATTTCAAAACGAGAAACCAAATCGGAATTCAATTACGTCAAAAGCATGTTCAAAGTGAGAAAGTCCTATTGATCTGTTGGAAATGCCATATTTTTAAATGCCGCCAAATTTTCCTCAAGTATCTCTATCAATATGCCTTAATCATGAGAAGTTGTCTGTTCCGGGATTTTCGGAGCATTTCCTACTTCTCGATAATGAGCTGTTGCTATCGCTCTCTGATTCTCGAACCTTGCTTTCAACGCGTTTTATGAGATGATATAGTTAACACCGGTAAGAGGAGTGCTTCTCACTAGTGTTCTGTGATTAAATAGTTGAACTTTTCAATGTTGCTGAATTCAGCATTATTATGAACCACCGACTGAAACGTATCAACAAACGTTTTCCAATCTCTTAATGGGGCAGAACGCTGCCAGAAAAAGTATGAAGGGATATGTCCCTCTGAGAAGCTTAAGGCTTTTGATACGATAGTTAGATCAGTCGGAGATGCTTGAAAAAGAAAAAAAAATTGCTTTATGATTATTAATTTCTTTTTGGTTTGTTTTGCTGTTTCAGATCCCAATAGGGGTAACCTTCACGAGGGCGCGAAGGATGTCAGGTTAGGCAGACTGTAAACTGTTATACAATGGATATGATGAAATTTTGTTAAAGGGTTTTTTTTTTACCTGCTTTGGGTGCGGGTCTGAGTAATAGGATTAGTAATAGGTTTTTGGGTGGAATTGTACGATCAGTCAGTAATATACGTTTGTCTTGAGAGGAAGGCTAGTATTTTTTTACAAATATAAAAGTTTTCTCGAAGATCAAAAGGAGTATCTGCTTTTAGCAAAAACAACAAAAAAGAAGTACATAATTCCAAATTCCTAAACTAAACGTAACACCTGAATTTTATTAGTGGATATTTTCAGTCTATTCATTCTCGTTATACATTTTGAATAAAAACCCGAGTTTTCCTCCTTTTTCTATGCCAAATCTGTTTCTAATATCCGAGTGTTCAACTAGCGATATGCGTGAAATTGTTGATTAGCGTCAATTTATAGGTTGGGGAGGAAAACAAGCCTCGACAGGAATATTCTTGCAAAAAGCACAACAAACGCGTTCGTGTTCGTGCCTCACTCGGCACTGTATAGCGAGTGTATAGGACAGAAGGAAAACAAATCGCGACAAGAATTTTCTTGCCAGAAGTTCGACAAATGCGTTGTCACAAGTTTTTGAGCCGCAAATTGTATTAAAATTTTTAGACTTATACATTCTTAAAATAATCAACAATAATTTCGAAGAATCAAAATGTTCAAATTCTATATTCAAATTTGAAAAATCAAAAAATCTAATGAATCGTGATTTAAAAAAAAACAGATTTTGCCCCACCCTGCGTGCAAATCATCTACTCAATCATTCGTTGTTTGTCTAAGAGTTGAGATTTGTTCGAGTTTATTTGTAACACTAGTTATTTTGTTTTGATAAGCAACGATGGAAGTATTAACTAATGAGAAAAAAACTTAAATTAGCGAGAGCAATTTTTTTCCAATTTGTAGTCAGTTAACACTGTGTCAAGCGAAAAAAGAGAACGATAGAAACATCTAAAAAGTATATTTTTTTCCGATGATGTGCGAGTAACACCACTGAAATAAATAGACAAATTTATTTACGTAACTGGCCAGTTTTTTGCGGGTGCCGACGAAACGGTAAAAAGTCTATATGAATTCAAAAACACAGCAAACTTGTAGGTTTGAGACGTGGGCAGAGACTGTTTTCTTTTCGGTATTGGTACCAGGGAGAGAGGAAAATCACAGTTTATACGCGATAAATAATGACTTGAATTAAATTGAAGGGAATTCTTCATAACAACTAGTACAAAAAATAAATGAACCTAAACAAAATGAAATTAGATGAGCAATGACTCAACATCTCTAATACTGCTGAAAGTAGTATCTCTTCAGAACCAGTGGCGTAAATAACGCCTAGGCAACCTTGGCGGCGCCAAGGGGCGCAGTGCAGGAGGGTTGTAGGTTTGAGACGTGGGCAGAGACTGTTTTCTAGTAGTCTAAGTTCTAACTGATTATATTATAAGTTGCGTTCGATTTGACGCCCGAATGCCGGAAACAATCCGGGCGCGTTCTCAATAACCTGAATCACCTCGTTGCATTTATTTTCAAAGTCAGGGCGAGTTCTCTTCCATTGTTTTCAATAGCATTGAGAGCTGGTAGTGATTACTTATTTTGAATTAATTTTATAACTAATTTTCGCCACGTGCAGTCAGTCGCAGCGTGTTTATGGAGGTTAGAATTGAAATTTTCGAGAAATGACGAAATGACATATGACACGAATTTGTAAATGTGAATAGTCATGAAGTATGACGTATGACTGATACAACAACTATTTGGCAATACGTCACTCCTTTGAGTTCAGTAAATTGGCTAAATGTTCACATAAGCAGCAGCCAAATAGTTGTTGTATCTGTCATAATTCATAAGTATTCACATTTACAAATTCTTGTCATATGTCATTTGCCGTAAATTTCAATTCATATTTTTAACAAAGGACGTTATATTTGTAGCTTCCCTGAAGATGACAGTATTCACTGTCGAAATATTGGAAATACAGTCTAAAAATATTACACTTTTTGCTTGCTGCTTCACCCAATATCTTCTCCCCTTGTATCTTGACTGGTCAGCAAACACTACCAATCTCAGAACTTCAAAAACTTAATCAATCAGAGTATTCTTTATTACCTGAAGATATTAAAATCTCATTGACAAAGTCAACCGAAAGACTGGACAAATGCAAGTTGTTAGATAGAGCATATGGTAAAAGAAGATATCAGACAACCAGTACAGAAAAATACTGCACTGGTTCACGTTGCTTTCACCTGGAGAGCAATATTATGATTTTTGTATTATATATGGGCCAATTGATAGCCTCACATTTCAGCGAAGGAAATCGGCTGATAGAACCAAAGCGATCTCCAAGAATATAACAATTTCGGGCAAATGGTCTGACTCAGAAGTAGTATATCAAAGTATGTTCGGCCTCATCTCCAGATGAGGCCGTACATACCTTGCGTATTTCTGGAGTTTTTGGGAACATACTACGCCTATGTCGTCGAAGCGGGGTACCGCGGGCGAGGGCCCCAGTAACCCCGTTAGTACTCCACCCATGTCCGGGGTCGTCGTCGACATGCTGAGACTTGCAAACAGAGCCCAGCCTCATGTTTACGTTTCCAAATGATTAATGTGTTCGGCCAGTGCCCAAGTTGTTTACACAAGCACACGTGCAAGCCTGATGCAAGCGCTTTTCCGAGAAAAGCAGAAGGTCATACGCGGCTCGCCTCGGAGGAGATCGGGCGGCATCGTAAAACCGCACCTATTTCGAGCGGGAATATTTGAACAGAAACAGAGAGCGTCTTTCGTTTCAGGCGGCGTTCATGACACATGTGGGCGGTACGGCAATGCTGTCCTCATGCGGCTATAGCCTAGAGGTCAACGAGATGGACGCATGGTAACGCGGGGTGAGTAGGGGATTGCGCCAATTTCTCGATTGCTGCGCCGCGAAGTCAGTCTCCTGCTAGAACTCGTACTATACCGTGTGTCACAGACTCATGGTACACCCCCGTTTTCTCCTTTGTTTTTCTAGCTATATTTTTGAGATTCGGAACATCGAATAAGCTCACTGAACAGCATTTCTCGACATATCTGAAAGAAAAAAACAACTTCCAATTTTTCCGGAAATGACATCAACTTTCGATTCTTGAATGGGACACCCTGTATATTGTTACATGATCGGCTAGGGATGATCATGAGGAATCCAACGATACCAGGTTTGATGATGTTATCTCCGCAGTCATTGGAGATAACATCATCAAACCTGGTATCGTTGGATTCCTCATGATCATCCCTAGCCGATCATGTAACAATATACAGGGTGTCCCATTCAAGAATCGAAAGTTGATGTCATTTCCGGAAAAATTGGAAGTTGTTTTTTTCTTTCAGATATGTCGAGAAATGCTGTTCAGTGAGCTTATTCGATGTTCCGAATCTCAAAAATATAGCTAGAAAAACAAAGGAGAAAACGGGGGTGTACCATGAGTCTGTGACACACGGTATATACCACTATCGATTTGAACGACAGTGTTGTGTGTCCGCCATCAGACCATCGAAGTCAGTCTTCTGCTAGAACTCATACGATATATACCGCTATGGAAAGACAGTGGTGTGTGATCAGACTGAGAACCTCTTTTTACTTCATGTTCGGGAGTGTTTTTTCGAAACGGTTCACATACAGGTTAAGAGCTATTCATGCGCAAGTGTTGATCTTTTTTCGGCATATACAGCGTGTGTCGAAACTTTTTCCATCAAGTGTGTTGGCTCATACAGGGTGAGTTTTCAAACGTATTGGCATATGTAGCGTATGTCTAAACTTTTTCTGTCAAGTGTGTTTATTTATTATTTATTTATTTATAGAATAATACATCCAAACAGATTATTAAATCCACTTACTGGAGTATATAACAAAAGATACAAATGGTGATCCTAGTCAAATACAAAAAAAAATAGTGAATATTTGTATTGTAATAAATTTACATAATAGAAAAATGAAGAGAGAAGAATGATAGATTCTCAGTTTAAAGGAATCCTTCTGAAGAGAAGCTTTTTATATTGTTGTAGAGTTAGATTAAAGTGGGAGTTTTTCGAACGTATCGGCATATACAGTGTGTGTCGAAACTTTTTCTGTCAAAGTATCTGCAAGTTGGCTCATACAGGTTGAGTTTTTCCAATAGTGTACAGTGTGCGTCATAATTTTTTCGTCAAGTGTGTTGGCTCATACAGAGTGAACCAACAACAGCATATACAGTGTGCGTCAAAAAAATTTCCGTCAAGTGTGTTGACCTTATACAGCGTGAGCCAAACCATTTTTTTGAACGTATGTACAGGGTATCTTCATATTTTGATGTTTTTGCTTCAGATGGACCTCCTTGCAGAGTTGGACACAATATGCAGTGCTTCTGGATACAAGCAGACCGTTCCCATGAGCAGCTTGAACAAAAACAAGCCCTATCCAATTCAGAAGCTTCGCCTGGTGAAAACCAGGTTCGGAGAGACCATCATAGCCGATATCCAGCTGTACGGGGTATTCCTTCCGAGAAGAGTGTTTGCAATCCTCAGGGGACATATCGAACAATTAACTCAGGGAAAGTACGCCCTGGTAGTCGAAGAAGGAGGGGTCGGAAAGACAAACACCTCCAAGTTCATCCAGAACTAGAGGCAACAACATGAGGGAAATGTGCAATTTTCTCTCTATCTCTGTCCACCCATATCCACATACTTTTTGAGAACTATAACTTGTAGGAAAGTATATACTTGTATGTGAAATCCTTTTGACTTTTATTGGAGAGAATGCGTGACAGAGAAACCATATGGAATGACAGACGCAAGACTTGACTGACAGACGTATGACTCCAATGACGTGAACGACAAATGAAAGAGGATGTATGCTATAATGTTTGGCTTGGATGACAGACGGTATTTCTGACAGCTGACGTATGAATTGACTGACTTATGACGTAAACGATAGCCAACACGATTGACAGACGATATAGATGACGTATGATGTGAACGACAGCCAATTCGAATGACAGACGATATTTCTGACAGCTGACGTATGATGTGAACGACAGCCAACTCGAATGACAGAGGATATCTCTGACAGCTGACGTATGATGTGAACGACAGCCAACTCGAATGACAGAGGATGTATGACTTGACTGACAGAGGACTAACAACAGACGCAAGATCTGACTGACAGAAGACGTATGACTTGACTGACAGAGGAAGTGGCAGATGACGCCCCACCGAGGACGCCATCTATCCACGCCACTGTGAGCCAACTCATAAGTGTGAGTGACAGATGACGCTTCCCTGAGGACGCCATCTATCCTCGCCACTGTGAGCCAACTCATAAGTGTGAGTGACAGATGACGCCCCTCCGAGGACGCCATCTATCGACGCCGAACCAACTCGCACAGTGAGTGATCTGTGTCTCACACTCTGTGAGTCATTTTCATTTTTTTTCCCACTCTCTGCTCTATTCCCCATTGCTTCCCACCCCACAATCTGGAAGAGAAAAAAACAACAACCCTTTCGAAATACGATTTATTGATCGAAACATACATTTCTCAACGAGGTGAAACATTATTGGAAAACCATCCAAGCATAGAGTCTACATTGAACTGTGTACACATATACTTGCAGTTGTAGGCGGCGGCGTGGTTCGGACAAGGCGTCGGCGTTGGCTGCAAATTTTCAATTCCATGCGTCGTACTGTCGAACTGGGAGACGTCCTGGATAGACGGTGGGCAGGTCACTCAAATTTCTCTGACTCTGCTCGAGAGAAACTCGGCTTTTTGTCTACCTGTCACGGATATGACTTCGGCCGAGTACAGAAGGTATTTCTGCAGAATGGCATCAACGTCGTGGTACTCGACGTCCCCTGAAGAATACGGAATGCCATGAACGTACTTTTCCAAGTACCGGGTGGTCTTCTTGTCCTTGTCCGTCAACAAAACGAAGGGCATTGGAGGCTTGAACAGGAAATTCTGCCGCTGGTGACCGATATGGATGGCGAATTCTTTCGGGTGGAACACCCTATTGACGACGAAACCTTGGATATCAACGATCGCGATTCTCATGATGCTTTCTCGTACTAGCTAGCGACTGAATGACGATGCGCGCTAAGACGCGGTTCAACCCGATAGCTGGATGCTCGAACTATCCACGCTGATTTGATTGGTCTATACTGCACGATCATTTTCTGATGTAAGTACGGCTGCTTCATTGTCATGCACATAGTGATCGATCATATTCATAATGTACCCAGCTAACATGGTCACGTTATATCGACGTCTTTCCAAGGTCATTTTTAGTAGATGACGTCAAGAACTTTAGATCGACGTATGACAGACGTCAGATTTTCGACGAAATGAAGACGTCGTTTCAATGACGTCAAAATAACGTGACTTATGTGACCTGAAATTTGGATTTTCACTTTTGTCTGTATTAACGTTACATTGACGTTATATTGACTTCTGGGATCAACCAAGTATCCCATTATTCAAAAGACTGTTGAAAGTTGAAATTTTTATTTTCTATCTGTGTGACAGTTGCTCTCTTTTGATAAAATAAAACAAAAAAAAACATGAGATGAATCGTTATAAGTTATAATATTCCGCTCAACAGTAATTCACCAGAATTTTTTTTGATTGATGAATGCTCTTCAGATAATGATTTTTATTTAAATTTTTTCATTGAATTTCAAGTGGAGATGATCGCGGGTATATAGGCCCGTTAATTCAGGACAATTATCTGCGCCAAATTCATATTTCGCGCCAAGACGTCACTAGAAGAATGCATGGATTCTCATTGGTCGATATCTCCGTAATCAAATAGTGCAGAATACCTGATTCTGATTGGCTATCGTCCTTCATTCGTCAATTTATTCGGAATTATTCGTTCGCCATTCGCCATTTGCAATAATCGATTATGATTGTTATAGTTATTTCTCTTGCAATTTTTTGGCAAAATTTGTGTTGTATTATTCTGTCGTTCAACAAAATGTTTGTTGGAGTCGAGTTCAGAAGTAGTGCTGATGGAGGGGGACTAGCGATTGTCCATAAAAAATGGTTAACTCCCAAAAAACGGGAATGTTTATGGCCGGCTCTAAAACACCAGAGGACATATCACAACGTTTTAAAAAGTGCTGCGTCACCAGATGAGTGTTGGAAGCTCTATGAATTGGAAAGAATTTTCTTCGAATGTGGTAAGTGAATTATTTCAATTGACTCTTTTATTCAAGTTGAATAAGTTGTTAGCAAGTGAGCACGCGTGTTTACCAGTAAAGTGTGGATTCATGCAACCCAAATTAACAAGTATCAAGCCAATCATCAATTACAATTACCTAGCAAGTGCAGAAATTCTTATTTTTCAGTGATAGTGTTTAAGCAGCCAAGTAACAATTATCAGTTAACAAGTCTAGTAGAAGTTG
The DNA here is from genome assembly GCA_032362365.1 of Zygogramma bicolorata. Lineage (NCBI taxonomy): Eukaryota > Metazoa > Arthropoda > Insecta > Coleoptera > Chrysomelidae > Zygogramma > Zygogramma bicolorata. Next base: position 248,219 of record JAVJAQ010000588.1, read on the forward strand.
TCCAACTTCTATTTTTAACTCTTTCATTTTATTTTAGTGCCTAACTAGTAGGGATTGGTCAGTCTGATGACGAAAGATAACCTAACGTTTTCATAAACAAAGTAACAGCTCATAGAAAGTTTGGTTTATTTTGTGTGAAAGGATATTTTCGAAAAAAAAGCTCTTGTGCTTTTACTGTTGAAACATAAAAATAGATTGCGGTTTTCACTTGACCCTTTTAATTTTAACTAAAATTTGTCGAGCATGGTTACTTTTTCTTCTTTATTTGGTAATTTGGTATGCATGAATACTTATCTTTCCTTACTTGTAATTGATCATTCTTAATTGCTACTTTTACTTGATAAATAATTGTTACTTGATGCAGCATGAATCCACACTAAATTTAGGATAACCTGACTCCTCCACCTTATGTTTTTATTTATTATATCCAACCTACATTAACAAAGGTATGTTTAATGTTGATTCTACTTGAAATTCGCCGATTTTCTCCTGAAAACCATCTCCACCTTTTGGGAAACTTTTCGAGAAGCTGTTTTTACTTTTGACTCCATGTTTGGGTGGTATAATAGCATAAGTGTACTGCGAATATTATATTTTTTGGGTGTTGGAGTCTTGTAATTGTGTTTTAACTTATATGCTCTTGTTACTGTTGAACATTTCACAAAATGTTTCTTGAATTTTCTTAGATAACTTGGAAAGAGCGAAAGAGAAACTAAAGAAGGCAGAAGTAACATCTGACATTCAAAGCGATTCTGAAGATTCTCGAAGCAAGAGAAAAAGATTGGTTCCTAGGAGGCTTTATGAAAGCGATGAAAGTGAGGGGAGTGACGTGTCTGATGAGCTACAACGACCATCTCTGAAAAAAATTAAACAATCCATCAATAGACCCTCTGGTGAGTATATGTTATAAAATGGTCTGAAAAGGTATCAGAAATACGCTGTTTCAATGTATAAAATTTGTTTCGCCAAAGTTGTTTCTGATCTGATATTTTTTTAGATCAATTGCTGGTAAGAAAAACAAATCCAGTCTCCACCTCTTCGCAAAATACTCCTAGCCATTCCTTGGGTGTCTTGGAGAGCAATAGTGCAACCCCCGTGGCCCAAACAACAAATGACTCTAATATATCAGGTAGATGTGTGCTTAAAAAAAAATACTGTGTTTTATTTCAAATTATTTTATTTTGAAGGGTCACACCATTACCAACATAATATATTGAGAACGCTGGAATACATCAAGGAACAAAATAATCAAATTTTGAATATCCTGAATAACCAAGGAATACATTCTAACAATAAAAATGCTTTCACTTTGAATATCCCAGTACAGCTCCCCATATCTTCAGATGAAGATTTGAATACTCTGGAGGAATTCTTACAGATTGAAGAGAATTTGAACAATTTTGTATGGATATAGTTGTAAAGCTATTAGAGATCATTGTTAATTTTTTTTTTACCTTTTTCAGATGTCCTATTTGTCATCCCTAGGAGGAAAAGATGTTATTACCCAGACAAATAAATGCCTTCGTCGCTTGTTAACAAACCAATATGCTTGTAACTTTAGTTTTCTTGGAAAACGAGGAGGTAAAAAGGCATTTTCTGATTTTATTTTGAAGAAGTGTCTAATAGGTATGTACCAAAAAAAAATATTTGATTGATGTTTCAGTGAATCAGTTTTGTAGGTGCAGTAACAAGAAATTTGCCGCAGGCAAAAGAAAGTGATATTGAAGATGCCATAAAGGTCTGGCTGAAGCATTCACCTCAAAGATACCGAAACGACTGTTTCAAAAAACGAAATTCAGTTTGATTAACTTTCCTCGTAAATAATGGATTATTCAAAAAAAATTGTCGGTAGGAGACAAATGTATAGACATGTTAAAAAATCTTTGGAATATGTGGTGAGTGAATTGAATAATATTCCATCAAATACTCTTAATGTTTCCATGAACAGTTCTGAAGGCCCTTCAGAGCCTTGCCAAATTTTATCTTTGGACAACAATAGCTCTCAAGACATTGACAACATAGATTCCAATAACAAACAGGATATTCATATTGAAGTCACTCATATTCCAGACAGGATTTCAGAAAACCTTTTGTGTAGCACTTTTGACGAGCCCGTTTCAAAAAATAATACATTTAGTGAAATTTCTCAAAAATCTGAATTATCTAACAGTTTGAAAAGATGGGCCATCAAGAATAAAACACCCAGGAGATCATTGTCAAAACTTTTACAAATCCTCCATCCGTATCATACTGATTTACCTATGGATTACAGAACTCTTCTCAGAACTCCACAAAGTATAATTTCCAAAAAAATGTACAATGGTGAATATGCTCATTTTAGTTTGAAAATTGCTCTAAATAACTATTTAATAACCCATGAGGTTCTTGAAAACGAACTGAACATTTCTTTTAATATAGATGGCATCCCTTTATTCAAAAGTAGCAAAACTAGCTTATGGCCCATTTTAGGATTAATAAAGAATTCCTATCAGAATGACCCTTTTCCTATAGGAATATTTTGCGGTTCTTCTAAACCTTATCCTTTGAAAGACTACTTGAATGATTTCGTAGTTGAATTGAATGATTTACTGCAAAATGGTTTAAATCATGGCAGTAAAAATTATATCATAAAAATTCATAGTTTTGTCTGTGATGCACCTGCAAGAGCATATTTGAAGTGTGTTAAGGGCCATGGAGGTTACTCTTGTTGTGAAAAATGTACTGTGGTGGGACAGAGAGTTCCAGGTAGAGTTATATATAAAGACATAACAGCTTCTAGAAGAACTGATGAAACTTTCAAATTACAACTTGACAAAGAACACCATTTGGGTATTTCGCCCTTGATCAAGCTTGGAATAGGTTTAGTTTCACTTTTTCCTATTGATTATATGCATAATATTTGTTTAGGGGTGATGAGAAAGCTGATGAATATATGGTTAGATGGGCCACTTAGAATTAAAATTTCAAAAAAAACTTCTGAATTAATTTCGAAGTATTTAATATCATTGCGAAATTATATCCCTTGTGAATTTAATCGGAAACCACGTAGTTTGTCAGAATTACCAAGATGGAAAGCCACTGAATTTCGTACGTTTTTATTATATTTAGGGCCAGTTATCCTCAAAATGATGTTCAAAACAGCTGTGTATGAAAATTTCATGCTTTTGCATTGTGCTATTTCTATACTCATGTCAAATATTCATATATCAAGATTAGGTACCCATTTGGCAAAAAAAATGTTGACAGCTTTCGTTAAACACTGTGAACAATTGTATGGGCCACAGTTTATCATATACAATGTACACTTAGTTTTACATTTGACAGAGGACGTTGACAATTATGGTCAGTTGGACAATTTTTCCTCATTTCCTTTTGAAAACTTTTTAGGACAATTAAAACAACTTGTAAAATCTCCAACACAGCCCCTTCAGCAAATATGCCGTCGGTTGAAAGAAATTGAAAATTGCGAAAAGGAATTTTCAGTTCAATCTGCAAATATTTCGTATTACATGGAACATAATGCAGGCCCCTTAGGCAACGAATACTTGCACTACAAACAGTTCAAGAAGTTAGTTATTAACCATTTCACCATATGTATAGCTTCTCATTCCATAGCTGACTCTTACTGCTATTTGGGGAATACTCTGGTTCAGATTCACAATATCATAAAATTCAAAGACACAATTCGTCTTTTGGGCAAACAGTTCAATTCACATGAGCCATTGTATGATTACCCTTTCAACTCTGAGGATTTGAAAATATGTTTGATTTCTGACCTTTCCATAAAAATAACAATTTGGAGTATATGTGACATTGTCTGCAAATGTTTGGTCATACCAATGAAAGACACTTCCAAATTGGCAGCTTTCCCTATTATTCATTCACTCACCTAATTCAAGAAATAGACGCTACCCAAAACACCAAAACTACATCACTTTCACTCGACGCGCGTTTCGCCAACAGAGTTAGGATTCTCAAGAAGTATAAGTTTATAGCTCTCGAGAGTTAGCATTCTCAAAAGCTCTCAACTCTCAAAAGCTCTCAACTCTCAGGAGCTATAAGCTTATAGGCCTTATAGCTCTTGAGAATGCTAACTTTGTTGGCAAAATGCGCGTCGAGTGAAAGTGACGTAGTTTTGGTGTTTTGGGTAGCTTCTATTTCTTGAATTGTATTCTCACCAAAGTTTCCAAATACTCATTTTCACTCACCTAATGTTCATTATCATTTCAATAATGCAGTGTTTATTTTCTTATAATAAAAAAATATTTTAATAAACATATATTCTGATATGATGTTTTGGTTTTATTTGATTTCTCAAGTTCGAAGCCTGTAAAAAAAGTATTATGTATGACGTTTTGTGAACAGGGAATATCATCCAAAAGAGCATATTTCAATTCTAATGTTTCTATTTTTCAATCATTTTTTCGAGTTCGGAGTAGGGCCCTTTTTTCTCACTTCTACTATGGGTTTATATACCAATATTTCTCTTTCACCGTTAATTTCATTTAGTTGGTTTATTTTATTTGAAAAGAATAAATTATTGAAACATAGTTTTTAAATGTCAGGGAATATACGGTGTAAACTGAAATCATATTTTCACTAAATAGCAATACTTTTCCGAATTATATCTGAAGGTCGCGGTCAACCTTAACCTAGTTCTCAAAATTCATACATAACATGTATTTCCAAACCAATTTATTGAAGACGTTTATTGATGGTCTAGTCATCATTTCGAAAACAAAAGAAAGTGGGTTTTAACTGATGGCTCATTCTATTCGTAATGACACCTAGAAAATTGTACGAGAAAATTAAACCCACCTGTTAACAATTGCAAAAGTTATAAACAATTTATTCACCAGCGTGTTTAATGTTCTCTAGGTGTCATTCCGAATAGAATGAGTCATCAGTCAAAACCCGCTTTCCTTTGTTTTCAAGATAATGACTATGCTATAACGTCATTTAAAAGACGTACCCCAACGTCTTTTAGAAGAACTCCTCCAACGTCGTTTTGAAGACGTCAACCAACGTCACTCGGAGGACGTCCACCAACGTCCTTAAGAAGACGTTCACTAATGTCGACTGAAAGACGTCCTCTAACGTCATTTGGAAGACGTCAACTAACGTTCTGTAGAAGACGTCCACTAATGTCATTTGGAAGACGTCAACTAACGTTCTTTAGAAGACGTCCACTAACGTAGTTTGGAAGACGTCGTTGGGCTGTGACATAATCACGTCCTATTTGGGTTAATTTCACGTGATTCTTTTGGTCAACATCACGTAACTCGTGACGAAAAAATCACGTCAATATTACGTGACTATGTTACCTGGGTAGTCGTTGGTGATATGATGATCTAGGACTTTGATTCGGTTTATATGTACCTCACACCGTTCCACTTCTTCGAAATGACTCTTGATTCGGTTGCTCCGGTTGATCAATGGAATGAAATACGTTTTCCCACTTTTTGAGCAGCCGCACACCTCTTTCGCCCAGTACTTTTTCAGCATGTTTCCAACTGCATTGTTGACGTCTCAGTATGTACCACTCTCTGTCGGGTACCACTTCGAACAGACCAAGACATCGAACTTTTTCTTCGTTCATCGAATAAGGCGTCAACCTGGGTGCGATTGATTCCCTCAGAACAGAAATGTTTATCTGGATCCTCTCTTCAGCTTTAAGACGTTCGATCTCAGCTCGTTTTCGTTCAGCTCGCTCCTTTGCAATCTTTCCGGCATTTTTACGTCTTTCATGGGCAGCCTTGCATATTTCACACGAGCGGCAATCGGTTGGTCGTCAGACATATGGAAACTTCAAAGTACATAGGAGATGGATTTGCGCATGAGCGGCGAACGGTAAGTTGTCAGCCTGAACGTAAAAGTGACCAAAAGCGTTTCTTGCGCATAAGCGGCCTCAGCCTGAACGTCAAAGTGACCAGAAGCGTTTTTGCGCATAGGAGGCAAACGCTTTAGGCGGCAACTCTAAAGGGTCGAACACCGTTTTTTCTGCCGCCGTGAACTTGATTTCTACTCTTACGATTCGGAGAGCATTCGGAAATTGTTCATTCACTCCGATGACTCAGAGCTGGGCGTCTTTGGTCGTTTTACTGCTGAAAATTTCGAAGGTCACTAACACTCTGTTCGTGTGATGACTCATAGCCTGCGTCATTGAAGTTTTTTACTTGTCTGAACATGTCTGCGATAACCTCGCATTCCCTATCGTCATTTGGCCGTATCAGAGTATTTCAATGGGATGAATCGTATCGCGGTGAATCATTGAAAAAAACATCTATTTTCACTTCAACGAAACACCTTCTCGGGGCTCATATGCCAAATTCCGACTTTTGGAGAATCGGGGAGCGACCACAGGGGTCTCTTTACAACTGTTTTTTCGAGTCGCTCACGAACTCGATCTCAAGCAGGCGGCGGTTGTCAACGGTTTTCATGGCAGTTGGCCCAACGACTCCCCCATCCTTTTTCAGTTCGCGTGATTCCATCACGGTTGACCTGGCCGGTCCACCTATTTTGTTGTGAACCAGAAAAGCCCTCCCAGAGTATCGGTTGACATTGGATTGGACATAGATATTTTCATCGCATTCGGATCGATGAATACAGCGTTCCCACCCCCATTTTTGTTGGTCTTTTCTCGGTTCAGGCGTCGAACGAGAGTCATATTTCGTCACGGTTGACCCGACGAATAAGGTCCTCCTTTGCGTTGACATGTTTTCTCAAGAAATCTACTGAACGTCTAAGTATTGATGGCTGAAAATTCAAGGAATGCATCTTTTTTGTTCTGTTCGAGGGAAAAAAGTAAAATCCTCTAACTGCGGTGGACAGCCTCGCTGACATCGTCGGATGAGTATCGGTTGACATTGGAGATATTTTCGTCGCATTCGGCTTGATGAGTACAGCCCACCCCCATTTTGTTTGCCTTTTTCGGTTCAGGCGTCGAACGAGAACTACGTTTCGTCACGGTTGACCCGACGAATACGGTCCTCCTTTACGTTGACATGCTTTCTCATCCGCTGAACGTCTAAGTATTGATAGCAGAAAATTGAAGGAATGCATCTTTATCGGTCTGTTCGACGTGGTGGGCAGCCGTGTTGACATCGTCGGAAATTCCGAAAAAATTCCCCTTGTTGCATCATCCCGGACGATTGTACTTCCCCCTTACCAAGGTCATGAGAAATCCCTCATAGGCAGCGCGCGCCACTGTTGCCGTGGTGGGAGAAGTGGGGGAGCTGACCGTCCTAGCACGCATCGTCATTCAGTCGCTAGCTAGTACGAGAAAGCATCATGAGAATCGCGATCGTTGATATCCAAGGTTTCGTCGTCAACAGGGTGTTCCACCCCAAAGAATTCGCCATCCATATCGGTCACCAGCGGTAGAATTTCCTGTTCAAGCCACCAATGCCCTTCGTTTTGTTGACGTACAAGGACAAGAAAACCACCCGGTAAAAGTACGTTCATGACGTTCCGTATTCTTCAGGGGACTTCGAGTACCACGACGTTGATGCCATTCTGCAGAAATACCTTCTGTACTCGGCCGAAGTCATATGCGTGAGAGGTAGACAAAAAGCCGAGTTCCTCTCAAGAAAAGTCCGAGAAATTGGAGTGACCTGCCCATCATCTATCCAGGACGTCTCCCAGTTCGACAGTACGACGCATGGAATGGAAAATTTGCAGCCAACGCCGACGATGCCTTGTCCGAACCACACCGCCGCCTACAACTGCAAAAATATGTGTACACAGTTCAATGTAGACTCTATGCTCAAATAGTTTTCCAATAATGTTTTATCTCGTTGAGAAATGTATGTTTCAATCAATAAATCGTATTTCGAAAGGGTTGTTGTTATATTTTTCTCTTTCAGATTGTGGGGTGGGAAGTAATGGGGAATAGAGCAGAGGGTGGGAGAAAAATGAAAACAGCTCACAGAGTGTGGGACACAGATCACTCACTGTGCGAGTTGGTTCAGCGTCGATAGATGGCGTGGATAGATGGCGTCCTCAGGGAAGCGTCATCTGTCACTTCCTCTGTCAGTCAAGTCACACGTCTTCTGTCAGTCAAATCTTGCGTCTGTCGTAAGTCCTCTGTCAGTCAAGTCATACATCCTCTGTCATTCGAGTTGACTGTCGTTCACATCATACGTCAGCTGTCAGAGATATCCTTTCATTCGTGTTGGCTGTCGTTCACATCATACGTCAGCTGTCAGCGGTATCGTCTGTCATTCGAATTGGCTGTCGTTTACATCATACGTCATCTATATCGTCTGTCAATCGTGTTGACTGACGTTCACGTCATATGTCAGCTGTCAGAAATACCGTCTGTCATCCAAGTCAAACATTATAGCATACATCCTCTGTCATTTGTCGTTCACGTCATTGGAGTCATACGTCTGTCAGTCAAGTCTTGCGTCTGTCATTCCATATGGTTTCTCTGTCACGCATTCTCTCCAATAAAAGTCAAAAGGATTTCACATACAAGTATATATTTTCCTATAGGTTACAGTTCTCAAAAAATATGTGGATATGTATATGGGTGGACAGAGATATAGAAAATTTTGCACATTTCCTCCATGTTGTTGGCTCTAGTTCTCGATGAACTTGAAGGTAGTTCTCCTTCTTCGACTACCAGGGCGTACTTTCCCGGAGTGAATTGATCAATATATCCCCTGAGGATTGCAAACACTCTTCTCGGAAGGCATACTTCGTACAGCTGGATATCGGCTATGATGGTCTCTCCGAACTTGGTTTTCACCAGGCGAAGCTTCTGAATTGGATAGGGCTTGTTTTTGTTCAAGCTGCTCATGGAAACGGTCTCCTTGTTTCCAGAAGCGCTGCATATTGTGTTCAACTCTGCAAGGAGGTCCATCTGAAGCAAAAACATCAAAATTCGAAAACACACCTGACAGAAACATTTTTGATGCACACTGTATTTGCTGCTGTTGGTTCACTCTGTAAAACCCAATACACTTGACGAAAAAATTATGACGCACACTGTACACTTTTGGAGGAACTCAACCTGTATGAGACAACTTGCAGATACTTTGACAGAAAAAGTTTCGACACACACTGTATTTGCCGATACGTTCGAAAAACTCCCACTGAGACAACACACTTGACAGAAAAAGTTTAGACATACGCTATATATGCCAATACGTTTGAAAACTCACCCTGTATGAGCCAACACACTTGATGGAAAAAGTTTCGACACACGCTGTATATGCCGAAAAAAGATCAACACTTGCGCATGAATATCTCTCAACATGTATGTGAGCCGTTTCGAAAAATCACTCCCGAACATGAAGGAAAAAGAGGTACTTACATTTTTCAGTCTGATCACACACCACTGTCGTTCGAAAGCGGTATATATCGTATGAGTTCTAGTAGGAGACTGACTTCGATGGTCTGATGGCGGACACACAACACTTTCGTTCAAATCGATAGCGGTATATATCGTAAGAGTTCTAGCAGGAGACTGACTTCGCGGCGCAGCAATCGGGAAGTTGGCGCAATCCCCTACTCACCCCGCGTTACCATGCGTCCATCTCGTTGACCTCTAGGCTATAGCCGCCTGATGACAGCATTGCGGTACCGCCCACATGTGTCATAAACGCGGCCTGAAGCGAAAGACGCTCTCTGTTTCTGTTCAAATATTCCCTCTCGAAATGGGTGCGGTTCTACGATGCCGCCCGATCTCCTTCGAAGCGAGCCGCGTATGACCTTCTGCATTTCTCGGAAGAGCGCTTGTGTCGTCAGGTTTGCACGAGTGCTTGTGTGAACAACTTGGGCAACTCGAGGCTGGGCTCCATTTGCAAGTTTCAGCATGTCGATGGCTCAGGTCATCAAAAATGCAGGTGCACACTGCCGCCGCCGAACCCATCAATCATTCGATGATTTGATAATGAATTGTCTTTGAGAAACCTGCCGACAAAAGAGCCGCCTTGCACGTGAGGCTGGGAACTCTCCGATGGGTCTTTTGCAGATCTTAGCATGTCGACGACGACCCCGGACATGGGCGGAGTACTAACGGGGTGACCGGGGTCCCTGCCCGCGGTACCCCGCTACGATGACATTGCGTAGTATGTTCCCGAAAAATCCCGAAATACGCAAGGTATGTACGGCCTCACCTGGAGATGAGGCCGAATATACTTTGATATACTACTCTCAAACTTTGTCTGAAACAAATACATACCATCACTTTCGGAGTCATTTCTCTCCACAATTCTTCTTCGTCTTTTAGTGGCCCCCTCTATATCTTCCTCTCTTCGTCTCTTGATACTATTTTCTGGTTTATTCTCGGGTCTGAAAACACTTTTTGACTCATTTATTTCACATTTCATTTTAACCTCGTGTGGAGCTACGGAATTAGTAGAGGATTCTATTTCGTCACCTTCTGTGTTTTCACTTCTCTCAAACCTACTCTTCGCTTTGGAAGTATTTTCCACTTTTTGGGATGGATTTTTTGAACGCATGGATTCAAAAAATTTGGATATGCCACTTTTCGTTTTATTGGTAGAATTATCTTTTGGTATTTCCTTGTGAGTTGAAGAATTCACTGGTCTACTTAAGATGTCAGCTGTTGCACTGCCAATCACTGACTAAAAATTAAAGGAATATTGTGATGAACAACAATTATACATGATATATATCATACAATGCTGTCGTAAAAAGACCATTCCCCCATAACTTTTGAAAGGGGCAAAATATCAAGGTCGGACAAAAAATCTGCAAGAAGTATTGTGAGTTGGTGTAATGTTTCACCCTCTAGCCAACTGAATGCCCAAATAAGGCATCTTTTCGAGACAGGTGGGGTTAGGGATGAGAAATAATTTGCAAGTATTGTTTTCTGGTGTTGTATTGCACCCTTATGTGTAGTAATGTCCATATATAAGGCTTCTTAGTGAAACAGGTGGGGAAAAGGTTGAAGAATTTGCGTCAGAGCCCAGAAGCTGTGGTGGAACTAGACCACGCTCCCGTTTGTAGAGTCCGTTCCCATTCTGATAACATAAAGACCTGTTTCACCGAACGGCCCTTCTTTATTGGCGGTGTCCCTATGATATTCATAATGAAATGTTTATTGATCCCTTGAGCTAGTGTATGAACAAGATGGATACGTCGTTACAAGAAATGAGAGTGGTACAGAAGTATCAACCCAAATAAAATACATAAAGTACACATACAATATCAATCACAATATCGTCACATCACGTACAGTCCAGCTAAAAATGTCTCGAACTCATCGAGGGAATAAAAACATTGTTTGACTAGAAGTTCTTTTAGGTGAGCTTTGAAAAGTCTCGCTTTTTATGTTGTCTGGCAGACGATTGAAGAAGCGGCAGCCAGCATTATTCGGTGACTTTTTATAAAATGAATGTTTGTGTTTATTTAATTTGATGTCGTTTTTACATCTAGTGTTATGGGAGTGTCATTATTTGTTTTTTCTGGAATATTTCCCTACAAGAATTGCGATGTTTTATGTCAAATATAAGTCGGATTATACGCTTTTGAGCAACAAACACTCTAGTGATCTCAGATGCCTGACCCCACGCTATAATATTATAAGATATAGCTGAATATAGCAATGCGTAATATTTTTGAAAAAGTGAGTCTATGTTGAGCATATTTTTCAAATTAATAAGTACATAAAAGCTTTCATTCAATTTATTAAAATTTGTTATACAATTTATTATACTCGAAGTATTCGGGCTCTAAGTGGAGTAGTTGTCATTCACCCAGTTTTCTATTATTACTGTAGGAAAAAAATTTAATGAAAAAATGGTATGATTTTCGAAAAGTAAAAAACCTATTCATATCTTGGGGGCATTTGTGGGACACGTTCGAACATATGTCGGTCCCCTAAGAGCCTCTGTCTGAGAGTATCTATATTCTCACGTCTGTGACATGGAATACATTTATCATACATGATGTAACCTTGAAACAGACGTTTACATCTTTCACATTTGAATCTGGATGGGCCGTTAATTACGGGTTTTTGCTCCCTAGTATCTGATCTGCATCTAATACTGTTTTCTTGAATGATCATCCTTCTACGAATCGCCGGGGGTGTATTAAAATCAGTATCTGAGTTTTTGAAATAATGAAAAAACAGAAAAGGAGTGTTCCTTCAGATCAATAGCCCCATGGAAAAATATCAGTTTGGAGGCCGCCTACCATTCTTTTGTCATCGTACGGATTTGTAGCTACTTTTATCAGTTTGACAGTGTACCCTTTATGTATGCGTCTATTGAATAGACAATCGTAAAAATCATCAAAGGTGAGTGTGGCTAAGGTAGGTTTTCGAATGCCCTCAGTTTTTTTTAGGATTATCCTCCTACCCCAAAATTTTTAATGCATATAATTTGCATCGCAAACCGATGAATTCAGTTATAATTTTTCCACAGTTGTCATCATTCATCAGCCCCAAGACTATCTCATTGACTTGTGGAATGTGGAATATTAAAGTGAATAGTCAGAAGTATCAAATCTGTCAATATCCATTTTTATGTGTACATAAATATCTTCCACGAAAAAATGATTTGAAAAACTGTCAATTAGCGGCACTACCGAATTTAGTTTTCATATGGTTATAGTGAAAATCATAAAGTTTTAGAAATGTCGAGTACGGAAAATGGCTTATCCTTTAGTTTCAAGAAGGCTGGTATAACAGTTGCCGAGTGAATCACTGAAACAGAAAAGTGTACAAAGAAGGAGCGGGTTGTATTGTCAAAAACAAATTAATATAAAAAAAAATGGTTTATTTGAAAACGAAAAACAAAAATCAATAAATACTCTCGATAGATAATTGCAACAAAAGGAACATTAATATGTGAGGTTCACCAGCTCAGTGTTACAGAGGTGGTGAGAACAAGAACAATAATAAACTTCAAACATAAGGAACAGGACTTCCGTGAGATGATTCATGACTAAACCTAATAACACATAGTCAATTGAATAAGAATTGGATTGAAGCAAGGAAATCTAAAAATTAAAACTTGAATTGATGGTCAAGTGCGAATCAAAAAAGGTGGTGGTAAGCTGTAGTTTCCTTTCAGGCGACTTCTTTGCACTGTTTTATGTGACAGCTGCTAATAACTTAAAGGTCGCTGCTATTGTTACCAGCTTTAAGCCATATCATTCGACGAGAAAATTCATCCATACATCCACTTATACATATACCATATGGTTCCAATTTGTCATAGCAATCCATATGCCACCCAAAAATTAGGACCCTTATTTTTATTTATACTGCCTTCGCCGCAATCTTAGTCTACTACGCATTTCAACACCAATGGGATCTAAAATTTGTAATAGAATTCGAACTATTTCATAAGTAGCAATCGAATTGCTGAAGACACTTGAGATGGATCCATTTGCATACATGAGGTTGTATATAGTATTTTCAATAAATTTGTTGGCATCTCTTATATCCGAAAAATATTTTCTCCTGTATTAGTTCATAATTCTTAAACGTCTTTTCCAAGTACGCTCACTCACGAAAATATTGTGGTTTGATGCCAAACAAACACGAATCTCTGTTCCTCGTAATCCAAGAGTAAAATAAAATTCAATTATATTATTCATATTAGTATCCGGAAACTAATTCAGTAACTATGATCAATAATAACATTGTAACTCTACTGAAACTGAACAACTAGTCAACTTCTAAGATATTCACTACAAAAGACGATAATTCCGAGATTGAAGTCGGAATTTCCGAGTTTAATGTCGTAAAAACAAAATTCCGAGATTGAAGTCGGGATGTCCGAGATTGAAGTCGGGATGTCCGAGTTGAAAGTCGGAAAAATTTCCGAGTTTGAAGACGGAAAAATGAAATTTCGAGATTGAAGTCGGAATATCCGAGTTTGAAGTCGGAAAAATAAAATTCCGAGATTGAAGTCAGAATTTCCGAGTTTGAAGTTGGAAAAACATATAAAATCTTGGTGGACCTCAAACGCTTTCGTAGAGAATCCTACATAAATAGGTTTATCAAATTCGACTTTCATTATCGAATATAGTGCAGCTATGAAAATTAGGTTGGGAGATGTAATAATTTGCACCGAATCTACCTGACCACCTGGTAACTAATTTAATGTCCTTGTATTTCCTAACGTCTTCCTTTTGCCAAAAACCGAATTATTCATTAGCTTAAAGGAATTTTTCTCAAAATCATTTTTACTTTTCTTTCTCATCTCATTATTGACGGAAATATACTTTTGCAATCAACACGATTGTTTGAATTTCAAGACTATGAATTTTATCGAGCCTGATTCCCAATTTCAGAGATTGTTTCAAATTTTTATAATGAATAATGAAAAAAGTTGTGAGTAATTTTTTTTTGCTTAGCCTTAGATGTAGGGGGTATGACATGTTCGGGGCGAAGTGGAAGATCTTTATGACACTCAAAAAGTTCTCTAGGGTAACTCAGATCAAACTCATAGATATATCCGTAATCATCGTCATGTTTGATGTCCATTATATCACCTAATGAATAAATATCCTCAACCCATTGCAAGTCACCTGTAGGATGAGGCATATTCATTGCAGCTCCATATAAATTATTCACATCTAAATACATCAAATATGAAGATGGTAATTGTGGGTCATACAAGTCCCCCATTTAATTATTATTCGCCTTGCCATAACGATTCGAGCATCGAGAAATACGTCCCCCCATTCCCTTCTCAATAAACATAATCCAATCAATGTCAGTAAAAAGTTCCGATTCAATGGCGGTTATTTTCAACATACTATCGAAAGCCAATCCTGGGGCTATAAAATTCTGTATACTATCAAGACCGTATGTTTCTAAGCAAGTATCTCTGAAATTTTCCAAAACGTCCGCAAGTAGGACTATGTTTTCAAATATAATTCCAGGTATTCTTGTAGAGTTTGGATGCCAAAAGAACTCCAAACCTTTTTTGATGCTCATAATCGTTTAAAGATACACCTTTCCATGTTCAAGTAGTGTCGTCTCTTTCAATTTCAGCCGAGAATTCTAAATAATCATATGGTCAAAACCCTTGCGTGCAAGCAAATTGAAGTGTTCTCCATTCGAACACTTTTTTTTTCGTAATCTTTTTCTGATCATCAGATAGGTATGAAGCTAAAGTCTCCAAACTGCTAGCCATGATCCGGAATGAATCTAGGAATTTTAAGTTGAATGTTGTTCCCTCGACATATTTCGTGAAAGAAATATATTTCTCTTTATTCAATGGAAGTAGAGTTACTTCACCGCTCATTTCAGTGCTCAGTTTTTTTATAACAAAATGACTATCATACCCAGACATATTGTGAAAAAGGACAGGAATGGCGTGACTATCTTGGTGTAGTAGATTACAAGTATTATGTGAAGGGTCCCGAGACACTGAGGTAAAATGATTATGATCACGTATTTCCCCATCAGTATCGGAAAATGTCTTCATACATATAAGACAATGGGTGGAATTTTGAAATTGTTGTTGAAGCAATGTGAGCGATGGAATTGGCTTTGGGTTGTATCGATTTCATTGGCAATGTCGCCCAACTCCTTTACAAACCTTGAAATACAAACTTCATCCATATAATATTTGAATCTTTGAAAGAGAATCATCATATGAGCAAACAAGCATATATCCGATAGTGAAAGTAGTGTGTTTTTGAAATTTGTGAGTTTTTATTGAAGTGGTGCATTCATCATGATGTTTTAACAATATGCATTCCAGATCAGCGTGAAGTGTAAAGGGCACTTTCTCTTTATTTTTCCAATTTTGAATTTCACCCTATATTTATTCATTTGTCTACCAAGTACACAGTGTTTTTCTAAATTTTTCTTAGTCTTGAAATGATTGAGACATCGGTCACATAACCATTTTTAATGTTTTATATTACCAATTTGTGTATTGAGTAATTTCTATGAATTTATGATGCAGGTAAAATCAAAGACTCTTCTTTCCTGGGAATCTTCTTCATCATCAATCTCATCATCATTCAGATCAGGTTCTTCATACGATGGTATCATTAATAAATTCGCTTTCGAGTTATCAATTACTTCGCATATTAAAATGTTTCACATCTACTTTCAATGAATTCGATTTGACAAAATTCCCTAGAAACACCGTATTCACTTTCATTACACATTTTTTCAGTTAAGATTTGATTTTCAGTGAGAAACTCTTTTCCAAATAAAAAAAAATTAGGATATTCAATTTTCTTATTAGTTATCACCCCTGTATGAATCCTTCTATTGAAACATGACTCAATGTCCTTCCAAACCAAATATGAATTTTTATGTTTTCGAAAATCCTTTTTCATTTCAAATTTGTCCTTGTGAAGTTTCAGTTAACCCAAAAGAGCTTCCATTTTTGAAAAATTTCGTACACAACTATATTTCTGCCTAATACATTTAATCCAATAGCAACACTCTTTTCTACTTTTGATCAGAGAATGAACACTTTCATGTTTTCTGACAAAAAGACCAACAACTTGATCCACTACTTACTCAGACACTAAAAAACACCACGTTACACACAACAGGATAAATTGGGAGTTCGATGACGAATGTACAATTCAAAAATATATTGGCTTCATATACACCACTTATGATGTCATGGTGAAAAACAACCGATTACAAAAGGTTATTCATGCATTGAAACAAATGGATAATGGATTGCAACCCATTAAAATATTAAGCCATCATTTAAATTAGTTGCATTGGTGCCGCATGCCTACGTGATGGCATTGGAGATATCGCTGAAATTGGAACGCAATTGAAATAATGAGGCCGCGTGCAAAATATTGAAAAAATACCCACGCGCTGCGCGCTGGATTTGGTATGCAATAATAATGATTGGTGCTGCGTGCAAACAACCTACGTATTGTCATCGAGGTGATAATTTCGAGTATAAATTCGACTGGAATCGATAGCTGGTGTATTCACAAAGTCAACATGGCCAATCTAACACTTTTTTCATCCGATATGGCTCTAGGGGCACTGAACCAATCGTTTAGGAGAGTAATTTTTTTGTTTTCAATGTTAATTAGATCCTACGACTTTCATCATTACTTGTACCATATTGATACTATTTGAACTGATCTTCATCTGGTGATTCAAAAAAAACCATTGTTTTCCATTTAAGCTTTGAGTGTGTTATCACCCCAAATCTTTCATTGTTTTAGATTCAGTTTTTGTGTGTGTCATTACTTGCACCATCTGAATCCAATTATTCAATAAACATTTTTTCCCATCTGAGCTTTGAGTGTGTTATAACCCCCAAATGTTTCGTTGTTCCAGATTCGATTTGAAGAATATCGTTAAGAAATCCGAGGGCTGCATGGATATCTATCTGTCCCACACCCCGAAGATGATTACCCTTTCGAAAAAATTTGGCAATTTTCCTGTACGATTCGTTAAGACTGCTGAGGAATATGAAAAAGAACTGGCCCTTCTGCAGAAGGCATTGAAAAGATTCAATTTCAACCCAATCGAAAAAGATGTTACCACCCCACCAGCAGCATTGGAAGAAGGACCACCGCCCATGAAACAACTGAAAATGACAGCAGAGTCGCCTTCAAGCGATGGCAGCGGCGCTGGAGGGGTAATAAAGTCAACTAAAAATCGACCGATTGTGATACTCGATGAACGGCAATCTCTCTGCATAGAAAATTATCTATGCCACCATTCTGGAGTTATTCTTTATGAATGATTAGATTTTTCAAAATCCTCATTATTTACAGTTTCAAGCAATTTTGTCGTCATCAATCCAACTGTTATGAGTTTTATTAATTCCAGCCATTTAACAAATACTTTACCATGTTTCAAAACTTTCTCAACTAGATAGACATCGGAAAATTTGGCTTTCTGCAGCTGCTCCTTACGGAATTCTACTGAGATATCTTCACCCTTTGCATCTCGCAATAAATACGTTATGGGGTTGGTCAACTGAACTTTCCTCATCATGAACATTTCATTCGACCAACTGGAAATATATTTTTTTATCGAAAATTCCTCGTGTCTTAGATATTCGAACATGATCACCCACTTTAAGTTTACCATCATTCCCCCCTACTAGTTTAATATTATTATAAACAGTTCGAAGTAGAGCCTTTCCATTCTTTTTTCCAACAGCTTTGGGTATTATTGCATTTTTCAACAATTTTTTTCAGAACATCAAGCCATTCATAGCTTCCTTGTAAATTGAATTCTTTTCAAATCCAATGTTTGAGAGTTCTATTCACACGTTCTACAATACTAGCTTTCTTTTTTCTTTTCACTGAACGAACAATAACGATTAACGCCATATTTCTTCATGATCTTTTTGAATTCAGCATTGAAAACTTCTTGGGTGTTTGTTCTCGTAAAACTATTTCCATAGCTCCAACAATCTCAGATGAAGTCTCATTTTTCAGAGGAAGACCCCATACATACTTTGAAAAACAGTCAATTACCACCATTATGTATTCATATCCATTATTCTCACAACCAAAAGGCAACATTTCAACCAAATCGGCTTGAAAAAGTTCTTTAAGACATTTTACTATCACTCGACGTCTCTTAAAATTTATTCTAGACGGTTCGTAAAGTTCATTTACAACATGCCGTTTGACATCTGTTAAATGAGTCATAATGCGTGTGTGGTAGAGGTTTGTATTGAAATGATATCAACTGATGAAAAACTCTATTGCATCCTTTCCTCATAAACACGATCTCTATGAACATTATTCAAAACAGGGTTATGAAACAAAGGAAGAATCTCTGATGCGCCGTTTGAAACGCTCTCGACCCACAACGAAAAATTCCCATCGAGTTTTTCTGGCACTTTGGTATGAATAAATCCATACAACCATATGATGAATTTCATTGTCTTTTTCATTGAATTCAACCTTCTCCATGTTCTCTCTCTATGCTTCAGTAAACTTATACAACTTTTGTCAAAGAATTAAACCTGACCAGACGATCATGTGATATGAGGCAATAACGCTGTTGTCCCAGCAGGTATATTCTCGCTGGACTCAGAATTGGATGTAATATCTGTTAAATAATAGGCATTTATATTTCAACTGCTTTTATTTCTGTTCAGTATCCGAGTATGCGAATCGAGAACCCACATAAAAAGTCTTACAAGAAATAAAGATAAATGAAATAAACCAGAGGCGGATCTAGAACTTACATGACATTCCCCGTGTTGGAAAGAACTTGTCAACACCTACAATAATAATCATAACTAAAGTCTAAATAAAAAAC
This sequence comes from Zygogramma bicolorata, assembly GCA_032362365.1. Taxonomy (NCBI): domain Eukaryota; kingdom Metazoa; phylum Arthropoda; class Insecta; order Coleoptera; family Chrysomelidae; genus Zygogramma; species Zygogramma bicolorata. Next base: position 267,435 of record JAVJAQ010000588.1, read on the forward strand.
CTTTCACATTTTACATCATGATATCATTCATAGCGCAGTCTATCGGGCAATTTTACAATTCTACCTGATTTAGTGGTAGTCGGAACATGAATAACATCATCATCATGCTCTTCTTCTCCCTCGCCGTAATGGTTTCCACATTCAACAAATGTTTCTGTATCAGAATCACTATCAGTAGTAGGTAATATCATTATGAGACACAGTTTTGTTAATGAATTTACTATTTCTTGCCAGAACACTGCCAGTTTTCAATTTCACATTGTATGATCAGCTTTTTGATTGTATTATTCCTTCTTGCCAAATTTTATCTGATAATTTAGGTTTTATTAAAACTCTTTCATTATTTTCGAAATTCTGTATCTCATTTCTACTGTTCCTGTTATAAAAATATTTTTGTTTATTTTGGCGCATGTGCAATCTATCCTTTATAGCAGCATAATTATTAGTTTCTGGTGTTAGTAGTGAGTTTTCGATTGATTATTTTCAATTGGCATATTTCTGTAACTTAATAATGTTAAATACAAATCTTTATTTTCATGTATTCATTATCGGATATTGATGGGCGATATCTTAGAAACTGTCCATTTTTGTAGTCTGTAGCAAAAGACACTCGAGCAGTGCTTTGAGATTTTCCACTATTTCTTTGGTGACCAGAAAAATATTTCAAGAAGAATACTAATTCAGATTCAGTTCCTATAGTGTGTATCGTATATCATTTTTCTGGTGTCCCAATCAAGAGGTGTTGAATATATGTGATTCTGTGATACCTAGTGCAATATAAGTTTTCGTTTCTACGAAAATGGGAATATAGAAGTTGAAAAATAAATAATAGTCCAGTTACATCGTCAGTGAGAAAAAAAAATGTTTTTCAATTGACTCCTGCACTGAAATCAATGAAATTCGTCTTTCCTAAGTATAAGAGTGACTTGATTCTGTAATCGAATTAAAAAATGAAAAAAAATAATATTGATAGAGTCTGTGGCCACGGGCACTTTTGATCAGTGCATCGAGATCCACATCATACAAAAAATTCGGAGAAATTCACGGAAGGCCATTTTCCAGAAGAAGTGCGTGATTACCATATATACCATATTCGTATATATATATATATATATATATATGTATGTCATTAAAAGTGACACGTATTATAAACAAATTTTTGGTACCCCAATGGGTTCAAAAATTTCTCCAATTTTAGTTAATTTCCTGCTTGATGAACTTGTTGAGGACGTGATGTCCCTGATTCCTTTTGATATTCCTTTCGTGAAAAGGTATGTGGATGACCTGATACTTGCAGTGCCCTTTGGCAGAGTAGATGAAGCTCTCTACTATTTTAATAGTTATGACTTGAACCTCCAGTTCACTGCAGAAATTGAGGAGAATCATAGTATCCCATTTCTTGACATGAGAATCCACAGAGGTCCAGACAACGTGCTACGCACCAAATGGTACAGGAAACCAATCTGTTCAAACAGATTCCTGAACTTTCACTCATACCATCATCATAGTATGAAGAGCAATCTAGTTCTAGCTTTGAAGAGCAGGGTAGTCGGTCTGTCCCATCCTGAGTATCATGTGGAGTGTTTGAATGAACTCAGGGATATTCTGAAAGAAAATTCTCATCCTCTTAAATTCATCAATAAATTTTTATTCAACACTAATTCAAGTATGTCTCTCTCATCTTTCTCTAATAGTCGTAATGAAATCAATAATCAAACCATTAATGATAATAATAATATCTCTCAAGTTGCAACAACATTTAAGTACAGAACCCTCCCATACATTCAGGAACTTACACCAAGACTTTCCAACATTTTTAAATTAGATGATTTGAGAATAGCCAAAAAGGATTTGAAACTTATTGGCAATCTTTATACAAAAACTAAAACACCACTTTCTAAATTTGAACAATTTAATGTCATTTACAAAATCCCTTGCTTTGAATGTGATAAAGTTTACATTGGACAAACCAGTAGAAACTTGTCTGGACGCATCACGTCCCACAAGAGTGACTGTACCTAATCTCAAGAAAAATAGTTGTGCTTTGGCTGAACATAATATTAACACGAATCATATTATTAATTTTGGCAACCCCACAATTTTAGCAGTTGAAGATAATTACAATAAAAGAAACTTTTTGGAGATGGTGGTAAACAACTAAATCCGATGAATAAGAGGTCTGATATGGCAAACCTCAGTATTGTTTATAATTACATTTTGAATTTTGATCATCAAAAACAACTTGCCCAAACTTAACCGAAACATTTTTCCTTTTGTAACTTAAAGTTAATAAACTCCGACCCTGAGAATGGAACACATGCTCTGGTTTTGGATACGGAATAGTGGAGCTATTGACAGGTGACAAGACGTTGTCAACCATCATTTGGTTCTGTTGTGTGCTGTTTTCCCTGCAGTTCCATGCTCTGTGCTCACACTGGGCCATGTGCTCTGTTCACTCAACAAGTCGTTATTTTAAAAATGTAAAATGAAAATTTTTTTTCCAAATTGTTCTGTTAATCTTATGCACATGTATTAATTCGTGCACTTCAATGTAATTTGGATGAATGGTTCCATTTCTTCCCAGTGATATTTTCGGAGACATGGTTTCCCGGTTTAGTTTTTATGAATGTTTCTGATAAGAAATGTTTTTTCTGTTTGTGATGGACAAGGATTTTTCTTCTGCTGTTTTATATCTAATCTCACATTAGTAAGTTCAATTTTAACATGTTTTAGTGCTTTATGTAACAATAAACACTGTTTTTCAGATGTCTTGAAAAAGAAAATAAAGATTTTCGAAAGCTCGACAATTCAATAAAGAGTTTCACTATATAAGGCCAAACTTAATTTATGACTGCAACCCCAAGGATAATTTTCATTTCATGAGGATTTTCCAAATTTAGACGGTTTTTTCAACTAGTCCAGCCAAGAGACTACCCTTCTCTCTCTCTCTCTCTATATATATATATATATATATATATATATATATATACACGAAAAAACTGCTTGGAATATCATAAACGCTGGTTCAGCGAGAAATAAGACCGAAACAAGACAACTTATTCAGATAATCGCATTTCTTCAGGCAAATTTGACCAATTTTTCCTAGATGTTACACAAAACCTAATTGAGAACTTTCACACTGCAAACAAAATAACTACAAATTTTGATGACTCCACCAAGAAAATCAATATAAATCATAAAACACTTTATCTACTCCAACAGATGCACAAGAGGTTCGAAGTATTATTGCGAATCTTAGGAACTCTAAGTCAAAGGATTTTTACGGTCTGAATGCCATTTTGTTGAGAACAGTTGTTGATACACTTGATCAACCAATTGCAAATCTCATTAACCTCTGCATGAATGATGGGTGTGTTTCCGAATATATTCAAAATATATAGGGTACCGCCAGTTTATAAAAATGGAGATGCCAACTCATTAGGGAACTACAGACCCATCTCCATCAAACCTCTAATAGGCACACGGAAAAAAATGGTCCAAGTAAAACGTTCTCCTGAATTTTTTTATATTGTGCTGAGAGAATGAATACCTAAATTAAATAAAAAAGCATTTTGTCTCCATGAAAATAAGTATTCTGAACGCATGAACTTGTAGCTATAATATTGAGTACCTACAGCGAGTAGTTCGAACACTAGATAATTCACTTTGTATAATGCCAGGTCAACATTTTACTAGCCCTTGAAAAGTGAATTTTCATATTTATTAACCTGGGGTTCCTGAAAAGTATGTCATTACTGTAGAAACTCATATTATATGCGTAATACAACAGTTTATTTGCAGCAGAACTTGTTGTTCCTACGGAAATGTAACGTGTTCACCTACTTGTTGATTTTTGACCAATCGGGATTAATCGCGTTAAATTAAGCGCGTTTTTACCTGCGGCCATCGGCAAAGCCAAACCGGCGTCATTCCAAAATTTGCGCTAGGGTGGTGCGTACCGTGGATGTTCTTTAATTATTGTGCCGGAATTATTATAAAAATATATATGCCTACAGAGTTAGCGCCGGTGTTTTATGGATGTATGTTCCTACTTTCATATACTGTTGTCATTGTTGATATACTAAGTAATAGTGGTGAAGAGAGGAGAGAGGTTATGGCACATTTCCACGCTCTATTGGACCAATGGGGATTGGCGGATTATATTCAAGAGTTTGAAGGTAAGCACTAAGGTGGCTTAGTAAGCACATAATATATATTGTCAAGTACATAATGTGTTAACGATGGTGATAGCACTGGGCATAATTCATATCCATTACAATCAACGATAATCACAAAATTCTCAACCTACAGAGAAGCGTCAAGTAAAGGGGGCCCTTTGATCTTTTGGTTGGTGTCACATTTTCATTACCTTCATTTGAAATAATATGGGTCCTATATTGATATTGATTCATTTGAAATAATATGGGTCCTATATTGATATTGACATACCTATCAAGCCAAAAGTGCAACTGAATTTTGTTTTGGGGAAGAGCTTTACTAACGCTTCTGTGTATGTTGGGTGTCCTGTCAGTGGTATAAACAAAAAATAATAAAGTTTTCAATAGCAATTGGGTAAAACGTTTAATGGTTTTATAACTATATCGATTTCTACAAATATCTACTGGCACAGTCATCCTAAAAAAGAACCATGAGCCCAAAATATTGATATAATTTCATATACTTTTCTAAGGAAAAAAGTTTTCATGTTTGGTATTATGCAAAACATTTCTCTCATGAGTATTCCAGAGTAAATAGTCTGTATGCATACGAATTTTAGTGTTCTAGGTTAGCCTTATGTAGTTGGAAACTAGACATTTATCATAATTTTGAATCTGAAACCTGTACAATTTTTTTCTGGAAAGCAATTATATCGTTTCAGAAACCTCGAAGACTTTTCATTTGTTCATTTTCCTTTTGAATGATAAGTCAATCTTCAACTGGCAACCATTGCCTGAATCTTATTTTTCATTATTTTATTTTGGATTCCCTGTGCATTTTGTTTCAGCTGAAGGGATCAATGATGGAAGTTTTATCTTCTTGACGACCACACAATTGAATTAATATTCAAAAAGAGTGGTCCTCGCCTTATTTTCAAAAATAAATTCAAACTGCACAAAAATGAGCAATGTAGCGGTCTGAGCAGCCAGGTAATCAATCACATATAGTCTGAACAATACCGAACCTTTTTTTTTTTAGAGTACAGACAATGATACAAATTCTCTTGAATCATGCAATGAAAGTTTTGAGGAATTTACCATTGAGATTGATGATTCTTTGGTTGTATTCAAAATTCCAGAGGTGCCAACAATGGTTACACAATCACCAAAAGATATGACATCTTTTTGTCAGCCACCCTCCAAGAAAGTCAAAACATCAAATGTATTTACAGAAGTGAGTATAATAAAAATTGCGTTTAGCCATATATAATGTTTTTGAATGATGTTTTTTGCACTATATTTTTCTTGATTACTTATGGTATCTGTTGTCAAAACAAGTACTTATCAACTTCTTCATAATATAGGTATGTTGAATTTGAATTCAACAACTGAATATGTTTGTCAGTAAATCTAACTGATGTCATGGAAAGGTCTCGAAGAGTAACTTTGATTTTTGATAATAATGCAATTTGGACAGTGAAAAATGGTGGCATAATTATATAAATGTCACATTTGACTTTCCAGTTAATGGGTAGAAATTAATTTATTTGAATCAAGGGAAAAAATTCTGGGATTGTGCAAAACACATTATAACCATCGCAATTTCAGACAATACTTTGAGTCATCGCTAAGATTCTCCTCCAAACAATTGTTTTCAAAATGTGCTAACTGTTCTCGATACTTGATATACCATTGGTGCTGACATTTAGAAAATAATATAAAAAATGCAAAAGGAAAATCATAATAATTATTTTATATAGCTTTCTATAACGTATGTGTTTGGGAATAATAATTGAATATTGATATAGCATGATTAACAGTTATTAGGAATTGTAAGTAATCCAGTTATGATTTCAGACGTTGGAAAACATTTTGGGTAAATCTCCTGATGGAAAAATGGTTTTGTTAAGCAGAAGAAAGTTGAACAATGATATGCGTCAAAAACTATCAAAAATTGTCATCAATGAATTATTGAAACCAAATCCAGTAACACAGTCAATTGATGAGTAAGTATTTTATCTATAGAGTTCTCATTTGGCGATGTTGAAAAAGTAAAGTAAAAATTATTGAAGAATGCAAAGAGGAAAAGAGAAACAGATCAAAGAAAATAGGGAATAAGGTAGTACAGATGGAGAGAGAGTAAGGGGGAGAGAGAAAGGAAGGTGGTTATAGAGAGGTGGAGACAGGGAGAGATGGAAAAAAGAGAGAATGTGTTTATTATTCATCTGAAGAACGTTAAGTAATCAAGCTGTTTTATTTTCTCATTAAATAATCTGCAATCGCCAAACTCCCAACCGAATTTTGATTGGAATCATTGGGGCGAAAAAATTATTTGATATTATTACAGTTCGGATTATTTTATCTTCACCTGTGTAGTTGAGAGGGAAAGATATGTTACTCTATACATGTGTGATTTCTTTGATGATTAATTGATGACGCACGGATGAAGATATAATAATCGAATAGTAAAGTATGCAGACAGCATCCTCTATATTATAATTTTGTGAATGAAATGATTAAAACACTTCAGTTTCAGCTCGAAATCTGAAACTTTCCTGGCCGCAGCCCAAGAAATTGTGAAACTGTTTCCAGCAGAAGTGATTGAAACCTACTATATTCCTTATTCTTCTGGAAAAACTGGATTGAGACATCCTGCAAGGGGAAAATTGTGGTCACGTTATGTGAACGTTAGAGCAGCTCTCCGCCTAGTCAATCAAAATGTGTTGTCAGCTGATTTGGATACATCATGTTTGCATAAACAGAATCCTGAAGTGAATGAAGGCACTGAGAATGAACTTATGTTTCTGAAATCTGCCATAGAACCATATATCCGTGTTCTTCAGGCTTGGCAGTCCACCTTCACTTTGAGGCAATCATTATACAAAAATGCAACTTTGGGAAATATTTATGAGGATTTTCCATGCCTGAAAGAGGAGTTTGCTTTGGACCTGGTATGATATAAATTTTCTTACTCTTGAAGAAGGGATATGATATGAGGCTGGACTAGGAGTCATAATAAACTAGTAGAGTTGAGTTGTACCATTTGCCATTAGTGAATATAAAAAGATTCAGTTATTTAAATCAGATAATTGCTCACAGATCAATTTTCTATTTAAAATGAACATTTATTGCCACTCTTTATTATTTAATGAAAATGTATTCAGGTAATAAAATAAAAAATCAAGTTGTTGAAAATTTTTTTGGGCTAGGTACAATTTGTAATTGAATGTAAGTATCACCATTGATCTCAGAGTTTTCGCCTCATAATATGCCAACTTATCTATTTTCTGCTCTTAAAAGTATCACCAATATGAATTATACAGACTATATACATGTTGAATTCCTTCCTCAACCAAATATTGAAAAACATGGATTGTTCTTTAGAAAAAGTTATTTCAAGTTGTGATTTTCTTCAGATGATGTTTTTAACGCTTTTTTTCAGTTGGAAACGGATTTCAATAGAATGTACCCAGAAAAGATTGACATCATATATACTGAATGGCCCAAGGTTTGTGATGCAATATTGAAAGAGGCAGACGAAAGAAAAGTTAAACTGACTTCCAATGTAGGAATAGGTGAGCAGTTCAGTATTTTATTTTCTGGTAGATTTTATTTGGAATTAATTTCAGATAAATCGACACAAGCTTTGTTGCTTTTGCCTTTGTTATTCACCCCGGTCACCCTCAAAAAACATAATAAAAATAAGGAGAACTGGAGACCAACGCGCCTTGAAATCCAGGAGAGTTTTTTTTTTGGAGCTCAGGTGAGTTATTTAACGAAAATATTCAAATAGTTTTAAAAATTTAAACATTACCTACAAATATTTTGATTAACTTTGACATCAAAGGTGGTGAAAATGAAAATTCATATGCAAACATTTTTTAATTTACTCTTCTATACTATATTTGAATATGTCTGAACGAACCATAGTGAAGTTTGATGTTTACTTTCTGGATACACAAATCTCATCATTTTCTACTTTTAGTTCAGCTAGCCATCAGTTTTTATTTATTCAGTTTTTTTGCTTTTCAGAATGATGATGTTGTGCTAGCCACAATTGACAGGAGGAAGTTTAAATTAAAACAATTCAATATTCCCCTTCAACCTTTCGGGGTTGTTTTACAAGACAACGAATTCCACATATACGTGAATGATCAGAAATACAGATGTGCTTCTGCCATAAGGTGCCTAGAATTGTTATTTGAATTGATTCAAGCTCTGAATCTTGAGTACCCTCCAGAATCAAAACATATCTGGTATTTTCTGCAGGAACTTGTGTTCAAGATACCAGCATAGAATAAATCGAGTAGCACTGCTTGCATGATTTCTGATATAAATTTTCATCTGAAATCTGACCAGATTTGAATTCATTTCATAATTTTATGATTTCTCAACTTGAAAGAAAAAATCATGCCTATCTGTTGTATATGCTTCGTAGAGTTTACAGATATGAAGAGTTTAATAGTTCATTTGAAACTTGTTCATGATAAAACAGAAAATTCTGAATACAGATGTGCTGAACCTCATTGCTACAGAAATTTTTCTTCCTTGAATTCTTTCAAAAAACACCTTAAAGTTCATCCAGCTGTGAAGGTAACAACTTTTACAGCCAAAAATATACCTAATGCGACGACTACAAGTTTTGATTATGATGATCTTTCTGAAAATGTGTGTCAAACTGAACCCAAATCTTCAATTGCAAATACCGAAAATGAAACAAAGGATAAAGAATTATTTGAACAAACTGTACGGGATAATGCATTGTTTTTTGTAAGTAAATTGTATGCCGACCTATCATTTTCTCGTAAAGATGTTCAAATAATAATAGATAGCGTTACACAGTTATTAGAAGGTCCAATTACAATTTTTGAGGAATTCTTAACAGGAGTTATTCAAAATGCTGATATATCTGTACTTGATAAGATGAAAATAAAGGAATATTTTTCAGTAATAAATGGGTTATTCAAAGGTTTACACAGAATACTATAGATTCAAACATTTAGAAAAGACTCATTATTATATAAATCCTATTGAGTATATTGTTGGGGAACGTTTCGATATTGTGAAAAATGGGGTTACATTACCAAAAAATTACACTGCCCAATTCATTTCTATGCAAGTTTTGAAAAATTTTTTTCAATTGCCAGAAGTTCTAAAAGACACATTAAATTATATTGAGAAGCTTGAAAATGAACCTGAAATAACTAATATAATGCAGACTAATTTTTGGAAAACTAAAGTAGAGAATATTTCCAATAAGGATATCATCTTTCCAATATTTATTTATTTTGACGAATTCGAATGTGGGAATCCATTGGGATCTCATGCTGGCATCCACAAGCTTGGTGCAATATATTGTTCCATTCCATGTATTCCTCCTGCCTTTCAAGGACATTTAGAAAACATATTTCTCACACTTTTGTTTCACAGTGCTGATCTCAAAGAGTTTGGAAAAAATAAAATTTTAGCGCCATTAGTTGAAGAACTGATATTCTTGGAAACCAAAGGAATAAATGTAATTGTAGAAACTGAAAGAAACATTAAGTTTTGTTTTGCATTACTTCTTGGAGATAATTTGGGTATAAATTCTATTTTGGGGTTTGTTGAAAGCTTCAGAGCGAATTATTATTGTCGGTTTTGTAAATGTAGTCGCATTGAAATGCAGGAACAAGAAATTGAAAATAATGAAAAATTACGCAGTGTTATTAATTATGATACGGATGTAAAACTAAAAATTTCAGCTTAACGGGTATCAAGGAAGATTCCATTTTTAATAAGATTCCATATTTTCATGTTACCTCTAACTTTTGTGTTGATATCGCACATGACATATTCGATTTTACTGAAATAATGTACCAGTTTGTGATTATTGATAAACTATTTGATATAGAGGCATTGAATTCGTGCATAAAATTTTTCAATTATGGTTGGGAAAGCAATAAACCCCCCTTAATAACATTGGATAATTTAAAAAAGAAGAAGATAAATATGTCTTGTGCTGAAATGAAAACATTGATTCTCTATGCAGGATTGATTTTTGGTCATTTGATACCTGTTGGAAATATTTACTGGAAAGTATATATATTTTTAAGAAAAATGTTGTCAATTATTTTGTCATCCAGTGTCTCGAAAGAAAAATGCACATCATTGAAGAAGTTCATAAAAGAGCATCACAGTCTTTATAAACGATTATTCAATTTAGTATTGAAACCCAAGCACCATAACTTGGTACATTATCCTAAAATAATGATGAGTAGTGGTCCACTCAACAATACATCTTCGTTGAGATTTGAGTCAAAGCACAGGGAGGGAAAATTGTCTGCAAATGTTGTTTCATCAAGAACCAACATAACGAAAACTTTAGCAATTAAACATCAATTGAAAATATGTTATCGATTCCTTTCTATGGGAGGCTTTCAGAATATGAAAGCTGAAACCAATGATTCACTTCAGGAAATATCTGCATTGCTTTCTACTCTCGTTACTGTTTTCCAGTATAGTGACCTACCCTCATTCAAGCAATTTTACCTTTGTAAAAAACTGGTAATCGGTAATACCAACTATAAAAAAGACGAACAATAATTATTGACAATAAGGTTTTACCAGTATTCGGTAAGATTTCTTTCATATTGAAGAACACTGAGGGGAAATATTGTTTAATATTCAAGCAGATCAAAATAACCAATATCAATGAACATTTTTGTGCATCTGAGGTTCAGGTATCAGAAGTATTGGATTATACATAATTTATTCAATTTTCAGAACGTTGTGATCGTACCTACTTGGTGTTATACATATCTTGAATTTGTTATGATCTCAATAGAAAAAGTCATTATTCATTCATTTCATACTGAATAAAAACCGATTTAATGATGTTCTGAAAGTCATGATTTTTGAACAGATTGTACTAATTGTTGTAATTAGTATTGTTCATTGTTATATATAATAATACATCCCCATTTTACATTATATTATATGATATATTTCAAATTCTTGTATATTCATATTTTTTTAAGTCATCCTTGTAATAAGGTCACCAGGTCTGTTAGGGTGAAATAAATAGAAATAAATAAATATCAATAAATACTTGAAGAAATCATAAAAAATTCAATTTGGTTTAGATTTTCTCAAGTGGTGTATTTAATATATAGCCCCTAATAATCGAAGGACATAAACTGAATCATTTGTTCATTGTTGCAACCAAACCATGCATCTCATTGTGCAATTGAGACTGAAATCATTGTATATTGATAATAAGGCATTATAAAATACAAATAATCTTTTTTGAATAGCTATAATAAATTTAACTGAGGATAGGTAAATATTTTGATTGAGGCAGGTGAATCCTGATACCAGAGATGGAATGAAAGCTACATTGAAGGTAAGACAGTATAAACCTCCCAGTAGTGAATCATTTGATAAGGCCAAGTGAACCAAAATTACTATAATGATCTAAAAGTGTTGCTAAAGTAGAATACTGTATAATAGCTACTAGTATCTTATTTTGTAGATTTGAGTATATGAGTTGTTTGAGAGTAAATCATTTTTCATTAATGGTAAATCCACTTGTTACTAGTAGTAACAAATAAAACTAAATGTCTGCTTCCAATAAAGCTTTTAATATCGTTAGGTTACCCTTTGTTCATCAAATTACATCAATAACAGCAAGTGATCGAATTCAGCAATCTATTTTTTCTTGTGGCTAATAAAGCGTGAACTAGTCCCATATAGTATGCAAATATTTACTTGGTGTTATGTAAATTTTACTCGCTACTATTAAATTTTTTTTTCCGTGCAAGATCCTATAAATCATAGTAAAGATGAGGATTTTGAACTTCTCTGGTAAAATAATATTTTTTGTGCTAATCAGTTCGGATTCAGAACTGGAGAGTCGCGCTCGATTCTATGATCTCACGAGAGCTTTTGACACAGTTAGACATGATTACCTACTCATACTGGTAAAATTGGAAAGATATGGCATAGGCACCACACTAGATCTCATCTCTTCATATCTAAAAATTTGACTCATTATGTTGAATATGCCGGTAAAAGCTCTGATGTCTATACTGTGCCATATGGCGTTCCACAGGGATCTGTACTTTGACCTTTGTATTTTATCATTTATTTCAACGACTTGCCAATTGACCTAGGCGAAACTGTTAAACCTGTGCACTATATGCGAAGTTGTTATCCTGGGAGTTCATCCGCTGGTTTGTCGGTATTGCGTTTCGACGTTTCGCCCATGAGAGATGATCTCGAAACGTGTGGTGTGTGTTAGTGTGATTTAAACTTATCTCTTGAAAAAATATGTAGCATACTCACTCTTGAATTACTTTCCATGCATTTTCCCGGAGATACAGGAACGAAGACGGAAGAGTTCGAGGAGGTTTTCATGAGAGAGGACAGCACTGGCTTTTCGGATGACTCTCTTTGCGAACAATTGTTACCCACGATTGTACCCATTCTGAAAATAGATTTGACATAAATACAAATTGATTTGCGTTCATTTGAAAATATTATGAAATTTTTTCAACTCACACTTTTGATGTGAATTTGGAAAATACTTTACTCAATTATTTTTTTGTGTGAACGCGAGATGGCGAGGAGTTTCACGCTCATCGTTAGATCGTGGGGGGATGAGCCAAATGGCTGTTCCAGCACTTGTTATGGTGCATTCGAGCATTAGTTTGTTCAAATGCGGTCATCGTTGTGCTGATGAACCCCATAGGACGAAACTGCGGTCCACAGCTAGAAACGAAACTAGAAGAGTATCTTTGTGAAAGTTTCGAAAACGGAAGCGGATTTGGTTTCCGAAACGCCAACGATAAGTATTTTGATATTAGTTTTTGCATTTTTTGATAGGCAAATTTCATGTATCCGAAAAGTTGTTGACTAATTGAACTTGTGCCATTCAGTAGGAACTATTTTGAATTATCATCAATTTATCAGAGTAGATTGGAAATCTTTTCATCTACACTTGTATAGATACCAATATTAATTCTTATTTTTTACAGATTGTCGTAGGTTAAGAACTCAAAAATATTATAATCCATCCACCACAAAATAATGATTTGTCTTCATATTGTTACAAAATCCCCCGAAGCAGCCTCTGAGCATAAAAATACATAATTCAAAAGCCAATGAAGTAGCTGTGTATTATTTTAATGAACGAACCCAGAAAAAATCGTAACAATATTAATCAGGGAGAAAAATTCTGAATAATGGGTGATTTCATTATATCTTTCACGTATTTTGATGAATAACTACTGTAAGTTTGACTGTGATTGTTCAAATCAGTTCATTCATTCATAGAATTATCTTCATTATTAATTTGAACCATATCCAAAAATAATCTCTTCGTAAGATTCACTTCACTTCAAAGAGTTATCATTATAAGTTTGCAATCACTTTTATGTGAAATTATACGATGTAATGCTGAGCATTTTTAAGTGAACTCAATATAAGTATTCGCACCCTGTATATGAAAGCTTCATATAGTTACAGGCGTAACTTTATTTTCAATGAAGAGAGGGTCTGCAACTATCTCTAAATCCAGCATTGCATATTATTCTCGTAACTTTTTTTTGGAGAATGAAAATTTTCATAAAGTGAGATGAATTACACCACGATACTATTCTGCGCTCAATTTTCGAATGAAATTCAGTTAAATAAGATTTTATCAGAGCATCAAAATTCTAATAATCTCGAAGTTGTCTGGAAACAATAAAGCTTTTAGATTTAGCTTGTTACCAAGGTCTTCAATTTTAAATGACCTTGATCGACTTTTATCTCAAGTAACGACAAGAAGTTCAACGCTAGAGGGAAGAATTATATTTGGACTTTTGTTAGGTTGAGCTTCAGTTTTTTGGCAAGAAACCAGGAGAAAGCTTCTGGGCATAATATAGTTCGCCAGAGTGAATCCATATTCTGTGCTCATTTCACATACAGTACTAAAGTATTCAATTGATTGAATATTTTTTTCAAATCTCGTATCACGTTTCTACTAATCGATTTTACATCGCCGTCCATGAATAACTTCATCACAAACTCTGTTAACGTGATTTTCCATTCAAACTAACCTCAGAGTCTCAGATAGATTAGATTTTCCAATGTTTTTTTTTATATTACACCAACTTTACGACCAATTATTTACAACAAACGCAATACAATTGCTGCTGTCGTTTTGCAAGTGAACTTTCAAGGGCTCTCCATTCTAAGTAAAATTGTTCGTTCCGTTATTCAGCTGAAGAATTTCAACCCTCAGAAGTCAAAACTTGTGCGAGCCATGGATTAACGAGGCCTTATCTTTTAACGTGAGAATCCCAGCAAGGTGGCCGGGCGGGGAATCGAACCCCGGTCTTTCACTTGAAAGGCGGACGTTCTAAGCGCTACACTACCGAGAACCGAGATATAGCTTCACTATTGGTGGAATTTGACACTCGTCATCTTTCAACCCATGGTGAAGCTAAAATTAAAAGCCCCGGAGCAACACACTCACGATACGAAAGCTGCAACTAAGCATAAACAAATAATTTGACCAAATGTTTGGTGCCGAGCCTCACACAGGAGAACCTCATTTCAAAACTGGCCGTATCTGTGCCTTGTGGATCATTAGAAACTGACGGGAAGTGAAGTATTTCTTCACACGAAATAGAAATCCAAACTTCTAGGAAGCACCTTCAGCGATTGATCTCACATGGTTTTCTCATGTGAGATTATTACTTATCGTAATTCCTAGCATTGAGATACTTGACTTTGTAGGAATAGTCACTTGATGATATCTCATTCTACTATTTTCGCCAAGTCATCTTCAATACTAACGCCTCTCTGTATTTTTGTTTCTCGTGATATGGGGACTAGCATCTATGAAGGGTACTGTCTTCCGCAGAACTATGCACAAAAAAATTATGAATCAAAAAATATATAAATGAATTCAGTCTAAAATTGTTGAAAATATAAAAGAATAGTATCATGCTTTATTTCACAATAAAATTCAATTCAGAAACGTTGATATGCAATGGTTGAACTGAAAAATCGGAGGGGGGAAAAAAGTAGTCACATTGCTTTTATATACCCGGGTGACACAGGATCACGGTACACCCCCCTCATATCCGCTAGTTTCGAAGGTAATTGATTGAGATTTGGGATATCGCATATATTCATAATGAGCGACACTTTAGGACCAATGAAATTTCCAGATTCCAAAATTGACGAAGAAAGATTAATGACGTTTCATGGACCGTCTAGTTGACTGGTGAAGCGCTCCCATGCTTCATCCAGCAAAGCGCTTTCCGCAGTTGGACACAGCCAATTTTCGATGTCTAGTCCGACAAATGGTACGTCAAAATGATGAACAGGGTTGAAGAGTCGCCAGTTGATTCCTTCGGCGAAATTATACTCAAATATGATAGACATAGATAAGGGAAAGAAATTGACAAGCTTCCGGAGCTTTATAAGCTGTAAGGCGTCTTTTGTCTGAAGCTCACGTCATAAAATCCACGCAGCACAAACCTGAGAAAACGCTAGCGATAACTGAGGGGGATTGGAAAAACAACTACGTGTTGAGTAATCCAGCTGAAATATTTGTTTCCAAAATAGTACCGAATCTTTGGCTTAGCAGGTTTTTGATGAGACAAGAAAAGATATCGGACGATATGTCAAAAATTTGAAACCCCATCGAGGATCTGAGAGTGAAGGAGGCTGAGAAAAGAAAGAAATATATTCGTCATTTTATGATTGTGAAAATGTGGGCACCCAGTGAATAGTGGAGGAGGTATGAGACAGACACATCACCGACTTTCAGCTCTATGGGTTTCCAATCACTGACAAACAAAATATATTCTCAATTTTTTTGCGAAAAGGGGGTGTGTAACGGTTCACATGCGCCACCCGCTATCTAGGATTTCAAACTGCAACAGATAGTGTTTTAATATATATCTGTAAGATGCTACCAAAAATGAATGATCTAAATTCTTGGTCTTTCACAATAATCAGCAAAAATATCACCATACCCAAGTAACGTCTTCACCCCATATTCAGAAAACTGTTCAAGTTGGCAGGTTGATCTCGAAGAAATTTTAATTGCCATCGAACAAAAAATGTGAAGTAATTTGAACCCCTGTATAATCCGAACCGGGCCATTCAGACATTTGAAGTTTGTAAGTTTCCATCAGAGCCCTATGGACTTACATAATGCAGCGATTTTCACCCAACTTTTATTACATTAAGCTTGGAGCGGGGTCCTAAACTTTTCTGAAGAACTATACGCCAAGAGCCAGAGCAAAAAAAGTAGGTTCATAATGCAATCTTCTACAGAATTGATTTTCTTGTTGGAAAATGTTTGGAGGTGTCCCCTGAATATAAATTCAAGTTGGCGGGACAGGGGGGGTTGAGCTTCAGCCGCCATCTTGGAAAACACGTTTCATCAAATATCTCGTGAACCGTGCATCGTACGACAAAAACAGTAGGGATCATTTTCGTAGATAATAAAATTCTCTTTAACTTTTATTCGAAACTTTTTTCCGTATAGTGCATAGGTTTTCATTTATAGCGCGCCAAACTGTTCCCAGCATGGTTATTGCTAAATATATAGTGAACGGTTGATGAAACAGTATAAATGGCAGTATTTTGGCGCGCCATAAATAAAAACCTATGCTTTATACAAAAAAAAGTTTCAAATAAAAGTTGCAGAGAATTTCATTATCTACAAAAACGATCCTTACTGTTTTTATCGTACGATGCACGGTTCACGAGATATTCGATAAAACGTGTTTTCCAAGATGGCGGCTGAAGCTCAACCCCCCCCCCCCCCCCGTCCCGCCAACTTGAATTTACATTCAGGGGACACCCCAGAACATTTTCCAACAAGAATATCAATTCTGTAGAAGAATGCAGAAAAAAAGTACCTGGTTCTTGGACTACTATTCAGCATTATAAATAACATGAAGGAGATATGGTAAGAAAACGGTGAAAAGTGCAAAAATTTCACAACTTTTCGAAAACCACGAAGTTAACACAGGTCTTTCATAGCTCCAAACTTAGATTTACACTTCTAGTACAGGATTTTAAAAATCAGAATCAGCCATTAGTTGCCATTTTTGATGAACACGTTGATTGGCCTAAAAGTGTTATAACTGAACATTTCAAAATTTTGTAGGTAAACTTACACTGTTTTATTTTCTCTAGCTGTGTCATCAAAACCGTCGACTAGGGAAATCATGTTGAAGTCAATATTCGTGTTCTTCTGTATGCAAAAAATAACTTCATCATCCACTTGTTCGAAAAAATTTCTTTTTGCCATTAGACTAGAATCCCTCACTATGAATATTCCTTTTCTTCGGCAATCTCTCAGCAATCCTCTCAAAACATAGGTGACCGCTATTCTTCGAGGATTCATTTTCTTATTAGCCTCCACATACTGTTCCAAAATTTTTTGTGAGTCTTGCATTGATATGTGAACAGCCATCGCTAGATAGGGGATGGTAACCTGTATAACAAATTTAACAACTATTTAATAAATATCATAATTTTCCCAATTGAAAGTAAATAAGTAAAAAAAATATTCACATGTTATAAACGATTTTTCTGAATTCACTCAAAAATACTTTTCAAGACAATGCAAATCAGTCAAAATGCTTTAGGATTAACAGAAATAACTTTCACAAAAAACCTTCTAGAATTCTAGGAGGTTGTGTCGTTTTCCGTCCCATATCAGGAAACAAGCAACGATAATCGCTTCCACTTAGCTCTCACGAATCTCGCATATATACTCGCTCACTTCATAGGAGCATCGTAGAAGGGTCGGAGACTTGTCTCTTCTATAGATATTTTCACGGTCGGTGCTCTTCTGAATTGCTATCAATCGTTCCACCCTTGGCAATATCTACACGGATGACTCGACGAGTACAGACTTTGTTGTGAATTTGGAGACCTGTCGAATCTCTCTCGCTCAAGGATCTTTTTTCAATGGAACAGCTGAGCTTTGGAATTCCTTGCCCAAAAAGACAAAAAAATAGAAAATTTGTGAATTGGTTTTGAAAACGGGAATGAATAGTGTTTCCAAAACGTTGACAATAAGTGTTTTTATATTAGTTTTTGTACTTTGTTGCCAGACAAATACGAATTATATGAGAAGTTACTGACTAATAGGAGGTAGTTCATTCAAGAGTTTTCAATTGAACATCACCTTGTTAGATTAGAAAGTATCTCCTTCTACACTTGTATTGTAAGGATTCCAATATTGATTCTGATTTTTTTTTTAGATTTTGGTTGGTTCAAATCCCAATAAACTATGTAGAAAAAATATTATTCATAGATACCATTTCAAATCGAAAATTGTACCAATTGATTGAGGTGATTGTATGTTTCGTTTTTCACATCAATAAAACTCAAAGAATAAAAAAAACATTTATTCAGGTACCATATTATCAGTCAACACCTAATATATAACAAAAATCAGTTGAACTAACAGAATAATATATAGGTGTGAACAAATATAAGTACATCTGATCTTTTTACAAAAATAACTGCATCAGGCTCTATGGCGTTCTTGATGTATTCCGATATTTCTTCATACTTGATGGTAATATTACTTTCAGTCCATTCACTCCATTCCAGTCCGTCTATAATTTTTGTACACCAACCCATATGTTCAGGTGAGATCTAAGAATTTTATTTTCCCTTCTTTGATATTCAGTTAAGTCATGTGCAATGAATATTTTGAGACTTTCAGTTTACGACAATTTTGGAGAATTTCCCGTTTTTTCAATTGTGACACTAATTCAATTTCAATAGGGCTGTTTTCAGCTTTTCCCAGTGTGAAAATATTACTGATGTCTGATTCCCTTAGATGTATATCAAGTATTTGGCTTATTCGGTTGCAGACGAAGTCAACTGATATTTCTCTAGAATTTCTGTCGATTCCAAAAATAACCAGGTTTTTTTGTTTACTTTCTCTCTCTAGTAACTCAACTTTACTTTTGAGTTCTAGGTTTTCTCTCTCCAGTATTTTTACCTTATTATTGAGGGATTCAATTTTCAGAAGAACACGTGTTTCACTAGCTTCAATAATATTTTTAAGTTCACTCCTATTTTTCACAACCTTATCAAATAGCTGCCTCAAAGTGATATCTGATTCACCTCCATACATTTTAACAGCGTAAACAATGTGTGTGGGCACCTTAATGTCTATCGGAGATTTATCGATTCTGGATATCACTTTTTGTGTAGAAACAATGTTTATATAGCGTTGCTGATTTAGTTTTCCGTTGTTTTTGTGCTGTTTTGTTATATTTTGTTTCTAATTCTAATGTATTTGTGTTCTTGAAAGTTTATTCGTAAATGCGTATGTGTTTCACAATTTAATAATCAAATTGAATACCGTTTTTATCACATTTACTGGAGAGATTTTCTACCGGCACTGAAAGGCACCACACCACTTCAATTGTTATACTAACAATAATATATGAAGCAGAAAGAAATTGGGCGCCATGACTGAACCCTATGGAACACCTGCATTTATTGGGAGAATATCAATATGATCAATCAAATGGGGATGACGGCTGCAAAACTCTACCACTAGGAGCGCCACCACTGCATGTACCTTTGACAGCCTCTCAAGTCAAATGACAACAATTCAAAACATTAAACGTCCCTTCTTTGCAACAATTAGGAATATAAAGATTTGAAATCGACATAAAATGGTTTTATGTAGTGCATTCGGATGTAAAAATGTAGGTACGCATTTATTTCCAAAAGAAACAAAACTGAAAAAGCAGTGGGAAGTAGCCCTGAAAAGAAAGAGCTTTCAGGCTTCTGAACATTCAAGATTATGCTCCAGTCACTTACAAAAGAACATCACTCAGATCTTTTTTTTTCCTTTGAGGGGTCCACCACGTTCCCTCAACAAACTTTTCAGTTCTGGTATAGACAAACATCCATATCTATCGGTTGGAGAAAACATCCTTATGATTCTTAAGTATCTTTTGAAAATATTCATCAAAATAAAAAAAAACTAAAACATAACCTGCAAAATCACTCGTTAGGCACATGCAGTCGTGCTGCCACCTACTAAAAGCTTTGGGTCATCTTCCCAGGAAATATAAACAATTTACTCTATATATATATTTGGTTATGTTTTCAACGGGTGTGAAGTTATCCACATCCACAACATACACTGAGAAAAATATATCGAATTTTTTTCAAACTCTTCTAGAAATTTGATAGACGCCACGGTATTCGATATGATGCTACTTTCGATGAGCTGAGTTGAAAATCTGATGATTATGGGTTATTCAGAGTTGATATTGTACGCCTTTCATTCTCGGATATGTTATTCCTTGAGGTCAACCGCATAAGAAAAATACCATGTCGGAGTTTTCCAGGCCGTCTAAGGGGGGTGGAAATGGGGTTGAAAAACTAATAAAAATTCTATTTCGTCAACTTGACATTGTACGCGTTTCATTTTCGGATATGTTATTCCTTGTGGTCGAGTACATAAGAAAAATACCATGTCGGAGTTTTCCAGGCCGTCTTAGGGGGTGGAAATGGGGTTGAAAAACTACGAAAAATTCTATTTCGTGAACTTAACATTGTACGCGTTTTATTTTCGGATATGTTATTCCTTGTGGCCGAGCACATAAGAAAAATACCATGCCGTCTTGTTGGTGATTCCTCACAGACTCGCTTACTTCATTGGAGCATCGTAGAAGGGTCGGAGACTTGTCCCTCCTTCTATAGATATTTTCACCATTTGGGCTTCTCTGAATTGTTATCAATCGTTCAACCCTTGGTAATATCTACACGGATGACCCGACGAGTACATAATTCCCTCTTTTTTCTAATAGAACATCTGAACTTTGGAACTCCTTGCCGAGAGAGATTTTTCCTGAGGCTTACAAACTTCAAAAATTCAAAGTGACTGTCAATTCGTATCTCCTGTGCAGGTACTGTTTGGCATTATTTTTAAATTAGTGGGTAATGAAGTGAATATCCTAGGTGTTCTAGGTATCCTAGGTGGTGTTTTGAATTTATTGTTATAGAGTTATTGTTGTTCATTTAGATCTACAAACACATTTCGAAGATAAACAGTGATGGAAGAGTTAATATTTCGAAATTTTCGAAGTGATATCTGAAGGATTCTCTAGTAGAAATTCCCACAAGAATGCGTATGATACGTTTCTGTGCTATGAAAATATCTGAGGAAGTACTTGGCAATCCCCAAATAAAAGCATAATATAATCCCTTAATTAAGGTACCTTAAATAGACCCTTGTTTATTACACACCCTCCTCCTATCGATTGCCGCGTCTGTGTTACTAGTACGGCGGGTATTTATCAAAATGAGCGTCAGTAGTTGAGATCATGATGAAGTTTGCATTGATGCATCTTTCATATTATTATTATTATAAACATTGATGTGGAAAACGTTAACTAAATGCACAGAGGTTCATTTTTCAAGAGAAACTCCCCACAGCAGATTTGTTGGAAAACTTGTTTCAGAAGGTGTCAAATATCTACCCGTAGTAAAAGCTACTGGATACTGGTTGCAATACAATTTTCCTGCGAAAAGTGAAACTCCATAGTTCAATATTCCAAAATGATAGAAACGATTCAATCCATAGAGGAATCGAAACTACCAAATTGATTTATTGATCAAAGCTTCAACATATGGATGTTCTGTTTGATGGTTTTGCTACCTACGCAGAGATGTGATTGTGAAGCACTGAAAGTTTACAGTAATTGCCATACCAATCGGAAAATACATCTCACAGGCTTGTGGGTGCATGAAGAATATCCTTTCCTAGCAGCATCTCCTGATGCTCTAGTGGACGAGGAAAGCATAATAGAGGTGAAATGCCCATACTCGATCCGACATTCGCATCCAAGGGATGGTATTATGCAAGGAAAACTTAGATACTTCAACAATGATGGAAATTTGAAGCGAAATCACCAATATTACTTTCAAATTCTTGTCACAAAGAGAAAATGGTGTGATCTAGTTTTTTACACACAAAGGGGAATTCATATAGAGAGAATAATTGCCAATAAACAATTCTGGAAAGAGACTTGTTGCCAGAAATTGTTGACCCTGTTCACCCAAATGAAATTCGTAGGCGACAATGGGCAGAACAGGGGTTGTAACGAAATTCCAAAAATCTTTCAACATTTGAAATAAATTATTTTGTTCAATTTTTGGCAACTACACAATCTGTAAACTTTCAAGTTTGCTGTGTAGCGAACTGAAAATTGCAGACTTTGAGAGTTTGAATGGTTCTGCCTGGTTGACATACTCGATGATAAACTGTGCCCTACATGTAATCACCAGAAAAAGTTTCAACACCATATCTATTTCCGTGAAAAAATCATACGTAATATTCAATTTCACGAATCAGTTGGAACAACCCTTTTTCGACGGTCTAGATGATTTCCCCAAGTACGAAAATATTGTTTTACCACTACATATTAATAGAAATCACTGGTGTTTGATAATATTGCATATGAATAGAAAATTATTAACATTCATAGATCCACGAGGTGCCACTAAAAAGAACTCTCAGAAGTATTTAGATTCACTGAAGTCTTTTTGGAGAATGTATGACATTTATAAATATAAACATTTTTCAAATGAAAGTTGGAAGTTGTCCGGATCACCTGAAACAAATCGACACATTCAATTGTGGTGTTTTTGTAATTTATTTCTGTCTGCAATTCATCAGGAAAGAATCATTTTCTTCACCCGTGGACCTAGTGAATTTTAGGAAACAAATTAAATTGCTTCTTCTCGAAAATTCGAACAATGTATTGAATTTATGCTTGGTTTGTGGTGAAGCGGTTGAAACTGAAATAATAGAAGTATGTTCTATGTGCCAAAGAAGTTCCACCGAAGGTGTCACGATTTGAGAGATATGAGTTGTTACTTATGTCATTGATTGATTGCTTGTTTGGATTTTTCATCTTCTATTTGAGATATTTCGTTTATTAGTATTTAAATTTCCTACGATAGGAAACAACGGTTTGTTATGTGATCAGAACTTTATGTTCATTTGATCAAACATGGGATGTTTTCATTCTGTACTTATTGTTGAACTGTCTGAACGCAACTGTGATCGTACTTTTTTATTGTATATATCCATGAAGGAGTATATATATATATATATATATATAAATTGTTTACATTTCCTGTCCATTTGATCGATCTTGATTCGGTTATGTTTTCATTTCGTACACTCTATTTCGGTGACTGAACGAAGTTATGTGATATGCATTGTATTTATCCATGATGGAAAGAAAAACATATTATGACGTGAATGTACTCGGCCTCAAGGAATAAAATATCCGAAAATGAAACGCGTAAAATGTCAAGTTGACGATATGGAATTTTTCTTAGTTTTTCAACCCCATTTCCACCCCCCTTAGACGGCCTGGAAAACTCCGACATGGTATTTGTCTTATGTACTCGGCCACAAGGAATAACATATCCGAAAATGAAACCCGTACAATGTCAAGTTGAGGAAATAGATTTTTCGTAGTATTTCAACCCCATTTCCACCCCCTGAGACGGCCTGGAAAACTCCGACATGGCATTTTTCTTATGTACTCGGCCACCAGGAATAACATATCCGAAAATGAAACGCGTACAATGTCAAGTTGACCAAATAGTATTTTTATTAGTTTTTCAACCCCATTTTCACCCCCTTAGACTGCCTGGAAAACTCCGACATGATATTTTTCTTATGTACTCGGCCATAAGGAATAACATATCCGAAAATGAAACCCGTACAATGTCAAGTTGACGAAATAGAATTTTCATTAGTTTTTCAACCCCATTTCCACCCCCTTAGACGGCCTGGAAAACTCCGACATGATATTTTTTTTATGTACTCGACCACAAGGAATAACATATCCGAAAATGAAACGCGTACAATGTCAAGTTCACGAAATAGAATTTTTTGTAGTTTTTCAACCCCATTTCCACCCCCTCAAACGGCCTGGAAAACTCCGATATGGTATTTTTCTCATGTACTCGGCCATAAGGAATAACATATCCGAAAATGAAACGCGTACAATGTCAAGTTCACGAAATAGAATTTTTCGTAGTTTTTCAACCCCATTTCCACCCCCTGAGACGGCCTGGAAAACTCCGACATGGTATTTTTTTTATGCGGTTGACCTCAAGGAATAACATATTCGAAAATGAAAGGCGTACAATATCAACTCCTCGAAATAGAGATCTCAGAGTTACCGAACCCTATTACTACCCCATTTACATCCCGTTCAGATAATCTGAATAACCCATAATCATCAGATTTTCAACTCAGCTCATCGAAAAAAGCATCACATTGATTACCGTGGCGTATATTATATTTCTAGAAGAGTTTGAAAATTTCGATATATTTTTTCCAGTGTATGTTGTGGATGTGGATAACTTCACACCCGTTCAAAGAGTTCCTTTCTGAATGTGATTCTGCGTTTTCTGACTTACTATAACACAACAATGTTCGTTGGCTAAGTAAAGGTCAAGTTATTGAACATTTCTAGCTATTAAAAGAACAATTATCCTCCTTCTCGCAAAACTTGGATACGCAGGGACAGGGTAGGGCAAAATCTGATTTTTATCAAAAAAATTAAAAATCATCGATTTTAAAAAAAAAATCACGGAAAACTCGTGTTTTTGTTCGAATTGTATAACGAAAATGAATGTACTGAAAATATACAGTAATAAAATTTAGGTGTTACGTTTAGTTTAAGAATTTGGAATTATGTACTTCTTTTTTGATGTTTTTGCTAAAAGCAGATACTTACTCCTTCTGATCTTCGAGAAAACTTTTATATTATGTTGTTATCTGGTTCTGAATGTAAAAAACAAAAATTGATTTAAATCATGATTTTAATTTTAAAAATCAAGCGATTTAAATCATGATTTTAATCGTGATTTTATTCACTTGATTTTAATCAGCCCAACCCTGCGCAGGGAGACAAAAAGCTCTTTGATTTTTCAAAAATCAAGCGCAATATGCTGGTTGTGACTTTTCTGAAATGTATTTTAAAATATTTGAATGAGCTCAATACAGAGTTACAAGGAAATGGAAAATTAATCTGTGATCTGATACAAAGCGTGTCTGATTTGCGTCGTAAGCTGGATATCTTTGAAAAAGATATCGTTAAACAAGAATTTATTTATTTTCTGACAATTCTTGAATTTGAAAAGGAGACCTCTGAAGAAGACATTGCAAAGTTTGTGAAATTTCTGGCCGATCTTATGAACGAATTTGCTACTAGATTCCAAGACTTTGCAAAGATAGGCAAGCTATCTCCGTTTCTCAAATCTCCATTTGAAATTGATGCAGCGGCCAAATGGACAGATGTGGCTGCCAAGTTGTTTGATCTGTCAAAGCCATCACTTCGAATGGAGATAATTGATTTGCAAGATGTGTCATTGCAAATGTTCAGAACGGTATCCACTGAAGCATTTTGGGCAAAACATGTCCCAAAGAATATAAAAATTGTAAAAGACTAGCTATCAATTTGGCCACTATGTTTGGCTTGACATACATATGTGAGATATTTCTCAAAGATGAATTTTTTGAAAAACAAATATCGTTCGAGATTAACAGATGCTCAACTAGAAGACACACTTCGAATTTACTGTTCCTCTCTAGAACCAAACTATAAAAAACTGGGCCAAGACCGTCAGTGTAGTTTCTTATTAATTAGATGTCTTCTTTTATAATTCAGAATGTGATTTGAAACCGAAATAATATGTAGCACTTTATTATTAATATTTGTTTTTTTCTTCAGGCGTTAGTTGGTCTATATGGTTGGACTACATTTTTTTTTAAACTAGTAGTTCTCGTTCCAACGAAGCTTTTTGTTTTCAACTTAATAACTACTTTTATTCTTACCATTCTGTCCCTGTCCTCGAGCAACTCCTCGATCTTCTTGAAATGTATCTCCGCAAATTTCGAACTATGCATTTTCCAATCGAATCACAACTCACATATCACATAATACATAATCACATACACACAAAAATAATTGAGGTTAGTGGTCTGTGGTCTGTGCATACACTCATACACATAAACAAAGAGCAAGAGCACATATTACCAAATTACCACAGACCACAGCATTCCTACATACACCGCGGGCATGTGACGTCACAAGACAACTGTCAATCAGCCTGCTGGACATACAAACCCTACTTCCATAAGCAACAATGGTAATTTAATGAGATTATTATCGTAATTATGAAGAAATTACGGGTTTACACTAATTTTGGGAATACCCATAGTGTACCTGACATATATAAATGTCTAAATTTTGCAATTTATATTCATTATTCTTCCTGCTCGGCTGATAAAAGTGATTATTTCAACACCTTGTCTATGGATATCCAGAAGAGATATTTAGAGAAACTGAAGGAAAGTAAGGGATGTGAGTCTTATTTATTAAAATTTGAGGATTGTAGTAATGCTGTGGAATACTTTCCTAAAGTTTCATGACATGTTGTATGACATTATAAACAATTTTGTATATAAAAGTGTATGCACAGGAGATGACTTCGAAGGCTATAAAAGTTTGGATTCATACAATATGTTCATATCTAAATGGATTAGAGGGATTGGAGTGAAGCTTCTGAAAAAATTACTGAAAATGTACTTTAATAAATAATAATTTTGAACGAAGGATATGTTTATATAAGGCTCTACAAAATTATAAACCACAACCATCTTTTCATATGGTAATCCTGTAAAAAAAAAGGCATTTAGATGAGTTATGCTTTAAACTTCCCAATGGGAATGATTAAGTCTGCAAAGTTTCCCGGAGATGATGGATTTCACGATAACAATTCTGCAACTCGAAATCAATATCGGGACATAGGTGTTCACCAGAGTTTTGTGGATGTTCCACTTCTTCAACTGGTTAATTTAGAATTTTCGTTGATGCAAAAATTAAAGATCGTCTCATTATCAACAAAAATGACCATTTTTCCGAAAACTCAACAGTTTTCGAGATAAAGGGACCCAAAACTCTCCTCATTTTAGCTGCCGCTTTCTCTATAGGAATTCTGTTGTCTATGCATTCGCTTGGAGGCGGGCGGACGAATTGTTTCATAACTCAGGCAAAAACTGACATTTTTCAATGATTCAAAGTTCAAGATAATGAGGAAACCCGTAGCTATCATTCCGCATGTATTAAGAAGTTCTTTCTTATTTGGCAAAAAGATTTAATGAGCTGTAAACGTTTTTTTCCACACCATTTCGACACTGTTTCATTATTTGTTTACATTTTTTTCAAAAATAGACTTTTATCGGAAATTTTTCTTTATAATGGGTCCTTGGGGGGTCTTGAATGATCTCTGATTTTTTTTTGTACTTTCCCCGCGTTCTAATATATGATCCATTTGTTTATTTACATTTTTTATGCGATTTCGGAGTTATGTAGAATTTGCGGAACAACCACGAATTGAAAAACTATTAGCCATTGTAAGCCAAGATGCTCTAGTTTCCGAATATATATATATATATATATATATATATATATATATATATATATATTGTTAGATCCAGAAAGTTATTTTTGTATAGTTTCGTGTATTTTGTTCACTTTGTATGGAGTTTAGTTCTGATTGATAAAAAAATAGAGTAATGTCAAATAAATTGATATATTTGTCAGTCTGATTTATTGAATAAAAATCATATTTTTGGAGCTATACGTGTCTAAGTATTGCCTAACTGACTATATACAAATTATATACTCAACATTGGTCCTTCGAGAAATAAAAAGAACGTGCTATGGAGTCAAAGTCAGACATCGAAGCTGGAGGTCAACGCAGAAGCAACAGAACTACTAGAGCTGTTCCACCCAAGTGGTATCAATAAGCCCGGAAAAATTCGGCTTGTTTTCGACGCAGCTGCCAAGAATCATGGGTATAGCCTCAACGATTTTCTTCTATAAGGGCCAGACTATGTACCATCTCTCGTTTCGGTCTTATGGCGTTTTCGACAAGGGAAAGTGGCGATTAATGGTGATATTAAAGATATGTTTCATCAAATCATGATAAAAGAAGATGACAGGTGCGCTCAAAGATTCTTATGGCGTGGCACTGATCGAAATAGAAAACCAGATGTATATCAGATGAACGTCATGGTTTTTGGTGCGGTATCGTCTCCATCTGTCGCCCAATTTGTCAAGAACCGCAATGCTGAGGAATATGAGTCAAAATTTCCAGGGATTCTGAAAATAATGAAGAAACAACATTACGTCGATGACTATTTGGATTCTTGTGACAGTGAAGAAGAAGCCATCGAGAGAGTTAGATCTGTCATACATGTCCACCAGCAGGGAGGGTTCGAAATGACAAAATGGATCTCTAATTCAAAAAACGTCATTCTAACAGTGCCAGAGAATCTCAGAGCCCCTATTCAAGATAACTTGAAAATTGATTCACAGCAGATTGAAAGGGTATTAGGTTTATATTGGTACCCACATAATGACTCATTCATTTTCACTATGAACCTGAAGAATTCACCATCCAAAATTATTGATGAACTCAAGATTCCCACGGAGAGAGAAGTACTCAGAACAGTCATGTCCGTATTCGATCCACTCGGCTTCCTTGCACCTTTGATGATCAAGGCACGACTACTGATGCAGGATATATGGAAAATGAATATAGACTGGGATACGGAAATTGTTGAAAGTTTGTTCACTTCGTGGAATATTTGGTTGGACGAGTTGAAGTTACATTCTCCAATAACTATTCCAAGATATTATTTCCCAAAACATGTATCCGTCAAAGAATTCGATCTTCATTTGTTTTGTGATGCAAGTGATAAAGCTTACGCTGTTGTAGCCTATTTGAGATGTGAGATAAATGCGATATACCATACATCTTTCGTATCCTCGAAATTCAAAGTTGCCCCTTTGAATCAACAGACAATTCCAAAGCTTGAGCTTCAGGCAACTGTGTTAGCGAGCAGAGTAGCCAAAACAATTCAACAAGAACTGGATTACAGCATAAAGAATATTCATTTTTGGACAGACTCACTGGTGGTCCTCAAACAGATCCGATCACAATCTCGAAGATTTCCCATGTTTGTTGCATGTCGTATAGGAGAGATTCAAGAAGATACAGACGTGTCTCAGTGGCATTGGGTTCCATCAGATTTGAATGTAGCAGATCAAGCCACCAAAGTCCTGAAGAACGTGAATTTTGATACTGATAGTTGTTGGCTGGTAGGACCGAAATTCCTTCGGCAAAGTCAGGAGTTTTGGCCTGAGGAACCCCAAGAACATTGTCATCAAGTGGAGGAGGAATATGTATGTTTGGTGAAAGTAGAGGTTGAAAGAGAGCTTCCAAATATCGAACGTTTTTCAAAGTGGTTGAAACTGGTTCGATCTACTGCATGGATTTTACATTTAGTTGAAGTAATTCGCCTTCCTAAAAATGAGAGACCACCGCAACCACTCCTCGAATTGAAATCGATAAATGAAGCCTCCACTCTATGGGTTCTAAAGAGTCAAAGTGAGTCATTCCAAAGAGAACTGAGTCAATTGAAACAGAAGAAAACAATTCCCAAATGCAGCCGTCTGTTTCAACTTTCAATATTTTTGGACGAATCCGGTATAATTAGGCTTGGAGGAAGACTTTCAAATGAAACCAACATCTGCTATGACTCGAGGCATCCAATAATTCTAGATCCGAAGCATAAATATACGCAGCTTCTGATTAATTACTATCATGAGGAAGCTGGACATGTAGGCATCGAAACTGTTGTGAATAATTTGCGCCAGAAGTATTGGATATTGCATGTTCGAGCCGCAGTGAAAAGAAGTTTTCGAGAATGCCAAGCTTGCAAAATCAGACACGCAAAGCCAGAAGCTCCACTCATGGGAAATTTACCTACACAACGAATAGAGTCTGCTGTGTTTCCATTCACATACGTTGGAGTAGATTATTTTGGGCCAATGAATGTATCTATCGGTCGCAGGGTTGAAAAGCGATACGGAGTACTATTCACTTGTCTTACAATCCGAGCGGTACATATTGAGTTGGCATCGTCTTTGACTACCAGCTCCGCAATAATGGCCATTCGTCGATTCGTATGTAGGAGAGGACAGCCTAAAGAGATCTTCAGTGATAATGGCACCAACTTCGTCGGATCGGAAAGAGAGTTGAGAGAATGGAGCAAATCGTTAGATCAACAACAAATTGCTGATAATTTATCTGCCAAAGGAATAATTTGGAAATTCAACCCACCTGGAGCACCGAGCATGGGCGGAGTCTGGGAACGTATGGTTAGATCTTTCAAAACTGCTCTCAAAATAAGTTTGAAATGTGTCAATCCAAAAGAAGAGGTGCTACTTACTTTACTGTACGAAGCAGAATACATGATAAATTCCAGACCTTTGACGCACATATCCGTTGATCCTGCGGAACCAGAAGCTATTACACCGAACCATTTCCTCCTCCTACGGCCAGGTGGGGTTACTTCTCACGGTGATAATGTTATTCTCAGCAAAAAACAATGGAGAATCTCGCAAGCGTTGGCAGATTGTTACTGGAAGAGATGGATTCGGGAGTATCGACCAACACTCCTAAAGAGGTCCAAGTGGCATTCACTCACTGTGCCAGTTAAAGTTGGTGACATATCAATAATAGTCGATGAGAAATTACCAAGAAATGAATGGCTCTTGGGTAGAATAGAACACGTATATCCTGGTAAAGATGGAGTCATAAGAGTAGCCCAAGTGAAAACAAAAAAAGGTTTTCTCACACGACCTGTGTCAAAGTTATGTATACTACCGACATCCCTCACTTGATATTCTCACAGAATATCCTTGGGGGTGGAGAACTGTTAGATCCAGAAAGTTATTTTTGTATAGTTTCGTGTATTTTGTTCACTTTGTATGGAGTTTAGTTCTGATTGATAAAAAAATAGAGTAATGTCAAATAAATTGATATATTTGTCAGTCTGATTTATTGAATAAAAATCATATTTTTGGAGCTATACGTGTCTAAGTATTGCCTAACTGACTATATACAAATTATATACTCAACATATATATATATATGATGAATTGTGTTTTCGGGTTTCATTCCGTGTTCTGTGGTTTTGATCCTCTGAAGGATAATTGTCACAACGTTTCGGCAAAGTCTCATTTGCCATCTTCTAGGTGATGATTGAGTTTCGACCTCCGAACTCGACTAATTAATTCGAGTTCTGCTTCTCAATATATAGGGGTATTCAATGATGGTATCTTTGACCTGGGCCCCTCCCACTTTCTTCGTTGGTCCGACTGCATTTTTCATTATATCCGTATGGTAATTACTTGATAAGGTCCGACCTTGTTCCTCTGGTGTGATCGGCTTGATTTTGTTTTGTGATAGGATGGATTTCCACGTTCTCCCGAAGGTCCATAAAGAAGGTGCACCACTTAGACCAATCGTGAGCTCAATAGGTTCACCAACTCACCAATTAGCGAGACACATTGCCCACGTTCTCCAACCACATGCGGAACAGGTCGATTCGTACGTACGCAATGCCGACCATTTCATAGATATACTGAGAACACAGACCGTTAGTCCAAACGATATCCTTGTCAGCTTCGATGTAACGTCCTTATTCACCCAGGTACCCATCAGAGAAGCACTAGAAGTAATCAAAAAGAAATATAAACCAGAAGAACATATCATTGACTTGGCTGAACATTGCATAAAAAACACGTATTTCATCTATAACGATCAACGATACAGACAAATTGAGGGTGCACCAATGGGCTCACCACTGTCACCAATTATTGCTAATCTCTTTATGGAAGAGATCGAAACCAAAGCAATAGCAATGTCAGACGTGAAACCAAAACTCTGGCTGAGATATGTTGATGACATTTTCGTGATTTGGTCACACGGACATCAGGAACTCGAAAGGTTTTTCGATCACTTAAATGAAATCCATCCACGGATCAAATTCACCAAAGAAATTGAAAAAGAAAACCAGCTCGCATTTCTCGATGTTTTAATCATGAAAAATCCCGACGGTACGCTAGGCCACACGGTGTATCGCAAAGCAACACATACCAACAGATACCTGAACGCAAATTCACATCACCATCCGAAACAGATTCACGCTGTGGCAAAAACTCTAATTACACGTTCAATCAGGTTGGCAGACAACGAACATCAAAAAGAAGAGCGGAACACGACCGAGGAGACTCTACGAATGAATAACTACTCGGAGAGAATTATAAAAACGGCTTCCAAGAACAAACCGAAACAGCAGAAAACCCCAGAAACACCGGTTATAACAACCAGACTACCATACATAAAAGGAACCACAGATAAAATCAGCAGAATTCTCCGCAAACACGACATAGCTACTTCGTTCGTACCAGAACGTACAATAAGATCGATACTCCGTAATCCGAAGGACCAGATACCACTGGAGTCCCAGGGAGTCTACGAAGTACCATGTCGAGACTGCAACAAGTCCTACATCGGCCAGACCAACAGACGGATCAACGTACGCAAGGATGAACACGAGCTATCAGTGAAAGGAAAAGTCACCACATCTTCCATCTTCCAACACGTATTGGAGACAGGACATAACATCAATTTCGAAAACACGAAAACATTAGCGAGCGATGAAAACTTCTACTCTCGAACAATTAGAGAGGCTATCGAAATTGAGAAACGACCGAGTAGTATGAATAAGAGAGATGACGCCCAAAGATTACCAAGAACGTGGAAATCCATCCTATCACAAAACAAAATCAAGCCGATCACACCAGAGGAACAAGGTCGGACCTTATCAAGTAATTACCATACGGATATAATGAAAAATGCAGTCGGACCAACGAAGAAAGTGGGAGGGGCCCAAGTCAAAGATACCATCATTGAATACCCCTATATATTGAGAAGCAGAACTCGAATTAATTAGTCGAGTTCGGAGGTCGAAACTCAATCATCACCTAGAAGATGGCAAATGAGACTTTGCCGAAACGTTGTGACAATTATCCTTCAGAGGATCAAAACCACAGAACACGGAATGAAACCCGAAAACACAATTCATCATACTTCGTCCGTGAGAATCTTCATGCTAACATATATATATATATATATATATATATATATATATATATATATATATATATATTTCATGACTAATAATTTTTTGATTCGCGGTTGTTGAAAAGATTGCATATTATCAGATGAAGCACATTTGCTACGATCTCACTCGATCATCGAAAAAATAATCAACAATAATCATATCGTTATGTTATTGTTGTTTCTAGTGGCGAAATGCGAAACTTCGCCAATGAAATTTTGAGAATACCATGTTTCGTGATCACACAGAACAATATATTCCGGTATTTCGTATCCGAGTAACAATCGGGTCTATGTGAATCGCTCTATCGCTCATTTTGTTCGATGATACGAGTACGATTCGGACGTCGGATCTATCCAATGATTATACACTACAAAGGATGGCTCATTTCCTATCTCCGTACATTGGCCAAATTTCAACTGCACATGCGCCAATATGCATCGTCATTTGACGTCACCCGGCCTACAGAACTGAATGTCTGCCATAAGAACCCGTGTGTTTTCATACTTTTTTATTGATAGAATTTTTTTTTCCTGTTGGTGAAATTTGTCGGTCGTTTTCTTCAGTGTTTGTGTTATCATTTGACTTTCAATTAAAATTGAATGGACTATTGAGTGCGTGTTGAATCTTGAATTCCACTTCGTGAAAGGACACTATTGTTTGTTTGACTATTTTTCGATTTATTGAAAATATTTGAGGTGAATATAATTAATCTTCATTAGCTCTCGAAAAACGCTTAAGCGTTGACATTATCAGTGTTACTTCATATTTCTCACTCTAGATCATTCCTGGAAAAACATGTGCTGTAGCTGGTTGTAAGAACAATCAAGAAACTCTCAAACGAATGGGTTCGAACGTATCATTTCATAGGTTCCCAAACGGCAGAGATTTTGTGACCTCCACAATTCGTAAAGAATGGATACGTCGCTGCCAAAGAGCAGACAAGTTCAACGTTGAGACTTCAAGAATTTGCTCAGATCATTTCACACCAAACGATTATGAAAGGGATGTGAAGAATGAACTATTAGGGAATCCAAACCACGTGACTTTTCAACTGTCAAGATGGCGCCTGGTTGGCAAACAAAGCTTTTAAGCCGTAGCCAGGTAGCTATATACAGGTAATTTTAACGGAGTTTATTATACCTTTTGATTATTTTCGTCAGTTGTTTCAAGGAGTCTCAAGTGTTAAGTTGAATCAGACATGGCTCCGCACTGCACTACGTCTGAGCTCTGCACTCCATTGCGAATGCTCGAATAGAATTCAATAAGACAAATTTTCATACAACAGCAATGCACAGGCACAGCACTGCATTACCACCTATGTGAATGATACTTAAATGTTTGGACAACTTATTCATTTAGAATTAGAATAAGTGCCAAGCAATAGCTTTGATTCAAAGCTATTGTATACCCCTACTACCAAAAAAAAATTCATTATTACATTTGCTACTTCATACAACACTAGGTACCTATATACTTTCCCTGTAAAAGTTATATTTCGCTATAAGGTAGACACGATTAAATTTCCACAAAATTTATTGTCTTCGCGACATGTTTCGATACACTGTATCTTTATCAAGCGATGTCTTTAAACACAGTGTTTAAAGACATCGCTTGATAAAGATACAGTGTATCGAAACATGTCGCGAAGACAATAAATTTTGTGGAAATTTAATCGTGTCTACCTTATAGCGTAATAACTATGGATTTCCATAAAGTAAAGGCCACCTCAATCCAAAATTTAAAAGTTATATACTTATTAGAAATGGTACATAAACTTCACTTCACCTGTTATGAAATGTCTGCTACATATCCTTTGGTTTCTTATAATTGATTCAGTTAGATCTTGCCTCTTGATGGCTGCCAACCACATATCCCTCCTTTTCCTTGATAAAACGTTTATATGTGGGTAATGCACAGAGTTTTTCAATGTGGGAATGCGAAAAAAACTAAGCAAATGGTCCCGATCTGCACGGCTTCCACAACCAACCACAATACACGTTACTGGCATTTTTCTTTCAAACCCGAACTTAGGTCTTACTATTTTCTAGAAATCTGATGAAAACTGAAGGTAATTATATCCAAATACTTCAAAAAAACTTCCACAATTAACAAAAATCAACAAGTAAACAAACGTATCACTCAATTGTTTGCCAACCAAGCGCCATATTGAATTTATTTGACAGGTCGTTGGATCGCCTAATTAGGTGAGTCGATGACGACAAACTCCTATGGTTTTAATCAAATATACTATTTTTAGGTCTTCCATTGAAGAAATTATTTAAAAAAATTGCAGTACCATCAATTCATTTAGGAAGGATGATAACGGGTGCAACAGAGCAAACAGCTAGGGAAGAAAGAGCCACGAAGAAGGAAAAAAAGGAAATAGTGAACACACTACTTGCACTCACAAGCATGACTCCAGTTGGAAACTCTTTCACAAAATCTGAAAACCCTGTTAGTCTCATACCTGATACTTCACAGGTATTGTATGAGATTGACGAGCCTTCTTTGGATGCAATAGAGACCAGGCAAAACGTTTCATCGGAGGATCAGGAGAAAACTGAAAATATTTATGAAAAGAAATATAAAACACTCCTGCGGAAATATAACAATTTGAAAATGACGTCAAGGGAAAAGATCAAGGGTTTGAAAGTAATGTTGAGACATTATAAAAAAAATCCAACAAAAGTCGTGATATCATTCAATTTAATACCACCTACTGCAGTTGCAGGAGTTATAAGGTGAGTTGTTGAACACTGACATTTTTTGTTTTATCATATTTTCATTTTTCTAGACTACAACTTTTTTGGGATGGAGATAAGACATAGAAAAATAGCACTCCAGTGAGAACCGAAATTTCATATAAATACACCTGAACAAGTGAACAAGAAGCCTCTAACCCTTGATACCCAAGGGATTCAGAAGATTGTCAAGTGTGGGCTTTTGCAGACATCCCTCGAGTTCAATGATATTGCTAGTGTTATATAAAAATGCTATACTTATCATTCATGTAATATATAACAGTTGTTTACCTAGGCTAGGATAGCCAACAAATTAAAAAAAACTCAACTAAAGGTGGATTCATGTAAGCCAACTTAACTTGTATTTATTTTAACTTGGTAACTTGAGAAGTTCGATGTTCGAAATCGAATGGAAGCATTCATGCATTACATTAAGTAACTTATGAATTTTTCAAGATCAATCGCGCATATCTTCGCCATCCAAGTTTGTGAGTTGTTGCATGAATGCCATTTTTTTATCACTTTCTAAGATGAGTTGAATACATCTCAAGTTGGCTTGCATGAATTCACCTTAAGAAAAAAACAAGTTTCTTTTATTCACCAATGTATGACTCAAATTTGCCTTGATTTCTTTCATAACTATTTAGCCTTCATGAAATGTACAGATATTCTTGAAAATTATGCACTAATTACGTTTTTTTTCAATTTTTTTCCCTTAAGGCGGATTCAGTGAACACATAATGCATATAAACGATGAGATTGGAACAATTTTTGCACGAAATACAAAAGCTCTTCCTTTCCAAGTATATTGGTACGTGCAGCTTGACTCCTTTCACTCTCTTCAGGAGAAGGATACTAGGTATCAATTTCCTTCTGAACATAGTATCAATTTATTGCTTCCCCCGAAGATGCTAACTTTGTTAGCGAAACACGCATCGAGTGCGAAAATCTCAGTTTGGTGTTAAGGTTATTGATCTCTAGGAAAAGTTTCAACATAATGCATAATTTAGTAGATTATACTCAACTCAAATTAAGGAAAATCACATCTACTAGCTGAAAACAGCCACTTCTGATGCTTTTCTTTGGTATATCGAGTAAAACTTATTTGGGCAACCAAAATGAATTTATTCAACTGGGAAATATAATTTTCTGTTATTTGACTAATGCATAATGCACTAAATTTTGCATTTCTTCACTAATTCACCTTCAGTAACTTAATTTTTTTTTCAAATTTGAATTCTAAAGATTCTTTTAAATAAATCCATAGGAACCTACCAGCACTTCATACTCTCTTTGAAAATAACTCCCTCATAGGTGAGTTCATTATTGAACGTCAACTCATAAAACTCGTCATTCCTAGTTATTAAAATGAGCTGAAAGCCCAACTTTTACAATCAAAATCCACACATATAAATTCAGTAAATCGAAGTGCCTATTACGGAATGGTGTTCAAAACGCACTTATTATCATCAGTTCAAGTTATGGTTCATCCACAGCAAACCAAGTCATCTAGAGTTGTGAAAACTCAATGGGTCAAATGAAAATCAACAGGTTTGCCATGAAAATATCGCGATAAAAGGTTTTAAAAACCGAGAAGAATGCATGGGGTCTTACGGCAAACCAACCGTAGTGCAGGCCGGGTGACGTCACTTATAGCTGGTGGGGAGCGGGGGGAACGACAAATAAAATCACCGAAATCGGACATCCTGTGTAGTATATAATCTTTGGGATCTGTCTGAATTCACCTTTAACCGCCTTTTCTGTTAGACGCAGCTATTGTTTTTTTTTTTTTAATTCTTTATTTAACGTCGGCCTATTTCCGCTACCAAGGCCAATCACCGACCGGAAATTTTGCCGAACCCTCTGGTATTCCAACCAGAGGTAGGGATCTTTAACGAGCCCAACATCCATGGACTCGGGACCTACGGCTTAACGTCCCCTCCGAAGGACGGCATATCCTCAATATATCTTGTGCTCATTGATATATTGTCTGCGAGCTATGATATGCTACTTCGCTGCAGCTGTACGGGCTTTCGACACGGTATTTCCCTGTATGGTCACCCATCCAAGTACTAACCGCGCTCGGCGTTGCTTGACTTCAGATATCGAATGACTGTCAGTCAACCTGAAGAGCTGGGCCATGCCCCGCAGCTATTGGTATTTGTGACATTTGTCATTGACCACAAGCACGTTCTGTGGTCATTGATGTGACGTGCTAGTCGACGTCGACAGTCTGCTGAATGTGCAATGTTGTGTTTTGTCTTTGTCAATGTGCAATGTGGCAAAAACAATTCGATATTAAATTGTTATCAATCGTCTGTATCATTGAATTGTGGTGGCTGTAGCTGAGTGGCTCCTGACATTCCTGAAGTAATAGGAGACTTCGCATAGTGACAGCTGTTGTTTAGAACTAGAATTATAATGGAACTAGTTCAGGATAATGCTAACCAAAACGTCTTGAGTATTCCAATAGCTTTCATTCTTCTAGTGATGGTTGGTGCAATTTTGATTTTTACGTTTGGATTTAAGTCTGCTGAGCAACCACCTTTTGACACACTCACCAATGAGGATAGGAAGTTGGTTGGAAAGAAACGAAAATACAAGGAAAAGGTAAATGGTATTGGCTCTATCTGGTTGTCTCTTTCGACATGGAATTCTGAGCTAGGCCTGATCATTATTCTGTGTTATAAGGGATGGTTTATGGTAATACTTCGGTTGCTATGAGCACCTTTTTTTTGAAATTTTTTTTCGTGGAACTCACGTAATTCGGACTCCTCTGAAGAAAATCTAAATGAAATTATCGGCGGTCTCTTATATTTTCGGAGATACAGGGCCTTTCTGGTGTTTGAACACACAAAATTCGTCCTTCTGATCAAACACCACATACTCTTTTATTTACTCGTTTTTAACATTTTCGAGCAGCAAAAACCATTGGTTTTCAAAAATTGCATTAAACCATAACCAATTTGTTGTGATGTCATAGTCATAGTGCAATGACAGTCGAAAGTGATGTATTTGCAGTGTTGCCGCTCTCAGCTCTCGTTATTGTCTCGGTTATTGTTGAGAACTGAATGCATTAATGTTGACTTTTGGAGAAAGTTGGATTTTTTGAAAAACTAATGGTTTTTGCTGCTCGAAAATATCAAAAACGAGTAAACAAGAGAGTGTGTGGTGTTTGATCAGAAGAAGGACGAATTTTGTGTGTTCAAACACCAGAAATTTGATGTGGAAAATTGTGAAGTTTTATATCAAAAAGGCCCTGTAACTCCGAAAGTATAAGAGACCGCCGATGATTTCATTTAGATTTTCTGTAGAGGAGACCGAAATACGTAAGTTCCACAAAAAAAATTCAAAAAAATGTGCTCATAGCGACCGAAGTATTACCTTTAACTTATTTTAGAAATTTATTAAAAAAAAGGACATTCATGCAACTCCCTTACCTAATTGAATAACGAAAATATGCGCTACTGATTTTGACAGCTGATAATTTTTTGGAGCATTGGCAGAAAAAAAGGTAATGAGTAGCTGAATATAATGCATTTGTGCTTCCATTTGATCTTGAACATCGCACTTCTCAAGTTACCAAGTTAAATTAAATACAAGTTAGGTTGGCTTGCATGAATCTACCTTTAAAGACACTCATGATCAAATTGCAGCATTTATAAAAACGCTAAAGCTAAATTCATATGAGTAAGCCATCTTGTATTCATCTTAACATAAGATCTTGGTAATACATTGGTCGCTATGAGTACTTTTTTTTTATTTTTTGTGGAACTTACGTAATTCAGTCTCCTCTACAAAAAATCCAAATGAAATTTTCGGCAGTCTCGTATATTATACAGTTGTAAAACTTCACAATCTTCCACATCAAATTTCTGTTGTTTGAACACACAAAATTCGTCCTTCTGATCAAACGATCAAACACCACTCACTCTCTTATTCACTCGTTTGCAACATTTTTGAGCTGAAAAAAAACATTAGTTTTTCAATAAATGCATGTATTTTCGAACCATAACCAATTTCTCTCTCTCTCTCTCTCTATTATGTCTTGGTCTTTGCTTCCTATGGCGCATTCAGCCACTTACCAATTTGTTGTGATGTCATGATGCAATGACAGTCGAAAGTGATGTATTTGCAGTGTTGCCGCTCTCATTGTTGAGAACTGAATGTATCGATGTTGACTCTTAAAGAAAGTTGGATTTTCGAAAAAACAATGGGTTTTTCTGCTTGAAAATGTTGAAAACGAGTGAAGAAGAGAGTGGGTGGTGTTTGATCAGAAGAACGAATTTTGTGTGTTCAAACAACAGAAATTTGATGTGAAAAATTGTGAAGTTTTACAACAAAATGGACCTGTATCTCCGAAAATATACGAGACCGCCTAAAATTTCATTTGGTTTTTGGTAAAACTCCGTTAGTCGGGCTCCGCCTCGAAAATAAAAATTTTTTGGTGGAACCTACGTACTTTGGCCTTCTGAACAAATAATTCAAATGAAATTATTGGGGCTCTCAACTAGTTTCAGAGATACGGCCCACCAAAGACAGGAAAACGGAGTTTTATGCATATGTTTGTCTCTCAGTCAATCCTGCTCGGAATTCCTCCTTCCTATCAGCACAATATACACAACTGATTCCACCTTCTTCATTACTTTTCAAATGAATTATAAGCATTTTTCACTACAAAACTCAAAAATGTCAATCGTCATAGGAATTCGAGGTTAGCAAAACTGTAGAAAGGAGGAATTTCGAGCGGAATTGGCTGAGAAACAAACATAGGCGTGAAATCCCGTTTACCCATCTTTGGAGGGCCGTATCTCCGAAACTAATTGAAAATAATTGAGAGCCCCAAAACTTTCAGGATGCAAAAATACGTAAGTTCCACCAAAAATTTTTTATTTTCAAGGCGGAGCCCGATTAACGGAGTTTTACCTAAGTATTACCGAGTAGATAACTTTGCGCTCTGGAATTTTTTGTCCTGAGAGGTAGATCCTCAATCATCACTGAAGATAGTCCTATCAATAAAAATTCGAAACGTGATGGATATGCGATTTCTAGCAAGTCAGCTGATATACTCTCTGATATATTCAACCACCATAAGGATCGGTATTTGTGCAACTTTCATCAAAAATTGAAACAATCACCCCAGAATTGGATACAGTGAAAAGCTCGGTGTTAGTGAAGTGCGACTTTTTATTTCCCATGATGATATTTTAAGTATTCAAGACAAGTTTCTGATATCTTTTTAATTGGGAGAGCGGAAGCGAGCTCTACTCTAGTCAACAATTCGAATATTTTTGGTCTGAAAATCTCGAGAGGCTGTCATAAGCTTCGTGAAAAAAAAAAGAATTTCTGAAACTTCTGGAACATCCTCGAGAATTCTGATAGGTTAATATAATTGAGAATTTTGAGTTTCGTCATTGTTATTCCTACGAGTAGTCATTCTGCTTTTGGTTTTTCTAAAAACCTGCCGAAATTCCGAGCAAAATTATCTATCGGCGATCGTTTTGAAATATAGGAAAGATTCATCTATTCCTTTCCCTCCTCTCCAACATTCATTCCTCACCCTCTCTAGCCCCCTCGTTTCCAACTCCACCGTCTCTATCTCACATCTCAACATCTATCTTTTTCTTCCAATCACCTTATTTTACAGATTCTTTCACTCACCATCTCTTTTCTTTTCTCTCTCATACTCAGTTCCTCTCTCCCCCTTTTTCTTTCTCTAGCACAACGAGTATTCTGTGGACAACTTGCCGAGGGAGTTGTTTTCCGAAAAATAAGTTATTCAAAGCAAATACAAATTCTAGTAAATACTCGCTTGGTTCACACGACTTTCTATGAACATTACAGTTATTTATTTTTGGTGTGAATCGAAGTGTGAATTTCGAGTTGAAAAAGAGTTGATTAATTTACAATCTGAAATAGTGTCTAAAATTGTATAAAAATTTCCGTATAGATAGATATTTACAAACTGCCTTTCCTCGCCAACTGAATTGGAAATAATCAATTATTTAGGTTTATGAAAAGTACATCTGTGTCGCATAATATTTAGTTGAATTGTAGCACGAATTTTCGTTTCCCTCCGCAGGTAATGAAAGCCATAAAATTCGTAACAAATGGGAAAGTTTCGAATTTTATTTGATACCACTCGAGATTTTTCCTTTGGAGTTTGATATTACATAGTTTATAATTATATTCTTACCTCTGTTGCCTCAGCAGCCATATTCAATTCTCGATTCAATTAGGTACACAATAAATTTTTCACAGAAAATGTTTCTGGGTGGCAAACTTTAACGACACATATGTAAATGCTCCAGTTGTCAGCCACCTAACCGTTTTATCGAATGGAAAGATGAATTTTAAATATATTCGATAATGGATCCAATAATTTTTGTTTCAGTCATCACATTAGTATTATAGTTTAGAGGTGGTTGATTCAGCAATGAGAAAAATATATTTGAAAAAATGTAAAAAAATAAATTGCGTAAAAAGACGGAATTTCCATTAGTCTGCCGCATAAGATTTGAATCCAGCCGTCTGTGAATCGGTAGTCAGCCGGAAATTCATCTGACATTGAGAAATAGACATTTCGTATAGAACATTGAGTTTTATTAAATTTTTATATAGGAACCAAAAACGAGTAAAAATGATAAGGTACGATTGAGTACCTATCTCACTAATAAAAATAAATAAACTTTTCGAACTCTTTGAAAAAAGTAATAAAAAATGTCACAAATTCAGTAGAAAATAAACCCACCGGGTTTACCTTCTGCGGATAGGCAGAAGGTAGGTTTAAACTAGCATGCATTTATCGCAGATGAATTCGCTATCACATATTTCCCTATTATTACAACCCTGAAATTTGCTACATTTCAGGTGGTACCACCACCTTCGGCACCTATCACAACCAATATTTTGCATATCATTGTTTTCTGTATCACTCTCCAATAAGACATCACAATTCGAGCAGCATTCCTGCTTTTTAGTCTTAGTCTCAAGGATTTCAACATTATTTTTTCTTGCATTTCTGCGTTTTTTTGCCAATACTGAACATTTACTCGCAGTTGTCTTCTTTCTTTCAATTCGAGTTCTTCTCATTTCATTCTTTTATGATACTCTCCTGAGCCTTTCTTTTTTTCTAGATTCTTTTTCTTCAATAGCTTTCTGTTTCATGTCAATCTTTTCTTGAAAATATTTCCTGAATTCATTAGAGGAAATAGCAGCATGCATTTTTTCATTCAGTTTTATTTTAACACCTTTTGGTAGAGGTTTGGCCAGGAATAAAGCTTCAGAAAAAAATCGATGAGGTTCATGGCCGCAATTTTTCCTGTTATTCATCTCATTTTCTTTTGGTGTCACGCCAACTGTAATATTTTGTGAAACAACAATTTTCGGTTTCATTTCCGTTTCAGTATTTTTCTTCTTCAAAATAT
Source organism: Zygogramma bicolorata (assembly GCA_032362365.1). Lineage (NCBI taxonomy): Eukaryota > Metazoa > Arthropoda > Insecta > Coleoptera > Chrysomelidae > Zygogramma > Zygogramma bicolorata. The sequence continues at coordinate 310,870 of JAVJAQ010000588.1, forward strand.
TAATCGTCCTTCTCTTCAACTATGTTCTCTTCATTCTTCGAAAATGTCATGATTTTTTTCCAATTCGTATATATGTGATGAGTCTGAATCATTTTTCTCAGTCTCAATATTCTTCTTCAGCTCAAAACCTTTTTCGGATCTATTTTCAGTCTCATTCATTTCGATTTTTCATTTCTCAATTTTCTTCAGTCTCTTTGCGTCACCATTTGTATCCGGTGAATCATGGTTTTGCACTAAAGTTGGTTCATTGTCTATTTCGAAACCATCGATGATTGGCGAATCTCTTTCATTAAACTGATTTTGCTCATTTATAGATTCAAAAATCTCTGAATTGAAGTTATCATCAAGTTGTATCGTACCATCATTGAGAATAGATGCATTTCCTATGATTTCAGCTTTTAACTCTAACTGAATTGGTCCATTACAGTCCTCTTCTACTACTTCAGCAGGATAGCATTCATGTTTGATTTGTTCTATTTGTTATATTAATCGGTCTATGTTTTCAAATCCCCTCTCGGAAAGAGCATCTTTTATGTTTGATAAAACCTTTATAGTGATGAGAAGCTGATCTTCTGTTGTGCTAATCTGTTGCTTCGTTTGGGTAATTTGCATATTCTCCAAACGATTGCATTCTGAATGCACTTAGAGTAATCCACGGCATCTGGGTCGAAAGGATACAACCCACATTTCCTAAAAACATTTTTTATTGCTTGACAAATCGACTCATCTTCCAGTACTATTTTCAATAATGGCCAAAATGTTAATTTATTCAACACGTTGTCAGGTTGTGCTTGCCATTCTCTAAACGTTTTCTTCCATGATGTTTTGAGAGGTTTGAATACGCTGACATCAGCTGCATCATATGCGTTGTGTTAGGAGGCAAGGCATTTAAAATAATTTTGTGGTCATGGCAGAATTGGCTCAATTCTAAAGAACTATGCGAGGGGTTGACCACATGGGAATTCCGGTGTACAAATGATAGGAATTCCAGGGAATTCCGGATTTTTTTTTAAGGAACTATCGGGATTATTATTAGGTAACTTCAATTTATTCGCGCGATAATAGAAAAGCTTACAGTAAAATTTCAATATTTATATAAAATCATAATTCAAAAACAAAACACCGGTGTGAAGTAATCCACTTCCTTTGGACGATGAAAGTTGGGACCTTTGTTTTGAAAGAGTTTGTGGGTCGAATTTCCGATTTGAAATACATTTTGTTTTTCATGATCTGATAGACATCTGATATGTCCCTCGTGTTGGAGAAGTTTTCACAAATGATTCAATAACTTCTTTCAGTGAAATAGTACCTCATTCTGATTCAAATATATGAATAAGGTATGTGAAACAACCCAAAGAAAACTTTGTTTTATAGTTTGTGCGGCCTCGGGAGGGCTGTGATGGAGGGTAGTTTTCTCAAATAATTCAATAACTTTTTTCAATGCAATAGTACCTCATTCTGATTCGAGTATATGAATAAGGCATGCGAAAAAACCCAAAAAAACTTTGTGTCGTAGTTTGTCTGTTTGTTTTTGGGGTCAACCCGAGGGTCAACCTCTGCTTCTGCCATTATTTTCCTCAATATTTCAAAAATGACGTGTCTTGAAATGTCACTCTTCAAGACGAAGGGACGCCCTTGATTGTGGAAGTGAGACTAGATCATAATTGGCAGACAAAACACAGGTCTACATTGTTGCCAGCGGTTACCGAAATTGAAATAAGACGGTTATAGCTCGCGTTATACGATCTGAGTTATATAGTCAATGACTGCAGTCTTTGTATGATTTCTGGAGATTCTCTGCAGGTCCAATATGTTATTCGGACGGTTTTATATATTTTGTCGGTTTGTAATGAAAAGATGATGGGATAGATTGTGGTTGAGAGACAACTGTCCAATTTGAATTTATACAGGGTGAACACAGCGATGAAAAATATTTTTTAATTTTCCTGGTAGGTAATGTTGAAGGCTCATCAATAATTTTTGATGTTATAGAATATACGTTTTTCATATATACGTATAAAAAAAGAATTTCCCCACAGATTGAATATCCTGTTATCATTTAGCACAAATAAGCGGTTGAAAATAATAGAACTTACTCAATAGACCGTGAAATACCGTTTTTTATTTCAATGAAAAATTGGTTTTTTTTTTACGTATTTATTCTAACGGATTCAGAACTTGATTCTATAAGGTAAAATTTCAGGAAAAATGATTCTAATTAAACAAACCTGAGTGGAATCAGACAATCCGTTCTCTTTATTTTCCGATTGTGACGTTGCATTGTATAGATCAGCGGTTCTCAACCTGTGGTACATGTACCACTGGTGGTACATATCATTATTGGCGGTGGTACACATAACAGACCCAAAACCAGTATCACAAAAAATAGCACAAACAAAAAATTAAAAAAGTATTTTACGTTTCAACTATAAAAAACTATAAACCTATATCTGAGTAACACCGAACTAGATGTTAATAAGTTATGTGGAAATACTCGAGCACAACCTTCTCACTAATTAGTTTGTAAGGCCTCGTTGATCCATTGCTCGCACAAGTTTCGACTTCTGAGGGTTGACGTTCGGCAGCTGGTTAACGGAAACGAACACTTCTAGAACAATTCAGAACAATTCTTACTCAGAACTACCCATGTATGAAATCTAAAAATATAAACTTAAAAAATAATTCTTACTTTTGTTGTATTTTATTTTATAAATTGCTCAAAATTCCAGCATATGAATTACAGTTAATTAGATTACCTAGCTATATAGGGATTTCAGTTAGGTGGTACCAAACATTATAAAATGAATTTTGTGGCACATGACTCAAAAAGGTTCATAACCGCTGGTATAGATGATTTATTGTGTTTCCGATATAATCAATACCAGCCTCGATATGTATAATCCGATATTCAGATTGTGTCATAATCATGACATGGTCTACTTATAAGTCTAAAGTGTATGTTCCACTCAGAAATCCTGAAAAAAACTTTTGTGTGAATGTTCCGAAATATATCTTTAACATTTCGTCGGGTTTCCTCGAAATTCCCCCCGAATTCCTCGGAATTCCCACTATTTCCGTCATTTGGTTTTGAAATTTTATCGATATTTCTTCAAATTGACATATTTTTTCTGTAGGAATTCCGAGAAATTCCGGGGAATTCCGAGGGAATTCCGGTTTACAGGAATTCCAGTGTACACATTTTCCCTCAGTGGTCAACCCCTCAGAAATATGGGATTTATGCCCATCAACTAAAAGCAATACGGGTCTTTCGATATAGTTTTCGTTGAGCCATTTATCTAACCCGTTTGCTATATACTCGTAAAATGTGTCGCTCTTCATCCACCCACTCTCAGACCGACCCAGGAACCAACCTGATGGAATAGTATCCACGAGAGCCTCATTCGGGCGAACAAATGGGAATACTACCATCGGCGTCAATGTTTTTCCGTCAGCGGAGAATACCAAGAGAACTGTGATGGTCTCTTTCTCACTGTCCTTTTTCACCTCATATATGTTTTTATAGCCCTTCGGTGCTTGGACTTTTCCTGATTTAGGACACATGGCGAAACTTGTTTCATCTCCATTCATGATTCGTGAAGGATCATTTAATATGTTCTCCGTTAAAAAAATTTTCTAGTTCCCGGAACCACTTCCTCAACATTTCCTCTGTTACGAGACCCCTATCCTCTATTGAGACCTTCAGCTTCTCTTAGTCTTCTATGTCGCCGCAAGAATCCCTGATACCACTTGTTACCTGGTTTACTCCCCTTGAAAGGTGTTTTCCGATTCTTCTCGATGACAATTTTTTGGACAGTGTCCAGGAGCACGCATTTTTTTTTGTTGGGAAATCCGCATTTTGCCAACTCGATCAACCAATTTTCCAAATCGTCCCCCTCTACCTTACTCAGAACAGTATCAGGTCCCATTTTTCGTGGTCCCTCCTTCATACGCCCGTGAATTCTGTCTTTAATTGTACCTCTCGGTACTCCATACCGACGACTTGCTTCTACTGATGAATTATTGTCCCTTATATCTCTCAAGGCATTTGCTAATGCCTCTTCTGTATATTTGTGGACCTCTCGGAATTTGTAACGCCCTATTTCGATCTCCAACCTGCAATGAAACAGGGGCTGACTACAGGACCGCTCTTGTCCTAATGTCATCCATCCTACTCCACTTTCCCTTTTGAGGTGGCCGACTACTGGTTCAGACGGACAAGACAAGACAAGATTCCTTGTAGGATTTCTGGATTTCATGAGGGATTTGAGGATTCCGAGATTTCTTGTAGGATTTCTGGATTCAACTTGAGATTTCTGGATTCCATAAGGATTTCAAGATTTCATTTTCGTGGAAGCCGTCTGACCTGTCTTTCACAACCAGGTCTCCGGAAACCACCTCATCCTCTAGGGCTCATTGCGCTTTGCTTTCCTATATTTTATGACACCCACTCCAACAGCCTTGTCCCCTGCACAAGTTTGTGCAGGTTGATTGCTGGGTGTTTTTCATAGAGTACGTGTCGAGCTGTCTCCGTCCCTTTGTTGCATTGTCTGCAGACAAGGTCGCCGTTGTACAGCCCCTATCTTGTTCAGGTGTCCTTTGAATGAACAGTGTCCAGTCAGAAGCCCTGTTATAATCCTCATCTGATTCCTGTTACACTGAAGCAGGTCTTCAGTCTTTTTCCAACGGTCCTTTTATTTTATGAAAGTTCTCCCGTGAGCATTGCTAGCTAGATTTTCCCACTAATCTCTGGGTTTTGTTCTCACCCAATTCCTTATGTGATTCCGTACCATCGTTTTGGGTACCCCCACTGCTGGTTCGGGTCCAGTATATAGTGTCGATGATCCCTGCCTTGCAAGCTTAGCTTTTTCATTGCCTGTGATACCTGAGTGACCTGGTACCCATTGTAGCGTAAGTCTATTATGGTCTGCCAGATTTTTCAGTTCCTCGCGGCATCCCCATACCAGTCTACATGTCTTTCTGGTGTTTTTCAATACCCTAAGTGCAGCTTGGCTGTCCGTAAAAATATTGATCCTCCCATTTCGTTGGGACCTCAGATTGATTGTTCTCGCGCATTGGAGTATAGCATACATTTCTGCTTGAAAAACAGATGTGTATTGTCCGAGCGGGTAACTGTACCCTAGGTTCCTCCCCGCATGGTACACCGGCCCCTGTACCATATTCCGTCTTGGATCCATCTGTGAACCAGTTGCTCCAGACGGGCTTGATTTCAGGGACATTTGTCTTTTTGCCACTCTTCACGATCTCCTATTATTACTGAGAAGTTCGTATTGAATGTAAATTTATGTACCATGTGGTCCGTATTCATGTCAAGTACATGCCCCTCCACATGTCCCACGATATCTGTTTTCACCGATCTTTTGTATCCCGATGAATTTTTCAGCCTGAAATGGCCCATTCTTGCCTCTCCACCTATCACCTTAGTCATCATAGTCATAGTGGGTGTATTATTTCTCATCATTCCATGTATTGGATTCAAAGAAAGGCAATCCGTCTTGTTGGTGATTATTCGCTCACAGACTCGCTCACTTCATAGGAGCATCGTAGGAGGGTCGAAGACTTGTCTATCTTCTATAGATGTTTTCACGGTCGATGCTTTGCTGAATTATTATCAGTCGTTCCACCCTCGGCAATATCTACACGGATGACTCGACGAGTACAAAATTCCTACCCTTTTGTTGTGAACTTGGAGACCTGTCGAACCTCTCTTGCTCGGGATTTTTTATTAATAGAACAGCTGAGCTTTGGAACTCCTTGCCGAGAGAGGCTTTTCTGAAGCTTACAAACTACAAAAATTCATAGTGAATGTTAATTCGTATCTCCTGTCCCTTGATTTACACGCTGTTCTTTGACATTACAGGCCTTCCCTTTCGTGTGAATCTGCGAATTATTTTTGAAATATTTTCATAATGAGGGCTGAATCACCCTTTATTCCTGTAGAAATTTATAAATCTATATATTCATTTTGTCTGGTGGACTGTTTCATGTTCATGTCTTGGAAGGATAAGGATGGCCTCACCCTCCTCATTCTGTTGATCCCCCAACATTTCTGTCAGTCGTAGTGTGTGTATTATTTTTCATAATTCCATGTCTTGGATTCTTTCCGAGAACGAACACTGCGCAGAATTATTTCTGAAATATTTTCATAGTGAGGGCTGAAACACATCTTTATGAATCTTGGAAGGATAAGGGTGGCCTCACCCTTCTCATTCTGTAGATCACCCAACATCTGTGTCATAGTCGTAGTGGGTGTATTATTTCACATCATTCCATATACTGGATTCATTCCGAGAACGAACCCTTTAGCAGAATTATTTTTGAAAATTTCTTATAATGCTTCTTGTAGAACTTTAAAATTCTCTATATTTATTTTGTCCTTTGGAGTATTTCACATTATTTGACATCTCCATTTGTTCCCGACAACGTCGTGTTTCTTGAAGCGAGCCGATCATGTTTTGGCAGAATATAGGTGGTCTCTCCCTCCTCATTCTGTTGATCCCCCTACATCTCCGTTCATGTATCGGATTCATTCCGAGATCGACAACATTTCGCAAAATTATTATTGCAACATTTTTCTAGTGAGAGCTGAGTCACCCTCTCTTTCTGTAGAACTTGATAAATCTTTATATTTTATTTACTATTATACATTATTTGACATTCGCATTTTTTTTTTCCGAACACGTTCCGTTTTTTATGACAAACGATCATTTCGTGGGTGGTGTCACCCTTCTTATAAAGTTGGAAACTGAATCTTCGTTCGAATCGTCATGCGGGTGTCATTTGCAGTTTTTCCATACATTAGATTATTCCTGATATCGACGGATATCCCAAAAGATTTGAACTATTGTTTCCATCATTTTCAACCTCGGAATCGTTTTTTTGCCACCCTTTCCCTTACAAATTATCACTATATTTGTTTATTTCTTGACGATCGTATCTCGTCCCTCATCATTCCACACGTAACTTTCATTCCCATGTTTCCACAATTTGACATAACATCATAATGAGCATTATTTCGCTGGTCCACTGTAAAATAATCGAATTCAGATTTTTATCCGAAGCTAACTCCAGCCACATCATTCATGCATCAACTCCCAAACTTGAATAGCGTAGATTATGCGCGACTAATTTTGACAGCTGACAAATTTTTGAGGCGTTAGCGAAAAAAAAATGATAATATGCTGTTTCGACGATGCAATTTGTTGCTGCAATTTCTCGCGGCTACTCGTCGCAGCAAGAGATGTCATGTATCTGTCAGTTTCCATTGCCAATACCAAAAAATAGCTCTGCGAATGTTACCAAGATAAACGCCTACATTATCACAACTGATATATGTTTTCATTCATTTCTAATAATTGATATTGTGATGAAATCACCTTATTACTCACCTTGATTCCTTACGTTTCGGATAATAATTGAAATGTTCCAAATAAACACTCTTAATAATGATGCCACCACATCTTTGTGATTTGCAGCAACAAATTTACCATAGAAATAACTAAGTTGCTGCAACTTATCGCACCAAAAAAGATTCATGCAACTCGAAAAACTGACATAAATGCATGCAATTTTCAGTAGTTGCAGCAACAAATTGCATCGTCGAAACAGGCTAATAGTTACTAAATATAATGCATGAATGCTCCCATTTGATTTCGAACATCAAACTTCTCAAATTAAATACAAGTTGAGGTAGCTTGCCTGAATCCACCTTAACAGTTGACATTTGAGCCCTAGGAATTTCAAGTATTCCAAAGTCTTAGATGAAAGCAAAATTGCGCAGCCGCAGCATTTGCCAAATTTATTTTATATGGTTTGGAAACAAAGTTTCCAACTACCAATCAGTTTTTTTATAATATCAACTCGCAATAATCGATAAATAATCAATCCACCGAAAATGTTATGAATGAAAAAACACAATATGGGGTGATTCTGGGTTTGTTATCCAAAATCTAGAATGCGCGTGCGTACCTTCTTTGAAATCAACTTGTCAATTGATATCTGTCACCTAAACGCAAGTGGGTATAATCAATTTTTAAATCCTAACTCTTGATGCAATATATATAAACCACCTCTTAGCTCAAAATGCTTGCCCGCGACGAAGTCTCGTCCCGATCAAACAATATCTCGTTATTCCCATCGTAACATTTTAGTCTCTCTAGGTGTACGACTCTCATTTTTGTTCTAGGCCTACGTTGAACCCTGTACACCACATCATTCATCCTGCGACGTGGGTTGTACAGCCACACTCGATCTCCTTCAGTTCCGATAGTTCCGCGCCTTTCTCCTGTCAATACGCTCTAGCATCTCTTGTTGGTTAGTGAATGGAACTCTTCTTGATGGTTGTTGAATCGAATGGACTTGGCCAATGTCGACTTTCTGTTTGACCAAGTCAGCCCTTTCAGTTGCTTTCAACTCGGAGATGTCACTTTTACTTTCAATACGACACCTGGCGGCTCTCACAAGGATGGCTTGTTCTGTCTTCACCCGGGCTTGTTCGGAATCCGATAGCTGGACGCTGCATTCAGGAACTTTTTTTCTCGCTTCATTCATTGTAGCACGAACTAATTTCTTCTTCGATAGTGCAGGAATTCTTGCAGTTTTCAATAATCGCAATTTCGCAGGTATCGTCCTTCTATGTCTGCGACATACACTGTACCTGTGATCGTGAGTCGCCCAAGAATCAGTGTAATATTAGCCTTTCCTCGAATAGTTTCATTTTCACCAGTGACTGTTCGAAGCACGGAGTTAGAAGAATAGGCTTCACGCTTTCTGGCCGAAGGATTTCACTGCGTACCAAGGAAACTGCAGCCCGGTGTCTATGGTGCATATAACGTCCATCTCATTCAATTTTCCTGGTATGCTTAGGCTATCGGTTATTCTTCTCATACTGTTGACACGGATGACCCTTGGTGACCTTGACCTCGAGGGTTATTGCGAACTTGGGGGCATCCTGGCAGGTGGGTTGGATCTTGGGGGCATTCTCACCTTGCAATCTTTCATGAAATGTCCGGCTCTTCCAACAGTCTTTTATATGATGTCCTAGTTTTCTACATCTATAGCACGTTTTCTTCTTCTGGATGCTCATAACACTTATCAATGATTTGATCTCGGCCTTCTGCATGCTACCGGCCAAGATCTCTGCCGCATTACGGCATGCCGGTATGATCTTGAGCTCCGAGAGTAGCGTTGGTCTGGAACCACCGAGAACACCTATAATCAGAACCACTAACTTGACAGAATAGTCCGGGTGGAGGCTGCGGAGAAGTAAATTCTGGTACTTTGTCCGTTTCTCCTCCTCTCTTCGGACGAAAACTCAATAACGAATATCGTCCTACTTCGGTGGTCGAAAAGGACTATATCAGTCTTATTGGCTTGTATTCGCCTGAAAAGTTTCGAAAAAATTCGACACCTTTCATTCTCCACAACGGACTCAATATCAAAAAGACATCAATAGAATTGCCAGGCATGAATGAAATCCCACCAATATCATCAAATAAGATTGTAGTGAATTTTTAAAAAGTGGATGAACATAGCCCCTCTCTGACGACCCGACAATGACTTTTGCAGTATGGAATGATTAAAAGACATCAATCGAAATGTCAGGCATAAATAAAATTTCACCGATATCATCAAATAAGATTAGGTATAGTGAATTTTTTTAAAGTGTGGATGAACATAGCCCCTCTCTGACGACCCGACAATGAATTTTGTCATTCAGAATTACAAAAAGACATCAATAGAAATGCCAGGTAATAATCAAATTCCACCGACATTATCAAATAAGATTAAAGTGAATTTTTCAAAAGTGAATGAACATAGCCCTTCTCTGATGACTAAACAGATCGAACATATATGTCCGGGTGGAGCCTGCGGAGAAGTAAATTCTGGTACTTTGTCCGTTTTTCCTCCTCTTTTCGGACGAAAACTCAATAACGAATATCGTCCTACTTCGGTGGTCGAAAAGGACTATATCAGTCTTATTGGCTTGTATTCGCCTGAAAAGTTACAAAAAAATTCGACACCTTTCATTCTCCACAACGGACTCAATATCCCCTGGAGCGTGAGGTAGTACCGGTGTCCTGTCTATTTCATACGAGTGCCGAAGAAAATAGTACAGCCCTCGTAAGGCCGCGTTATGGCGATGAATATAGGCCGAGACCGCATAAACTGCATAAGATGACAGCAAATGCATCGAAGTCTCGGGCGCCTGTCGGCAGGCTCTGCATCTAATATCAGAGACCTCTATACCCATCACGCGGCTCCGGTAGACTAGGGTGTTGAAGACACCGTCTTGGCACGTCATGATGAACCCTTCAGCTCACCTGATCTGAGGAAGGCAAATGTCAGCTTAACAGACAAGCCATGGTCCTTGATGTTTTTAAAGAAGACTTCATACATTGGCTTGTCTGTATGCAGCTGCAGCATTTTAGCATTCTCTGCAGCCTTGATGTGAGCTTTGCGGTGACTCGGTGACAGAGAGTTGTTTTACCCGCTCGGTGTTGAAGACTATACCAAGTTCATCAGCAGCGCGCCTTGCTGCCTCGAATAAAAAGGCTCCGATTCCTGCATGTTCATGATCTCGGACCGCCAGGCATAAATAAAATTCCACCGATATCATCAAATAAAATTAGAGTGAATTTTTTAAAAGTGTGAATGAACATAGCCCCCCTCTGACGACCCGACAATGACTTTTGCAGTATGGAATGACTAAAAGACATTGATCAAAATGTCAGGCATAAATCAAATTCCACCGATATCATCAAATAAGATTATAGTGAATTTTTAAAAAGTGTGGATGAACATAGCCCCTCCCTGACGATCCGCCAATGTCTTTTGCAGTATGGAATGACAAAAAGACATCAATAGAAATGCCAGGCATGAATAAAATTCCACCGATATCATCAAATAAGATTGTAGTGAATTTTTCAAAAGTGTGAATGAACATAGCCCCCCTCTGATGACCCGACAATGACTTTTGCAGTATGGAATGACTAAAAGACATCAATCGAAATGCCAGGCATAATTGAAATTCCACCGATATCATCAAATAAGATTATAGCGAATTTTTAAAAAGTGTGGATGAACATAGCCCCTCTCTGACGACCCGACAATGACTTTTGCAGTAAGGAATGACAAAAAGACATCAATAGAAATGCCAGGCATGAATGGAATTCCACCGATATCATCAAATGAGATTGTAGTGAATTTTTAAAAAGTGGATGAACATAGCCCCTCTCTGACGACCCGACAATGACTTTTGCAGTATGGAATGATTAAAAGACATCAATCGAAATGTCAGGCATAGATCAAATTCCACCGATATCATCAAATAAGATTAGGTATAGTGAATTTTTCAAAAGTGTGGATGAACATAGCCCTTCTCTGATGACTAAACAGATCGAACATATATGAGTTATCATGAAAATATATTCTATCAATTTTTTTCCATCATGACGGCTGTACACAAAAAAATAATTCCCGGTCGAAAACATAATATATCTACTTCCATCTTAACGCAGAAATTCTGACAGAACTGACGGAAGTCGCAGAACTGCGATGGATAGCCGTTCATTGACGAGTATCGAAAAGGTTGTTCATTTGTGAGCGTTAAGGTAGGCATTTCTTTGCGTCTTACAGATACGTTACCAAAATATTTGTAGATTTTCAGAATGAACTATCATGACTTGAGACTTCTAATGATTCATAGGACATGTAACAATTAACTTTTGTTACACACCCCCCGATGTCGGTAAAAAATTTCGAAACGTCGTTGAGAAATTTTCCCCCAGGCACCAAATGATCAAGATATCATTGAACAATTAGGAAGTAAAGTTACACACAATAATTCATTGAAAGATTGAGAAGAGAAAAATTATTCAATTTCATAACCAAATGAGGTTCCAGTAGGTCACTTTATTTGAGTCTTCCAAGAGATGTGCTCTCCAACCTTAGCACCAACTTATAAAATTTCACTAAGTCACATCTTCAAGAAGTGCATCAGATAGAAATGCGTTTCAAGCCTACCACCAACCGTAATATCAAGACACCCTGATTCTGCCAATTCAACAAGAGAAAGTTAAGAAAAAACTGTTTAACAAAAACCATAATGAGAGGCTCAATAAGCACGATGACGAATCACTTCAGGTTTGTCACCCTTGCAAGATATATCCCAAAGTACACGCAATGATTTATCAAAAAAAAATTGAGAAGAAAAAAACTTCCCCCTTATAGAGATAAAACAGTCAACAACACTGTGTTAAACTGGTGTTGGTGAATTGTTGTTGGCTTCCTGCCCCCGAAGCAAAAGCTAGGAGTGGTTATCCTCCACCGAACTCAGATCAGATGATCTCTTCGCTGCCAGATGAAAATGCTGCGCCATCGAAATATCCGATACCACTCGTCCCTGAGTCCAATGTTGAAGCACCACCCCAACCATCACAACAGTAACAGAAACCCCACAAGAATCCCCAAGTGGAAACAAAAAAGGAAATGAAGTTAAAATAGATATAAACAAAAACAGAGATAGCCAATTGTCCACTTCAATTGGGATGAGATGAAGCTCTACCAGGCTGAAAGTGGCTAAACCACAAAAACCCCTACAAATTCAGAGATCTCCCTGAGTCTGATACCGCGAACAAGTCCTCAGTCGCGACGAATCCAAGGAGCTCAGGATCCCCCAGTAGTGCCGCACGACCGCTCTCAGGCGAGCTTCACACGCTGACCCGCCTAGACCTCCACGCTAGCGCACACAACAATCCCCAAGTTCACCCTTCCAAGGATTCTGCTCGATAACTCAAGCTGCCGGACTGAACTATGCTCGTGCCCATCACACCAGGTCTCCTACCAAACGAAACCAATGGGGTAGGCATTGAAATGCATAATACCAAACCGCCTTGAGTCTTGGTACCTTAGCAGACACAACATTCAATACAAAATAATGGGAGGTTAGAAACCCAGATAGAAACCACCTCCAAGTTTGCTATCCAAATCACTCACACCTGATCATTGTGGAGTGGATTCAGCCCATCGAACCGGTGCTGCTATCAAAAATTCCAACTAAAACTCCCTAAGACATTAAATGTGGTGACTAACAGGTCTATTCCGTTACTCATAGCGATGTCGTTATCCAACTAATATCGTTAAATTAACGATATTTGTGTCGAATCTTATTCAGTAAAAATATAAAATCGTTTCAAGTCGGTAGTGAACGACATAATATAAAGTTTGTTAACGGGTATAGAAATGGTTCAGTTGGCTAACGACTTGAGGTAGTTTTGTGGTATTCTTGACATATTGTTCATATGGATCGTTGAGAGCTAGCTGCCGACAGTCGTTTGATAACAGATCGTTCATTAACGGTGTTTTACGGAATAGACCTGTAAGTTTGCAAAACGAAAGTTGCATTGCGACCACATCAATATCCCAGATGAATCAGCATGGAACTCCAACAGCCGAACCGACTCGCCAAACCGAACCCACCACAAGATCGTCCAGCATTCAGAAAGCTGCCGTCCCATATCCTACAACAATAAGTAACCCAAAAATACCCTAGAAGAGATAGAACCTTAAGACAGAGATGAAAGATAAAGAAGAGATGAAGATACAAGAAAGATAAAGATAAGAGATGTTTAGATATAAAAAATATTGAGATGACTCAAGCTTGACTGGTCTGGAGGTAAATTATCTACAAAAATCAATTCATTAAGATATGAGACACAAGAACATAAATTAGACAGAAAAATGACAACCCGTCACAATGATGCCAGATTCAATGAAAGTCATCCCATCCCCCTAAATATCCCAAGACAATCATCAATGGCAGATAGGTCACTAGATGTTATATAAAACCAAAAGTGGCCAGTCGTAGGACCCTTATCCACCATCTGGTTTATTCCATGGTGGGAGAATTCTGAGGCCCCTCTCCACAGAGCCATAAGAGGAGATTCAAAGTACGATAGAGATAAAAGATAAAGAGATACAAGAAAGAGATAGAGATACAAGAATCAGGAAATAAACAACTTATACTCATAGCTAAGTCTACAAAGTACAGAAGTCACCATCAGTGAATCAAAGATTTTGCACGATGATGTACTTAAGACATGGAACCCAAAATCAACCCTCAACGATATTATCAATTCTCAATAATACTTTACCTTCAGAAATTCAAGAAGGAAACTGTAAGCCTCATACAAATATGCAATCAGAAAGGTTCTTGCATTACAATGCAAGATACGATACAGAATCAATATGTTTATTCAAGTCTTATTATTATAAATAAAGATAACTACGGCAAGGTAATATGAACAGAAAGTGGTCTGAGTTAATTGGGGATTCTAATTGAAATACTCTACATCCTCCAATAATTTATAACACTTTCATTCCCAATGAGGAAACTATATTTCCAAAATAATATGTTACTTGAATTTCCACAGATTACAAGATAAAGAGAGTAAATCTTCTAAGATACTACGATACTACGAATTTCTGGACTGATTACTATTCACAGATAGTTCATTTTCCAAATATTCTAAGAAGATTTGCCTTGTTGGCACGTTAATGAAGTATTACTTCTGTATAAATGAAATTTGCCTACATTGTCGGGAGTAAATACACAAGTGCTTCAAAATTAAGTACCGATAATTTTCCATGAAAGCATGTTGTCCAAAAACTGCATGAGTTTATTTTCATATTTTGTCGAAAGAGCCCGACACCGAAGGAGGAGGGCTCTTTTAGCAAAATATGAAAATAACCGAATGCAGTTTTTTTACTAAAAACATGCTTGAATGGAAAATTATCAGGTTTATTTTGATGCACGAATGTGATTCGGTAGAATATTTCCGGAGTTAAAACAACGACGTTTAAAATTCAGTATTAATGCCTGTCGAGATGACAAATGTACATTTTAACAATCGTTACTATAGATCAGTGGTTCCCAACCAGTGGTCCGTGGACCACCAGTGGTCCGCAGAAGTCAAAATATGGTCCGCGAATGATTTCAAATTTAGCGGGCGCCATTTTTCATGAACTCAATATCGGAATATTTCGAGAAACATAATCTCATGTGGGATGAACTCGTTGCCCTCTGTACTGATGGTGCTCCTGCAATGCTGAGATCACGTTCCGGGCTGGCGACGTTAGTAAAATAGAAAAATCATAAGGTAATAACAACGCACTGTATCATACATCGCTAGGCGTTAGCTTCTAAGACTCTTTCTGAATGCCTGACTGATACACTGAAAATGGCCATAAAAGTTGTAAATGGTATCAAAAGCAGCGCCCTAAATACACGCCTTTTAAAAAAAATTATTCACTGAAATGGACTCTGACCATGAAGCACTTCTCTTTCACACAGAATTTCGATGGCCATCGAAAGGTAATATGTTGGGAAGATTATATGAACTGAGAGCAGAGGTTGAGATTTTTCTGGTTGAAAAAAAAATGAATGATTTGTTAAAACAGTTTACTAATCCGGCATGTCAAATTAATTTGGCTTATCTTGTGGATATTTTCACACACTCGAATCGAATATACAACTGCAAGTTTCCGAAAATAAACAATTAGAAAACGTCGTAAATATATTCTATATTTTTGAAGATAAACTTCGCGCTTTTATTTGCAAACTTCAGTTAAGGTTAGGTAAAAATAAAGAAAATAATTATCCTGCGTTTGTGACGTTAAAAGCACTTGAGGAAGACAAAAAGTATAACACTATTAAAGCAAATATACAAGAAAATATCAGGACTCATTTACAAATGTTGATGGATGAATTCAATCGTTACTTTCCAGAATATACCGAAGAAACTAAAGTTGATCAAAAACTGATTCGTAACCCTTTTAGTACGGACGCTGGAGAAGTTACTGATGAAAGCCAGGAAGAACTCATTGAATTCAAAAATGACAGAAACTGCAAGGATGCTTTTGAATTGAATTCACTTGAGTCGTTTTGGTGTAAAAAGGCAATTTCTTATACTAAACTTCGAAAAGTCACCTTGCGCTATTTTATGATTTTTTCAACAACTTATTTATGTGAACAAGGATTTTCTGCTTTATTGGTAATTGAGAACAAGGCGAGGGATCGTTTGAAAATAAGTGATGATTTGTGTGTAGCTTCGAGCAACTCGTGAAGAAGATGCAACTCAGAAATCACTTTAATGCAGAATCACAGAAGTTTATCCTGAAAATATTATTATTTCTTGTTTTGTAATATCCTGTTGAGTTGCTAATTAAAGTTACGGTTCGATTATTACAGTTTATCTTCATTACCTACAATGTACGTATGTATATACTTACCACTATGTAAGTGATTCATAGTGGTCCCTGCTAACAAGAATAATATAAAAGTGGTCCCGGACTAAGAAAAGGTTGGGAACCCCTGCTATAGATACACGGACTGAGCGGGTATTTTTCGATACCTACCGGGTATTTACCAGCCCTAAAATGTCCCGCCGGGAATTTATCGCTGTAATTGATCGAAAATGTCCCGCTTCATATGGGATTTTTAACATGCGATGGAAATATTCACGAATATGAGTATGGAAGGGTAAATAAGTCCATTGTCACAGCCATTAGGTGAATCTCCGAAGAGATCGAGGGATACGCTATAGATTATGATCCCATAATTTTTCCAGTTGGCGACTACTGCAAATTGACAAGGACCGTCTTCGATAATACAAAGATGGTGTTTGTGGAGAAGCATGGTTTTCTCTTTGTGCCGTGCGAAGAAGCTGTACGCAAAATCATCATGTTGAAATCAATCAACTTTTGTGCCTGCTATCACAATCTGCTAGATGTTGTTGAAGGTTACTTTCTTTCCAACCCGAACCTGTCAAGTTCAGCGACATCTGCTCCTACAGTTTGCTGAGAAACGCTTGAACGACTATTTGTTCTACTATAGATGTATTGAATTATCTTTTGAAAGACGAATAAACTACTCTGTCTGTTTCGTTCCTCATTTTTTATTTGAAAAGGCGTCGAAAATGTCATTTTGACTTTTCGATGCTTTTTCTCGGTGCGTGAAAACGTCAAAAAATTACGTCTTTTTCACCTGTTTCGCAAAAACGCGTCAAAAATGACGTTTCTTTGTCGCTTTAACGAATCGAAAAAACGCACAAAAATTCTTAAAAAACGAAAGGAATCGGCAGCTTTTCACATGAGAATAAAAAAAATAGGATAATATTTACACGGTTGTTTTCTCACGTTTTTCGCACAAAGATTTTAATATACAGAGCTTCCAGAAGACGTCATATTCGACGCGTCTTTTTGGTGGTTTTGAAAACGTTTGTTAAAATTGTTTGAAGGTGCTTGCAGTATTTTGTATGTTTTTGTTTAACCTATAGCACGTTCAATATGCACTCGTTTTGATGAAAGTTTACGGTCTTGAAGAACTTTTTACCAGGTAACTGGCTTTTTACCGTCAAAAATTGGATGTTCAAACAAATCTTATGCATTGAGGTCTCTGTCTACCATTATGCTATTTCCTTTCTCACATTTTTCAAGAAGTAAACTACGTTCAATCATTTGTCTGTTGCTTCTGTTCTGCCTCCATATGCTTCTGAAAAGTGCAATAATAGCCCACTTGGTGTTGCCCCAACTTCTGATTTCACAGTGGAACGATTCTTGTCTGAGCTCCTCAGTACTTGCTGTGCTGCAGGATTTGAAAGTTTCTGAATCGGAATCTCTGTGCCGTTTACAATAACTCTAGTTGAATGGTTAAACTTTGCAAAACCTTCTGGCATATAGAAATCCCCCAATATACGACTAGGCCATGTATCCAACATCCCCCACATCTGGTTTACAACTCAAAAATATATTAGATACAGAAGATGAATGCGAGTCAAAGAATTGTGCGAGTTCATAGTTTTATTCATTACTTCGCAACCCCATTAGTGTGAGAAGGAATTGATCTTCAACACTGATATTTAGGATCTGCTTCCAACGGTATTGTAGTGAATTTGCCTAGGAAGTTAAAGTGCTCGTAATAATCACGAATTCTCCATAAGACTCTAGTCCTGTGTAGAGATGGACACCTTCATCATCACCTCTGAATGATTCTATTGTATAGAAAACATAGTTTTTTTGTGTGCCTATATGCTTGAATGTGGTACTTCTACTTCACTACTCCTGCTGAAGTATCTTCTTGTGTAGAAACTTCAACGTCATTACTCACTTCATGGAAATTATCTTCAGAGTACTCTTTTGATATTTTTTGTGAAAGTTATTGCCTCCTGATATCATGTCTCATTTTTCCCTTTCTGATGTAGAATCTCCTAGAACGGACTTCTTCCACAAAAATCCGTTGGCACCGTTCCTTTTTTCGAAATATTCCTCTCAAATTAAACTCCCAGATCAAAAAACTATTCCATTCAACTGAAAAAGGACTTCGCGAGACCAAGAGAATAGTCTTGGCCTTGTCTTGGTCTTGATACAAGACGGAGACCAAGGCTTGACTTTCGAGCCCAAGAGTATCTCCTAAGAGATAAATTACCCTAACACCAAACTGATATTTTTGCACTCGACGCGCGTTTCGCTAACAAGGTTAGCATCTTCATGAGAAGAAAACTGATACAGTATCAGAACGTTTGTACACCAGTCAGAAATAGTAATAAGACAATGGATAATAATATTATTTGGCCTTCTAGAACGGAAGTACATAATACCACAAATCAACAATTTCAAAGCACGAATGGACCTGTTTACGCCACAGATTCTGATCCACTGAATACACAGCAAAATCAACAAGAAGTGATAAATGATACTGTTCCCATCTAGAGAAATAATAATAAGGTTAATTTTGAAAATCAGAGAGTGAATTTATTGGCTTCTACTGTTCAAAATACGAACAGTGGTAAGGAAAAGAATATTACAATAATTCTGGTTTGGTCAATTCTCCAGTGATAAACTATAGCCCATTACTCAGATCTGAAAACAGTTAGCAGATATACACGGCCCAACCCCAGTCAACTACCGTATAACCATCTGATATCGGGGCTAATATTTTTCACACAGAGGTTACACATTCAAACAACAATCAATGTTCAGGTAATGAAAATAGGGAAAATTCAGCTAGTCAGATAGGTTTGTCGATTCTTGTCAATTAAGTGATTGAAAGAGTACAATATTTGAATAGTACAGGTAAGGTAGGGAATGTAAACAATTTTGAGGCAAACAGATGTTTACCTATGTTTGGTAATTCAGATAATATAGCCCTCATAGAGTTATTAGAGCAAATTGAATACTGGTTTCATCAGAAAGATATATCTTTTGAAAGATTTCGCTTTTGATAAGTTCTCAATTCAAAAGAACCGCGGCGTTATGGAGCCAAGCATATATGAGTACTTTTTCAAACTTCAATATATTTAAAAAAAGCATTCATAGATCAATTCTGGTCAGAAACGAAACAACTTGAGGTGAGGTTGGCTTTATATTCAGGTCCTTACCGGAAAAGTAGAAGCTTATTTGTTGAACATTTTATGAAGTTAATAGCTATGGCTAAATATTCAGATCCGCCGTATCCAGAGCATATTACTATCAAAATAATTGCGCGCCATTTTCCACTGAACATTTCAGCAGTATGCTAAAGCTATGGAAAGATTGCAGCAGGCATATTATTATTTTGATTTTGAAAAAAAAACGTCGAGATTCAATAGCTCATCCTAAGGTACCAACCGTGAACGGGTACACTTTTCGAAGGAAAATGATCAAAATTCGAATTTTAGCCAATCGTCTTCGAAAACTTGTCGCGAAAAATATAGATCAAGCACTTTCATGAGGAAAAACAACATCCTAGGAAATAATTTTCTCGGCAATTTGAACCCAGATGAGTTTCAGTAATAGAGGTGGCAGAAAATAATCGTTCGGGAAACGAGTCGGTGCCTCTCGATCAGTGAGTCCTGGCAAGGAGGCGGATCAGAATAGAAACAAGGCCGAATCGTGTCTAAATAATCCTAGGGGTGATCTTTTAACGGACTGTGACTCCGAATTTGATCAAGAAACCCTCGATTTGCGGCCACCTATAATTTCCTTGAGAATGTTTCTTTACAATTTTCCTACTTTAGTATATACAGGTAGTGAAATATGCGCTATTAGTTACGAGGTTTGGTCACATCTGGGAGAGTATCATTAACAAATAAGTACCAACTTTTTGTGCACTGGAGTAAGAGTTACGGGGACATTCAAACAACGACTAGTCAAACAACAGTCTTTTGATGCACTCATTTTTTCACGAATATTTACTAAGACCGGACTTGGCTCATCCAGTTGTTTCAGGAGCCGATTTGCTTAGATTATTCAAGACAAAAGTAGATTTAGCTGAAAATGTCATAATGTTCAATATCGGCGGAAATTTTGTCATAGTTCCGGAGGCAAAAACAGTCTGTGAATTGGTTGTCCTGGAATTGGCTGGGATGAAGCCTCTCGTTAGTGGTCTCGGTAGTGTAGTGGTTAGCATATCTGCCTATCAAGCGGAAGACCGGGGGTCGAATCCTCGCCGGGCCACCGTGCTGGGTAATCGCACGTTAAAAGGTAAGGCCTCGTTGATCCATTGCTCGCACAAGTTTCGACTTTTGAGGGTTGACGTTCGTCAGCTGGTTAACGAAAACGAACAATTTTAGAACAATTTTTAGCAAAAAAGTATGCCAGTTGAATTATTAAAAAGAAAATAGTTTCGATAATAACGGAATTAGGAGACATAGTTGCCAATTGTAAAATTTCGGTGGATAAACAAAAACTATTTGAAGATATCCTAATAGAGTTTCAGGAAATATTTTCAGAAGTACCTGGTCGGACTCACGAGTACGAGCACGTCATTAAGTTGAGGGATAATAAAGAATTTTGTCAGAAACAATACCCGGTGCCTCTTAGTCACCGAAAGACAGTTAGTAATCAACTGGATATTATGGAAGAATGTTATCTAACGCAAGGCAACTCTATAATGACCATTGTTAAAAAAGATAATTCTTTTCGGATTTGTTCAGACGCACCGAGTTATGGAACGCGAATACGAAAACCCGCGGTCCATAGAGGAGATAATGCGCACTTTACCAAAAATTTGCCATATGTCCTCTATCGAGTTCACTCACGGTTATTGGCAGATCCCACTTTCCACTGATTCTCAACAATATACTGGTTTCAGATTCAATGGTAAAACTTATTGCTTCTGTGTATTACCTTTCGGTCTGAGTTCCAAGTGTTAGTACTTTTTTTTAGAGAAACGATGCCTTATTTAGCTTACGTATTGAGCTCTACCGGTATAGAGCCGGACCCTTCTAAATAACAGGCCATTGTAGACTATATGTGGCTCAACGCAATGTCAAAGAGTTGCAAAAATTTTGGGGATTTCTAAGATAGCTGCTCCACGAAGTTACCTTTTACGAAAAGAATCAAACTGGTGGTAGACCACTCGTGAACAGAATGCATTTGAGGAATTGAAAACAGCTCTAGCTCAAAGCACCTCACTCTACCATCCACGAACTGAAATTCCGTTGTACCTAGCAACAGACGCTTGTGATACAGAGTTAGGCTCCCAGCTATTTCAGTGGGTAGATGGGGAACGTCGGGTGGTAGCGTGGTAGCATAAATGAACGGGAAGCATTAGCCGCAGTTTGGGCATAAGAAAAATTCAGAATATACCTCTTAGGAAAACCCTTCATTATTTTCAGTGATAATATTTCCATAACCTATACAAATCTGTGCTGGGGAAACAGCACTAGATCAAACGAAGTTTTCAAGTTACAAAAACGAATATTAAGAACAATGTCATTTGAACCGAAACATCATTCTTGTCGTCATCTATTTATGAAGGCTAATATTTTGACACTGCCAAGTTTATATATCTATAACAGTATTATGCATGCCAAAGAGAATCCCTCAGAGTTCTCTATCTCACGATACGATTCGATACCTTATCATTTCCGAAAAAAGTTATTGGATATCCCAAGTCACAGATTAACGCTGGTTTCACACAGCCCTGTAGTACTACCGGCCAAACTATTCAACAAGCTTACCCACCGATTTGAAAAAAAATAATAGTTACAACAACTTCAAATTCATGTTGAAAAGTCGCCTTACCCACCATGCTTTTTATTCTATTAAAGAATTTTTAGATTGCAAAAATTTTTAAAAAAACGATTTTTCTGTGTATGATTACTTCTCTGTTATTGTTTTTTTATCGACATTTTTTACTGCTCTTGTATATTGATTGTAGCATCATTTCGACATTATCCTACACTTGTATTATGCAGGTCTTATGGAAATAAATGTGTTGTATTGTATTGTATGTCAAAAAGCGAAGTGCGCAGCTATGGCCCAGTCACCGCTTCAATCAATTATTCCCACCAGTAGAAATGAAGTGGCAGCAATAGATTTGTAGGGACCGCTGCCAAAAAGCAAGGGAGGTGCTTCATTTTTGTGTGTAGTATTGGATGCGTTTACAAAATTTGTAACTTTTTATTCTCTGAAAAAAAGCATCCTGAATCGTCTGACCAATGATTACTTCACCACACATGGTTTCCCTACAGCGTATTGAGTGATCAAGGAACTCAATTTACGAATGAAAAATGAAAAGAATTGTTGATAGGGAATGAAAGTAATATATTGTTCCGTGAGACATCCGCAAGGCAACCCAAGTGAAAGGGTTATGGGCGAAATAGGTCGACTCTGTCGTACGTATTGAAGTGACCAGCATTAAAGATGGGCGTATGAACTGGCTCATTTTTTCTCTTTTCTAAATTCATCAGTCTCTTAGTCGACCGGCTACTCGTCTAGTGAATTACAGTCTAGAACAGATTGGCTGAAGCTGCTCCCACCTAGGTTGCAGAGGCCAAACAACAAAGCCACAAAAAAACCATACGTCGTAATATTCGTCATCCCACTCGTCCTCATATAAAATTTGAAACAGAAGACCTGGTGTTGTTAAGAGCCAATCCTACTTCGTCCGCGATTAAAGGTGACACCAAAAAGTTCTTTTCATTGTTTGAGGGCCCTTTTCTGATTAAAAAAGCAATCAGCTATGATACATATATTCTTTTCAATCCTGTATTCCAACAGAGAAAGAGGTTCTTCCCATGCGGTTCATTTAAAAATTTCATTGTCCAGCAGATTAGCTAAGTTTTGGAGCACTCACTTTGAAACTAGTTGCAACGGAATTATTGGAACTGCGCCTTCGATGATATATTCAATTCAATAGAATCCTCACTGGAATTCTCACGCCGAGAGATGTCCGTAGGAGTGTTAAAAAGGCACGAAAACAACTTTTAAGCTTTGAACTGAATTAAAACTACCGCTAACCTAAAAAATGCGTGGCTCGATTGAAGAATTTGTTTGAAACAAGGATTTGAAGGGTTGAAATCCCTAGGGTGCCTGACAAAGATATTTTTAATGAATATATTGATGCGTTACCTGGTTTTAGGTGAGTTGTTTCTAAATGACATTGTTAGATTCAAGAAGGAGTGCTTCTAATGGGGATGACGGCTGCAAAACTCTACCACTAGGAGCGCCACCACTGCATGTACCTTTGACAGCCTCTCAAGTCAAATGACAACAATTCAAAACAATAAACGTCCCTTCTTTGCAATAATTAAGAATATAAAGATTTGAAATCGACATAAAATGGTCTTATGTAGTGCATTCGGATGTAAAAATGTAGGTACGCAGTTATTTCCAAAAGAAACAAAACTGAAAAAGCAGTGAGAAGTAGCCCTGAAAAGAAAGAGCTTTCAGGCTACTGAACATTCTAGATTATGCTCCAGTCACTCACAAAAGAACGTAGCAGGGCTAGTAGATGGTTATTACGATGATTCTTAACGAAACACCTCTGTAATCAGTTTGAATCTTTAACCTTTCACGCAGATCTTTTTTTTCCTTTGAGGGATCCACCACGTTCCCTCAACAAACTTTTCAGTTCTGGTACAGACAAACATCCATATCTTTCGGTTGGAGAAAACATCCTTATGATTCTTGAGTATCTTTTGAAAAGATTCATTAAAATAAAAATAAA
This sequence comes from Zygogramma bicolorata, assembly GCA_032362365.1. Lineage (NCBI taxonomy): Eukaryota > Metazoa > Arthropoda > Insecta > Coleoptera > Chrysomelidae > Zygogramma > Zygogramma bicolorata. The sequence continues at coordinate 334,880 of JAVJAQ010000588.1, forward strand.
ACATAACCTGCAAAATCACTCGTTGGGCACATTAAAATAAAAATAAAACATAACCTGCAAAATCACTCGTTGGGCACATGCAGTCGTGCTGCCACCTACTAAAAGCTTTGGGTCATCTTCCCCATTGTTGAGTATTGATTGTTAAATCCTTCATCTGAAAATGTTTTTTTTTTTTATTTAAGCTCTGTTAAATCCCCAATCATCGCCAAATAAACTGAATAAGCTGGAATTATCTCATTTAATACTCTTCGTCGAACCCATACTTTTTTCGAACCCTAGTTCGACTCAAACTCCCCTCATTTTGAATTCGACCATAACTTGGCCTAAAACCAGGTAACGCATCAATATTTTTATTGAAAATGTCTTTGTTAGGGACCCTAGGGCTTTCAACACTTCAAATCATTGCACCAAACAAATTCTTCAATCGTGCTACGCGTTTTTTAGGTTCGCGGTAGTTTTTATTCAGTTCAAAAACTTAAAAGTTGTTTTCGTGCATTTGTGACACTCCTACGGACATCTCCAATCACTGGTTCCTGATGCACAATGTTCTTCTGTAGCTGAATCTAGTGATTCCTCCAGTGATACAGAAGATACTGAGTGTATCAAGCTTGTACCTGTTCGTGATTGGGGCCTGAAATTTTCAGGAAAACCAGGTTCAATTGTAATTTGTACTTTTAAGTGGTCAGACATGACCTTAGTCCTTCGAAAATTTCCACGCCTTCATGAAAGCCCAACACATCACGTTTGATGTTCATTTTCGCACATAGTTTATGCAACAAGAATAACTTAACATTTTAATTTGGATACAAAATATCGAAGCATCAGTTTCGAGTAATGTGAATTGTTCTGAAATTGTTCGTTTCCGTTAACCAGCTGACAAACGCCAACCCTCAGAAGTCGACACTTGTGCAAGCAATGGATCAACGAGGCTTTACCTTTTAACGTGCTATTACCCAGCAGCAGATTTCATTCACAAATACTTCGACACTTGCTTTCGTTGAACTGCTAGATGCTGCAGTACTGATTGTTGCTAGAACAGCACGGAAGTCTTTTTTGAACGAATACTAGGTGTGCATACTCTCATGAAAAGACCGTTTTTGCCACAATTGAAGTTACATATTTCGCGGGGCACGTATCGCGCCCGCAGAAAAAACATGAAGTGATCGCATTGGTTGATGGAGAATGAGATCTGTCTTCAGTCTGACTATTGACTTTGGCAACATCGTTAATTATTCCAAGCCTCAACAGAATCATCTGGAAGAGTGAGTATGATATGCGATGAACTTATAACCGTTGATGGAGTCCCTAATGGAATCTTCCTAATTTTTTTCGGTTGTGACACTTTTGAAATTACATTCAAATATTTCAATTGATTCATCTGTCTGTTTTCTTCTCGTTGAAAGGAAATGTTTCGCGAAAATTTCGTTTTTATTGACATACAATTTATTGATAATGTTAACAGCTTCTTTAAAACTTGCACTTTCGTTGATATGTTCATAGACGACAGGACTCAAATAATTTATAAGAAAGTTCGATTTGACTTGATCATTTTTGGCATCTGCTGCTACAATTACATTTTTGAACTACTTGTACCAATGATTCCTGTTGGCTAGTGGTACCTGAACTCGGTTCCACATAAAAATTTTCGGATCTCAGGAGTTTGTCCATTGATTGTTTTTTCGTACGTTCATTATATTGTAGTAAGAAACTTTCAGAATGAAGGATTTGATAAACGTAAAATGCAAGTACTGACAATGGCAGTTATATCATTCAACTGATTGGAAAAACTGACACACAGAATGATAATTTCATAACATAATTCTCTTTGGTTTGAATATACCATCGACGCAATTGCGAACAGCTCGGATGGTAGAAGCAGGTCACCATTATGTGCCTCTTTCGAGAACGATTCTTAACATCTGCTAATAATCTCACTTTGAAAGGCAAGACTTTGTCGTTGATGCTTCCTTTGTTCAAATTTTGACCTTTGAGCAGCGGCTGTTCGTAAAGGGATGGTAGCTGATTAACGGAAAAGTCCATTCAATCCCAAAAAATTGTTTTTTTAATTGCTTAATGTAGCGAAATAAAATCCATTCTCGTTTTTTTATGTGTATTTATACTAATGAATGAATCGAAGACTTTTCTATAAAAGTGTATTATTATTATAAATTCTAATTGTGAAGCGGTTTCGACTTTCGTCATGATGAGTACTCACTCGTCAGGCGACAGGAATTATCTAAAAGTGAGAACATAGTACATTTGTGAAATTTGATTTGTATCAAACTAATTAGCCTATAATACATTTGTGTCCTTAATTCACATGGCCTAAATTTCCAGCATGTATTTCATTGGTTATTAGGCTAATTGGTTGTATATACAAATCAAATTTCACAAATGTGCTATGTTCTCACATTTCGATACTTCCTGTCGCCTGACGAGTGAGCACTGATGATGACGTAAGTCGAAAGCGCTTTGCAATTAGAATTTACAATTATACACTTTTATACAAAAGTATTCGGATTTATTCATTACAAATAATTCATATATTCATACTTTTTTATTTTTCTGTTTTCATTTTAGGTGTTGACTGTAATTTTTTTTTTTCAGAGAACAACAGTCAGTAGTGGTATCACTAGTACAGGTATGAAAAATGACAAAGATCTCAAAAAATCTCCTGGAAATTACTCAACAGAAGTTAAACAGGAAAAGAAGACAGATAGTAAAAATCTCGAAATAAACAGAAAAAGTGATAATAATGTGAGAATCAAAGATGTAAAACTCAGGAAAATAATGAATAAGCTCCCAGCAGAACCTGTTGATTTTGATGAGGGAAATTGGAAAACGGTCCCTACAAAATTTGAAAAAAAGAAGAAAGTGGAGCACTCCCCTGACAAAAAAGAAAAAAAAGTTATAAAAAAAGAAAAGGAAGAAATGGAAAAAAATGTCCAAAATGTTACAAATGAAGGATTGAAATTGATTGAAATTGAAACTAGCCGAACTGTGGCCGAACCAACTAACGATAATTACATTAATATTATTGAAGAAAAATTGGAAGAAGGAAACAGAAAAGATAAGAAACCCAAGAAAGGAATCTCTGACCAAATCTCCGAACAATATGAAAAAGAAATCGTGTTGGCTGACTCCCCAGATATGTCTCCAGTTGAAGATATATGTCACGTAGCAAGTATCGTGGAGATCAATGAAACAACTGCAGTTTTTGACGAACTTGGCGGTAAGCTTGTGAACTGTATTGTTCAAATTCAAATTTTACAGAATATACCAAATTGGACACATCTAAAGGAATGAAGGGATAAAGGATTTTTCAAACTAGATAGATTGAAACTGATGGCTGTATCTGAGGTTGAACTTATTGGTGGAAACATGTTTTTAGAAAATGTGCATTTTCGAAAAGTTGCTGTAACTTTTTTCCTGTCAAAAATTTCTTGTTTCTTCGAAAATAGAATAGTTTTCAATCAATTTCTTCAAATCATATATCAATAGTTATTGATGGAAAACTTTTTTTTCAATGAGACACCCTATATTCCTACATAATTCAATAGAGCTTGAAATGACCTTTTCAAAAATGTAGCACTTGATGTTTTGCCAGAGTCATATTTGAAAAACAGGATTTGGACGACGCACGCGGCGATAAAACAGAAAGATGATTTGGTGATGATTTTAGTGTTGTGAGGCGAAGCCCCGTCTTGTTGGATATATAACCCCACATACTGAATCCAAAACTTTCTTCACTTCTCTGCTCCACAATATTTAGAATTTTGTTGTGCCCAAGTATAAGAATTTTAGCGGTTGAAATGCTCACACAAGCTTCGTCTATCCAACTACAATTTAAAGGTATCTCTGTATCGGTAGAGTAGGGAGGGTGAGTGTAGACCCACAGCACTTAGGCCATAATACATCCTCCCAAGTAGTCGCCCTCCTAGGACATTGTTCATCCTGCCTTATCCAGGAAGGAGGACAGGTCACCAGGAGACATCTCCTTAATATCGGCAGATGTAGGCCAAGACTCACCGAACACTTTCTCTTATCGACGATAGCTCCAGATATTCACATAAGACATGCCTGACAATTTCATCTTCCAGTTCACACATTCTGCATAGAGGTGTTTCCACTAGCCCCATAATATGGAGGTGTTTCCTTAGTTGACAGTGTCCAGTCAGAAATCCCACTGTTGAACGTAGGTTCTTCCTGATCATCGCCAAATATTTATTCGGATCCAGCTTCCCAGGGTCGCCCAGGGTGATCCTGGCAAAACTGCATCCTTTGGTTTCATCCCATCTCAAGGGATGGAGTATGGGTGTAACGTTTGGTTAGTTCCGCAATTGTCAAAGTCGTCAAGCCGTGGGTGTTACCTGGCCCCAAAATTTTCAGTATAGCCGCCATCCTGGCCAAAGAGTCAGCAATGCGGTTACCTTTGCTCCTGTCGTGCCCTTTCACCCATCTTCGTACGATATTATTATCTACCGAGGCGTTAGCTAAATCTTGGTGGCACTCTAGTGCTAACCCTGAGATGATACGTTGTCTATTCAAGGTAAGTAGGGCTGGTCTACTATCAGTGCAGATTATTATGTTTTTGCGAGAAATTTCTTTTCTGGTTAGCTCTTTTGTGGCGGCCAGTTCTGTTCGAACCACGCTGGTATTTTTTTCCATTCCCCACTTAATCCTTAGGCTAAGTGATCTGGAGTTGACTCCACATCCTGATCCTTCCTTGGTTTTTGAGCGGTCTGTATATATGCGTATTGCATTTGCAGCATCTGCCTCAGTGTTCTGTTTTATTTGTATTTTGTAGGGTTTTTGCGTCACCGGCTGCCTGTAGCAGAGGCACCGCAGTGAGTGCCTCCCTCCACAGGCCCAGCCTCAGTTGACCCATTCCTACCTCGGGGTTTACACCAGTCGTGCGCAATGGTGACATCGCCATTTGCGCAACCTCCTTGACGTGGAAGTCCAGAGGTGTCAGACCAGTAACTTATTCTATTGCCGCGGTTGGTGTTGTTCTCATGGCTCCTGTGATGTTCAGACAAGCCATTCGCTGTATTTGATATAGTTTTTGGATGGCCGTTGCTTGTAGAGTTTTCGGTCCCCATGCAATGGCTCCGTACGTTGGCATAGGTCTTATTATTGCAGTGTAGATCCAGGTGACTACGCGGGGCGAGAGACCCCCATGTGCGTCCCACTGTCCTCCGACACTGCTCATAGGCCACATATGCTCTTTTTGCTCTGCTCTGAATGTGCGAGTTCCATGTTAACTTCCTGTCGAGGGTAATACCGAGGTATTTCACCTCGTCAGAGAAGTTTAGTTTGCTTTTGAAGATTTCGGGGGGTTTCAAGCCCGATAAACTTCTTTTCCTAGTGAAAAGGACCATCTCCGTCTTCTTGGGATTGATCGTCAGTGAGTGTTCTTTACACCATGTTTCTGTTAATTTGAGACCATCCTGCGCTATATCACACAGTGTGTTCACAAATTTCCCGGTCTGCAAGATAACTATGTCATCTGCATATGCAATTGTGTAGAAACCATTATTGTTGAGGTGATTAATCAGGGTATCCAGGACTATGTTCCAAAGAAGGGGTGTAAGACCCCTCCCTGCGGACATCCCCTCATGACCAGTCCTCTCACAGTAATGTCTTCTACATTTATACTTATTGCTCTACTAGAGAGCATCTTGAGTATCCATTCTCCTACCACCAGAGGTATGTTCCTGGGTTGCTGGGTGATTGTTGGGAAGGTCGTTTTATCGAACGCTCCTTCGATATCAATGAATATACCCAGGGTGAATCAGGCACTTGGTTAAAACTTTCCAGGAACCACTGGCAAAAAGCCATGCGGCGTTCAAAATCTCCTGATCTGAGTTGATGAACTCTTCTGGTTCTGTGTGGCTTATTTGTGTTTTCTTGAAAGCTGGCAGGATTTAGAAAAAACATGTTAGTCCTTGGTGTAAGCTTGTTGATATTTTCAAATTTTGCGTTGACGTTTTGGAATTATTTTCAACGGCTTCTAAAACGACTATTTCTTCCAACTCCTCATCCCTATTTGATCAATATAATTTTGGTCTTTTCTTCTCAAATTGACGACTATCAATTCGGCAATCTTGCGAAAATGTCTCTTAACGGTTGACTTCTCTCTGGATGCCTCTCGTGATACAAATTGCTTGCTGCTTCTGCATTTTCCCGATTTGTATAAAACAGACTCATATCACAAAATTGAACAAAAACCATTAATTGAAGAGCGTCTTTACTACTCAAATCAAAATTTGACAGCTACCAGTAAAGATTTGCATCCTGTTTTATTGCCGGATTGTCCACAGCATATTTGTTGAAAGTGTGTGTTTTAAAGTCTACGTGAAAAAATCTAAAAGCTCTGTATTTCAAAGATGATTGATTCTAGCAGAACATCGAGTATGCTACATTTTTGGAAAGGTAATTTTGAACTCTATTGAAATTGTAGAAGAAGTGCCACATTGAAAAAAATGAGTTTTTCACCCTATTGCTGTAGGTACGTAAAAAAGTGCTATTGAAATGTTTTGATAGAACCAAGGAATTTTTGACCGGAAAAAAGTAAGAGCAATTTTTCGAAATGCACATTCTCGAAAAACATTCTGTAACTCAGAAACGATGATAGATATCGAAATGCGATTTTCACCATTGAATTTGTCATGATATTTGACCCAGCCACACACAGCCATCAGTTTTCATCTATCTAATTTGAAAACAGGAGTGTTCAATTTGGCCAACTTTGTACTAGTTGGGAACAAAAATGTGAGTTTCATTTCATCGAGAATCTTTCGACATTCTACCAATAAATGCTGGCGTTTCACAAGGACTTGTTAGGGTAACTGCCACCTGTGAACATAAATGTGGAGACTTTAAATTGAGAATCCTTGATTTGTCTCTCGCTTCGAATGCCCTCCCCCCTCTTTTTCCACTTCGTCAAAAGCCTTGCATGTATTCGTTATGCGCGAATCGCGAGTAGTTCGCGAATAGCATGTATAGACTCGTTAGTTCGATAAAAATTGATTCGTAAAGAACATGAACAGGATGTTTATTGAGTACATCATAATATGAATTATTTGTAGCAAATCAACAAGCTGTAGATACCGGATTTGAAAATAATTGAAAAAAGAATAAAGACAATAATACACACGAGAAAAGATTTCATTGCTTTTTTGAAATCATACATTTATTCATGCGTTCAATATTAATTGGTGAATAATCATACAGTGCCAGATTCAGTGACTCTTTTAAGTCATTGTCAATCGAAAACGAGTTGTTCTGATTGTCTTTGGAAATTTGCACAGTTTTTATGAATTTATGTTACAACACTGAATATAATATATATATATATATATATATATATATATATATATATATATATATATATAGATCTTTCTATCAAATCCGAGCCACTACTTCAACCAACATATACTGAGCCATCCATAAATAATTATTGAAAATTCAGGTTTTTGATATTCGTTTCATTTACAAGCCAAAAGGTAATTTCTAATAGAGATATACATCTGGAAGACAGCTTTTTTAAGAAAAAACGAACTTTTTTATATACAAAGACTTGATCCGTACAATCCTGATCCATTAAGAGATACCTATCAAAACTGAACCAAATATACAACTTTCTTTATTTGAGTTAACAATCCTGAGCCCTACATTGTTGCCAAAGTTGTTGTTAGAGAAAAGGCGGGTTGAGTTTTTTTAAATGAACGTGTACAAGAAAGATACCTACAAGCACTCATTTGGAACTTGCCAATATACTGTGCTAATTATACAAATGATGTATTGATGCATATGAACACAGGTGCATAACTTAAACACATTTCATATCACAAATGGACAAATCAAATAATTATTCTGAAATTTTTCACTATCAATGTTTGAGAAAAATACTGCTCAGAATGTTTCGGTTGTATTTTATTGTTGTAAAGATGATTTTAACGTAACTGTGCTATATTTATAAACAGCTCAGTGTGAATTGTCAGAAGTAAGTATATTAGCTATTTGGCAATGGAAAATTCGGTTGTACACACTATTACCTACCCTAACCTAGTTAACAACGTTCGGAGTATAGATTTATAGTTTACATATCTGCTGTGGGCATTTATCATGAACACCAATCTATGTTATAGACTCAAATACATCATTTAACATAATGTTGATCTCTTCGTAAGTGAAATCGAGATTTGAATCCACTGTTGTAACGTCTGAGGCCACATTTCTTTTCGACCAATGCTGACCGGTTTGGAAGTTTGAATAACCCTCCCTAATTCATTGATTCTGATATGTTATTTTATGTGTTGAAATATTAATTAAATGAAAAAACTAGCTTTTGATTATAATATTACGATAATGAATATTCGAGAAAAAAATTATTGAGACATTCAAATTTTATGCATATTTACTATTCATATTAACCTCAGCATTCACTCTCTCGTCACTAGAGTCATTGAAAAACGCATTCCTCCCATCATTTTCGATGTCTTCAGTATCTTCATTCTGGAATTCATAAGGATCTTCGAAACCTGGGTGACCACACAATTAGATCTAATGGGTAAATGTGTATTGAATTCTTTGCTAGGATAGACAGGCGAAGGCAACTCGCAGGCTTCATCACGATCTATTATATTATTATTGTTGTTTGCCTCGAACAGATTTCTGCTTTCTGAGTTGAAAAACATACTGAGATAACACGTTAATTTTTTCATTTATGGGAATAATACTTCGGTGTAATTTGGGTGAGGTTTCTGTATTTTCCTTTTCCATGATCTCATAGTATTTACTATTGTTATCTGATGAAGTAGTCCGGAAACCATTATTGAAATGCATATATCATTATTCTTTCTTTGTCCTGTGTCACTTTATGACTGTGAATATATTTTTTCTAAAGCTATAACACAAAAAACTGCTCTTTCTATCTGTTCTAGATGATATCATGATAATACAATGACCTCCTTGTTTTACAGTATCAGTATATCTTCAATTTCCTTACCTGATAAAACAATTACTTCATTGTGTTACAGTTGTAGTTATTATTACATAACAAATCAAGTCTCCCATGGAATATCAAATTTCAAGTAATGACAACTCTATTTACTTATTCGATTGTACCTAAATGGAAATTTTGAGTGACGAATTTGAAATTCATGTTTTTGTAAATTATTTCGCTAATACCTCTCATAACCATAGAAAAAGTATAGTGTAAGTATAACAAAATTGTAGATAAGTTTACTCACCAATGAATCGACATTTTTTTCACTCGAGATGAAATAAGGATGAAAACTTTCATGATGATTCACTATTGCACAATGATAATTGTCATTTCTCCTGATTCAATGATAATAGGGAGATCGAATGGTTCTGATTCAAGATCAATATGTGCAACGTTTTCTTTTTGACGAACTTTAATTAATGGTAACTTGAAGTAACTTTCTGTTGTGGATATATTCTTGATATTGTCATGATATTTCAGTTAGTTTTTATCACAGCTGAGAAGCAGATGATTTTTGTTAGTACTCTCTGAAAATAAAATTTGACCATCACATTCCTTGTATGGTATTTTTTCAGTCCTATTCATTAAAGCTATTTCGATATTCTCCTCATGAAATTGATTTTCCCTTTCAGAAGAAGGCTTTTCATATTTGGCATTATCACTCTTCCTAGAAGTTGTTAAATTGTTGTTTTAACATTTCTGATTCCACCTCTATTACCCAATTCGATACTGAATCAGAATCTTCCAAATTTTGAAAAAGTTTGTTCGATGTTTTCAGTTCAGTATCGCTTTTTTCAGGTGAAGTATTATCAATACGAAAATGAAACTCATGAATATTTTTCCGACATTTGGTATTTATAGTGTAGAGTGTAGCCGCTGAAAAGATAGAATGATCACGTGAACGGCACGCACTCTTTGAATGTTCCCCTCCCCAACGTTACAAGTCTGATTTACACCACTCAACAAAAACGTCGCATTTCCCTGTTCTCCCATAAACTCTTGGGATTCTTTTTTATAAGTGTTCATTATTACACCTTTTTCCTCTACAGTTAAATGTCTTTTTTCTTATCTTTTTCTTGGAGGTGAAAGAGTTTTTCCATCCATATTATTTAATTAACGTAACACACGTAAATACAAAGCACAAATGAGTACAGTACATTGTAAACAGTTCTTCATTTATTTCAGTTTAGAAGGCGTGGCTACGCCGCGCAGCCTATATATAGATGCAGGCATTCACTGTTCACGCGTCCTTGAATTCTATCTTTTGAACGGCCCGACTATAGTTGTAGTCAATTAGCGTCGAGACTGATTTTATTATTATTATTTAATCATATTCTCTGATAAAGACTTATTTAAAAGGAAGTAATCGGAATCTCAAAATGTATGCTCTCATATTTGTTTTTTCGATAGTTCGAGTGAAGACTGAAGAAGTGAATTTCATTTCATAATTATTAGGGATTGTAACTGTCATAGAATTTTCAATAATAAATGAATCGAAATATTTTGGCCTGAATCTGAATAATTATTTTTGCAACCTGAATAATTATTTCTGCTGCTCTTCGATACAACAGCATCAAAAAATATCATAACGTAAAATTGATATTCAAGAGGATTTTTTTGACATGAAAGATTTCATTAAAAATATTTGAATCAAGTACTTCATGGTTCTAATTAAATTATTGTACATTCCGTTATTCAGTTGCTTCGAATATTTGAAATTAATAATTTTGATCGAAAATATAATTCATTGAGGCCAATGAATTATATAAAAAGCCAATTCTTGACACGTTCCGAAAACTGAATTGGCATCATCAAGACATGAAACAATTTTACTCATCTCCTGATGGTGTCAACTTGTTGGCAAAACCTGTGACGAAAATTAATCTGCAACTCTAATACAGGGCGAGTGTGACTTTTTCAGCTTGATTCTACTTATCTTAAAGTTCTCACAGCGAACTAACAATTCAATAAAAAAATACAGGAAGTAACTCTTTCTTTATAAAATATCCAAATTTACCGGTCAGACCGGAGGTAATATACACTTCTGTCAGCAGAAATATTATCCTCAATGAAATCTATCATCCATCTGAGAGTATCGAATTCCAAACATTCGAAACAACTAATGGTGAATTCATGCAGCAATCGTAGCTCTGAAGTCGGTAATCGGAAATAGTGAGTGTAATTCGTAACAAAATATACACCATTCATGCAGCAATCTAAAGAACTGTTTAATCGTAAGATAAGCTTTCTCAGTACAACTTCTGAACCAACCAAAACTCTAAAACGATAAATATCTATTCATAGAATTCCAATGTTGCCGCATTTATATGGCTCAGGTTTTAATGTACGAAGTTAGTTTCACATATAGACATTTTGTATATGTGGCTAGATCTGCAGCGCCACAGTAGACTTTATGCTGAACTAAAATTCATATTTTTCGTATCATGCTGAGCCAATTTATGGAGGGAAAAAGTGGCGGGTAGAGAGTATCATAAAAACTAATCACGTGCAACGAGTTGTGGATGAGGATTGGTATAAAATGGGCCTCGTTTGGAACAAGAATCTATGGTATTTTCAGATCACATACAACCTTAAACACATGAAAACAAACCTGAGCCACATATACGGCTCAGCTTTGTTGAACTGGCTCAAGATTGCATGTACGGTTTGCTATTGTTGGCTCAGGTTGGACGGAATTCTTTATATATATATATATATATATATATATATATATATATATATATATATATATATATGGCTTTTTTTCTTTACCGAAATATATCTAAGGCACCCGAAGAATTTCCTTAGAGTATAATTCCATAGTTTATAAGTGAATGAAACAATCTCAGAGTCAAGGCTGATGTCAACTTCTGTAACTGGCGGAGTATGAATAATATGCTAGATGATCTTCGTTTCTACTGTGGAGTATGTCTATTCCAGTTTAGTATATTGTCTAGTGACACTCCCAGCAATTTTACATTATCTTCCCTCAGCAAAAAAAAATGATGAGTTTCTGAATTTTTCCATTGTTTAGTTGGAGATAATTTCTAACACACACAGTGACGGCTCGTGCATCGGAGAACAGGGGAGGCTAAAGTCATAAAGAGTATGTACATACAGAAAAGCCCACCGGAAGCGCCATTTTTTTGGGGGTATTTAAAGCAAAATAGGTGATATTTGCATAAATGCAAACAAAAATTGTGTATTGCCGAAAATTATACGTATACAATTGATCATTCAAAAACAAAAACAATGGTTGTCTTTGAGATATTTTATATAATTGAACTCTTCTCAGTCAATAAATAATACTTTTCTCTTCGAATATCACAGTTTTGTTAAAAATTGCTACAAATATTAGCACAAGTACTTAATTATGCTTATAAAAACAGGCCTCAAAGTAAATTTTATTGTCCAGTAAGAACCGATGGGGAGGTGAGAGTCGTGTTAAATCTGGTTTGTTTAAGTGTATTCACAAGGCACCCGCAAACTACTTTTAATCGGCGGTCATTCAAGTTCAATATAGTCTGCGAGGGTCTCGCATTTCGAAAGGTGAATTTTGTAGAATCGTTATGGTTCGGGCTTCCATTGTCTATATTATTAACTCTGTTGAAACCTGTTGCTAAGAACGGAAGGATTGAAATGCAAATCAAGTGAGAAAACCAAATTCAAATTTCTGGTCAATAATGAAATCAGGGATTGATTGAATCAAAGAAAAATACTGTTGTTACAAAAAATCGAGATACCGAATATGCATTGGCCCGGACGTATCAAAGGAACACTATGGAGATACTGGAACAGCAAATTCTTACCATCCCCCACGTGAGAGGACTTTCAGAGCGGATCAAGAGAATAGGAGGGAAATACAACGTCAGAGTCTGTTTTCGATCAGGTAACACAATACGCAGCCAGCTGACAAAAATTCGACCACCGAATAAAAACAGCGACACCAACAACTGCGTTTACCAGATACCCTGTGAGTGTGACAAACCATCACAGCATTAAATGGTCTAAAGCCGAGGTCATACACGAGAAGGAGCACTCAACATCGACGCATTCAGTCATCCCAGCGTGGATATCCGGAATGTGTGGAGGCCGCTTATCTAAGGCATGGACCGACTTCAGCTCGATGAGGGAGAATCTCGCGTCAATACATCCATTTCCCGCTGAAGATCGATCAGCACACTCCTACCAGCGGATACCAGCAATCGAAACGTCGTGAGTACACTCAACTTGAAATTTGGTTTCAACATTTTTTCATAATATTTCATTTCTTCATTTACATTGTTTGACTAGTATTTCACATTCGATACCTCAATTTTCTTGTCACAATATTATTTCGTTATTTAAAATTTTTTGACTCATATTTTATATTCGATATCTCGATTTTTTGTAACAACAGTTTTTTTCTTTGATCAATCAATCTCTAATTTCATTATTGACCAAAAATTTTGATTTCCTCACTTGAGTTGTATTTTCATCCTTCCGTTCTAGCAACAGGTTTGAATAGAGTTAATAATATAGACAGCAGAAGTCCAAACCATTACATTCAGCAAGGAACATTGTCAACCACTTTCAAGCAAACGATGTATTTTGCAATTTTGGATGGGAAGGAAAAAAATGAAAAAAATAAACTAAAAGTAAACATAACATTCGTTCTTAACCAAGACGAACAAAAACCAAAAAAAAAACAAATTACAAAATAAAAACAAAAAAATAAAATTCTTTGCTTGAGTTACAAACTGTAATAAATAAAACATAACTCTAATATTTGGTGATATATTTGGTTAAGTGCTTAACTTGAATCAATATAATATACATTTTTATAATATATTTTTTTATTATATATATATATATATATATATATATATATATATATATATATATATATATATGAAAGTCTGTTTATAATATATACAGACTTTTTGAATTACCTTCTCTGCTTCAGATATAGAATCCCAAAGTTGTCAATTACTTCGTCATAAAATCGGGGGTTGCCTGTCACTTCTTTTATATACTCTTTTTCAATTGAATGAAGAGATATATTACTTAATCTATTTCGACTCATCGAATTTCTACTGAAGGATTCAATTCTTTTCAATGCTGGAAAATTTCTAACTGACGCCGATGTTATGGAAATTATCACAATTATAGATATAAGTTTATATAACTCAGGCTTGCAATTTTTATTCATTTGAGGGTCGCTGTACATTAAGATTATTTAATTTTTCAGTTGAATAACATCGAAAAATGGATACTGAGCTCTTAAGTCGTTATAAAGTTTCTGGGGAAAATATTTGGTATAGGACGGAAATTTGTCAAACAACAACAAATAAAAGTAGTTTAACTTAAGTAAATCTTCAAATCTAACGTTGATTTGCATTAAAAAGGTGTCCAATATTTCATTATGAATCTGTTTATAATTTTGTCCCGAATCGGGTAAGTCTAAATTGGTTTTTCTTTTTTTTCGGCGCCGGTGCTTCGAGAGTTAAATCAATTGATTCGAAATTATTATTAAAAAATTAAATTCATCAAAATTCCTGTTAAATTGTTTAACCATTGAATAGAAAAAACAACATGGGTATGTTCAAATATTATTTTGAATATTTCTAACAAGAAACAAAACTTGTGATCATTTAAAATATATTTGAAAACTCTCGCCTCCCTAAGACTTTGGTCGTCGGTTTTAAAATCGTCACTGTTTAGGATAAAATCGAAGACATCAATCAATTCGTCTTCGTTTGAATACACTGAAACACGATAGAGTGGAATATGTGTACAGTTCCTTATTCAGAAAATGGATGAAAACATGAATTTCATCCATTTTCTGAATGAGAAACTGTACACATATTCCACAGTATCTTGTAAAACAGGATATCTTGTTTTAGTGTCACACAACATTAGATTTCCACACAGAAAATTATCCATTTCATTGTCAATGATTCGTTATATCAAAAAATGATTCATTTTATGAGTAAAAAACTGGTCCGTATCATACGGGCTTAACGCTATAATTTCTGCAACTAAAATTACAAATCGGGACATATGTCGCTGGATGAATCGGTCTCGCGGAGCTTGTGTTTTTCGAAGTGGTCGGAGGCTTGGCTCCCTTGGCCATACGTATCAACGTATGGCATTTATTATTTCGAGTTTCTTCGTTACTCGTTCGTGGGCGGTGCGTTTGAGGTTTGTTGATGCAGGCTACAGTGTGGTATGTACTACGTAGTGAGTGATAGTGTTTTTTCGGGCATATTATATATTTATATTGAAAATTAATGGTAAAGTAATGATTCCCTAGCATAATCGATATAGGTCAATAAATAATTGTCAGTCGATGAGGAATCACCCTTTTCCAAAAAAAAGGGATAATTTTGGAGTACTTGAAAATTTTGATAAATACACCAGACATGAAAATAAAATAAGTCATGGTTAGTTCTAATATTATATCATGAGTTTGTTACAATCTCATTATTTTGTGGTCGATGGATTCTTTTTTCTACCTTTTTTGGTTTCTCAACCTACCACAATCTGAAAAAAATTAATTATTATTAGAATCTTAACAAAAGTGTAGAAGGACAGATATTCAATCTACTTCAAGAAGTTGCTACCATAATTGAAAAATTGTTCCTTCTGAATGGAACACGTTCAAGAAGTCAGCAACTTTTCATATATTGTTATGTACCCTACTAAAGGACATTAGAATTACGAACATTCAGTATATATAAATAATTATTCTGCAATGTTAATTCAAAGGAAATCTTTTCGAGCGAATTAGAGTAGCATTCACGTATATGATAAATAGACATTTTTACGCCCACATACGTGTTTCTTAGTAGAAGTGCATTTTACTGAAATGACATTAATAATCCTTTGTTTCAGAACGAAATGAAATGTACAGAGGAGATTCGATTCCCAACTCTGCTATGCAACAGTTGTAAAAATATTCCTTTTTTGCTTTTGTGTGGGAATGATATTTACGAGCTAATAAAGTAAAATAGTAAGGTCGTAGTAGGATTTTTCGTCACGAATCAGGAAGAAGCAGCTGAAAAAATACACCGAAGATTGAAAGCGGTTCTTCTAATGACATTCGGCAAGTACCAACTTCTTGGACGAAAACGAGCAACGGAAGTTCCAGGTACTGGCAAACAGGTTAGTTCTCTGGTCAACTGGTCAATCACTTGATAAGAAAAATTACTATTGTTCAAAAACTCAGTTTTTGTTGTGCTCAGTCAGTCCCTCACATTCAATTAAGCTTTTTCTCTGTGCTAAAATCAAGCCACAAAGGCAACTCAAAATAATCCAACCACAACAACAAACCCTCCTAACTCTACGGATTACAAGATGTCTTTTCTATGCTCATTAATTCCACGATCATTTGATGGAAATAGAATAGAACTACACGAATTCATCAGTAATTGCGACAACGCTAACTCATTTGCAAGTGATCCTCAGAAATCTGCTCTCTTAGCTTTCATAATTTCAAGACTTACGGGTAGTGCTAAAGCTCAACTTTCAGGCAAAGAATATAACAATTGGGGAGAGTTGAAAGACATTTTGAACAAGTTGTACGCTGATAAGAAACATTACAGCCAATTAATGGAAGAATTGAATACAAGGCAAAATTTCAATGAATCAGTCATTAGTTTTCATGCGAGACTAGATAAACTTGTAACGCGAATAATCAATGCAATAAATGGTCAAAATTATACTGAAAAAACAGGACGTATCGAAACAGTCCGAGAAATCGCTTTAAATCGATTCATTTACCATTCTCTTCCAGATATTTCTAGATTTTTACGCTCACGAGGTAGTGATGACTTTAGTGAAGTATCAAATGTCGCTCTAGGAGAAGAAAAAGCACTTCAAATGAATAATCGATTGATGAAACCTCTTACTCCCAAAATTTTGCACATTTTGTAAGCGTGATAATCATTCAACTCGGGATTGTAGAAAGAAAAAAAAACATCACCCCCACTCAGAATAATGTTCAATATGCAAGTCCAACTGATAATAATCCGCAGAATTCAACATTTTCTCAAAAGTTTTGCCGTTATTGTAAGAAAAACGGACATTTAATACAAGAATGTCGAAAACGAGCATTCAATAATAGGAATCGAGATCAAAATGTAAATAATTCCAATAAGATTGAATCAAATCAGATCCATTTAAACTCGAATCTGTCCCAGATCAGCGTCGTACCTGCGGACTCCTAAATCAAACCGACGTGAAAGGTACCGAGTCCAACTCTGAAACAAATCAAAATACAAACTCAATAATGAATCCTAACCATACCTCAGACTCGAATCAAGATCAAATCCGAAACCCAATAACAAACTTCGAATCCATTCCAGTTCCAATAAAAAACCCTGTTAGTGTATTGGTAACAAACAGTAACAACTCGTATATAAAAATCAGATGTCAAAATATACAATTTGAATTTCTTATTGATACTGGTGCTAATGTGTCCTTGCTGAAAAGCGATAGGTTGAGGCGAACCAAATACTCCTTCAACCCCAACGAAAAATTGCAATTGAGTGGTCTTAACACAAATTCCCCTATTTCAACAGAAGAAACTGTCAAACTCGATTTTCGAGTGAACGAATACAATCTTCCCATAAAATTTCATATTATTAAACAAGATTCAAATATTCCATTTGATGGAATTATTGGAAATGATTTTCTTCTCCAGGAATCAGCTGAAATAAATTTAGCAAACCTCCAATTGAAAATAAAATCAGTACCTTCTCCAATTCGAATGCATATTTCAACATGCAAACGAAAAATCTGAGAATGAACAGAATCCTTTGATTTTACCCCCCCGATCAGAAACCTTGATACGAATTGATATAATGAATGAAAATATCACTGAAGGTATTTGTCCAGAATTAAAACTATATGATGGTGTATATCTAGCAAAATCCATCGTTAAGGTAGAAAATAAAAAAGCTTTCACAACTATCTTAAATACTTTAGATGAATCTATGGTAGTGTGCGATACTAAGATATACTTAGAACCATTTTATGAAACCGAATCTGTTATTTTTAACGTCACAGAATCGACAGAGTCTCATGATAGACTTAAAATATTACATAAAAATTTGAGACTCGACCATCTGAATTCCGTAGAAAAAGAATCAGTATTAGAATTATGTAAAAAATATAATGACATATTTCATTTACCGAATGACACTCTTTCTTGTACAGATGCTATAGAATTTGAGATTAATACCTCTGATCCAACACCAATTTCTACAAAAATCTATCGTTTTCCTGAAGTTCACGAAAAAGAACTAGATGAACAAATCGATAAAATGTTGAAGCAAGGGATAATTCGTCCCTCAGTTTCACTTTATAACAGTCCACTTTGGATTGTTCCAAAAAAAACCGATGCCTCGAATGAGAAAAAATGGCGAATCGTAGTGGATTACCGCAAATTGAATAATGTAACTATTGGCAAATCATACCCATTACCAAATATTGAAGAAATATTGGATCAATTGGGTCATGCAAAATATTTGACAACACTCGACCTTGCATCGGGTTTCCACCAGGTGAAAATAAAAGTATCAGATATTCCCAAAACAGCTTTTTCGACACCCACAGGTCACTACGAATGGACGAGAATGCCATTCGGGATGAAAGCGGCTCCTCAGGTTTTTCAGAGGCTCCTTAATACTATTCTAAAAGTACTCCAAGGTTTACAATGTTTTGTTTACCCTGACGACATCGTGATACATGCTAGTTCAATCCAAGAACACACTTTGAAATTACCTCAGTATTCGATAGATTACGACAGAACACCCTCTTACTTCAGCCGGATAAATGCGAGTTTATGCGTCGTGAGGTAGCATATCTAGGTCACATTATCAATGGAACCGGAGTATCACCAAATCCCGATAAAGTAAGGGCGATATCTGACTATCCTACTCCTAAGAACCCTAAGAACATTAAACAGTTTTTGGGCCTTATAGGATACTACAGACGGTTCATTAAAGATTTTGCAAAATACGCAAAACCACTCACAATTCTTCTGAAAAAAGACATGCCATTCGTATGGAACACAGAACAGAAATTAGCGTTTGAATATTTTGAAACAATTCTAACGACTCATCCCATACTACAATTTCCAGATTTCTCTAAAGAATTCATATTAACCACAGATTCTTCAAATTTCGCTTTAGGAGCGATTCTCTCACAAGGCGAAGTGAATAAAGATCTCCCAATTGCAAATTTCGCTTTAGGAGCGATTCTCTCACAAGGCGAAGTGAATAAAGATCTCCCAATTGCATACGCCTCCAGGACTTTAAATCAAGCCGAAATAAATTATTCTACCACTTGCCATTTTATGGGCTACCAATCATTTTCGACCTTATTTATATGGACGTAAGTTCACCATATATAGCGATCACAGACCCCTAACTTATCTATTCAATTGTAAAGATCCTAGTTCTCGTCTGATAAGATGGAGATTGAAATTAGATGAATATCAATATGAAATAAAATATAAACCAGGTAGAGTAAACTCAAACGTCGACGCACTTTCCCGAAACCCCGTATACCTCATTGAACCAACCGAATCAGAAACTTATGACGACTTCATAAAATTTCACTATACTAATACCAAACTCCCTAATATAAAAAGTATCAATGAAAATATTCTGAAATGTTTTCCAAATATAATTATTTTTTCCAAGGATCTTGAGGAAAATAATGATAACTACGAAAACTTAACAGCTCTATTCGATTTCAGTGAATTACCAGAAGATATCACACTTCATGATTTTGTGAAATTAAAAAACCCCAAGAATCAGATAACATATTTATTGATCGCAAAACTATATCATTTCGAAAAACTTACATATATAAGATATTTTTATCTCATTGAAAAATATTAGAAAACACACATTAGAAAATAATATCTATAAAATATATATGAAAAACTCGACAGAAAATAACATGAATTTAAAACAAGATTTAATGAACGAAATGCTAGAATTTCTATTTTCAAAATTTGATATAGAAGTGATTCTTGTGAATAAACCAAAATTGCAACCAGAAACCAAGTCTGAAATAAGAAAAATTTTCGACGAAAGTCATGTATCATCTGTATCAGGACATTCAGGCTATCTAAGAACAAATAAACGAATAAAAGAAAATTATAAATGGCCAGGCATGAAAAAGGACATACAAAAATTAGTGAAAAAATGTCAATCCTGTCAAATGAATAAAACAAATCATATACCAGGAAAAGCAGCTATGGAAATCACAACAACTTCGGAAAAACCTTTTCAAAGATTAGCTATCGATGTAGTGGGTCCTCTGCCCATGACATTCAACGGTAATAAATTCATCATCACCATGCAAGATGATTTGACGAAATTCTCATTTGCAAAAGCCACCCCGAATCACGAAGCGGAAACTGTAGCGAATAGCTTACTCGAGTTTATAACAATTTTCGGAATCCCCGAAAGCATCCTTTCTGATCAAAGAGTGACTTCACCTCCGACCTAATGAAAGAACTAAACAAACTATTCAAAATCAAACATATAATCTCAAGTCCTTATCATCCTCGGACAAACGGAGCATAGGAAAGAAGCCATTTAACTCTGAAAGAGTATTTAAAACACTAAATTAATCGTACACAGTCCGATTGGGATGGATATGTATCTTTAGCAATGTTCACATATAATGGACATATTCACGCTAGTACAAAATTCACACCATATGAATTGATATTCGGTCATAAAGTTGCAGTTGACAGCCAAACCCGAATTCCGATATACATTCGATGATTATTTATCCAATCTAAAACTCAAATTTAATAAGTCTTACGAACTCCCAAGAGAAAATTTACAACAATCCAAAGAAAAGTCAAAGAAGTATTACGATCGTAATGTTCGTGAAACAAACTATAAACCGAACGATTTAGTTACCATACTCGACAAAAGTACCAAACCCGGTTTGAGTAAAAAATTATCCCCGAATTATGAAGGTCCTTATAAAATAATAAGAATAAATGATAACAAAACTGTAGATGTGCAGATAAAACCGAACAAAATAGCCACATACCATGAAAACTTAATGAAACCTTTCTTTTCAGATGAAGATGGACACGAAACCAACGAAAATAGTCCTAGTACTTCTTATTAGTTTCCTTCCTTTAACCTTTTCCAATGAAAATAATTCCTATAAAATAGAAAATATTAATAATAAGGCAGGTATATTTTACCATAATTCAGGGTTAGCTTTGATTTTCAATGACAAATTTACTTTATTAACTTATATCAATATATCCTTTTACCAAAAAAAAATACACTTCATATGAAATAGCTATGAAAAATCAGTAAATCTGTGTTCAAACCTTCACGATACAGACAAAATCTATGTTCACCTATTTCATTTTACCGAATCTCTCAAATTGTTGAAAACCCAAATTTCAAAATTGAAAGATAAATTCGAATCAATTAGTCACTTGACTGGACACTCTTTCCAGAAAAAAGATAACCGAAGGAGAAGAGGTCTCATAAACGGTGTCTCATACGCATTTAAATGGTTGTTTGGAATACCAGATGCAGACGATGCACAATTTTACACAGATGCTATCAATTCTGTTATAGAACAAAATCACGATACCGAAATGCTAATGAAACTACAAATTCACATAATGACAGAAGCGATTTCCAGTTATAATCGTTCAGCATTAACGCTGAAAAGTAACGAAGAAAAATTGAACAACAATATTAAAGCGTTCAATAACTTTTCGAAAAACACTGTCAACACTCTTCACTTAATTTCTCAAACCCAATCAATAACCGATCACATTGATTTGCTTAATCAGATGATAACTGAATTGAATGAAGAATATGATGTAGTCATTCAATCTATTCTATTTTCAAAACAAAATATTTCACATCCTTCAGTAATCACTCCGAAACATTTTAGCATTGAAATGCAAAAAGTACGATCACCAACCGGTGTAGAATTTCCATTACCGATTAATGATTACAATTTTGTTTACAAGTACTTTTCAATTTGTTCATTAGGGGCCGTTTATAAAATACGTCACACACTAAAATCAGCTTTTTTGACCCCCTCCCCCCCATTGTCACGCTGTGTCACACTTTTTGTGACCCCTCCTAGAAATATTTCGTTACAAAAACTAAGACCTCCCCTGCTAAGTATGATAAATTCTAAATGATAGTACACAAATTCTGAAAATTAAAAATATTTATTTATGGATGGCCACAAATAATATACATATTTTACATAATCAGAAGATTCAATGCTCAATAACACAATGAAACAGTAAAAAATCGCTTTATTTTATTTCATTTGTATAGTGAAATACAGTGTACTGTAACAAGATTAATTCGCATTCTCAATTGAAAATTCATTCGCAAAGATTTCTTTCATACCAAAATTTTTTAATTTTTGTCAGAAATCTACAAAAAAAGTAGATTTCCACCAAAAGTGGTCACGCTGGCTTCTAGCGCTCATGGCAAAAAATAATAAACGGCGAACGTCACGTTTCCTTATACCCCCCGTCCCCCCTTGTCACATCTTGTCATACTCAGCCAGACCCCTCCCCTCCCCTTGTATGCGAACGTATTTTATGAACGGCCCCTTATCAGTAGTATATAACAGCGAAATTTTAATTTTTGCCATTAAAATACCTTTAGTACATGAGCAAACTTACAATCTGTATAAATTAATACCATTACCAGCACAGTTCAATGGAAGCGATATTAATTCATATATTGACCCTACCTATCCCTACTTACTGTTGAGTACAACCAGAACCCATTATTCAAGGCTAAAAGATTTAACATCTTGTCAGGAATCACTTGAAAATGATTTCATTTGTGAAGATCCTATAACCTATTTGACCGTTGAACAACCAGTCTGCGAAGTTTCTATGAGAGTCCAACCAACACTCTTCTGATTGTCCTACCAGATCAATAAAATCTGATATGGAAATTTGGCATCCCCTCAGTCAAAATCAATGGCTTTTCGTAATGACGAAACGCACCACAGGTTCAATTACTTGTCAACCATCCAACGGACAGATCATTGATATCGACCTGGAAGGCGCAGGGATATTTTCATTGAAACCAAATTGCAAGTGTTATACCTTCTCGACACTCCTAGTAGCCACTTCTAACCAATCTTCAAACTACACAAATTTCATCCCGGAAATTAACATAAACCAAGATCATTGTTGCATTGAAAAATTAGATTTCCACAGGAGCGAGGAAATGGAACCATTGAAATTGAGTAATCTTAATTTGGACGAGTTACGCCATGCCCAACTCAAACTGAACCAATTTGATGAAATTCTTCAACAGAACCTTAACAAACCGTTCATCATCCAATATGCAAAGTGCTACAATATTTTATTTGGAGTTGTAACTACAATTGCAATTCTAGTATTTGCAAACTGCTGCTGCTGTCGCTGCTGTGATTTTCGATGGCTACCTATCGTAGGAAGATTTTGCCCAAAACCAGTCAAATTGGCGGAGATTTGTACCAATAGCCATAATACAGTCTCCAATAGTCAAATATTTCCAACATCATTGCAGTTGTCGAATCTGATGAGAAACGACACCCTCGAAGACATCTCAGCAACACCGTACCAAGACGAACCAGAGCCGAACCTGTTCCCAAGATCCCGCAACACCTTGACGAGTTCAAGAAAATCACTAAAAGTTTAAGTGAAGTGTTACGCATTTAGAGTTTCGATAAATTCATTAAAAAACTCTATCAAAACTCTTGTTCCCGGAGGTGTTATGTACCCTACTAAAGGACATTAGAATTACGAACATTCAGTATATATAAATAATTAATCTGCAATGTTATTTCAAAAGGAAATCTTTTCGAGTAGCATTCACGTATATGATAAATAGACATTTTTACGCCCACATACGTGTTCCTTAGTAGAAGTGCATTTTGCTGAAATGACATCAATAATCCTCTGTTTCAAAACGAAATGAAATGTGCAGAGGAGATTCGATTCCCAACTCTGCTATGCAACAGTTGTAAGAATATTCCTTTTTTGCTTTTGTGTGGGAATGATATTTCTGAGCTAATAAAGTAAAATAGTAAGGTCAAGTGAAGTTATTCGGAATTCTCCCTGGTACACAACAATATCTCAAATTCGACTATCAAAAAAATACAAGAACTAATATTTATCAATATACTTATTGCTGGCGTTTCGGAAACCAAATCTGCTTCCGTTTTCAAAACTTTCATTTATATTCTCTTCTGGTTTAGTTGTTGTGTTCGCTGTTCGTAAATATCAGAAATTTGAGTTTTGACATGTGTGTTTCAAGAGTACCAGCCAGGTGCGATCCATATCAACCGAAGTGTTTGAGATACAAGCATCCGCAGATAGCATGATAAAAGCAGATTCTTTCAACTTCTGCTATCTCTCTCTCTTGCTATCATTTGAGTGTCATTCCATTCAACTGCATGATCTCCATTAAAATCTGTTCTGATAATTCAGAACCACTAATCTGTCTATTCTTGATGTACATCTTCTGTTCACTCTTTCGCACTTCTAGAGGTACGGACGTTTTACCGATATATTTTTGACTGCACGAACAAGGGATTCTATAAATACAATTCTTTGGGTTTTCTTTAATGTTAGTTGGTTGTGTTTCGATATTGAACGGAAAGTATTTGTTGTTTCGAATGTTGTTCTAACAAAATACCCGTTGCCGATCCGTTTTATCTTTTCAGTTAGTCGGGGATTATAAGGTATAACGTTTGATACGAAATGTGTTGTTTGTGTAGGTTGTATGTCTTCATTATGGAGTGTGTTACGATTTTCGATTTCAGCCAATGTATTTTCTATAAAATCCTCTGGACATCCATTTTCCTTCAATATTGATTTTATGAAATTAACCTCCTCATATTTTTTCTAATGAATTGCATACTATTTTTGTTCTATCGAGAAGACATTTTACTTTTTTTTACACTGGTATGTGTTTTCTTTTGATATACACTTGTGTCTATATGAAATGTTGATTTATTTACCATTACATAGAGGAAAGGAAGTTCATCGTTCCTTTCTATTTCCATTGTAAACTACATTGTTGGATCTTGTTTGTTAATGTGTTCCAATCTTTCAAATTGATACCTTCACCCGACATTGAAAACGTCAAAACACCCAGATTTTTTCAAAGATTTCATAACCTTTTCTACATCAAAAGTTGTCACAGGAGACAAATGAAACAAAAATTTGGTAGCAGGAAAGTTCCTGAAATTCTGAATGGAGTCGATAGGTAACTTGGGAAGTTAATTTATTATATTTTCTGCAATACCGATGAGAAATTCATTGAAATCTTCACCAGATATTCTCATATCTATTGAAATTGATATTATTACGTTCGTGATTCATTTTCTGCCAACACGTTTTGACGTGTTATTCGATGTATGAATCATTTTGTCAAAGGCCAATTTTTTCTCATACTTGACGAGTTATATAATGTTTTTTAGGGTTTTATAAACTGCGATATCTGTGGAGTCTTGACTAACATCTGCCATAAGTTCAACATTGGATAGCTGTTTCCTTTAGGTTCTGAATTTGTCGTTATACCATACGACTGGAGATTTCTTGGCGAATAATTGTCTCCTAGGAAAAAATTCTGACACAAATTCTCGAATCAACAACGGGGCCAAAAGATTCCCTTCACGGAAACATTGAAAATCTTGCCAATCGGTCGATGAAAGAGCTTCTCTTCTGAACTTTTTAAACACCATTTTGTAATAATTCTCGTGCGTTGATTTATGTAGGTATGTTATGTATCTCGAATAAAGTGATGAACTGGCATCTGTGGTCGGATAGACAGGGTTCTAATACTCCCTACTCAGTATCAGTTTCAGATGGGTTAGTCAAAATATCATCTATGCAAGTTGAAGTTTGACATGTTACCCTTGTGTAGTCATAGATGGTAGCTTTTAAACCGAATGTATTCATGATGCTCTGTGCATTATTCACAATAACTGTTTACTTATTGAAATCCATTTCGAAATCTCCTAGAATTAAAACGCTTTTGTGACACTTCGAAATATGATTCAATAATTCTTCAAAATGAATAAGAAATAAATAAGTGATTCTCTACATACACAGCCACACCATCAGAAGTAAGTACGAAATATCCATATTACTCAGACCATCTTGTCTTTGCCAATGTTCTGGAAAGCATAGAACATCAAATTCGTATATCGCAAGAAGTTTGACTAACATTGGATGTTTATATGCAACAACCTCACCGATTTTTCTGAATTCACATTGTTCAGCAGATCATTACATGATTTGTGTGTGCCCACTAATTGGCCTCGTTCGCGAACTACTTCAAACTCCAACCAACGGAAGTAATCGCGAATACATGCAGTCTGTAGCCGGCCCAAGGAAAACGCAAGCGCTTTTCCGAAATTAAAACGTTATATTGGAAGCGTTTCAAACGCTTTAGGTCGCAGGAAGCTGGAGAGCAACATGTTGAGAGTTTGTTACAAAATGATTTTATCGTGATATTTAAGTACTAGTGCTATGTATAACAGTGACATGAAAGTTTCATTTAATTGGACGACTATCATTGATTCACTTGGGGAAGTTCTTAAATATATCGGTGAAAAGTCAAGACTTCCCGAAGTGCGAAAGAGTGAACACAAGATATCTCACATCAAAAACGGACAGTTTGGTCGTTTAAAATTATCAGAATACATTCTCACTGCCGATGGAGATTACACAGTAGAATGGAAGGAATCTGCTTTCACCATGTTGTCAAGGATATTTGCATCTCAACAAGTTCATTTAATATAAACCGCACCTGACTACCCCTCTTGTATGACAGAATGCTCTATCAAATCTCAGATCTTTGACATATTTTGCAAAAACCTCTAGAAGAAAAGTATTTTTATATTAATAAGTTTTTGTATTTTAGTGATTTTTTCACATTTACGTTATACATGCTGACTACTAGGACGTGTTTCATTCAGGAGGAACCGTTTTAAATTAACGCAGCAACTCAGTAGATTAAAACACTTGTATAGATTTCAATATCAAGTCAAGAATTTTTAACTACTGAAACTACGAGGAAAACATTCATCCACCACGAAATAATGACTTTTAAATAGCTTATAAATGTAAACAGTTTCATGAATAAACTAAATGAAAAACATCACGAAACAAACTTGTGAGGTTACAACCTGAAAGCATGATTCACAAACATACACAGAGGATCAGGAATTGAACCTTATAGTTTTCATTGATTATTCGAGAGATTGTCAAAACATTTTGAGATGTTTGGGTCTATTCTCAACGTTCAGTCTCCAATAGAAACTTCTGAAATGAACTCGGAGTTTTTCAAGCAACGCGATAAATAGCGGGCTTATGGAAAAACAAGTGTGCCACAGAAGGGACTGAGGGTATGCAACCGACCATGCAACATATGTATATCCGGCTTCAGTCGTCGACTGTTGAACAACTGCACTGCGAACGAGTGAATCTGGTCAAACTCAGAAAACATAAAAGATGCCAGGACCGAACTTGAACTGGTCCTCTGAATAATTGTAACTTCCTTTTTTTCTCATAGGGCTCTTCAAGTAATACAAACTTTTCAGTTTCTGCTTTTATTACTGACAAAACATTATTACCCCTGAGCCCACAATGCACGCCCATCTGAAATACTATTCATGGCAGTAGTTCCGGAAAGGACGAACTAAGTCACGCTTCATCCTCCTGGGAGGATTACCGCAGGAATGGTGGACCGAACAGTGGAGCAGCTGGATACCCGCATTCCTCATAGAGGATTTCCAAATTTTGGTATTTTACCGAAATCAATTGTCCCATAGGATCTGCCCCATCATGCCGTTAGTGGGAAAATATTCTTTGGATAGACGATTCGAGATAGCTCGTGAAGTGGCTACTTAGCAGAGGGCTGTAAATGTCAGTAGATATCTGCATTTGCGTGGACTTTTATTTTTCCATAAAAACTACTTATCATCGATATATTTCCAGTGGGACAACGTTTTTCATGAACAAACCGACGGTACTTCAATGGGAAGCCCGTTGAGCACTGTGGTGGCTAACTTTTTCACGAAAGAGTTTGAACAGCAGCAGGCCTTAGAGAAAGCGATCTTGAAACTATACTGCTGGCTACGGTATGTTGTATATAATAATAAACCCAAGGAACAATTTCTTTCATGGATGTGCTTGTGAACACACACACACACAGATAGACATCTGAACAAGAATTCCAATCACCAACTACGCCAGAAGAGAGGGGTAATCAAAACATTGGTGGACAGAGCCCACCGCATTTGGGAACCACAAAACCTCCCCGAGGAACTTGACCACCTGAAACGAGCGCTGAACGGGAACGGGAATAGCGAAGCCGAATTCGAACGGCAATACGGCCCAAGAGAGATAACGCCAAAGAAACCGTAGATACACCCGCCATTGAAAAAGCCTTCATGCCTTTTATAAGAGGTGTGACAGATCGGATAGGACTAACGCTGAAGAAAAACCATTGGAACCACCAAACGAAGCATCCTGATACGGCTCTCTGAACATAAGAGAAATTGTCGCCTAGGACAGACAGATTGTGAATGGTCTAATGAAGCTTTGAAGTCGGCACTCTGGCAACTGACCCATTTCAAATACATTTCTCTTGCAGAAGAAACAATCATGGCTGCATTTTCGAACAGGTTTTCGCATTCTCAGTATCCAAAATTTTTGTCGTAGTTCATTCATAATAATTTCTTATGTCTGATGTCCAAATTTGAAGTGGTAGTTTTCAATTAGAAGTTTCGTCAGACGATGTTTTGGATCAAGAATCGCTGAATGTTTTCGGAAGTAGTTCAGATCTTCTGAATGTTCAAGTCTTCCTTCTATTCTCAGAATACCTTTTTCGTCAAGGAATGGTGTGACAGAAAACAGTCGACTCGATTTTTCAATTTGTTTCTCATCGCTCAGATCTAATATTTCTTTGGAAACACTGACACCCAGGCTATATTTTATTAGTGATTCCTCAGCTACTAACAACTCTTCAACTTCGAACATCGAAGCAATTGCTCTCACAATTCTTTCATATTTGGAGAACCTTTCGATACCTGGCAAATACTTCTCTTCTACTTTTACCATCAAAATTTTCTGTTTCTTCATTTCCACTTCTAAGTCTTCCACCTCCTTTCTTGTTTCTTTGGGCCACTCTTCTTCGAAAAGTTCGAGAAACTTCGGTCCTACTAACCATCTATTTCTGTTCACCAAACTTTCATCTCTTGTACTTCCATCTGCTACATTATCTTCTCCTGGTACCCAATGCCAGCTGGAGATATTCGTAATGCCTTTGATTTCGGCAATTCTGACAGATACAAATGTTTTGTATCTTTTTGATTTGGATCGAATCCAGTGCAGGACGATTCTTGAGTCGGTCCATAGGTAGATAGTGTTTATATGGATTTCAAGACTTACTCTGATGGTGTTTATTAGTCTGCTCGACATGACAGCAGCTTGCAACTCTAATCGAGTTATAGTCGTTGATTTCATAGGACCCACTGTTGATTTGGCGCTGACGAAAGAAACATGAAATTTTTTTCATCGACATATCGCAGATACACAACAGGTGAGTATGCTATCGCAGATACCTTGCACTCCGATACTTTTGATGTTATTCAATCCTTTGCCGTAATATCTAGGGAAGTATCTGTATTTCACTGATTTTATTAAGTTCTTCAAGTAGAAATTTCTCATTGCCCCATTCGATTCCATTTCTCCATAAATTTTGCATGAAAATTTTAAATTTCACAACCAGTGGCGACAAAAATCCGAGTGGGTCGAAAACAGACATCACAATCTTCAGAATCTCTCTCTTGGTTGGTACTTTCGTTTTGTTCATAATTTTAGAGTCGAATTTCTGAGGGTTTAATGAAAATGTGAAATTAACTGTTTTTGGATTCCACCAAAGTCCTAATATTCTTTCAAATGGTTTGTGAAGGAAGCGATTCGAATTTTTTTGGTTTTACGATGGAAGAATCTCAGTATTGTCGATTACTTCTTGAGAATTACTTATCCAGTTCCGAATTTCGATTTCTGTTCTATTGTGAATTTCTATAATTTCCTATATTAGTCGGATGGCATCTTCTTCCGTATCCGTACTATCCAGGTAGTCATCCACACAGTGTTTGTCGATTATTGCTCTTGCTGCTTCTGGATATGTGTTGGAAACTTCTTCGGCATTCGTTTCTCACTAACTGAGCCATTGATGGCGGAGCAGTTGCTCCGAAAGTCATTGCTTTCATTTCGTAAATATCTGGTTTTTCTGTCCTATTCATGCCTCTCCAAAAAAAAAACGTTGTTAAGAACAGTCTTCCTCTCGAATGAAAATTCTGTGAAATATGCCTCGAATGTCGGAGCATAACGCTACTTTCCTTTATCTAAATTTCCATAGAATCGATGTTTTTTGCAAAAAATCAGGATCTTGTAACAGTTGATCGTTGAGACTCCATTGTATTTTGCAGCTGCATCGAACACAAGCCAGAGTTCACTTGGTTCATTGGGGTTTGTTTCCCCAAAATGAGGTAAGAACCAGGTTCGTGCGTGTTCTTTTCCCGATTCATCTCTACTTAGTTTTTAAATGTAGCCTTTCTCGAGATATTCGTCGATTTTATGGCAGTAATCTGATGCAAATTTTTTATTTCTGTCCATTTTTCTCTCTATACACTTAAGACGATTCAGTGCTACAGGTTTGCTGTCAGGTAAGGTAACAAAATCATTTTACATAAAAAGACAATTTCGAAGTAACTAACAACTCGTTTGATGGTATTCTCCATTATATCCAGAGCTCTCTCGCCGTCTCTGGATCTTCGGTTTTCTTCAGGGTTTTCAATGCCAAAATTATCGATGGTGAATGAATCGGTACCCAATTTGTTGATATCTTCGAAAACACAATAGTACATATTCTCTAACAAGACAAAATGAACACTTACGTCAAAATCTGAGATTAAAACGATTAGAATATAAAAAAAATATATGGAAACATACAGAGCGATACGAATGTTTTTTTGATTCATGAGAATAACAATTGACAAAGATGAACAGAAACAACTATCTTATTCAGGCATTCGACTGGAAGGCAGTATTTAATCCATTTGTCTCTTCTAGTATTTGCACTATCTTCTTCAAGAATTAAGATCATTTCACTTGAAAGTCTTTTATAACGATATGGTTGAACATCAAGAACTACTGATCCCAATCCCTAAAATCGACAACATATATGGCGTATGTTCATCAGGTTTCAGTACTCTACTGTTGACAAGTTGAACAATGAAGCACTGCGAATACAAGTGGTTCTCGGCGAACTCGAAAAACATGGATACGGTTCGTCACAGGCCACTCACGAGGATATATTTAAGAACCACTGAGTTAGTAATTCCTAACTTCTTTTCACGTCTAATACCATTGTTAAGGACGCCGATATACATTTCCTAAACCCCTGATTTTGAGTCTCGAAATGTTGGCTTTCATTCCTTTTTACAAAAACATTCTGCTCACATATATGGGGTGTCCCAATAGTGCGTATTTGCTCGATAAAACTTACTTTCTATAACTTCTATCTATCTTATAACTTTTGCCATGATCAGTATGAAAAAGCTCAGTCTCACCAACAGAATAATGATATGTAAGCTGGAATAGCAACGTTTTCTTCTAAATTTCAATTTACAATAGAAATCTTCATCAATTTGAGTCGACTTTCATCAAGCGCATGTCAAAATTCATTGGTGCAAAAAAACAGTACTTCCTTCAGAATTTTCGTGCAGGTGACCATAAATGGTTCAGTTTCAATTTGTTTTGTTGGTGATGCTTTGCTTGTAGACCTAATTCTTCAGAACGCCGTTAAAAAGCCTGTGGCTTGTCTTTTTCCCAGAGATTTTTCCATGTTCGTTACGAAATATAAATTATTCCACATTTGTTTCATCATGGTTTATTCAACGAGTGTAGTCTTTCTACATGTCTCTCTCATCTCTACATTTCATTCATTGCCTTGACTGTGAAAGCTTGTTCAACCAGGTAACAAGAAGTCATGAGAATTGAGTAATGAATGAGAGTAACATATTGGAATATGAATTTTTCATTCGGATCCATGCCTCAATCACACCTAGATATTTATCATGCACTTCTTTTTGTTTTCAGATGTATGGACAGAACCCAAGGTGATAAAAAAAGCAAGTAAGAAGAAAGCACGAAGAGATAATTGAGAAACTTGAGTTGAAGCTTCATTTTCGTGTATTTAAACAATATTTTTTTTATCAACATGTACATTGTAAATGTCACTCTTAAGATGTGATGGGTTTTATTCGCTCCTTTCTGTAATATATATATATATATATATATATATATATATATATATATATATATATATATATATATATATATATATATATATATATATATATATATGCAAGATGAATTTTCTGGGTTTTTTATCCGTTTGGTATCTTCTGATTCGTTCGACGTACGTTTCGACTTCCATTTCGAAGTCATTCTCAAGAACTGTGAGACGAATATCCGTCCGTACCGTCCTGGTCATTCACTCCCCTTACGAAGTAACCAAGCAAGACTAAGCAAAGACTTCAATTGTCTGTTCTCCATAGAGACTGGTATTTATAATGATTCTCCTCAGTTATTATCCGACTAGGTCCGATATTATTGATGATTATATCATTAACCGCTCTCTAAGGTTGTATCCTGCCCATCCAGGTATTATGTAGAAATTGATGTTTTCACGGATCTTCGATATGCAAGATGAATTTTCTGGGTTTTTTATCCGTTTGGTATCTTCTGATTCGTTCGACGTACGTTTCGACTTCCATTTCGAAGTCATTCTCAAGAACTGTGAGACGAATATCCGTCCGTACCGTCCTGGTCATTCACTCCCCTTACGAAGTAACCAAGCAAGACTAAGCAAAGACTTCAATTGTCTGTTCTCCATAGAAACTGGTATTTATAATGATTCTCCTCAGTTATTATCCGACTAGGTCCGATATTATTGATGATTATATCATTAACCGCTCTCTAAGGTTGTATCCTGCCCATCCAGGTATTATGTAGAAATTGATGTTTTCACGGATCTTCGATATGCAAGATGAATTTTCTGGGTTTTTTATCCGTTTGGTATCTTCTGATTCGTTCGACGTACGTTTCGACTTCCATTTCGAAGTCATTCTCAAGAACTGTGAGACGAATATCCGTCCGTACCGTCCTGGTCATTCACTCCCCTTACGAAGTAACCAAGCAAGACTAAGCAAAGACTTCAATTGTCTGTTCTCCATAGAAACTGGTATTTATAATGATTCTCCTCAGTTATTATCCGACTAGGTCCGATATTATTGATGATTATATCATTAACCGCTCTCTAAGGTTGTATCCTGCCCATCCAGGTATTATGTAGAAATTGATGTTTTCACGGATCTTCGATATGCAAGATGAATTTTCTGGGTTTTTTATCCGTTTGGTATCTTCTGATTCGTTCGACGTACGTTTCGACTTCCATTTCGAAGTCATTCTCAAGAACTGTGAGACGAATATCCGTCCGTACCGTCCTGGTCATTCACTCCCCTTACGAAGTAACCAAGCAAGACTAAGCAAAGACTTCAATTGGTTAATGATATAATCATCAATAATATCGGACCTAGTCGGATAATAACTGAGGAGAATCATTATAAATACCAGTTTCTATGGAGAACAGACAATTGAAGTCTTTGCTTAGTCTTGCTTGGTTACTTCGTAAGGGGAGTGAATGACCAGGACGGTACGGACGGATATTCGTCTCACAGTTCTTGAGAATGACTTCGAAATGGAAGTCGAAACGTACGTCGAACGAATCAGAAGATACCAAACGGATAAAAAACCCAGAAAATTCATCTTGCATATCGAAGATCCGTGAAAACATCAATTTCTACATAATACCTGGATGGGCAGGATACAACCTTAGAGAGCGGTTAATGATATAATCATCAATAATATCGGACCTAGTCGGATAATAACTGAGGAGAATCATTATAAATACCAGTTTCTATGGAGAACAGACAATTGAAGTCTTTGCTTAGTCTTGCTTGGTTACTTCGTAAGGGGAGTGAATGACCAGGACGGTACGGACGGATATTCGTCTCACAGTTCTTGAGAATGACTTCGAAATGGAAGTCGAAACGTACGTCGAACGAATCAGAAGATACCAAACGGATAAAAAACCCAGAAAATTCATCTTGCATATCGAAGATCCGTGAAAACATCAATTTTTACATAATACCTGGATGGGCAGGATACAACCTTAGAGAGCGGTTAATGATATAATCATCAATAATATCGGACCTAGTCGGATAATAACTGAGGAGAATCATTATAAATACCAGTTTCTATGGAGAACAGACAATTGAAGTCTTTGCTTAGTCTTGCTTGGTTACTTCGTAAGGGGAGTGAATGACCAGGACGGTACGGACGGATATTCGTCTCACAGTTCTTGAGAATGACTTCGAAATGGAAGTCGAAACGTACGTCGAACGAATCAGAAGATACCAAACGGATAAAAAACCCAGAAAATTCATCTTGCATATCGAAGATCCGTGAAAACATCAATTTCTACATAATACCTGGATGGGCAGGATACAACCTTAGAGAGCGGTTAATGATATAATCATCAATAATATCGGACCTAGTCGGATAATAACTGAGGAGAATCATTATAAATACCAGTTTCTATGGAGAACAGACAATTGAAGTCTTTGCTTAGTCTTGCTTGGTTACTTCGTAAGGGGAGTGAATGACCAGGACGGTACGGACGGATATTCGTCTCACAGTTCTTGAGAATGACTTCGAAATGGAAGTCGAAACGTACGTCGAACGAATCAGAAGATACCAAACGGATAAAAAACCCAGAAAATTCATCTTGCATATCGAAGATCCGTGAAAACATCAATTTCTACATATATATATATATATATATATATATATATATATATATATATATATATATATATATATATATATATATATATATATATATATATATTTATCCAGCATACTTTATTACGTCCATACATTGGGTTTGTACCATTCATTGCTGCGTCCTCTACAATAGTGCGTCCGTATTTCGGACGCAGTAAAGTTTTACCATTATAAATCCGTACAACTATGTGGGAGGTCCATGTCGATTTTTTGGAAGGTCCTACATACCAAGACCTATCGGCAGATATCAGATACATCCATTTCTGACGTCACTCAAAAATGTTATCTGGTTTTGAAAAAATAATAAGTGGATGCACCATCATGTGTCCAATGAAAGTCGAAATATATCTTTAGTTCAACAAAATTCTGTTTGGGGGGCGCTGTCAATCGTGAAAGCGTATACTTTTACAAAATACCCGTTGCACCTAATGTACTTTAGGGCGTCCATAAATTTGGCAACAAGGCACGAGTGGAGATATCCGCGATATTTCAGCTAGTTTGGCTATTGGGAAGTTCATAATTTTATGCGACGTCTGGCGGAAATATAACGCACTGCTAGAATTTCACAAACAAACGGCTTCCATTTTATGTGTGTGAATTTATTGAGTTCTTTGGTGTTGATTAAGGAAATCTCATCGGAAGTTGTAATTTTTTTTTATTAATAATAACAAACAATCATGGATGCAGATCGCTCAGTGAGCCGTATAAAGTGTTTGGTGCCAAGTTGCCGCAACTCTAGGAACCGAAATCCAAAGTTGTCTTTCCACACGTTTCCAAAGATAAATACATCTTTGGTGGGAAACATTACGGAAAGTGGATTGAAAGAGAAAATAGACAGGTACAAGGCTTGGAATATTAAACTGAAACTGCATAAATCACCACCTAGAGCGGCTTCACTGTGTTACTTGCATTTCAAGAGAGATGATTTCTTTTTACCTGGTGTGTCTGTTTGTCTATTTTTAGTCGAAGTAATGGCACATTTCATCATCCATGTATTAAAAGCCTCTTTGGTTCACTAACACTACACTAAAACTAAAAAATGTCCTGGAACAAATATCATTTGATTTTAAAACACAATGCATCTATGTTCACCTCCAATGAATGGTATTGTGCGGATATTCAAAGCATCATGAACACAGTTATATTAACATTCACGAGAAAAATTTCGTACAATGAAAATATAGCAAAAAAACACCAAAATCTTGTCTAGCGGGGGCAAATGATGACTGGATTTCAGTTTGGCGCGTTATTTCACAAATGTAAACAAGGTAACTATTTCAAAATGGTGGATAAAGTTTAACCACCACCAGCGCCCTCATCGGTCGATATTCTTCCCTATTTCGGACCGACCTGCTCACTTCGAAGGAAAATTTATTGCCCTTTCACACCACCGCTTCAGGATATTTTTCAATATTCAACCATTCTTGCGTAGTGACTGGGAATTAAAAAATATACAGATTTTTCCTGTTGAAATAACCATTTCTTACGTACTTTCCTTCATGTATTCTTCACTAAGAACTTCAAAAATTTACTAGCATGTTTCTGGGATTATATTGCTCAATGCTTGAGGTGATATAATTGCCGAAAACTTCAAATCCTCGTAGATTAACGTTACAGCTAGTCGATCATCCACTGATATTGCTTCCCTCTTATAGTGGAGTAAAAACGCGCTCGAAAGACGCTTCTATCACGAAAAAAACCAAATTGAGGTAGAACAAAACGAGTGGTGTATTGTTATTGGGAATGTTATTGGCTATTACAAATCGATATTTACGACACCGCCAGCTGGGGCTGACTCTTTCTATAGCAAAAAATGTGTGAAAAAATGGAAAATCCAAAAAACGTATTTTTTTAGATATAACTCGTGATAACTCCAAAACTATTAGAGATATCAAAGTTTTTTTTTATTCGAAAGTAGAAATCTTGGCGCTGGTGTCAATGCGGCCGCATTTTTGGAAACTCACTTCTTCTTCTCAGAAAAAAATAAGAAATACTCGTATTTATTTTTTGTGCATTGATTTCTTGAGCAATCGAAAAACTTTTTAATCTCCAGGAATTTTCACATACTTTCTGCTAGTGAATTGAAGCAAAAAAATCACAGAAGTTTAAAAAAAAATGTAATAGGTTGAGATCGATAGGACACGTAATAACCGCGCCGATATTGAAATCACGCGTGTCTCCCGCATGCACTTTGCCCGGAAGACCTGTGCGCGCTCAACGACAGTGAGCAAAAGCAACATGAGGTTTTACCTATCTGTATTTAATTGTGCTAGTCTAATCATTAATTACATTATCATATGCATTTTTGGAAAATTATTTCAAAAACTTTCACTAGGTATAAAATAGACCTTACAAAACGAGGTCTACAAACTGAAGTTGGTCCCGCAGAGAAAAAAAAACTGTTGGCCTAAAAATTTTGGAACGCAAAATCCACAGCAAGAAATTTCTTCTTGAACAACTAGAAATAACATCAGCTCATTCAACATAAAAAGCATGCGTCTAATCTACCATAGAAGTGGATACCTACAATAATAATTCGCCTAAGAATGCGGAAAGGTCTAAACGAAGTGATTCAAACGTAACTGAGTTTCAGATCTATCCCAAAAAAATGTTTTCAGATCTGTCTAAAATAATGTTTTCAAATCTTCCTCAAACAAAAGATCGCTGCTAATTTTTAAACGAATTATTTTGTAGAGAATGGGCCAAGTTCATTGGGAGATAATGAGTTCCTGATTATAGCGGGAGGATTTGAGAACCCAAAATACGTGTTTCTTATAGCTAAAAATGATGATCCAAATATATTCACTAAATAGCAATCAAGAAGAAGCAGATCCGCGAATTATCCGTCACGTTTTAGCCGAGGTGGAGCGCATGGCGATTCTATTCTTGTAAAATTGGTAGATAGAGATGCTCTTCTTTCATTTCTACATCATTATAGCACCGCTCAAGAATTATTGATTCGCCAATTATTTATTCAATTAGGACATAGTAAAAATAAACGTTAAAATGCCATACATGATATAGTGGAAAAACTTGGACTCTCCATTTGTAAAAATCTCCTAGCAGCTCATTGTCTGACAGGATGTGATACCACAAGCGCATTTTACAAAATAGAAAAAAAAACTGCTTTTGATGTGTTAATACAAAATATTAATCACTTAACTGAAATAGGAGATATCCTTAATTTAAGCGAAGACGAAGCCGTTAAAATTAGCACTAAGTACGTATATTACTTGTACAAAAATAAAAAAAGAATTTTGGTGAAATGGACCGAAGAACAAAAAAAAATTGCTACAGAATATTTTCGTTTTCATATAAAGAATAAAAATCTACCAAAACGACAAGAATAAAGAAATGAGAACTTAGTTTCCCAAAGTGTTCGAAAATAAAGATTGGATGAAAATCAAAGTATTTATACAGAATAAATATACGAAAAATTATTGTGAATAATTCAAGAATGTTTTCTCTATATGATCAATGGTTTATTTTTGCTTTATCAATTCATCTTTAGTTCCTTTTGGTTTCCTACAATTCGTGGATATCATCACCCCAGTATTTTGTCGTTTTCTTCGAATTGAAATAAAGGTATCAGAAATATCTGGTTGTTCTCATTTCATTTTTCTGAATGGTAACATTCATTGAATTTTAATGAACAATTTTCCTCAGGAACATCAAACGATGTGATTGAAACTTCTGGTGTGAAAGTTTAAACATTTTCTAGAGATCAATCACTCCATCAACACCAAAGTGATATGACGCGCATTTCGCTAACAATGTTATCATCTTCATGAGACAAAAGTTTATATCAGTTTGGTGTTAGGCTAATTGATCTCTAGGAAAAGTTTCAACAACATTGTTCTGATTGATGACTTTCATTCTGGTTAACAAAAAAAACCTTGGACATTGAAAAATAAAATAAATTCAGATATTTTTTTATATCAACAATTCACTGAGAGAAATGCTCCAAATAAACTGGTGTATCTAACACAATTTTAATTGTGGCTATCAAATGTTTAATTCCCACCTTCAAATCTCAGTCTTCGCTACAATTAAAAAAAAAATCTTGACACTTGAGTAATTGCAGTTATTGAAGTTCAAATGCCACAATTAATGTGTACATTTACCCCAAGAAACTGTTTGATTGTCGCAGGTTGACACTATAATTGACACTGAGTTCATTTATCAGAGATGGGTTGAGGGTTTATGACAATACATATACAATTTACTATGAGATAAGGAAGTAATTGTGGCAATGAACAATATTTAATAATTAGGGTGGGGGTATGCTATTTCGCACCCCAAATGAATGCGCGTGCGGCGTCTGCGATTCCGTGTCGAGTTTTTGTGGTGCTTGGTGCTCAGTTCTCAGTTCAGTTTTGAGTCTTTGTTAGGTAACTTCATATAGAAGTTCATGCGTCCTTTTATCTGTTATAATATATTATGTGCGGTTGTGCATGTGTACTGCATTTATTGTATCTCCTATATATTTATAGATATATATCAGTGGACACCCTGGACTATTATATTATATGCACGCAGAATGGAATACCAGAAAGTGTTGAAGGAATGTGATACTAGATATGGAAGTAATGTTTATTATTCAGTTAGTTCTTTTATAGTTTCATTACTTTTATAAGTATTTCCAAAACCTCTTTCATCACAGTTTCTGATGATCTAGGATATTGATATTTTGTTCATTTTACAGTTGAAAATAAATGAGTACTTGAAACCTAGAAATGGAAGTGATGTTTATTACTCTGTTAGTTCTTTTATAGTTTCACTACTTTTATAAGTAATTTTAAAACCTCTTTCATCACAGTTTATAATAAGAGTATCTAAGAGATTATTATTTCGTTCATTTTACAGTTGAAAATAAATGAGTACTTGAAACCAACTTAGTTTATTTTCGCAATTCACCATGATCTTTTGCAGGTTCATATAATACTGTTGATTGAAATCAAAACATGTGCATGAATAAACAATAAGATTGGAAGCTTTGGTGTGAAAGTTTACATTTTTTTCTAGATTTCTAGAGATAAATTAACCTTACACAAAACTGATATTTTTGCATTCGACGCGCGTTTTGCTAACAAGGTTAGCATCTTCAGAAGAAGAAAATTCAAATTGAATCTCTTGAAGATGCTAACCTTGATAGCGAACAGCGCGGCAAAAATATCAGTTTCGTGTTTGGGTAATTGATCTCTAGCAAAAGTTTCAATTATGTGCATGCTCCATATATATATATATATATATATATATATATATATATATATATATATATATATATATATATATATATATATATATATATATATATACAGAAAGAGGTATTTGCTATGAAGCAGATGAATCAGGAAAACTGATAAATAGATTATCAAATCCTCTGGTCTATCACAACTTGCATTCAATTCGAAATGCCCACCACAAGACAGCTAGCTGTTTCTGACTTTGGCCTTCATCAGCTGTGGGTTGGCATCTACAACAATTTGTCTCCGATACGAGGACTTTGCCAACCCACAGCTGATGAAGGCCAAAGCCAGAAACAGCTAACTGTCTTGTGGTGGGCCTTTCGAATTGAATGCAAGTTGTGGTAGACCAGAGGATTTGATAATCTAGTTACACACACACACACATATATATATATATATATATATATATATATATATATATATAACTGAAAAGAAAAGAGGAAAATAAGACGTCTATTCGGATCCATTTACAAGGAGAAGACTAATTAAGGTAAATATGTTTTATGTTTGCTGTAAACTGTTCATTCATTCACTATTATTCAACATATTCCTTAGGACAATTTATTTTTTATATCTGTATTTGTCTGAAGTACCTTTTTTTCATTGCTCCGAAAATACAGTGTGATTACAATAACTGAAGTCATTGAAAGCAGCAATTGTTTTCAGCACTTCTTTTAGATCACTGTTTGATTAGTGCAAATGCACAGTTCAGTAGTAGCAAGTACATTTTTATTTGTACTGGAGCCATTCTGTATTCAGAGGCAATTGAAATGTTTGATAGTGTTAATGTCCTAGAGTCATTGATGTAAATAAAGCATTTTAATAGTGATAAAGACCATCTTTGATTAGTGCAAATACCCAATTTAATAGTTTCAAAACCAGACCAATTAAACTATATGTTAGTGGTAAAGTGCTTGATTAATTGCTGTAAATTATCTGTTTTTAATAGTGATAAACACTTTAGTGTATTTGGAAATTGTTTAATTATCGCAATTAAACTCTGTCAAGGTTCTAGTTTCATTTGAGGCAAGTGACTTGTGTCTTAGTCACGTATTTAGATGAACTTTTTGATTGCTACTATTAAAATTTTGAATGTGGTTATTAAACTTTTTTCTCGGTTGAATTGTATACTCTTTTATGTCGCCTGAAATCAATTCAACAATAAATTGTGCAAAATTTTTATCAAGATCCGTTTGATACGTGATGGGTAGAATTCTCATTGGGAAAATAACATATTTTTGTACCACTTATTTCAAATACACTAAACTATCGAATAAGGAATTTTGTTTACGACTATTACATAATATAAGTAATATACGTATGGTTTCCCCAGTATAATACCATACATGATTCTCTTAGGGATTTATGGCAGGGATTTATAGTCTTTATTTCCTCTTCTAGTCCAATCACAAAAGTTCTTGAAATTAATATCACCATAGAAACGATATAACCAATC
This sequence comes from Zygogramma bicolorata, assembly GCA_032362365.1. NCBI lineage: Eukaryota > Metazoa > Arthropoda > Insecta > Coleoptera > Chrysomelidae > Zygogramma > Zygogramma bicolorata. The sequence goes on from JAVJAQ010000588.1 coordinate 376,600, forward strand.
TCCAAAGTGTCAGTGTCAAACGCATTGGTAGTGTTTGTGTATTTGTATAGAAATGAAGAAACTGAAGAATCATTTACCTGTACACCTCCAGAAATTGTATGAATCAATCGTAAATAAAGTAGAGTATAACACTCGCAATAATGGCTATTATCCTCTCGGAATATTTTACATCCTCGCCGCTAACGCGGCTCGGTTAATAAACATTCCTCTAGAATAATAGCTGTCATTATTGACTCGTGGTATAGTCTACTATTAAGGGTGGAACACGAAACTGCTCTATCTAAACTGTTTTTGATAATTTCTTCACCGGATGAAACGAAGAATTCATTGTTTTAGAAATATAGTTGTCACTACACATTTAATCAGGTCTTTCATGGAATATCAAATTCTGAGCAATAAAAGCTCTATACTTGCTTATGCAATCGTACCTAAATGAAAATTCCGAATAATATCAAATTTGAAGTTCATGTTATCTGTTGAATCATTTCGCTTTCATCTGTTGTAACCGTGGAAGAAGTATAATGTATAACTCGCATTGAATGCTAATTGCTCACTCGTATGATATACAGCACTCGCCTACTGCTCCAACTGCAAACTTCATTCTCGTGAAGAATGTATTATCATTCCTTGATCATGCATAGAACAATATACTATTGTGATAACAATTATGTGTAAGTTCGAAATATCTACAGCCTTGATAGAAAATTAAGAAATATGAAATCAATTTGATAGGAATATATTTTTTTGCGTGATTCTGATTGAGAATTTCTTTCCCAAATTAGGCGTTTTTTGTGAAGTCAATTTTCAACAACACATAAAATGAAAGCATTTCGCATATAGGTTGTGAGCAGAAATGAATCTGGCAACACTGCAGGACGCAGCATCATTCTGATTGTGTACAATAATATATTTTCAGGACGCAAGATAGTACTCAACATAAAAACGTATATTCGATGGACGCAGTAAAGGCCCACTTTTGAGGGGACGCAGTAAGGGCGTGAATATCATTGTTTTTATTTTTGATGGTAATGAAAATCTGAAAATAGATACGGAATGCATTTAATGAGGAGAAAAAGTATTCGCTATAAAACTCTCCCTAAATACAAGAATTCAAGGGGACGCAGTAGTGTCGTTTTGTGAAAGGACGCAATAATGTTAGCGTGATGTATATATATATATATATATATATATGTTAGCATGAAGATTCTCACGGACGAAGTATGATGCGTTGTTTTTTCGGGTTTCATTCCGTGTTCTGTGGTTTTGATCCTCTGAAGGATAATTCTCACAACGTTTCGGCAAAGTCTCATTTGCCATCTTCTAGGTGATGTCTTTAGTTTCGATCTCCGAACTCGTCGAGTTCGGAGATCGAAACTTATGAACGGTGTTTCTGGGGTTTTCTGCTGTTTCGGTTTGTTCTTGGAAGCCGTTTTCATAATTCTCTCCGAGTAGTAATTCATTCGTCGAATTTCCTCGATCGTGTTCCGCTCTTGTTTTTTATGTTCGTTGTCTGCCAACCTGCTTGAACGTGTAATTAGTGTTATTGCCACAGCGTGAATCTGTTTTGGATTGTGATTTGAATTTTCGTTCTGGTATCTGTTGGTATGTGTTGCTTTGCGAGAAATGCGAGCTGGTTATCTTCTTCAATTTCTTTGGTGAATTTGATCCGTGGGTGGATTTCATTCAAGTGATTGAAAAACCTTTCGAGTTCCTGATGTCCGTGTGACTAAATCACGAAAATGTCATCAACATATCTCAGCCAGAGATTTGGTTTCACGTCTGACGTTGCTATTGCTTTGGTTTCGATTTCTTTCATGAAGAGATTAGCAAAATAATGCATGACAGTGGTGAGCCCATTGGTGCCCCCTCAATTTGTCTGTATCGTTGATCTTTATAGATGAAATGGTCGGCATTACGTACGTACGAATCGACCTTTTCCGCATGTGGTTGGAGAGCGTGGCAATGTGTGTCGCTAATTGATGAGTTGGTAACCCTATAGAGCTCACGATTGATCTAAGTAGTGCACCTTCTTTGTGGACTTTGGGGAGACCATACATTCTACCAGCGGATAAAGGCAATGCAACACCATAGACTACGAAACCAAAATGACGAAACTACTAGAGGACCCAGACAAGAAAATAGCTAGAGACCCAACGACCTATCTAGAAAAAACCACCATAACGATCATCAATAAATCTCCCATTAAAAAACATCTAATCCCAAGAGAAAAATCATCTAAGTGCCCCAAACTGTATGGCACCCCATCTTTAGACAATGTAACCTCACCTATAATTCCAGTTACTGAAGATCGCTTCTATTACAAAACATTACCTAACATTCATCAATTGACTCCTAAATAGTACAGTCGAACAGTCGTGTATTAGTGTGCTCCGGTATTTTTACCTATTATAGTGGTTTATACACCGATATAATTACTTTTGGATAACGAACATTATAAACGTCAGTGTGCAGCATACATCTGAAAAAATGTTACCATCAAAAACCGAATAACAAGTGAAATATTCACATAAATAACAATGTCAGTGTGTAAATCTTGCACCCAGCCTATTTCAAAAAAGTGTCCCGGCCTTCAATGTAGAAGTTGTTGTAGCGCTTCTTATCATGCGAACTCAATTTGCTCGGATATGTCGAAAACCCAGCTGGCCGCAATTTCCGCCCTACCGGGGGGTATGTGGGCATGTCCGGAATGTCGACGATCGACAGGTACTCGCACTCGTTCCCATTCAGCCGCGGATCATGGTATAATTGTACAGGCGGATGGTATGACCGACGACGACGCTTCTGGTGTCGCGGGTGATAACGCTTCATCAACCCGAACGAGCTCATCAAATCAAATAAAGTCACAGATTTCGAAGAGAAATTGATCAAAATGAACGAATACTTCAAAATAACTGAAAAGCTTGAAATGGAGAATGCTTCTTCAAGAAATGACGTTCTTGAACTAAGTAAACCTGGAATACTCTTCTAGAGCTAACAACATCGAGATACATGAAATTCCGCAGAAAAACAACGAGAATTTAATTGATGTAGTTACAAAAATTGGGAAATTCTTGAAGATTCCAACGGACCCTGATTCCATTGACACTGCTTTTAGAGTTTCCTCCAGAGCAGAGAACAAACCGAAGAATATCGTTGTGAAGTTCAAGTTTAAACAGAGCCGAGATTACTTCCTAACTGTCGCCAAGGTTGCGAGAAAAGATGCCAACAACTAGCGAGGAATCAATTTGGATGGCATCTCCGATAGATTCAAAAATGCTATTGAAACAAACTCGGGAAGAAGCTAAAAGCAACAACTGTCGTTTTGTTTGGGTACAGAACGGTAATATTTTGGCCAGGAAAACCGACACATCCAAGATAATCCAGATCTCAAAAACAGACGATCTGCAAAAATTGTAGACTTATTAGTCACTAGTTCCAGTAAATCGTCATACAACATGTTCCGTCAAAATGGCTCTAAAACGTACGTGGCTTGCGTACTAAACTATGTGATTTCAAACTGAATGTGTCAATCAACAAACCTGATATTATATTCGTTACTGAATCATGGTTAAACGAGACAATATATGATCATGAAGTGATAGACCCCAATAACGAATATGCAATTTTTCAGAGAGATAAATCATCCAGCGCTAGCGAGAAAAAAGAAGGTGGAGGTGTGTTTATCGCTACCAATCATAAGTTTGGTGCGTTACTTGCGCCGGAATATCAAAGTGGAGCAGAAGACGTGTGGATTTCTACACCATCAAACGGAATAGAAAAAATTTTTTGTTGTGTATACTTACCACCGAATGATGATTATGCCACTACTTGTTTTGTGTCCAAACTAAATTCTCTAATGATATCCAACAACCATGTTCTTCTGATATGTGGGGATTTCAATCTGTCAACAGTTTCCTGGATGAATGTAAGTGAAAGCTCTTATCTCGAACCTTATAATGTTGAACCAAAGTACCACAGTATTCTGGATACACTGTCATTTCAAAATTTTGAGCAGTTCAATCACGTTCATAACGCAAATAATAAGATCTTAGACCTCATTTTCTGCAATTGTAGTAAAATAAATCAGTTAAACCACTGCTCTGATCCCCTAGTCCATGAAGATAGTCACCACCCCTCAATAGAATTCATATGCGACGTTAAACAAATCAGAAGCCTCCGAATGCAATCAAATAATCTCCAATACAATTTCAAAAAAGCCGATTACTCTCGAATAAACCAAGCAGTATCAGCTATTGCGTGGGATAACAATCTGGCTGGAAAATCTTTGAACCATAATGTAAAATACTTTTATAGAATTATCAGAGAAATAATAGACAACGAGGTACCAAAGAACAGCAAAAGTAAGTATTTTCTACCCTACTACAGAAAAGCAACCATACGAGCAGTTAAAGAAGAAAATAAATTTCACAAAAGATGGAAAATATATAAAAATGAGAATGACCTTAATTTATTCAAAGTGCTCAGAGCTCGTTCGAAAAGACTAATCGAGATCGATTTCAAAAAATATCTGTATTCTATAGAACATGAATTACCCTCTAACTCTAAACAATTCTGAAAATACGCCTCTATCAAAAAACAATGCGCAAGTGAAATCCCAAACGAGCTTAGCTATGATGACATCATAGCAAATAATGGACAGGACATATGCAACTTATTCTCAACTACTTTCAAAGCATGTACACACCAGAAACACACGATTTTAGTTATAACAGTCCACCGTCGACTGATACTAATAACGAACTACATCACATTCAATTCACAGAAAATGAGGTTGAAAACGGTTTGAAAGAACTTGATAACAATAAAGCCGCTGGACCCGATGGATTATCACCATTTTTTTTGAAAGCTATAGCTTCGAATCTCTGACAAAACCTCTAACTTCCATATTTAACCAATCAATCAACGGTGAACAATTTCCCGAATACTGGGAAAACGCGGACGTAATACCAATTTACAAAAATGGAAAGAAAAACTTAGTACGAAATTATAGGCCTATCAGTAAACTATCTGCAATTCCGAAATTGTTCGAGAAATTGGTTTACAAATATATACATTTTCCAGTGAAATCCATCATCATATCGGAACAGCATGTTTTTTTGTAGGTCGGTCACTGGAATCGAATTTAATAGAGTATAATGAATATTTATATAGTAGCATGGACCAAAGACTACAAGTTGATGCCATTTACACCGACTTCAGCAAGGCGTTCGATAAGATTAGTCACAATCTTTTTCTCGAGCGGCTTGCTGGGGTTGGGGTACATTGCTCGCTTCTGAGATGGGTGGAATCTTATATAAAAAATAGGTCCCAATCTGTGACAGGTCAAGGATTTCATTCGGAAGAATACATAACTTCATCAGGTGTTCTACAAGGTTCACACCTAGGACCCTTGATTTTTATCATATACGTAAATGATATAAAATCGTGTTTTGAACATGCCAACTTTTTGTTATATGCAGATGATATGAAACTTTACCTGACCGTGCGAAATCTATTCGATTGTTACAAGATCCAAGAAGACCTTAATGGACTTACTGATAATTGCAATCGTCTAACTTATACCTGAATGCTTTAGCATAACATTTACAAGGAACATCAATTCGGTTCAGTTTAATTATTCAATAGAAAACCATCAATTAACTAGAGTGAATAATATCAGGGACCTAGGAATTATATTCGATTCCAAAATGATTTTTGATATGCATATCGAATCAATCGCAAACTCCGCCTCACGGATGTATTTAATGAAATGATATGGAAAAATTGGGAATATTTGCATGCTTAATAAACATAACTTGGCGCGGTTCGCTGACAAGGTTAGCATCTTCAAGAGAACAATTTTCTTCTTCTGAAGATGCTAACCTTGTTAGCAAAACGCGCGTCGAGTGCAAAAATATCAGTTTTGTGTTAGGTTAATTTATCTCTAGAAATCTATTTCCACACCAAAGGTTCCAATCTCATTGTTTATTCATGCACATGTTTTGATTTCAATCAACAGTATTTTATGAACCTGCAAATGATCATGGTGAATTGCGAAAATAAACTAAGTTGGTTCCAAGTACTCATTTATTTTCAATTAAAATGAACGAAATAATCTCTTAGATACTCTTATTAGAAACTGTGATGAAAGAGGTTTTAAAATTACTTATAAAAGAAATGAAACTATAAAAGAACTAACTGAATACTCTACTGAGTACTCATTTATTTTCAACTGTAAAATGAACAAAATATCAATCTCTTAGATACTTTCATCAGAAACTGTGATGAAAAAGGTTTTGAAAATACTTATAAAAGGACTAAACTATGAAAGAACTAACTGAATAATATAAACATTACTTCCATTTCCATTCTGCATGCATATAATATAATAGTCCAGGGTGTCCACTGATATATGAATATATAGGAGATACAATAAATGCAGTACACATGCACAACCGCACATATATTATAATAGATAAGACGACGCATGAACTTCTATGAAATTACCTAACCAAGACTCAAGACTAAACTGAGCACCAAAACCACAAAAACTCGACACAGAATCGCAGACGCCGAACGCGCATTCATTTGGGGCGAGAAATAGCATACCCCCACCCTAATTATTAAATATTGTTCATTGTCACAATTACTTCCTCATCTCATAGTAAATTGTATATGTATTGTCAAAAACCCTCACCCCATCTCTGATAAATAAACTCAGTGTCAATTATAGTGTCAGCCTGTGACAGTTTCTTGGAGTAAAAGTACACATTAATTGTGGCATACTATTCCGCATTGAATGAAGTTATTGATTTGAGAAAACTACCCCTCACCACACCCCTCTCGAGGTCGCACAAACTACGAAACAATGTTTTTTTGGGCTGTTTCAATTGCCTTATTCATATACTCGAATTATGATGAGGCACTATCCCATTGAAAGAAGTTATTGATTTGAGAAAACTACCCCTAACCACACCCCTCTTGAGGCCGCACAAACTACAAAACAATGATTTTTGGTTTGTTTCACATGCCTCGAATTATGATGAGGCGCTATTCCATTGAAAGAAGTTATTGATTTGAGAAAACTACCCCTCACCACACCCCTCTCGAGGTCGCACAAACTACGAAACAATGTTTTTTGGGTTGTTTCAATTGCCTTATTCATATACTCGAATTATGATGAGGCACTATCCCATTGAAAGAAGTTATTGATTTGGGGAAACTACCCCCTAACACACCCTCCTTGAGGCCGCACGAAATACAAAAACATGTTTATTGTGTTGTTTCACATGCCTAATTCATACCCTCGAATTAGAACGAGGTACTATTCTACTGAAAGAAGTTACTTAATTATTTGAAAATTCCACCCACACCACACACCCCTCGAGGCCGCACAAACTATGAAACAATGTTTTTTTTTTGAATTGTTTAACATGCCTAATTGATATTCTAGAATTAGAATGAGGTACTCGAAAGATGTTTCACTTCCGTTAAATTTCTACACCGAATCAGGATTTCTAGGGGACTTCAGGATTTCTTGAAGGATTCCAGGTGGGATTCCTGGATTTCAACAGGTATTTCATGGATTTTAACAAGATTTCCAGTGAATTTTGTACATCGGATTTCCGAAGTGATACACCCCTCGGAGGTACTATTCTATTGAAAAGTTATTCAATTATTTCAAAAATCTACCAACACCACACAAGTATTTTTTAGGTTGTTTCACATGCCTTATTCATATACTCGAATTAGAATGAGGCACTATTCCATTGAATGAAGTTATTGATTTGAGAAAACTTCCCCTTACCACACCCCTCTTGGGGCCGCACAAACTACCAAACAATGTTTTTTTTTTGTTTTAATTGCCTAATTGATGTACTAGAATCAGAATGAGGTACTCGAAAGATGTTTCACTTCCGTTAAATTTGTAGACGGGCATGGCCCAGCTCTTCAGGTTGACTGACAGTCATTCGATATCTGAAGTCGAGCAACGCCGAGCGCGGTTAGTACTTGGATGGGTGACCATACAGGGAAATACCGTGTCGAAAGCCCGTACAGCTGCAGCGAAGTAGCATATCATAGCTCGCAGACAATATATCAATGAGCACAAGATATATTGAGGATATGCCGTCCTTCGGAGGGGACGTTAAGCCGTCGGTCCCGAGTCCATGGATGTTGGGCTCCGTAAAGATCCCTACCTCTGGTTGGAATACCAGAGGGTTCGGCAAAATTTCCGGTTGGGGGAAGTGTGCTCACCGGCGTCGGTGATTGGCCTTGGTAGCGGAAATAGGCCGACGTTAAATAAAGAATTAAAAAAAAAAATTTGTAGACCAAATCAGGATTTCTAGTGGACTTCAGGATTTCTTGAAGGATTTCAGGTGGGATTCCTGGATTTCAACAGATATCTCATGGATTTCAACAAGATTTCTAGTGAATTTTGTACACCGGATTTCAGAAATGAAACACCCCTCGGAGGTACTATTCTATTGGAAGAAGTTTCTCAATTATTTGAAAAATCTACCAACACCACACAAGTACTTTTTTGGGTTGTTTCACATGCCTCATTCATATACTCGAATTGGAATGTGGCACTATTCCATTGAATGATATCGAAAGTAAAGATAGTGAAGAATGGAAAAATGCAATGGGAAGAAATAGGAAGGCTGAAAGGTCATAAAACGTGGGAATTGGTGGATCTTCCAATGAACTCTAATACAGTTGGATGTAAATGGACTTTCAAAGTCAAAACCATACAGAAGGAAAAGTGAGTCGCTTCGAAGCTCGTCTGGTTGCTCAAGGTTTTTCACAAAAGTACGGCAGTGATACGACCAGATATTTGCTCCCGTTGTGAGACACAACGATCAGAGTGTTTCGTTCGGTTGCGGGAAGGAGAAACTTAATAGTACAGCACATCGATGTTAAGACTGCGTTTTCGAATGGTGAACTAAAGGAAACTATTTACATGAATCAGCCCCTGGTTTTGAAGAAGCTGCTAAGGAAGAAAAAGTATGTTTGCTGAAAAAATGTTTATAGTCCAGAAAAAGCATTTTGGCTTGCAATTTTTTCATTCACCATGGATTTACTTGAATTTTTCACAGAAGGTACGGAATAGCTCAAGGATCATTTTCTATATCATGCCGCTGCACGCTAGAGCTGAGGGGGATGGTTGCCATCTCATCTCGGAGGTGGAAATTTTTTATTACATTTCAACTGTAGGAATCCACGGAAAAATCTATTCTCTATTCTTCGAGTTATTCGAAGATGAAAGTAACAGTTTTATCAAAATAAAATATGCATTTATCAAAAAAAGTGTAGAGAGCCAAATTGTAGCTTTTAAAAAAATAACAATGCTTTTTTATAATTTTTCTACGACAAAAACGGACTGAGATACAGCAAATATTAATGCTTAGCTTTTTTCGTCGAATGTATAAATTGGAAGGTTTGAGGCGAAATAACGAGAAAAATTTGCATTTTTCGAAGAAAGCTCATAGAATTTTTATTGAAGTATTTGATTAGAGCTTTCAAACAAACAGAAAAAAAATTCTAGCATGAAAATTGACCGACTTATGATCAAAATAAGATCGGTACCCGCTTTTTACTACGAATGAAATCTGTGAAAACAACCCCCAAAGTACCCCCTAATCAAAATTGATCGCCACCCTTTTGTGATTCTCTTTATATATGTACTATTAATACACCCACGAAGTTCGACCAATTTAAAATGCCTAATTTTAGAAAAATTGGAGTTTAAAAAGAAAACGATTTTTTCAATTTCGTGTTTTCAACCCTTTTCTTAAAAATATCTCCCAAAATACTAAAGATACGAAAAATACGATGAAGTATTAAATTGTAGTTTTTTCGATAACAAAAAAATGTCCCTGTACCTAAATTTACGATCGAACATCACATCATTCAAGTGCTTTAAACTCTCCCCATTTGAAAATTAAGGGACCTTAGGTAATTTAATTGCATAGTCTTATAGCTCTTGAAAGCCCTACAAATCGTTTCTAAAAAAAAAATTCTATCACCTAAAATGAAGGAGCTATGCCCAAAAAACCGTTAAATTTTTTTTAAAATTCGAATTACCCGCTTCGGAGCGTAGTAATCTACATAACCGGTATATTCGGCCGTTATACGTTATATGTTCCACTTTTTCCATTCATATTGGAAGACAGAGCAGAAGAAACATCTGCTCGCGTGTCTGAGTATATATTTCGTTGATTTCTCACCAGTGTATTATAAAGTTCGAAGATATTACAAAAATTTCCATGTTTTCAAGGGTAGTTTTTAACAAGGGTAGGTTGAAACATCATCAAATTGTATCCTAAAGCATGAAATAATCATTATTCAACTATTTTTACCCATATTTAGGTTTTTAATGTCATTTTATAATTTTTGAAAATGGGGATAGTTTTCTGCCCTAAAAAACAAAAAGGCGTGCAACGGCACAATATAGAAAATGAACTAGAGGGTGAAATAAGCCTAATACAAATTTTTTTACAAATCGGTGCTGGACGAAAAAATTGCGAGGTTTTACCATGTTTTCAGCTTCATTTTCTGGACTATTATATGGTTTCAAACAAGCTGCTAGAGCATGGAATGAAATGCTCGATGAAATTCTAACAAAACCAAGTTGATAATTGCCTGTACACCAAACGTATTGGGAGCGAATGCATTTTCATTCTTGTTTATGTAGATGATCTTCTAGTTGCTAGTTCGAAGAATAGTTTATTGCCATCTTTTCAGGAACAACTGCAAGATTGCTTTGACATCAGTTGTCTTGGTAATGTCACAGAAACCCTTTTCTGTGGTAATGTCAAACTTTATTTGGGAATAGAAATTGTCAATTAATAAAATCGTCACTAAGATGCCTAAAACCCTGGTGATTCCACTGATTAGATTTTGTTTAGATTTTTGTGGCGAAAAAAACAATCGACGCTTTTGAAGGTTTCCCCTATTTTTCGGTAGATGGCGTAATGTTCTCATTTTTCAAATTTGATAACAAGTGTCAAGTTGATTGTCATATTGTCATGTCACTTTGAAATTTTGATGTGTACGATGTTTTTATCGTGTTTATTTCATTGATTTCATCGCTTTCAAATATCGAAACGTTGTTACTGGTATCTCATTGTCCACCCATTATTCTTTAGGCTGCGATCTCTTCTCACTAGTAAATCAAATAAAAGTGGAAAAACCCGACTGCACATTTTCACTTGGTGCAAATTTAGCTTCAAACGAGACTGACAAGAGCGTGTTGGCGACATCTGTACGTATTGTACAGAAACCTCCAAAAGCTCAATTATCGACCTTAAATCAAGTAATCCAGATTTTGCCACTTTTATCCCAAACTTTCACAGGTATAAGTAAACACACCAGGGTTTCTAGGCATCTTAATCGTCACTGAAATGGGTCTCACAGAATGCAAAGCCGCCAATTATTCTTAGATCCTAGTTATTGCAAATGGAAAAGTGAAAACTTTCTGCTGAACAATGAGATATATCAAAAACTCATTGGCTGTTTACTGTACATCTCAGTGAACTCCCGGCCTGATATTTCTTTAAGTGAATCAATTTTAGGCAGAAAAGTGAGTAAACCTACTGAAGAAGATTGGGAAGAATGAAGAGTTTTGAAATATTCGAAAGGAACATCAGACTTGAAAATTTCGTTGCTTTTAATGTTTTTATGATGTTCTGAATCATCTGTGCAAATTTCAAGAAAATCGAATTAGGTTACCGGATTCGCTACCTGTTAGAATTAGTATTTTTACCGACAAATCTTTTTGTTTGACTGTATGTTTGTTGGCATCCATAGATTGTCAAATTTCGAAATGTGCTCGCATTCTATTTTTCTGTAACTACCTTGTATTGAGAAGAAGATTGCAATAGGTTATGTAGATGACGCTTTTTTCCCCCGTTCTGAAATTATAATTTTTTTTGTAACAATAAAAGTAATATTGTTCAACAGAAGTTAAATAAACCATCAGGAAGCTCTGCTGAGTTGAGTAATTTTCCAACAGGTTATGGGCTCAGCACGCTTCCACTGCGCAAAACGTAGATGCTAGTTGTTGGTTAGCTAGTCGGGGGTCTGACGATTTGGAAGTAGTACACATTCCTGTGGACCCGTAACAAATTATAAACGTTGGTAGTATCCTTTGTTACACAATGGCAGCAAAAGATCCTGTACAGAATCTTACAAAATTAAATAGAAAGAACTTTTCCATGTGGAAGTTCGGAGTGACGTTTTTGTTAAGGTGCGATTCCACCAAAATAGTGTGCAGCACATTTGCTTGCAAACATTTTGTGCAAAACTCCAACAGTGCAGGTACTATGCTGGTGTCGCATTTGGCGTCCGTCTCCACTGGTAAGGCTGTGCGTAACTTTTGTAAGCGCACAGTTCAGCACACTTGTGCGCGAACATGTTCACTGAGCAGAGTTTCTGCCGAGACAGTTCAGTAGTAAATATGAACGGGCAGAAAAACGTAGTGCTTTGTGCTGCAGCATGTGTTTTACTATGTAGTCTCCTTAAAAAGAAACGAAGGAAGAAACCGCGATGTTGGGTAAGGCCGTTACTACAGCGACGGAATGAAGAAACGAATAAATTTCTAGAAGAAATAAAAATAGATCCATTGAGTGGATTTAAAAACTTCACACGTATATCTTGCGAAGATTTTGAGTTGCTGCATGGTTAATGTAACTATAGTCCTTTTATTGCTAAGCAAGATACCAACTACAGAAAATGTGTCCCTGTTTCAATAAGGCTTGCAATCACCTTAAGATATCTTGCTACTGGAGATTCTTTTGCAAGTTTAATGTTCTTATTTAAAGTTTCAAAAGAGCTTATTGCTCGGATTGTACCTGAGACTTGTGAGGCGTTGATAAGCGTGTTGAAAGAAAATAACAATAATATACCATTTTATTTTAGTCACTTCTATTGCATTACATTTCATGCCAAGATATTGTTTCGCCATCATTCTGACGTAAAAGCTGAATAATCATTATCGCGGACCTGAAAACTTGAAGCCGGTCCTTGACTCTGACAATTTGACGAATCTGAATACGGTGAAGGCATTGGAGTTGCAACATATTTTTCGTGCAACCGGACGCAAAACAAGCATTTTGCAGCCGCAACAGAGGCCGCAAAATGATATTTTGCGGCCGTTACCCAGAGTGACGGCCGACAAAAATTTTTACGGCCGTTCCCATAGTGACTGCCGGCAAACTGAACGTCACCACAGCATTTGACATTTCTGAAATATGACAATAACAATGTATTTCGAACCAAAAAATATTTCCAAATTCACAACAGAAACATACTTTATTTTTGATATATATTAAACATTGATTGTACTGTTTATATTATTACTGATATTCATCCCTGAAGATGAAGCAACTAAATCTATTGTTTCTGAACAATCATTATTTACATTAGACAAAAACGTATTATTTTCTTTGGACATTAACATTTTGCGATTGACTACATGAACTAGATGCTACAGTGCCAGAAATTGCATCGGAAATTTTGTTCTTATTATGGATGGAATCCTCGACATATCCTTCCGCTACAGTAGTGGACTTCCATCCACCGTGGCGTTTAAGAACAGATATATCAGCACCTGTATTGGCAAGCAGCGTGGCGGAACTTCTTCTAAAACTGTGGCCTGTGTATGCCTCACTATTTGGTAAGCCGAGATATTTTGCAATCATACTAGGTATTTTTCCAATCGTATGCACTCCAACAACCTGTGCCAAGCACTTTCCATTTTCATATCTCAGAAATAGACGACGAATAGCAGTATGTTTTGGTCGAAGAGTTACATATTTATAGTAAATGCTTATATAATCTTGATTAGTAATGGTAAAAACACGCTTTTGATCAGTTTTAGTATCAGGAACAGTTACTATCAATACAGTTTTGTCTTCCTGAATATCTTCGAGGGTCATTCTCACCAATTCATCTCGTCGCAATGCTCCTGATATTCCCATTATCAAAACTACCTGTAATAATAATTATTATGAATAAAACATCATACTTCACTTTTTTTCCATATTTATATACCTTCCACAGTAGATGATTTGCATCACTAGCTTGTTTGAGGAATGGGCAAAGGTGTAGAACACGTCAAATCGCCAATTTTTGTATTTTTTTTGGAAATCGCCAGAAACGGCCTACAATCGAAAAATACATAGAAATTTTGGCGCGGAAGCTATGAAAAACGATTATTTCGTGTGAAAAACTGAAATTATAGCCAAAAAACTAGTAATTTCTGAGTTGAAAAAACTCTCATTGTTTTGTAGCTTTAGTCACGAAATTTCGAACGAAATACAAGTACTTACTCACACTTTTTTTGATTAAACACATCAGAATTGAGCATATGTTTTTTCCAAATATCCATTGAAAATATCAAAATGTTTACTTAGAAAAATTCACCATTGACACTGTCACTGACAACAGTGACTGTCATAGTGACAACATTTTACCGAAAACGCACGTGATGTAAAGCAGAGTTGCCAAACTGTTAATTAGGACAATGTCGTATTCGAATTGCCATCAAAACATAAACTAACCTAGCATCATTTGAATCACGTCTGATTATCGAGATAAATCAAAATCAAACCTAACTAACCTAGCATCACTTGAATAACGTCTGATTATCGAGTTAAATGAAAGTCAAACCCAACTAACCTAGCATCACTTGAATAACGTCTGATTATTGAGTAATATTAAAGCATGGGACCAAATACAATTATGGTGCAAATCAAAAATTTTCAATAGTAAATAGGATTTTTCGAATTTTTTTTGAGAATTGAATATTTCACCATATCGAAAAACCAGCACCTACAAAATATTTCAGAAATCGCGGTGGTGCATCATAATATTCGTCTATAAGAGTTTTCGATTATTTTCAACAACCAATATGATTTTATCTTCTCATATATTACCTATATATAATAAGTATATGAAAATGTATTGAAATTAAATATAATTGAACAAAATAAAACTGATTATGATCCAAAATGTGCAAACATGTGAAAAAAGAAGTCAAACCTAACTCAACCCAGAACCTTTACTCAACAAAATGTTATTGAACTGCTTCCACAGCATCAATAATAGTCGCTTCAATCCTCTTCCAAAGTCTATCCTCAATCGCATCAGCCGAATGTCAAGAAACATCTTCATAAAAAAATTCATCTTCATAAAAACACATAAGTACTTACCATGTATTAAAACGCGTGTGGTCCGAGAGATTTTGTGGCGCAGAAAAAGAAGGCAGAACTTGTCCATTTTCGATTTTTAAAGGATCATAACTTGCAATTGTATGCCATTCGAATATAAAATAGAACATTTTGGAATTGTGACAACATCGTACCGGTTATCTTTCATCTCTATGCAGCTGTCAAATGACTGAAATTTCATGAATGTTGATGTCAACTTTTTGACTTGTAGTAATAAAATTCCAACAATGAATGCAAACTGTATGAGCTGAAATATGTACGAAAACATAATATTTATTCAAGAATAGTATATGTAGATATAATTTCATGAAAATAGTGGTAAGTACAAGGATGATATAACAGTAAATCTGAGGGTTTTTTTCGTACCCTCCGCACATTATTTTTCATTGAAATGAGGTTTTCCTATTGTTTCCGCACCAAAATTTCATGTTTTTCATTCATTTCAAGGTACTCTGAACTTCCCCTGCAATTTTCATCAGAATCTGAGATTTGACGTGTTCTACACCTTCACCGAGGAATGAATCAATTTGCTCGTGCGTAAAAACTTTTGATTTCTTTGCTCGATAACCAACTGACTTTTTCTTGAGGAATGGTAGCAATTTTAAAAACTTCTTTACGTCAATTCCATCTCGTACGTTGAGCATAGTCTTTAACATAGAATAAATGCTCCATAAAGTTGAACTCTTCACAACTTTTGATCGCTGCATCAAATATCCTAATAATATGTTTTCGGACACCGTCTTGACATTTTGGTTGACACACCAATCTTTGAAGTTGCTGTAACATTTTTCATATTTCCGTTTAGATTTTTCGGGTATCAGATCAGAAAGTGCTGAGTCTATGAGATCTCTTAGCTCAGGAGGAGTGCAAGTAACTGAAATATCACTATCGCTATCGGACATCTTCACGACTTCACGAGAAATGTCAAATTGATTTGCATTGCTAAATATTTCATCTCCATAGAAACATTGTGATATTGAGGTGTAATTTTCTCTATTCGCGTTGAAACGCTGTCTTTTCTAAAGAGACATAATGTTTATAAATTATGTAATTTTCACGGTTGCACGAAAAATATTGTGTATACTATGGCCGCGAAATGTTTTCGCGACCTCGAGATTATTTTGCCTCGGCCGGAGCGGCCTCGGCGATAATCTCTCTCTCGGAACGCGAAAAAGCATTTTGCGGCCTTAGTATACAAATAACTATTCCAGTACCAATAATAGCGTCATACAATAAATTATCTATATCCCTTTGTACTAAAATCTTGGTTCGCTCATCTCTAATTTTCCTTAATTTCGTTGCGACGGCTGCAGCAAAAATGTCTTCGTCATCAGGTTGTTTTGCTTCCATCTGCCTGTTTACGTTATTCATAATGGACAAAGCTTGGGCGATTCTCGGGTCTTCATCGACAATACGGCGTTTAAGCGAGTTCTTCGGAGCCTTAAACTTTTCGACTGCCCTTTCATGAAGAGACTCTTGATCTTCATTTACTGTGTCATTCTGGATAATAATATCTTGTGATACCTGAAATAGTAATAAAATTTCCTTTTTCAGATGCCTAACACTTTAGAAGATTGGATGATCTTAGAGCGCCAATTTGACCATCTTTGGAATTTCCCTCATTGCATTGGGGCTATGGATGGCAAACACGTTGTTATTCAAGCTCCAAGTAATACT
This sequence comes from Zygogramma bicolorata, assembly GCA_032362365.1. Lineage (NCBI taxonomy): Eukaryota > Metazoa > Arthropoda > Insecta > Coleoptera > Chrysomelidae > Zygogramma > Zygogramma bicolorata. The sequence goes on from JAVJAQ010000588.1 coordinate 393,510, forward strand.
GGAAGCGACTTTTTCAATTACAAAGGTGATTTCAGCATTGTGCTTTTAGCACTGGTTGATGCAAATTATAAGTTTACGTACGTAGATGTCGGTTGTAAAGGAAGAATATAGGATGGTGGTGTTTTCAAAAATACTGGTTTCTATGCTAATCTTCAGCAAGGAAAATTAAATTTGCCTGAACCTTACCCGTTACCCGGAAGGAACAAACCAATTCCACATGTCATTGTGGCAGATGATGCTTTTGCGTTAGATATAAATTTAATGAAACCATATCCCGGTCAACATGACAAAAGATCAAAAGAGAGAATATTTAATTATCGGTTGAGCAGAGCGAGACGTATTGTGGAAAACGTATTCGGCATTATGTCCGGTGTATTTCGCGTACTCAGGAAACCTATTCTGTTAGCTCCAGAAAAGACACAATTGATAACACTGACATGTTGTTACTTGCATAATTTTTTGATAACACAAAAATCGTCTTCACAACTTTATACTTCTGCTGGCTGTTTTGATACTGAGAACCAAATTACTCATTGCACTATCGATGGAAGTTGGCGGCGTGATGCAGGCATGGCAAACTTACTGCCTTTAAGACATGTTGGAAGAAGACCCCCTGGCGATGCGAAAAACATAAGAGAAGAATTTGCACATTATTTCCAAACTGACATCGGAATGGTGCCATGGCAAGAAACACTGGCGTAAATAGTATAGGTATCTAAGTAATAATATTAGAGGTACGAAAATAAACTAAAACTAAACCAAAATAATACCTACCTGTTCATTTATTTCGTCGAGTGAGTTCAAGCTGACGTTCGGCTCATCCCTTCCATGAAAGAAATTCAAATATGCATAAGCAAACCATTTCGGCTTATATATATCTAAAATCCCAGAACCTGAAGATTTTGAGTCCGCGATTTTCTTCTTTTCTCTTCGGTATTGAGCCAAAATAATCTTCCATTTTCTCATTACCTCAGTCGAGTCACAATTGAAACTTTGCGCCAACTCTTGAGTGGCGTCGTGTTTTTTGTTTTTATTTTTATAATCACTGTGACTAGAATCCCATAATACAGGATGTTTCAATAGCTTGAATAAAATTAATAATTTTATCATTCGTCCAATCCATATTTAGCTTGGTTAATTAACAATGTACTCGCACAAATCAATTTTTTCACTCCGGTAGCGGAAGCAAGACTGAGTTCGCGCACAACAGGTTTGTACACGTCGACGCGAGTCCACTGCCTGCATGTGTGCGCGCACAAAAGTATACAGATGTGCGCGAACATTTCTAGAATGTTCGCGCACAATTTGTCATTGTTTGCTTTAGTGAGTCGACCAGAATAAACATTTGTGTCGCACAATGTGCATTGCAGTGCCGCACAGTTCTGCACACTGGTGGAATCGCATCTTTAGAGTCACAAGATTTAATCGAGTTTGTGGATAGCACAGCGACAGAGCCCAACAAGCAAACATAACTTGATGAATGAAAAACGTGGAAAAAATCTAGTTCCAAAGCTGCAGTAATACTGTTAACCTCCATTGAACAAGAACTGCATGCAAATTTGATAAATTGTGATGCGCCACACGTTATGTGGGAAAACATCAAGTCTTTATATGGTGATGTCGGTGAAGATGCTGAACGGAATGCCTGGCAGCAATTTTATGAATTCAAAATTGAAGACAGTAAGAAGCTGGAAAATGCAGGTGAGAAGCTCACTGAGGCTTCTGTGATGTCCGAATTATTGAGCAGTTTACCCAGCTGTTTTTCTACATTCTCAATGGAATGGGAATGCACTCCTAAGGATGAAAGGAAGAAAGAAAATCTTATTGCTATGATTCTTCGTGAAGAGAAACGGTTGATGCAGACAGAAGAAAGTGTGTCACAAGAACTTTGCAAGTAAAAGAGCATTGAAATTGCCAGAAAGTGGTGATGGTAAATCTAAGAAAAATAAAATTGATTCTTTGAAGAAAAGAACGAAGTGCAAATACTGTAAAGAAAAAGGACACTGGGCTAGATAATGGGAAGCAAAACATAAGGAAAGACCAGAGAAACACAGAGAGTAATGCAGGTCCGTCAACTTACCTATGTGATGTTTCTTCATTTTATACAGGCACATTAGAAACTGATGATAATGTGTGGATTGCAGATTCTGGTGCAAATATGCATATGACTTCACACCGGGAGTATTTCAGTGATTTTAAGCCAGAAACTGTTCAGTTTGTGAAAATTGCTGATAATAAACTGTTAGCCGCCACTGGTATCGGTAAAATTGATATACAAGTTGAACTGAATGGGAAACTGTATGATAGACAGCTAAGTGACGTGCTCTACGTGCCAGACTTGAAAAGAAATTTATTTTCAGTGGGAGCCCTGAGTAATAAAATGTTTTCTTTTCATTGTTACGGACAATACTGTGAAGTGAGAGATTCCAATGGAGCACTTTCTGCACTCGGTTCTCGATTGGGCAACTTGTTTTTCATGAACTTTCGAGTAAAAATGCCTGCATGCAATATAGCTCAAGACACTTCATTGAAATTATGGCATGAGCGTCTTGAACATATTAATGTTCAAACAATAAAAAATACCCAGAAATCTGCTGCAGTTGAAGGATGGCAAACCGTAAAGTTGAACTCTGATTTCGTTTGTGAAACCTGTATTCTTGCCAAACAAAATTGTAAACCTCACGTTGCACAGAATATGCAAAAAACATTTAAGTCTGGTGAAATGATTCATAGCGATGTATGTGGCCCTACAGACATCAAATCACCAAATGGAACCAGATATTTTTTATTGTTCAATGATGAAAGCAGTGAATTCCGAAACATATATTTCCTGAAAGAAAAGACTGAGGTATTTACAAAATTTCAAGAATTCGAAGCTCTTGTGTATCGGCAAACAGGTAATAGAATTAAGGTTTTACGGTCTGACAATGGCACTGGGTACTTGTCAAACCGATTCCAGACTTTCCTCAAAGAAAAAGGAATCATTCATGAAAAACCATCACCCTATATTCACCAACAAAATGGATGTGCTATGAGCGTGAAATACGTACACTGGTAAATATTGCTAGATCTATGATCATAGCTAGAAATGTTCCAAATTATTTATGGCCAGAAGCAGTCAAAACAGCTAGCTATGTTTTAAATAGAACATTATCAAAGCAAAATGATAATTCCACTGCTTATGAAAAATGGTTCAACAGAAAGCCTGAAGTCAAACATTTACGTGTTTTTGGTAGTGCCGCATACCTACATACTCCAAAAGAAAAGCAATCATCCAAGTATCAAATTACATTTATTGAATATTCCAGTGCTGCAGATGAATGGGGTGAACCTGTAACTCAAAATATATTGGAATTGATATTTGAAGATCTAAATGAATATGATTCCGAAACAGAGCAGGAGTAGGTAGATTCTGACATTAAAAATTAGGTACAGCCAGAAATGCACGAGGAACATGCAGAACAGAAAGAGCGAAGAAATGAAGAGCTTCCAGTGCTTCGTGACAGGGGAACTTTGAGAAAACCAGCTTATTTAGAATCATATGCTTTACTAACTGAAACTGTTCCATTGACATATGAAGCAGCAATGTCCAGTCCAGAAGCAGAAAACTGGAAGACCGCTATGAATGAGGAAATGTCAGCCCTACAGGAAAACAAAACATGGAGTTTAATGAAACTTCCAAAGAATAAGCGACCCATTGCATGTAAATGGGTTTGCATATTAAAAACTGATATAGAAGGAAGAATACAAAAGTATAAAGCCCGTCTTGTAGCTAAGGGTTTGACCCAGAGAGAAGGGGTAGATTTCTTTGAAACCTTCGCTCCTGTAGTCCGCTATGAGTCAATAAGGCTGTTATTGGCATTAGCAGCCAGAGATGACCTGGAAATAGCAAATTTTGACGTCAAGACAGCTTTTCTCCATGGTGACCCTCAAGAGGAGTTGTATATGCATCAACCCCCTGGTTATGAAGTTGAATGTAATGAAAGTATTGTATGCAAGCTTCATCGTAGTCTATATGGTGACGTAGAGCGATATGGACGAGATGTGTTGAAATGCCACACAACACAAATACGTGAACGAATTTATCTCAAATCTAGAGGCCCTGGAAGCAATATGTGGTGCAATGCCACGAAAAGCACCCCTATTGAATTAAATCCAATAGATTTTGGATGGGCACTGGATGACGAAAAGCACTACTCTTTTAATTGGTTTGAAGGAGATCAAATGCCCCAGTATGTTGTTGATATTTTGAATTCATCTGATGGAAAACGTAAGAGAACTTTCAATGGATATTAAATTAAGTAACAATCAATGTAGATTAACTTATCCTTTAAATTTACAGAAACAAATGAGGACGATGAAATAGCGCAATCGATACTACAAAATTCAGATTCAACGGTTGAAGAGAGTAAGTGAATGTTTATGCATCATAAAAAAATAGTAAACGTAGGTGGTATGTTTTTACTTAATTTAAAATTCAACCTTAATTCAATCTTTATAAAAAAATATTATCAACTAAAACCATCGTACTACAGTAAAAATGATACTTTAATCATAGCTACTAAAATTCATTAATAATTATTAAAATTTTGATGAAAAATTGTTTTGGCTTTTTCTTCTCCGATTCAAAAAATAGAAATGACATCTTCAATGGAAGAAGTAAAATCAAAAAATTACAAACACTCTCTGTTGATAGGTACGTGTATATCATACAAAGACGTTTGACTCATTCACAAAAAGGAAGAAAGAGTCTATCTAAAACAGCTATTCCCCTACCTATATGGCAACGACGGGCGCTGGATTACATAGAAATCACTTTCTTGCTCAATTTGTATACCAAGGATATGAAAATTGAATCAATCAGATAGCAAATATCATCATCATCAAACCTCATTCTCTCCACAAAAAAGCCCAATTCCTCAATATTATTAAAATTTGTTGTGATAAATACCGTACATTATTTATTACATTCATCGAAATTGATTTAAAAAGAGTAAAAATATTGTACACTTGGAATTTTTTTCGTGGATAAAAAAATATAAATAATGATAATGTTATTAATATAAAATATGTGTAGGTCAACAAACACCGGATAAAAGGGACGCTGATGTAGCTACTCAAATTGCTGCAGAAGGAGGTAAATAACTTTTGTTATATATTGTAACGGAATACTCTTGATAATCATAAATTAATTATTTTCCAGTTGAGTATGCTGTAGAGGATGAAGAATACAGCGAGGAAGAAATCTATTCAGATTCGGAAATTGATTTCTGTTGAAATCTTTCATTAAATGTTCAAATATAATAAAATTGTTCCGAATTCAATTTTGTTCTGTTTGCAGATCATAATTTTTTTATTACCCTGGCACACAAAAACATAATCCCCACTCAAAAGATCACCATGATTTCATCATGTGAATTTGGATCAAGATGAGAAATAAACTAAATCAACTCTTTGTTGAATAAATTGAATGAATCAGATGTTTAACAATCTACTCAAAGTTACTATACTTATTTTCTCTACTCAGAATAATTTTTTTGGATATAAAAATTTCGAATCAGCATTATTTCCTTATGATTTCAGTTTGAATTAAAAATCATGATGAAATCATTCCGATCCTTTCAGTAAGGATATGAGGTTAGTAATCATCGACAAATGATATTCGAATTTTTGAGGTTAGGAACCATAATAATTGTATGCCCTTTTACAGGGTATTCAATTTTGCAATTATTCAATGATGTACACAATGGCATACGGTCAGCGATCGTCAAAAATTAATATTCAACTTCAATTTTAATTTTTGAGGTCAGGAACCACGGTAAGCGTATGCCCTTTGATTATACATTACATTTTGGTATTGTCTAATGATAAAGTTAATGGCATACGGTCAGTGATCATCGAAAAGTCATTTCAAATTTTTACAACTTCCATATACATTTCTGAGCTTCGGAACTACGATAACCGTATGCCTTTTTCCAAGTGGTCATTTTTATATCTAAACTTCAATTTTGAGTTGATTTTTAACGGTTAGGAGTCATAAAAAATAATAAATTTTCGACAGATGTTTTAGAGGTTAGGAAACACTTGGAACCAGCTGATCGGTATGCCGTTTGGTATAAGTATATGTTACATCACAAATAAAACAAATCTCTTAGAGGCATACGGTCAGCTATCAAGAAGGGTAACAAGTGTCTGCAATTTCAAGGGTTCATTATATCCCTTAGGAACTACCCTACACGTATGCCGACCTTTTTCCGCTGGATTATTTTTTCGTTAACTTTCTTCTTATTACCTTGGCATACGATTAACTATTGTTAAAATTTATCATATTTTTGTTACAACATTTTCCGGAATTTTCCAACTATAGAACCAGGATGCAAATTTCATTTCAAATTGAGCATGATTGACACATATATTCTAGTCGAATCTTTAAAGGGCATACGGTCAAGGATCGTTAAATTTTTTATACCACGGGCTGACGGTCTACTAGTAAAGGAATTTCCAGTTGCTAGATAGTGCAGGGTAATGGCCGATCTTTTTTTAGCTGGAATAGCTTTTCGGTAATTGGTATTCTTTTTTTTTCAATTTTTGGAGCCACTAAATTGAGCAGTTCATCAAAAATATCTGGGGTTATCCGGCAGAAGTTCCTAAAATGACCAGAGTCTTCATTCCAGAGCTCATCCAATAAATTACTCGCGCTGTAAAGATAAAGATAAACACTCTAAAAAAAACTAGGCAAACAAACGATTATTATGAGCCTTTCTGTAAATACAAAGTGACAACCAATGCTCCTTCACACCTAGGTCTAAAACTTTTCAATAAACTTCCCTGTGATATAAAACACAAATCAGTTAATACACTTAAATTCAAAAAAAATCTGGAGAACCTTTTATTAGACAAGTGTTTCTACTCACTAGCTCAGTTTTACAGTGAAAACGGTAACAATTATTGCTCTTGTGCATGAGTTTTATAATGTATTAACATTGCGTGTATGTGAACTTTTTCTCTGTATCCGTCCTACATACTTTACTGTGTAATTTTGTTATATATATATTTTTTTTCATGATTTAGGATAAGCTGGACTATTCTTATACGAATGTGAATTTGTCAAAAGAAAATAAATTTTACTACTACTACTACTACTGTATAAACTTCTGTTTTTATACGGTGTTGTCATCCACCAGCGTCTGCGCTTTCGTTTCTTATTTTTTTTGTTGAGTAAATCATGTAACACGAGAAATCCTGCACTTGCACACAATAAATCATCATCACGTTCGCTCGATGACATCCCAAAAAAATTAAAAACCATTGAACCGCGACCAACGGTCTCCAATGCAATACTAAAAATTCGGTATGGACGATGTTCTCAAATCCTTCCCAATGCTTTCCACTTCCAACGACAGCACATGTGCCGTTGGTGTTGGTATACGTTGAAAATCCGGTCTGTACGCGGCTTTAGTCGCCTTCTACGACAGACAGAATCTGCCTCAAGGTTATTCTAATCCGCCCCCCAATTCAACTCAAAAACACGTATTTTGTCCTTGTCTCAATGACTGTATTTGGCTCAATAAATTAAATAATTCATGTGAACTGTTGATATCAATTCCGGATTTAATCCGACTTCAATTGCGGATTTATAACAATATAACATTACCCTTCACACATATGCAGCAACTGCAGGATCGAAAATCATCAGCAAAAACCCATCCACCCTGTGAAATTCCAATTTTGATGGGATCGAAAATAATAACGAAAAGTGCCATTGAAGATTACAATCTTCGAAAGTTAGTTGGGTTACATACTGTATCAGACAAACTACCTATAACTTCATGCCCAGAGAAAAACTACGATACAGAAATAATTAAAAGATGCTCACTCTGGACTTTATAGCTCAAAATAAGAACTCCCGACAACATATGACGGTTGTGATCTCATCTTCCGAAAAGAGAAGAACTTTCAAACACCAAGCCGTTGAAGATTTACTACTCAAATATTGATAAATTAAATATATTAGCAAAAAAAAATGGAGGATGGTAAAACTTTGAATCGAATAAATAATTAAATAATCTTTTGAACAATTTGTAAGCTAGTCTCAACTTATAAATAATGAACTATTCACTGTGAAACATTCAAGTACTTTCACCTATGTTTGCACAATACTTATATTTTTTGCAATAATTCGGCTATTTTTCATTATGTGGTATAACAAAATATTTTGGACATTTGGCAACAAACTCAGACGAAGGACATCACAGTAGAGAATGCTATTCCCGAATTTACAATAACTGTAATCTGAAGTCATTGATGTCAAGAAGACCACCGATTCACCCTACCCTAATGTACGAAAATGAATCGGAAGAAATTGTCTTCTGAATTCCATCATCCCTAGTAATACAGTTTACGTCGGGAAGAACTTTGATAAAGATATAATTTTCATTGCATACAATTTATTATTATCCCCCATATTGGGTACATTTGATATTGAACTATATTCACAATTGTTCATTGTACTATTTAAAGGAAGCTCATCTAACTCTATTTTTTCATACTAGAAATTTCATAAGTTATACTGATATAATAAAGGTTCTTATAGGGTGTGTTACATCCTCGCAGCACATATAGACATAAAATAATATATTATCCTAATAATAATACATCATTGCAACATTGTTGCATTATAAACAGAAAATGATTTCATGACAGTCTTTTGATGGCGATGCAAATAACGGATTGCTGGGAAGAATATCGCGTGTGATTTTGAATATTTGAGATTCATTTTACCATGAAGAGAATGACCAAACTTCATTAGATCTTTTGAATCATTCTCCGAACTCAAATGATTCAACTAGTTAAAACCAAATAAGTTCACAAATAATCGAAACTCAAAATAAAAATATTCTCTCTTCCACATCCGATTCATAAAAATCATACCATCGAGTGGCTTCTCAAATATATCAATGAATTTATTTGAAGAAAAAGGCTCCATCAATAAAATTTTTTATTATTCGATTCATATTCCACTCGCGAAGAACACAAGTTCCATCCCTTTACCATATACTTTCGAATTGCAAATATTCTACTGTTGCAATGCTGCCAAATCATCGGAGATAGTTCAACGTCATATCCGTATCAGCGTCTCTGAAGCGTGTATCTATAGAAGACTTCGCCAGCGCTTGGGTATATATTATACAGTACACTTAAAATGATCTACAAACCTTAATCTTGAACTCTCAATATCAAAGGGTGCTTATATGTTTAACGTCTGTTGATAGTGGTATATGGCGATTTATAGTTTCGGTTCCCACTTTAGAGCCATTATCGAGACCTAAGACAGACTTGATACCGAGGTCTGAATCTCATTATTTCCCAGGTCTCATCGACACTGAGTGAAAACTTTTCACTTTGTCCATTTATTTGCTACATCCATTATTTCAAAACGATGCTATTCGTACTTACTTCAAAGGTTTCTATCTCATAGTTGTGAGACCATTTTGAGCTTGGTTGACCCTAGTATAAGCAAAACAAACGCTACAATATTAGTTCTTACTACTAATTCTTCCATTCGAGCTGTTCTCTCGGTGTGATCCTGATTGTTTCGATTCCCGCTACGTTTTATAATCCAGTAATTTGTAAATAGTCGAGCACAGCGAGCAAGCAATTCGAGTTGAAAACATCATGTGAGCCATCCCAAATGAGTGTAGGACCATTCAAATTATCATTTATATCATGATTCCATCGATTATTCGCATTTCAAAAAAATCAAGAATTTTCAAACATGCCTAGTTTTATAAATCTAATAATGAATACACTGAATAATTATCAGAATATGTTACAATTATATCGACACATTTTTGAACGTTCATTTTCGTAAAAAAAAGCCACAAACCATTTCATAAGTGCTGAAATGTAGCGCTGTTGTTAAGGTAGCTTTAATGAGACTTGGCGATAGTCCTTTGTAATACCCTAAAACCCCTTCTGTCTCATAAATTTTCACCAAACAATCTTTCAGTCCTTTACATTGAAAATGTTTTCCAAACATAGTTCTAGCTTTTTCGAATCCCTGTATTTGAAGCCGCTTTTTTGCCAAATCGAATGGGTAAACACACGTTTTTGCACATAGTCCAGCCAAGCTTCCAGCTACAAAGCTATTGAAAAAAGATTTAGAGTCAGTCTCAGCACATCTTTTATATATAGCATCAAACATTTTGTAGCACATGAATTGGATTCCAGAATGAGGTCCCACTTGAACAATGGTAATCAAAAGACCTCGAAATAAAACTGATATTCCTTCTTTCGATACTATTTCACGAATTGAATGGAAGACACCTTTATAAATTTTCTTATGTTCCCCTTGAGCAACCAGACGCGTCCTGATAACATCAAACGGAAAAGATATTAGGGTAGCGGTGCATCCTGAAACAATATCAACTTCATTTATACCAAGTCACATCGAATGAAAGGAAGATGATAACAACTTAACGAATCGACAGAACAGCTATTTATATATCAAGTCACGATATTGATCTCAGGGACACAACGTGAAAATTGTTCCATTTGGACAGCACGTCGAATGCCTAAAATGCACCATTTCGTAACGTGTTATATACATGATTTTTTTCCATAGGATGAGTGATTCATTAAAGATTATGAAAAAGAAAATGCTATAGAAGCCATAAAAGTTGGAATCCTATTTTATAGGAGAACGTTGCTAGGTCCGTGTGAACAAAAGGACACAGGAAATGCTCCCAGAAAGATGACTTTGTCGTCATATTTTTCGAAATTTTCTATTGTATTCATACCCTCAATGCTGTGGGTCAATATTATTTGCTTCGAACAACGTGAAATCGAGTTGTATAAGTCGATAGATTAGGTTGATTATACCGATTTTAAAATCTACACACACCAGTCGAGCTTGCTATCGAATGTTGTAATATGATGTGTGCGTACGTATTTGTAAGAAGCGCAGAATATTGTTCACATTCTTCAGAGAAATACGAACCCGAGCTTTCACGTGGATTAGGTAAGAATGAAAAGACAAAATGATTCATCTCGTTTCTCTCGGCCAAAAGTAATGTCACTCTTGTTCATCTAGCTGCTCTCTCGATCCTTCGAGTTTATGAAATTATAATATTATGAATGTATGTGATTTCAGACATTTTCTATCCAACCAGTATAATCATAAGGTTGAATTGATGCAATTTATATTCTCAATCATCATCTACAACAACAAAAACTTATAAAACGGTTATATTCTCTAGAGATTCACCCACACTCTACTCGAAATAGACCTAGAATAATTGAATAATACCACGTAATTATGAAACTCTTTTCACAGACAGTTCAAACCGCTTCATGTCTACTGTGAACTAACTAGTGAAGTTTTTTTTTAATTGAGTCATCATGTATTTTCATCAAGTATGGGCCAATTCCATCAGTTATTTGAGAAATATTATAATAATAATATAGCTTTTATTGATAGGAAAAAATATACAAAAAAACATAATATATATATATATATATAACCAAATATGAGTTCCTATCAAACGGCAGGATTCAATTTCTGACCATGTCACAAAAAATCGCAACATGGGCAGACCTTGCTCTTCCATCCAACCGAATAACGTGTGCACCTATGTGAACACACACAAGTGCACACGAGCAAACATTGTACCAGTAAAAGTAATAAATATGTTACATGAAATGGTATACAATACACAGTGAACACATGTATGATGCAATAATTGAAAGACACAACACGGTATTAAAAAAAAGCCGATGCAAAAAAAAACTAAGAGACGAGTTTTTCGAGGACAGATACGAATAAAATAACAACATTATCGGAAGTATATATCAAAAGGTAGAATTTAAGTTCAGATCTTGTCACATTAATACGCAATCATACCCTGCCCCTTTATTAAACCGGTGAGAAATGATTTTGTGCATATATATCAAAGGAAACTAATATGTCTTTAGTAACTAGTGCATGATAACAAAATGGAAGAAAAAAGTATTCTTTGCCTATGTTAAGAGAAAATCAGTTCAGAAGTTGAGACAATTTTTTTGCAAGTAAATCGGATAACAATTTTTTTCTGAAGTTTGAAACCGAAAGTGTTTTCATTGTGCTTGGAAGTCGATTGTACTGCCGGGTAATATTATATGTAAATGAGCCATGATATAGAGAGGTAGTATGGATTGGGGTAGATAGTTGCGTTATGAATCTAAAGTTCAAGTTATGAATGTCCGTTCTGAAGCTTATCTTATCATGAAGATAGCTAGGTATCTTTGTGGTGATGACTTTGTGATAGAGGATGCATGCATGAAGTATCCGTCGAGACTCCATGTTCAGCCAATTCAAGTTGCTCAGATGATGAGTAACCGGTAGTCGTCTCCTGATCCCTGTTATGAGCCTCAAACATGAGTTCTGCAGGGTCTGTAACCTTCTTTTTTCGGACTGCAGTAAGCCAGGACCGTATACAGAATCTGCATAATCAGCATGTGATAATACCGGAGCATCACACAGGATTTTCTTGGATTGCTTATTCAAGAATTCTCTGTTTGAGTGAATTTTCTTCAGGTTGCAGTAACCCCGTTTCGAAATCGAAGACACATTGGACGAGAATCTGAGGGATTTGTCGATGATGAGACCTAGATTCTTTGAACATTCAGTAAGAGGGAGTTTTTCATTGTCAAGGTGTATATCTATGTTATTTTCGCATCTTCCTCTGGTTGCTGATCGACCAAACAGCATAACAACTGTTTTGGAGGGATTGATCATGAGGCAGTATTTTCTAGAGGTAACGAGCAGAGAGTTCAAGTCTTGATTAATAAGCTGACATGCGTCTTCCAAAGAAGCTTCCGGAAATTGTTTGTATATCTGAGTGTCGTCAGCATAGCTATGAATTTTGGTGTGCAACAAGCTTTTAGGAAACTGAGACGTATAAATTACAAATAATATAGGTCCAAGAATTGACCCCTGTGGTACTTCAGCCGACGTGTCACGAAACTCTGAAGACTCACCATCTAGAACAACACTTTGTTTTCTCTGCGTCAAGTAATTACTCAATAATTCAGTTGAAGAGTACGAGAACCCTAAAAACTTCAACAAGCTTATGAATAGCTGATATTAGTTTCATATCGTGATATCTTGAGCTCTTGAATTGCTTGGCCTCCTATGTAGCCATTGTTTTGGAAAAGAAGATGGCAGCGCCACGACCATTACGAAAATAAGTTCAAAACTACTGCGCCACATTCTTGTTGCGGTTATTGATCCCAACTAAACAACAAAAATAAATGTATTCGAGAAAACTGTAGAGTGCTGACTACTCTACTATTGAGTTGAAGATAGATTGGTTTCCTCACTTGTATCGATCGAATCAAACTAGACCTATGGCTCACTTGTTAATGACATCCAGGGAATATATATATATATATATATATATATATATATATATATATATATATATATATATATATATATATATATATATATATATAAAATTGAATCTGTAATAGATCATTCTGAATTTTCATTTATTAATGAACAAATACTTGACAAAAAACACAAAGACATTGTAATATTCCCACAAAGAAATAAAATAGCAGAATTACATGAAAAAATATTTGAAGATATATTCGAGGAATATCCGGACTTCAGATATAATAAAGTTAATGTCCTCAGCAGTAGATCAGTGAAAAATAGAAAATACTATATAATACCGTTACCATTCGATCCCGAAGAAGCGATTGAATATATGTTCAGTTCTTTATACAGAGATCAACATGTCTTGGAGCCCTCAAAAGTATATCAAGTTGAGAATAATGCTGACTTACCAATCCAAGAAATGTTTTCATACATTCTGGCAGATCAGGAAGACATAAAATTTCAAATTTGTCAAAATATTGTACAGACCCCAGATGAAGATCAAATTCCTATAATTTTAGATCAATTTCATAATGGTAAAACTAACCTACATCGAGGAATTAATGAAACTTTACGAAGAATTAGACAAAAATATAATTGGACAGGTATCGTTAAAGATGTAGAAAACTGTGAAAGCTTGCGAAACTTGTCAGAAAACAAATATTTGTAGAAAAAATTTAGAAAGCCCTTTGGTAATAACTGAAACACCCAAAACACCTCTTGAAAGAATAAATCAAGCTTACCCTATACCTAATAAAACAGCGAAGACAGTAGTCACTACTTTACTACTATACTTTCAACATTATGGAACCCCTTTGAGAATCCATGCAGATTCAGGAAAAGAATTTGATAACCATCTTCTGAAAGACCTATGCACAGTCTCCAATGTCAAACTTACTTTTTCTAGTGTAGACCATCCCCAATCAAATGGATCGCTAGAACGCTTTCATGCCACCCTTACAGAAATGATACGTGCAAATAGAGACGAAAACCCTGACGATCACCCTTTGGAAATTGTACCCTATGCAGTTATATGTTATAATGATAGTCAAAATAAAACACACGGATTTACCCCTTATGAATTAATATTCGGACATACGGCAGGTAGACCCCAGAGACTTTATACAACCAAAAAGACCTTATGACCAAATATGAGATTTAAATAATAAAATGGACTACTTTTATAAAACAGCACGAGCTAATATTGAAAGAAAAAAGGAAAAAGCAAAAGTTAGGTTTGATGAACGATTGTAATAATTGTTTTTGCAATAGTACTATATATATTTTGTAAGTGTAGGAATAGACGTTCTGTGAGAATTGGTATTATGACCTCAAGCACGAACGATCAGCCTCCACCACCTCCAAAGCCAAGGACATAATTTGCACCCTTCCGAAGGTTGCTACCAGCACCAAGAAGAAGACTACGGCCTTGGTGCAGTCCTTTTCCAGATTCATCCCGATAAGGAAAAGGTTACTCGAGCAGATCTCTAACTGAGAACGAGAGAAAATATTTAGCGACAGAAAAAGAATGTCTAGCCGTTTTGTTTGTGGATACACTCGGGTCCTATTAATAAGGTACTCGATTTACAGTTACCACGTTGCTGGTTACTCAAGTGGCTCTTCAATATGAAGGAACCTGAAGGATATACGCCAGATGGGCCCTCAGGATGCGGAAATATGATCTCGAGGTGGTCCAGAGAAAAGGAAAAGATCATCTTATGCCAGATGCACTTTCGCGGGCTGTACTTGTAATTGATCTCATGGATGGACCAGGTAAAAGTAGATTTTCCCACTTCGCACAGCCACGAGAGACCATAGAAAGAGTCCTGCGTGATGCATATATCGATCAGCGAGTTCTCCTTACAGCTCACCGAAACTCTCTTCTACTCTTTTTGCTCATATATGGAGAGTTCGCATATATAAGATGCAAGTCAGACAAATCTCGGTTCGCCTTTCGACAAACCATTTCAGATGTCAGCCACTTCTGTCAGGGCACCACGAGCCTCTGCATCCACTCTGGTCAGTAATTCTGGCCTGAGGGGCTTCACTTTGTAAAGCATCCTCCTAGTTCCGACCCCCAGACTACTTAATGTTGTACATTATCATTGCCAGAGTTTTTATGGGGCTGTCCACCTTGCCCTTTGCCCTATCCGAATGAGGTCGATTGTGTGGGCCTATCCTCTAGTATTTGAAACCAGTGTTGGGGGGGCTGAAAGGTGGTTACCCTAGCAGGCCCTTGGCGGGTACCGGAGAGAAGCTTTTCTCTCTTAGATGAAAATAGTTTGTACAGAGTACACATGAACGGTTATGACAAACCCACTCATTCCCGTGTATGCAATCTATTCTTCATACTCATGAACGATATCTCCACAGTGAATATGAATACATTTTCAGCTATACACCAGATATATCGTTCAGAGTAAAACTAATTATGCTGTTCTTTAATGAAAATTGAAATAAGATGTATTTTAGCGAAACAAAATCAGCAACCTCAATTGAGTTAACAAGCATGCCAAATGCGATGGGTTCATGTAAAAATATTCCCACACTACGTTAATGCGAGGACTCTCGTTTTTTAATGATAATTTAATTGAGGGGAGACGGGGGTGTATTTTCGCGAGACAAAATCAGCCACCCTTTTGAGGTTAACAAGCATGCTAAATGGAATGGTTTCATGAAAAACAATTTCCATCAATATGACATAATCAGCGACCTCAATGGGGTTAATAAGCATAAGAAATGCGATGGTTTTATGAAAAAATATTTCCAGCAATATATTTATGGAAAGACTTATGATTTTTTTAATGGAAATTCAATCAAGGGTAATTTCGCTAGACAAAATCAGCCACCCTATTGAAGTTAACAAGCATGCCAAATGCGATGGTTTCATGAAAAAATATTTCTAGCCGATGTTTATGATTTTTGAAATGAAAATTGAATCAAGGGTGGACGGGGGTGTATTTTTGCGACAGAAAATCAGCCACCCTATAGCAGTTAACAAGCATGCCAAATGCGATGGTTTCATTAATGGATATCAGCAATGTGTTTTTGCAAGGAATTATGATTTCTCCAATGGAAATTGAATTAAGGGTAGACGGGGATGTACTTTCCCCTCTTGGCGTTAAGAACCATGTCAAATGCGATGGTTTCATGAAAAAATATTTCCAGGAACGGATTTCCAAAAAAAGTATTTTCTTCATTTGAATCGTTATCAATCATATCAGTTCGTTTCCAGTAAGATGCGTAGAAACACTGGTGCGTTCTTTTATAGTTGTGAAAGTTTGGAATAAACTTGACGAAATCCGATTGCTTGATTTTTGGTGGATATTTGAGTGATGGGAGATTTCCGCACAATACGTACAGACGTCGCCCTTGTCATTCTTGTCTTAAGCTAAATATGCAAGTGAAAATGTGCAGTCGGATTTTTCCATTTTTATCTGATAGTCTAGTGAGAGGAGATAACAACATAAAGGATAATGGGTGGTCAATCGAATACCAGTAGCGTACCATCTTTAATTTCGGGCATATCTGAAGTCAGGTAGTTTTCAATTGAAAATGACACTTTCTTTTTTGAGAATACGTCGAAAGTATACCGCTATTAGTGAAGAGTGACAGTTTCCTAAGTTTCATTTATTGTTGAAGATCAGAACAAGGATAAGGACATTTTTGGACAATTTGATGCTTCAGAATAACTGATAGTTGTTTGCCTTGAGCATCAAAAGTTTTGTGGAAAACAGCGGGATAAAAAATTGAATTTTTCAATGTCAAACAAATGTTTGAATAAAAAAACATTTTATATTTTGATGAGTATTGTGGTCCATAGTTTCTTACTGAGAAAGTTCAAATAGTTTTCATTATAATCGCTTGATGAAGGAAACCTTACGCATTCAGAATATTGATTTCCAATAGGTGAATTGTAGTTACCTCGGGTATAGAATGAGGGTAAACATCTTTATTTGTAGACCTTGACTGTCCACGCAAATCATAAAAACGCCACAATTTGCAAATATCTCTGACAAAACTAACAACAATTATACAAATCCGACATTATAATACGATGAAACAAGTTTCGAAATAATGTTTCATAGTGGAATGTCGTAAGGCGTAAAAATTGTCCCGATCGAACAATATGTCATTATCCCCATTGTAACATTTGAGTCTTTCTAGATGAACGACCTGCATTTTTGCTTTGGGGATACGTTGAATCCTGTACACCGCGTCATTTATTCTCTTGACTATCGAATTGGGTCCTGTCCACCTTGGTGTTAGTTTGGGAGAAATGCCTTATCTACGACGAGGGTTGTACAGCCACACTCGATCTCCTTCTTTGATTCCACCAGTATTCGCCTCGAGATCGTATCGAGCCTTCATCCTGTCACTAGTAATCTTCAATCTTTTTCTCGCAATTTCGTGAATCTTTATCAAGCTGTCTCGCAATTCGTCTGCATATTCCTGAACCGCTTTTTCCTCAGTGCCTGGGGATCCGAACACCAAGTCACAGGGCAAACGATGTAACGAACGGTAGAGTTATTGTAATTGTTGTTTTAATCTTCTTGGTACCTAGAGAAATCTCACGATATCTTCTTTCAACGATGTACCTCTATTTCAACCCTAACAGTTTATATTTCCAGAATAGCCTTAACAATTTACAATCCCACCGCTCTGTTACCAGTGTGGTAATTGTTGAAAGGGTATTATTTTGACATCATTTGCTCATCAACACTTCTCAACTAGTTCACATTTTAGCAAAAATAATCCCAACGCTAGATCACCAGATGTAACGGCTGCGAGAGTTACTGTTATTCTGTATGAGAACTTCCCAACATTTTCCCTCGCTTTACATGAACCTCGTCTCCACAAAAACTAATCAAACCGGATATCAATTCCTCCGCACGTCACTAGTTGTAATAAGGGCAAACGGTTACTATTTTCATTAATGGCAGCCGCTGTCACCAGACGTAGATTTCTCCACGTCAAATGTTGGATATCAAGGCAATTTCTGAAAGGAGTATGAATTGGTCCTTTGCACTAGAAAAGGGTCTTCAGTGAGAAACTTGAGTTTTTTTTTCTGCTTTCTAACTCTGTTCTCTGAAATAGCGCGGCTTGTTGGAAATGAAATCCTCAATAATTTTAAGCAGTATATTAGCAACAAACAAATAATAGGAACTGAACGAAAATATATTGGAAGAAATAACAAAAAAATGCCTGGAAACAAGTTAGAACTAGAAGAATTATTCATCTTAATTATTCATTCGATCAGATTAATAAACTAAAGGCATAAACATAAAAATAATATGAGACTAGCAAGGTCTTCTCGGTGGAAGATGAATTATATGAAAAAGCTATACAATCGGACAAAAAAATATGCTCAAAACACAAGATTCCAGTGTACCTCTTCCTATTATGCCTCTACATAGCCCTACCGGCTAAATATATATTATCGACCACCCTAAGGCCCCTCTCAATAGCTTATATATATACCAGAAAGAGTCAGAAAGGTCCCTCAATATGTAATCAATATTTCTATATTCAAAAGAAATAAAAAATTATTGCTTCTCTTCCCAAAAGTGAATAAAATAGTTATTTACGTTAACACGCAGCCAAATTGACATACCAACTGGTTTTCAGTCTACCTTGTATGGTGGTTTCTTGGGCGAATCTCATTCAATATTTTTTCTTGGTTTTCAGATACGAATATATTCAGAGCCAAACGACACTTATGCACACGAATTACTAATATTCTTATTTTTCCTGATTGTAATCAAATTCTACCCTCGTGACCCGAGACGCGATCCCATAATTTAGGGAGGGACCACGCGTCCCTCCCGCGCTCAAAGCGCGATTCCCGCTCGCTCAGATCTCTCGATCTTCTTTCTAGCGCTACCTCCGTTCAACTACTGCGAGCGACTTCTTTTCCTCGTTCAATAAAAGCCCACGCGTCATTCATCAACGGCCATTTTTCTGCATAATTGCAAATATCGCATTTTTCGCCGAGCTCGCCCAAGCTATATAAATAGAACCATTCGTCGGACTGATTCTGAAAAAATCTTTGTTTAGTCAACCGAGTTATGTCATTTCATCGTCTGGACCTAGAAACATTGTTCATTCATGAATATTTCGTGAGAGAAATTCTTAAATAAAATTCCCATACGCTCGAATAAAACTCGCACACTGGGTGCGAATATCAATACGAGTTTAATTTCCAATGCACAGCATTACAATGATGATCTCTCCCGAAGATAATACTGGCTGGAGTGAGCTGTGTAGAATCGTGCACAGCTGCCCGGTAGGCCATCAAGAATAGTTGAAGATGTCGAACCCAGTCTTTTTGATGCTCTTCCACTACTTTGGGAAGATGTTCTTCCATAGTCCTGTTGAACCTCTCGACCATGCCATCAGACTGTAGGTGAAGGGCAGTAGTTCTGGTCTTGCTAATTCCCATCATTTCACAAACTTTCCTGAATAAATTCGATTCGAAATTTCTTCCTTGATCGGAATGTAGCTCCATTGGCACTCCGAACCTTGTAAAGATGTTGTCCACCAGGGCTCTTGCAACTGTAGATGCTTCTTGATTAGGCAAGGCGTTAGCTTCAACCCATTTACTGAAATAATCCATGGCAACGTGGATGTATTTGATGCCATCATTTGTCATCGGGAACGATGGCGATTCGTTCCAAGGGAGCACCAACATTATATTGTTTCATCTCGCCCCTTGATCTTGTTCTAGGACCTTTGCTTGCTTCGCATTTTGGGCATCTTGTTACGCAATAATTTCTTTCTGGCTTGGTCAGTACTTTTCTGTAGAACTCAATTACTTTTTCCTGGCCATATTGTTCTTGTGATAGTACGGCTCCAATTCCATTATCACTGGCATCTGTGTCGAAAACAAACAGGCCTCGACATGGGAAACTTAAAATGGGACTGGAACATAGAGCAACTTTCAGTTCCCCAAATGCTCGTTCACTTTCGTTGGACCAGACGAATTTGACTCCATCTTCTGTCAACTTATGTAGGAGTGCAGCAATAACAGATAATCCTTCCACGAACCGACGGTGATAAGTGCAGAGACCTAGGAAGCTCTTCACTTCGTGTTTGTCTTTTGGTCGCAGCCAGTCTCTCATTGCCTATATCTTCCTTTCGTCTGTTTGGATACCGTCTGATGATATTCTATGGCCCAGAAAATCCACCTCTTTCTGGAACAATGAGCATCTTTGGAGATTGAGTTTGATATTGGCTTTCTTGATTCGTTAAAAGACTTCTCGTAAACTGCGCAGATGTTTTTCAAATGTCCTTCCCATAACCAAAACGTCGTCGAGGTATACAAGACTTCAAGTGAGCCCACACAGGACCAGCTTCATTAGTCTCTCAAATGTTGCTGGAGCACTGCACAATCCAAACGGCATAACGGTAAACTGGTAAAGTCCACTCCCAGTCGAGAATACAGTCTTCTCTTCATCGTCTTCATGTATGCCGAATTGCCAGTATCCTTCAGATCTAATATTGAGAACCAACGGTAACCTGCCAAAGTTGTTAATGTGTCATCTATTCTTGGTAGAAGGTAAATAAATAATAAATAATAAATAGAACTTTATTACTACACCATTAAATACACATACATATACATATTGCACACTACATTTAGGAGTACATAAAATTTCGGTAATAGTGCGATTGGTAAATAATAAAGTTGTGTAGAACGATAAGTACATAAATATGTACTTGTTTCGTATAGTGTTAATGTGGAACAAATAACATGTTAAATATGATTACAAAATATTATGGCTAAAAGACATATAAAATATAACTATTTAAAATTCAAAAGAAAAAAAATAGAAAAAAAAGAAATAATCACATATATCATATAATAACCACAATAAAATATTATCAGAGAATTCATTTTGAATTGATATCACGTTAAGACTGAACAACAACAGCAGCAACTGCCAAGTATATGCAAGGCATATACGTAATAATACTATAGTAACAGTTTTCTCCCGCTACTCGAATATTTTCAATAAATCGATTCTTTGACCCCGTAGTAAGTATTTTTTCAATTGATTTTTGAAAAATTTGATGTTTGTAATTGATTTGATTCCTTCAGGAATAGAGTTGTAAAGTTTTGGAGCGAAGTAGAGATAGGAACGTTGAGTAACTACTCTCACCATTCGAGGCATGACATAATGATTTTTCTGACGGGTAGAATATTGATGAGCGGGAAGTGCTGCACTTTGTTTAGTTGCATGATATTTAATACAAGAACATAGAAAGGTAGCTGTCCTTCTTAGTGACATCATTTGATTTACTGTAATCGACACAGAATCTCGTAGATCCATCCTTCTTGGAAACCAACACAACAGGTGCAGACCAAGGGCTCGATGATTCTTCAA
The DNA here is from genome assembly GCA_032362365.1 of Zygogramma bicolorata. Taxonomy (NCBI): domain Eukaryota; kingdom Metazoa; phylum Arthropoda; class Insecta; order Coleoptera; family Chrysomelidae; genus Zygogramma; species Zygogramma bicolorata. Next base: position 415,317 of record JAVJAQ010000588.1, read on the forward strand.
TCACACCGTCCTTCATCATCTTGTCGACAAGCTCTTCAACCTCCTGCTGCTTGGCGAATGGAATTCTTCTTGGTGGTTGCCAAATCAGATGAGCTTGGCCAATATCGATTCTGTGTTGTTTCTCAAACTGGAATATTTGATAAGATGTCCCAGTTTTCTACATCTATAATATGCCCCCTTCTTCTGAGTGCTCATTCCACTCATCATTGATTTGATTTCTTCCAGAACCTCCTCGAAAGAACTGGTAGATGTTAAACACCGTTGTTCGGGTTCTTGTATTGATACTCCCCGCACTTTCGGTCTCGACTTGTTGAAAGCCGCCTCCACTGCCAGAGAGCGAACCGAAGCATCGCTACTTCTCTTGAAGTTGTCAATCGCAGAGTTCTTTGGATTTCTGGGTCTCTTAGTCCGTCAATAAATATCTGCACAACCAGCTGCTCCTTGGATTCTCCGGGCGCTTCTGGGTACGCCACCTGGATTAGACGTCTAACATCTGCCTCAAATTCTTGCAAACTCTCACCTGATTTTTGTGTGTGAGTCTTCATTTGTGCCCGGTACAGCTGTTCTCGGTGTTGATCACCATACCTCAACTCTAATGCAGAAATCAGGTCCTCATATTTATTTTGCTGTTCTATGGGTATCGTCTGCAATATACCCTCTCAAAGCTACTATTAGTGCCGTAGCTTTTTCTTGTTCATCCCAACCATTAGTTTCTGCCGTCTCATGGTTTGCCTCCTCAGTTATGTGCTTTGTTGAAGAGTTTCTTGTCTGATAGGTCTCTGTATGTGGTTGTTGGTGGAGTATCATCTGATATTCTCCAAATATATGCAGGTGTTCCACAGGGTTCAGTTCTGGCGCCCACTTTGTTTTTGCTTCATATCAATGATTTGCTCGAGAAAACATCTTGTTCAATACACAGTTTTGCGGACGACAGTACTCTTTATACCAGTTTCTCTTCCAGAGTCCCCATACCAGCTCGAGAAACAAAAAGTCAAAGAAACATTCCCACCAATAAAATTAACGACGACTTGGCAAAAATAATAGAATGGGGTAACACGAACTTGGTGGAATTTAATGCTACGAAAATCCAGGCATGTCTCTTCTCAATAAAAGCCGATCTATCATCATCAAATATTCAGATGCCAGGAGTAACTGTTCTTACAAAATCAAGTATCTCGATGCTAGGAATTACGATCAGTGATAATCTCTCATGAGAAAACTATGTGAGATCGATTGCGAAAAGTGCTTCCCAGTAACTTGGATTTCTATTTCGTGCGAAGAAATACTTCACTTCTCGTCAGCTTCTTATGATCTAAAAGGCTCAGATACGACCTGTCATGGAATACAGTTCTCATGTGTGGGGTTCGGCACCAAAACATTCATTGAGGCTTCTCGATTCTATTCAGAGAGAGGCAATTCGTCTTCTTGGTGATTCTTCGCTCACAGACTCGCTCACTTCATTGGAACATCGTAGAAGGGTCGGAGACTTGTCCCTCTTCTATAGATACTTTCACGGTCGATGCTCTTACGAATTGTTATCAATCGTTTCCCCCTTGCCAATATCTACACGGACGACTCGAGAACAGAATTCCCACCCGATTGTTGTGATTTTGAAAACCTGTCCAACCTCTCTTGCTCAGGGATCATTTTTCAATAGAACAGCTGAGCTTTGGAACTCCTTGCCAAAAGAGGTTTTTCCTGAGGCTTAAAAACTTCAGAAACTCAGAGTAAATGTTAATTCGTATTTCCTGTCCTGTCCTTGATTTACGCGGTGTTCTTTGAACATTACAGGGCTTCCCTTTCGTGTGAATCTGCATATAAAAAAAAAGACGACTGTCCATCAAAAATCGGTGGTTTTTCGGAAATCATTGATAAGGCAACCCTGTCTCGGCGATCCTAGTTCTTGAGAAGAACTATTTGCTTTTCTAGACCTCTCATTTCATTTCTCATTTGCTCTTGCACGGTATCCACTTTCCTATCGACCTCGTCGATTTTCTCGACATCTCCCTTTAGTTCCTTCCTAAGGTCTTCTTTTAGTTTTTCTTTGAGATCTACTCTTAGTTCTCCATCGAGTTCTTTCATTCATACTTTAGTTTTATGTAACACAGCGCAGCTTTGTCTCGCCCTTTCTTTTCATTTTCTCCTTCTAATTCTCGTTCTTTCTTTCCATTTTCGAGAATTTTCTGGAGCACTTTTTCTCGTTCTTTCTTTCAATTTTCTCGTTCTAATTCCCTTTCTTTCTTTTCATTTTCGAGAATTTTCTGGGGCGCTTCTTTTTTTTTCTTGTTTTTCCTCCTCCCGTCGCTTTTCATCTTCCTGTCGTCGTCTTACCAAATCCGCAAATTGGTTTTGGATATATGACAACATGTCCTCTATCGTATCCTACGATGTATATCTCGTATTCACCGTAAATTGTTTTTATCTACCAGCAAAATTCCACTTCCGACACCACTGTTACGATCTTTCCTTGGGTTCGTTGATTAAAACCCCAAACAACACTAAACTACTTTTATTACAACTCTTTATCACAACACAATACAATACAATAAAATCACATAAATTGCTCCGTTAACTTTCCAACACTCGGCACTAAACTCTCCGTTATAGAAATTCTACCATAGCGACGCATCTCTTCCGTATATATACCTGCTCACACCTATGGAGAACCTTCCAGTCAAATCCCGACGATCGAATATTCCACGCCTAACGTCTAAGAGCGACAGGGCCGACGCTAGGAGATTCCGTTACAATACTTGCATGGTAACTTCAATGTAAATGTATTCATGTCTCGCAAAAAAATAACGAGTTACAGCAATGAAATTATAATAAACTATTTTATTATACGGTGGCCTTCTTTAATATCTACCCCCCTTTTATTTTTGAACGGGTAATAAAATGAAACTTGGGATAATAAAATTTAGGCATGAGTACTATATTTTGGACTAAAATTGACAGGTGAAAATCTCAGGATGGCAACTGTGCGCCATTTGGGTAAAAATTTAATGGAAAGGGGGGTCTTGTGACACGTCCTTTTGAAGCTCCTGACAATTACTGTACAAAACTAGAATATAAAGCTAATATCTTCACCCTACGAAATGGCGGAAAATTTGATCATTGCATGAATGCATCTTCATAATTTGAGGAAATGAACTGAAATCACTTCAGAAGATGCTCGAAATGATCGCCTCGAACTTCTTGTCATAAGAACAGCCTATACGAATTTTACGCCGAACATTCTCGAACACAGGAACGTCAATATTGCTACAAATATTCATTATTATCTGGTGTATATCCAATTTTGAAGCAGGTTCAGTTTCGTACGCCCTTTCCTCCAAATAGCCCTATAAAACGTCTAAGTGTCAAATTTGGCGAGCGGGCTGGCCATTTCGTAGGACCTCGAAGGTCAATCCAACGACCGGGAAAAGTAGGTATTTACCAAATGGTTTCCTACTTGGCTGGAGTAATGTGGTAGTGTTTTCTGTTAAATTTTGTTCAATTAATGGAGGTCCTACAATACGGTCAATGAAACAAATATTGTGGAGATAGGAGGATGCCTTGCAATGGTTTCCGTCATAATTTCGCAAAATTTTGTTCTTCGATCAGGATTATCTTCAATTAACTGGTGTACCATTTTGATTACGTATGAATTATATTTCATCCCTCTTCAAAAGTCTCAACACAATAGAAAGACACACCTCACAAACATTGGCTACGGAAGAAGTAGACAGTTGAGGATTCACTAGCATCCCACCAATTATTTGAACTTGCTGTGCTTCCGGAATGGGCGGATGACCTGGGAGCTTTTTGTTCTTAATATAATGAATATTTGTAGAAATATCAAAGTTCCTCTGTTCGAAAATGTTCAGCGTGAAATATCGAATAGGCTGTTCTTATGTCAAGAAGTTCAAGGCAACCATTTCGAGCATAATCTGAACTGAACCCAGTTCATTTTAGGGCTTCGCGAGACCAAGATTTAATAAATCTTCTTAAGACCAAGACTTGAATTTCAAGAGTATCTCCCAAGAGTCTTGGTCTCGAAAGAAAAATAATGAACTTAAATTTAATCATTATATCAAGAAAAATCTTCAAGAAAATGTTATGGCAATTAATTTCAAGTCCTCATTTTTCATATGGTAGGTAATATTTTTGATACGGCGTTGTTGTCACCTCCAGCTAAACTTGGCAACGATTTTTTATTAGTTTATTAGCTCACCCTGTATATGGACTACATTTATATTTGAAAATACCGCATAGAAGGTAGATAACATATTTACTTTTCGAAAAAAATAGATACAGATTAGTATAAGTTGCACCGTTGCAACCACCAGAGTTCGATACTAAATAAAAATAATAAATTATGACCAATATATTTGGTCAGCTATGTGATATTTTCCCACTCCTACATAGCTGCGTTCGAGTTGACGCCCGAAATGATCCCGGCACGCCCTTAATAACCTTATCGCTTTTCTTCGAAAATACGGAGCGCTTCCTGTTCCATTGTTTTCAATGGCATCGAAAGCTCGGCTGAGGCACTGAATGCCCTGCTCGCTCGATCGGCCTCAACTCTAACGTGGTGTTATGACTTTTATTCTCTTTGAGGTTTCATAGTCGGATAAATCGATGTGAACTGTATTTTTATTTTTGAAGTATGAACAAAATTGACTGTCAAATAAATTATTTGTCCAAGTCTCTGCTAACAGCACAAGTGACCAAAATGCTGGCTTCAGTTCGTCAGATGATGCCAGCAGTAATGTTTTTTCTTTAACATACCGCCCGCCTTAGACAGATAAATTTCAACAGAACAACACACAAAAAATATACAAATTCTTATAAACTCAAATGGTCAACGTATCGAATTTAAATCTAGTACACTTTAGGCTGGTAACACACAAATTTTTGTCAACGGTCTTCGGAAAATTCCATCAGGAGTTCGTACATCCACAACACCGGTAATTACGTCAGGACCAGGATGAAGTTCATTTATTCTGGCTAGCTGCCAGTTATTGACCAATTTATTGTCGTCTTGGACCAACATTAACGCTCCTGTCTTCAACAGCTCGGGAAACTTTGTCTTCCAATTGCATCTAATCTGCAACTCCGAAAGATACTCCTTTTGCCACCGGTTCCAGAAGTGTTGAACTACGAGTTGGAGACGCTGATATAGTTTCAATCGATTCTCGGGCACCTCTACATAGGATCTCTCAGGTATGGGGCTGAATGATCGTCCAATAAGGAAGTGTCCAGGAGTCAATTGGTTCAGGGTAGGATTAGAACTTAAGGTACGGGAGTTCAGTACAATCTCTATTTGTGCAATGATGGTCAGGAAATCCTCATACATATACGAATTTTCCCTCACAACTCTTTTCAAATGAAACTTGACTGATTTAATTGCGGCTTCCCAAATTTCTCCAAAATTAGGACTTCGCGGTGGGATAATATGCCATTGAATTCTATCGGCCGATAATTTGTCAGAAATATCAGCATTACTATTTTTGAGTAATTCATATAATTCCTCTAATTGCTCATCAGCTCCTTTAAAATTAGAGCCGTTGTCGGGGAAAATGTAAGCCGGTTTTCCACTACGATTGACAAATCTTTTCAGCGTAGCAAGAAAGGCTTCCGAGGAGAGCTCCGTCACCAAATTCAAATGTAGAGCCCTGGTACTCAAGCAAATAAATAAACACAGATACGCTTTAATTTTTTTGCATTTCGAGTTTTTCTATCCTTAATCATAAATGGGCCACCATAATCCAAGCCCACATTCAAAAACGGAGCATAAGTATTAACCTAACTTTCTGGCAGATCACCCATCAGGTGAGTGTAACCTTTCGGTTTAGATTTTATACAAATAATACAATTTTTCATGATTTTTTCACAGGTATTCCCCGCGCCCATGGGCCAGAACCTGTCGCGTATGCTGAAAAGGAGCTGTTGCAGACCACAATGGTTCAATCTAATATGTTCCTGTTTCATTATGAGATTTGTAATTTCATGTGATTTGGGTAATATAATTGGAAAACGTATACCAAAGTTTAGATCTGCATTTTTTAAACCGTCCCCCTACTCTAATTATCCCGTACGCTAAGAAGGGGTTCAGAAATAAAATACATCTTTTATTTGAAATAGCCTTTTCATTTTGCAAAGCTATAATTATTCTTCTGGAAAGCAACATTTATGTATTCCCTTGAATATATATGCTTCTGCATTATTTATATCCACTGTTAATACTGCTGAGTCAATTAACTCATTAACATTTTTCAATTTTAATTTTCAATTAAAATGCTCCACCGCCTTAAAAAAATGCAATAACTCGAATCAATTCTGTAAATACCGAAACCGAAAAAGTAAATTTTCAATTAACTTGTTTTATTAAATTTCGCGATTTACTAATGCTTCGGGTATTTCAAGAATAGTAATATGTTCTTCTGGTTTCCATTCGGTCGAATCCGAACGAAGCCAAGATGAACCATGCCACCATAGTCCAACCAAATAAACTTTTTTCGTAAAATTTTCGCCTACCCGAAAGTTTGCGCCAGATTCTGTCCGTGCATTTAGCAACAAATAGCGGTTGAATGCCGGAAATCATTTTTTTTTGTTTTTTGCTTATATAATGGAAACTATTGGTCGGATCGAACAAAAGTTGAATTGAAAGTTGTAGATAATCGAAAAATCTATCGATTAGCGTTGGCCCAATGTCAATATTCTAATTTGTTGCTCAACTACTGCGCTCGGAATTTAAATAAAGGCGTTTTTTCGATTATTATATTAAAAAATGTTGAAATGCATTCGGGGGTTGCAACTGTGAATTTGGGAAGCTTCCAGCTAGTAGAAACCAGTTTCAATTTGGTTGAAAAACAATTCATAGATTAGCAACAATCTAATTTGATACTAAAAAAAGTGTCCCACTAGATTGTCATTTCTTGCCCTACGGATAATTGTAGAGCAAAAACGAAACGGTTTTGGATAGTCAAAGGGTTGAACTACAATCATTTTTGGGAAATCGATTTTTGCAATGTGATATCTTCAAAAATGGCGTAAAAAAACCGTTATTCAAACTAAAAAATAATGATGAAAAGATGGCCGTATCAAAATGCCACAGAGTGCATTGAAAAGCTACGATTTTTCTACGAATTTTGACAACCTGACTTTTGTTCCAAGATAATTACGAGCCGAGATAACACTTTTTCTTATTTAATTTGATTTTTACAAAGCACACAAATGAGAAGGCAAATCATAAGACGGCAGTTTAGAAAGGAGACCCCGATTCCAAACTCGATCAAACGCTTTCAAAATATCGAGTGCAACAGCTATCGTTTCTCGTTGAATGCTGCCAAATATGAGAAACATAAGCCAATAAGTCGCTGGTTGATCGTTGGTGGCGAAATCCGTATTGTTGATCATTGATTATTCCTGATTTCTCTAGATATTTGATAAGCTTCAAATAGATTACCTTTTCCATGACTTTGGAAATGATAGAAAGCAATGCAATTGGTCTGTAATTACAAGGTCAAGTTTTTCTTCCTGGAACTTGATGAACTCTCGCTGTCCTCCACGACTTAGGAGAAACCCCCAAGTTATATGAAAGGTTGAATAATTCGCAAAATACTGGTGTCATTTCGGAGGCACATGCTTTCAGAACAATTGCTGGAATTTCATCAGATCCGCAAGCCTTATCAGTCTTCAGGTCCATTAGAATATTTCTTATATTTGTTTGGTGAAAAATTATCACAGGCATATGACTGTCGTCAGGTGTTATATTCGGAGGATCTTTTCCCGATGAGTCCAGAGTAGAATTTCCAGCAAACATATTTGCAAATAAATTGGCTTTTTGTTGGGCAGTGGTGGCTCGTGATCCATCTTCTTTGGTTAAAGGGGGAAATGAACTAAAAGTGAAATTTCTGGCAACAGCTTTAGCAAATGACTAAAACGAACGATAACCGTTTGGACATTCAATAAGTTTTGAACGAATTTTCTGATTATGTGCTTCTTTAGCAGCTTCAATTGTTGCACTTCACCTATTTCTTGCGTTAACATACTCAGATCTTGTCTCCAAACCGGGGTCTTGGCGCCAGCGATTGAAAGCCGCTTGTTTGGATGTGACAGCCTTAGAGCAGCTTTTATTGAACCATGGTTTCTCAGACTGTGTTCTCTTTGTACTATTTGGAATGAATGTTTCCATTCCCAGAATAATGGTATCAGAGATTTCTTGGGCACATAGAGTGGGATCAACAGACCCTACTCCAAGGAAAATCAGAGAAAAACATTCGAAGACCGTTCCAGTCTGCTGACTTGTAATGCCAGACACAACGTACGGGTAACTTACCATTCATTGGAGCCGAATACGAACAAGTTGTTGAAATCAAAGTGTGATCAGAATTACCCAAGGGGGAGTGAATTTTTATCTGATATATATCAGAAGTAGCAAGAAAACGAGTCCAGTGTGTAGGAAAATTGGTTATTCCAGATCATTAGTAATAGCAAATGCCTCTGCTTGTCGTCCTCTTTCATCTGTTCTATTCGAGAATTTGAGCCATGAAGAATTATGTACATTAAAATCACCCAATATGGCGACCTCAGCAGTTGGATGGTTTTCTTTGAATAAATCGATTTTTTCAGATAGAAATTCGAATAGTATGTCAAAAGAGTCATTGTTAGGTGAGTCCAGTGTGTAGGAAAATTGGTTATTCCAGATCATTAGTAATAGCAAATGCCTCTGCTTGTCGTCCTCTTTCATCTGTTCTATTCGAGTTTTTCAGCCATGAAGAATTATGTACATTCAAATCACCTAATATGGCGACCTCAGCAGTTGGATGGTTTTCTTTGAATAAATCAATTTTTTCGGATAGAAATTCGAATAGTATGTCAAGAGTCATTGTTAGGTGATAAATAAAGACAACAGACAAATTTAGTTTGCTGATGATTGACAAGTTTAAAGCACATCACACACAATGTCTTAATTATTGGCACCGCGAAAATATGCACCGTTGCGAAACGAATGAAAATAATTGAAAAAACAAATAGCATTACTACTCATCAAAGCGAAACCGGAAAGAGATTGCCACTGAGTTTAATGCTAGGGCCCCAAACTGCAGATATAGGACCGTTGAATCTCACAGAAAATTCTATGAAAATCAAAGAAAATATCTGAGAAAAAGAAAAGCTGATGAAGGGATGTAATTTTTCCGTACAGGAGGTGGACTCCCACTGAAACCAAAACTCACTGTCTCAGACGAAGTTCTCTTATCTAAGTTAAAGCTGTATTTTCATGTAGTTAGTAAAGTATTTGCCTCGTTAAAAAAAGTATTTGTGTTATTTTAGAGTTCTGTTAAATATCGTTGCAACAAGAAGTTGACGGTCACCTAAAAAAATACAAATCCATGTAAATTATACAAATTCACTTTAATTTGATAAGAAATACTCCAAACCGATTTGATTGTAGCTACTTCAAATACATATTGAATCAAAATAGTAAAAATATGTATCATACGGGGGTAATTCAAAATTTTCCAAAAGAAAAAAAAATCGAATAGCAGACCATGACTTCGTATCTGAACATAACTTTCAATTCTAAGCAATTTTTCTCCTCAACATATTTCTATATTTTCTGGAATAAGGGTACTTTACTCTTGAACGAAATTTATATTTTTTGGCCTATCCTGTATGGTGATTGTCATAAAGCCATTTCAGGTACACTTGGTATAGTTTTGGAACATGCATCAACTTTTGTCAAGAATAAAATTTTCTGAGAAATCGATAATAAAAAAGTTTCCCATTTGTTGCAGACTTAGTGGACCACACTGTATATACGGAAGATATTCGTCGCTACGAAGTATTTGCGACACCCCTACATAAGTTAACAAAAGATCGAGTCAAATTCGTCAGGTCCAAGGAAAGTGAACGAGCATTTGGGAAACTGAACGTTGCTCTATGTTCCGGTCCCATTTCAAGTTTCCCACGTCAACTAGGCCTGTTTGTTTTGGACACAGAAGCCAGTTATAACGGTATTGGAGTCGTATTATCACAAGAACAATATGGCCAGGAAAAAGTAATTGAGTTCTACAAAAAAGTATTGACCAAGCCAGAAAGAAATTATTGCGTAACAAGAAAAGAGCTTCTGGCAATAATCAAGGCTGAGGACCACTTCCACAAATATCTGTACGGAAGAGAGTTCCTCATCAGAACATATCATGCAACTCTGAAATGGTTACTCGAGATTAAGACTCCTGAAGGACAAGTAGCAAGGTGGATTGAGCAGTTGAACCAGTATCACTTCCGGATAAAACATCGACCAGGACGATTGCATAAAAACGCAGATGCCTCGTCTAGAAGACCTTGTTCGGATAATTGTAAGCACTGTGAGCGAATTGAACGTCGCGAAGGAATCAACCAAGTGAGATTGATAGTAGACGAAAATTGGACCACAGCAAAAATGCGACAAGACCAGGAGAGTGATCGATCCAAACGTTGCATAATTTTTAAAATGAAAAGAAAATGAAGCGGAAAAACCCACCTTGAAGAACATCTCCGATCGATCACCAACGTTCAAAGCATTGTAGGCACAATGGGATTCCTCGATTGTTGAATGGCCTACTGAAGAGGGCTTGGGAATCAGCCAATGGCAAGAAAGTGAGTTCCCAACTGGTTGTGTTATGTCGAGAATAGGAGGTGTATTGTTAGAGATTCATGGTGGTAAATCAGGTAGACATCTAGGAGTTAACAAAACCTTGTACAGAATACGGCAATGGTTTTACTGGGTGGTACAATATCGAGAAATGGTGCCGAAGATGCCCAAAATGCGAAGCAAGCAAATGTCCTAGAACAAGATCAATGGGCGAGATGAAACAATATAATGTTGGTGCTCCCTTGGAACGAATCGCCATCGTTCCCGATGACAAATGATGGCATCAAATACATCCACGTTGCCATGGATTATTTCAGTAAATGGCTTGAGGCTCACGCCTTGCCTAATCAAGAACCATCCACAGTTGCGAGAGCCCTGGTGGACAATATGTTTACAAGGTTCGGAGTACCAATGGAGCTACATTCCGATCAAGGAAAAAATTTCGAATCGAATTTATTCAGGAAAGTTTGTGAATTGATGGGAATTAGCAAGACCAGAACAACTGCCCTTCACCCACAGTCTGATGGCATGGTCGAGAGTTTCAACTGGACTATGGAAGAACTTTTTTTTCAAAGTAGTAGAAGAGCATCAAAAAGACGAGGATCGACATCTTCAACTATTCTTGATGACCTACCGGGCAGCTTTGCACGATTCCACAAAGCTCACCCCAGAGAGTATCATCTTCGGGAGAGATCTTCGTTTGCCCCGTGACTTGGTGTTCGGATCCCCAGGTACTGAGGAAAAAGAACAGGATTATGCAGACAGACTGCGATACAGCTTGATAAGGATTCACGAAATTGCGAGAAGAATATTGACGATTACTAGTGATAGGATGAAGGCTCGATACGATCTCAAGGCAAATACTGGTGTATTCAAAGAAATAGAGGAGTGTGGGTGTACAACCCTCGTCCTAGAAAAGGAATTTCTCCTGAACTAACACCATGCTGGGAAGGACCCTTTTCGACAGTCAAGAGAATAAATGACGTGGTGTACAGGATTCAACGTAGCCCCAGGGTAAAAATGAAGGTCGTTTACCTATGAGAACTCAAACGTTACAATGGGGATAATGACATATTGTTTGATAGGGACGATCGAAATTGAGAGGGGGATAATGTTACGGAAGTTCCTGTCGCTCGTAAACGCAAATTAATATGAGGGGTCGAAGAAAGATCGTTCACCAGCGAAAACTCGTTACGCGTGGAATATTCGACCGTCGGGATTTGATTGGAAGATTCTCCCTAGGTATGAGCAGGTATATATACGGAAGAAATTCGTCGCTACGAAGAATTTCTATTAAAGAGAGTTCATCACAAAGCGTTGGATATTTAGCGGAGCAGTTTGACTGATTGTATTAAAGAGTTGTAATAAAAGTAGTGAAGTGTTGTTTGGAGTTTTAATAAACGAACCCAAGAATATATGGTAACAATAGAAATGTTTGTCAATCATTTAGTTAAAAAGTTTTTGCTTGTGGAGATTGTATTTGAAATCCTTTTTTTTTAAATACATCCTGGTAAATCTACTGATTAAAATTCATTCACTACTATTCTACCTACCTGGTTGGTTCAGAGGGTTCATAAGTACTGTTGTTCCTGAAAGATAAGATTTTTTTTTCTATTTTCATTTATATAAAATCTATATTGTGCTCAATGAGGCTCAGAATATACAGTACTGTCTCATTGAAAAACCCGAATCTTGAATGTTAAGTTATCCATTCCTTCAAAAGAATTTGGTCGAACATTCACTTGTCTCGGGAAACCTTTTTCAATATGTAACTCGAATCACGTACAAATCATCGTTGAATGAATCTTCCATCATGATAATTGCATGTCACATGAAAAGGGAAAACGCCCCTCAAAGTTAAGGAATTCGTCTTGAACCTAGAATATTACCGGCTTATCCTAAGTAGACTTTAAAGAGTTGCAAACGAAATGTGTCATTTTAAGCGTCACTATCGTCTAAACTCTACTTTGATTCCTCGGTGTAAACGGTTGTACGTTAAATTAAATACAAGTTAAGTTAGCTTGCTTGAATCCACCTTCAGTTTCTTGTGAAAACATGACTTTTGAGCCTTCGATGAAAATCGCTCATATGAGTTTTACCTGAGAATATCATCTATCCAAACCAATGGAAACAGTGTCAAATTCCTGCTTTGTGTCAACATTCAATCAAGCCATCAATAGATTAAATCTGGATCGGCTATCCCTAAAAATTTCATTCCTACAAACCGACGGGAACAGTGTCGAAACTCAATTTTTTTTTGGTGGAGATGAATATCTCAAAATTAGTAAGTACTATGCGACACAATGGCATGCTAGCCACCGATCTATATCCACTATTTGAATTTATTTATTTATTCATTACACGGGATAACCCAATTTAGAAATAATATAAAAAACAAACATATTACAAATGTTACAAATTTAAAACAGTACGAATACATATTACAAATTCAGACTTACGAATAGCACATACATAGAAACTCGAACAAAGAACATCAAACACTCACATCGTTTAAAACCTTCCTTATCTTATTTACATTCATATAGAACAAGTCAAGATCCTGTGAAAACTTATTTGAAGATATTTTGATTCTGTTGAGAGGAGAATGATAGGCGTAATTGGTTGAGTGGAATGAAATTGCAAATATCTCATGAGTTCGGGTATTATAAATAGGAGATTTTAATGAAATAGTCTCGAGTATTTGTAGGCAGTTGATGTTACCTGAAAGAATTTTTTGAAGGAATATTACATCACTGACAAATCTTCTGTGAGAAAGTGACCGAATATTAATCATTCTTTCTATTTCATCATACTGATGTTGCTCTCTGAGTAAACCCAATTTACAAGCACAACATCTCAAAAAATTTTTTTGTGCTCTTTCGATTTGTTTGACATAACAGTCATAGTGTGGAGACCAGACAATAAACCCATTCTCTAGAATGGATCTAACATGGGAACAGTAGAGTATCTTCATTATATTATGACTGAAGTCTTTGCATGTCCTGAAGGTGAAGCCCAACATTTTATAAGCTCTTGTTGTGATTTCATTGATGTGGTTGGAAAGAGTTTGGAGTCAAATTTTATTCCTAGGTCTTTTATCTCATCAACACGTGTTAATTGTTTACCAAGGATTTCGTATGGAAAGTTGGTAGATGTTTTCAACCGAGAAAAAGAGATTGCAAAACACTTCCTGACATTATTCCTAGAAATTTTATTTTTCTCAAAATCCGTGCTATTTAACACAATGGCATCCAAGCCATCGATAGTAATCACTGGATGGGTTATTCTTAGACAGATGTTTTCAAACCGAAAGAAGTAGAATTTAATTTGTTTGGGTGGGGGTAAATAATTTTTTTCTCTAAATCCTTGATATGTGACACAAAGGCATCCAAGCCATCGATAGTAATCCAATAGATGAGTTATTCCTAGAAATTTTATATCCAAACCGAAGGAAACAGTGTCAAAATTCAATTTTTTTAGTGGGTGTAAATAATTTTTTTTCTCAAAATTCGTAATATATGACAGAATGACATTCAAGCCATCGATCTATATCCACTATTTGAATTATTCCTAGAAATTTCATTTTTCCAAACGGACGGGAAGTGTCAGGATTCAATTTTTTTGGGTAGGGGTGAATAATTTTTTTCTCAAAATCCGTGCTATGTGACACAATGCATCCAAGCCATCGGTAGTAATCCAATAGATGATTTATCCCTAGAAATTTCATTTTTCCAAACCAACGGGAACAGTGCCAATATTCAATTCGTTTGGGTTTTTTTATATGCAGATTCACACAAAAGGAAAGTCCTGTAATGTTCAAAGAACACCGCGTGTATCAAGGAACAGGTGATACGAATAAACATTCAATTTTTGTTTTTAAGCCTTAAGAAAACCTCTCTCGGCAAGGAGTTCCAAAGTACACCTCTTCTATTGAAAAAAGATCCCTGAGCAAGAGAGGTTCGACAGGTCTCCAAATTCACGACAAAGGGGTGGGAATTCTGTACTCATCGAGTCATCCATGTTGATACTGCCAAGGGTGGAACAATTGATAACAATTCAGAAGAGCACCGACCGTGAAAATATCTATAGAAGAGAGACAAGTCTCCGACCCTTCTACGAGCGAATTTTTTCTCAAAATCCGTGCTGTGACACAATAGCACCCAAGCCATCGATAGTAATCCACTAATGAGTGATTCTTAAAAATTGCATTTTTCCAAACCGACCGGTAAGTGTGAAAATTCAATTTCAAAATCAAATTTCAAAATCCGTGATATGTGACACAATGACATTCGAGCTATCGATATATATATATATATATATATATATATATATATATATATATATATATATATATATATATATATATAAGCATACCACTATCTACCGAGCGTCCGTACATTAACAAATTACTATCTTCCAAGCGTCCGGCTCCAACAGAGCGTCCATATATGGACGCTCTGAAGAAACTGTGTAGAATCTGAACTCAGAGCACCAGAGTAGTTCACATATTTGAAAATTCGTTGGACGCCTTCTTGATAGTTGTGCAAATTTTTCGAATACTTTTGTATATTATTAGTTCATCAGGTTTGCCGCCAGCGACGCAAGGAGCATTTCTGAATATTCATTGAAAGGTATATATTACTTTCGGACCGTCGATTTCCAAGCGTCTTTCAATTTCTGAAGAAGAGGCAACGCTGAATAGGGGCTGATTTCAGAAGGCAGCGTGTTTTAAAAAGTGCAGTATTTGTTGACAAACATTCGTTGAGTGAAGAGTGTGTGATATTTGATAAACCGAATTCAGGGAAGTTATGAATCAAATGAGGTTTTGACACACACTCATGACTACTTTGTATTCTTTCGCTGTTTCTGCTTGAGTTCATCAACGCACAGACCTAGAGTAGGCGGTTTTTCAAGGCGAACTAAGCTTTTCGCGGGAAACCACACCATTCCTAGCTTCTTCAAAGGCTAGCCACTCGCGCCAGCAAAACGTCAGGAAGAAATTCCAAAAAACGACGACCTCCAAACCCGAACAAAAGTAGTTATACAGATGGCTTTTCCTTTAAGGATATCATGCCAGAGTGGTGATAGGATGTCGTGTCCGTCCAATATCCTTTACAACTATTTGGTTTGAACCTCACATTAGGGAGAACAAATAATTAATTTCAATTCGTTATTTACAACCTCTATGGATTGTGTAATAGATCATTCATCAACTAGCCGAATCGAAATAATT
Organism: Zygogramma bicolorata; assembly: GCA_032362365.1. Taxonomy (NCBI): domain Eukaryota; kingdom Metazoa; phylum Arthropoda; class Insecta; order Coleoptera; family Chrysomelidae; genus Zygogramma; species Zygogramma bicolorata. The sequence continues at coordinate 431,171 of JAVJAQ010000588.1, forward strand.
CATAATCGGTATTTTTGATACATGGTAGTAAAAAAAAATTGGTTTGAAAACCATTTGTTTTTCATTCCGGATACGCGATGTAATATCATATACAGGGTGGCTTATCGAAAATATATCGCAAGGCATTAGAGGCTGGAAAATTAATTTCGATAAAATCCGAATACACGTCAGAAGGACAATTTTTGACAAAAAATTAAAAACTTTATTTGATTCAACTCAAAAACATACCGTATTAGTTAAATGAATGTGCACACTGTTGAACGCTTATCTTTGGATCTTTCGGAGTGCTGTGAACTTTGGTTTTATATGCTCAAAAAAAACTAAAAGACTCAAGTCGGGCGACCAAGAGGGCCACTCAGTTGCACCCCTTCGTTTACCCAGGGACCTGGAAACGTGCCATTCGAGTAATTGCGTACATTCAGCAAGTAATGGGGGAGCTCCGTTTTGTGGAAAAATATTTCTTGTGCATCACATGCAGGGTCCTTCTCTATGATATTTGTCATTCTATATGATATTTGTAATTGCGTACATTCAGCAAGTAATGGGGGATAGCTCCATTTTGTGAAAAAATATTTCTTGTGCATCACATGCAGGATCATTCTCTATGACATTTGTTATAAATGAGTCGATGGCAATTTGTAGTGAATCCAGATACAGGACACACGATGAAAATTACCTGTTATTGAATAATACCAAGCTAGGTAGGGTCCCATCAGAAAAACAGGGAGTTCTGCCAATAATCTCAAGCCCTATGAATGTTGTCTTATCAACTCAGGTGGTCAGTCAGTATACTCAATAACGATCGGAAATTCTGAATCGATTGAAACGTCGCGTCGTGCTGATACTAACAACTCAGACAATGGAAGTCTGCGATAACAGTAGCAAATTTACATCACTCTAAAAATTTGAAAAAAAATATGCGAAGGATCTGCACAGCATTAAAAAACAAAGAAACCTCTCGAATAAATTTATTGGAATAAAACGGTCAGTATTTAGGTGAAATAGAATCGGTTCTTGCATTTTTCGTCAAAGGTAGTGTTGAAATTTTGAAATTCGATATTTTCTGAACGAGAAATATCTTATTTGAAGAGTTATCATTTCATTTACTTCTTTCTGAATGATTCGAGTGCTAACGCCTAACGCTCCACTTAGGGGAAGGTTTGGTTATGCTTTTGTTGCTGTTGTTGAAAAAAAACTCACACCTAAAACTCCAGAAAATTGCATGTATTCATGCAGGTTTTTCGAGTTGCATGATTTTTTTTTGGTGCGATGAGTTGCTACGTCTGTTTTCGGGTATGTTGGGCCACAAAAAATATTTAATATCATTCAGTGTCTCAGAACTTCGTATTTTCTTATAAAAATATTGGCGTGGAATCATGAAATTTTTTTTGTAGTCATTATTATATCCATCCGTACAGTGGCTACAGTAGTAACCTTTTTTAATTAAAAAAGACTACCAATTCTAGCCCTATACAGTGTCATCCCCAAAGTATGCACCATATGGGAAACTCATTTATTAAGGGTCTTTCGACAAAAAGTTATTCCTGATAAAAGTTTGTGCATCCCCTGAAACCGAATATGCAACAACAAAATACGGTAAAACAGACGTTATATACGAGGAGCCTCCAAATATTTGATTTTGAGACAATAGTAAAGTACTCTTATTCTGAAAAATCTCGGGAAATGTTATTTGGAAAAGTTGTTCAGCATCAAAAAATACATCCAGGTTTGAAGGCATGGCCATCTGAGTGAAGTTTAATTTTCTACCCACTTTTCTCAAATGGGGACTACGAAAACAAAAATTAGCTAAAACGATAAATAGACAGCATCCTGTATACCACGGTTTATTTTAGAAGGCTGTAATATTACAAATCACACAAGTAAGGTCTTAACCACGGTCAATTTTTTTGACGAGTTAAATAATTTTCTAAGTTTTTGGTGCAAGGTTATTTTTATTTTTTGTTGACACCGAATGTTACTGAAAATTATACAGTATTCTAACAATAACTCAATATTCGATAATATCAAGTCACAAAACGTCAAAATAAAATAGGTATTTTGGAAAAAACTCATTGATTTTCTGGAGATTTTCTTGTTCAAAATAGTTATGAAGAAAATGGGTAAAAAAGTAAAACTTCACTTAGATGGCCATGCCTTCGAATCTGGATGTATTTTTTGATGCTGAACAACTTTTCCAAACAACATTTTCCGAGATTTTTCAAAATACTCTTGTCTCAAAATCAAATATTTGAAGGCTCCTCGTATATTACGTGTGTTTTACTGTATTTTGTTGGTGCATGTTTAGTTTTAGGGGATACACAAACTCTTATCAGGAATAACTTTTTGTCGAAAAACCCTCAATAAATAAGTTTCCCATATGGTGCATACTTTGGGGATGACACTGTATAAGTTTGGCCCCCCTCTCAACATACATTTTGGCTGCTCATTACAAACACAAGTGAACACTTTGTCGTGTACCCTTTTATAACAGAGTATCTCCACGAATAAATTTTTCTTAATATATTTATTTATTTTTTATGAGTTGGAATGTGATTCTTAGGGCCATTTTCCAGATATGTGGTCATGTCATGATTCAGTAATGTTTGAAGAAAAATATATAATTTCTTGTAGGGACTGGTATTGAGTAAGCTCAATACGAAGCAAAATAACGAACAACATGACCACAGGTAGTGTGGCAATTAATACTGATGTTTATAAGCTGTGGAAAAAGTCAGTTTTACATAAATTGTATATATTTAACAAATCACATATGAGTGTATAGATAAAAATAACAAGTAAATAGTGAAATGAAAAAAGTATCAAAGCAAAATATCAGAACTCAGAAAGTCAACCCACGAGTAGCATCTTAAAGTTACCTATTGCCGTTATGGTTTAATCTGGCATCATCGCCGGGCGCTTACGAATCGGAAGGACGAAAGTAAAATATATAAAGCGGACGCCAGCTAGCGGAAATTCTTGAATATATTGGACGCTGAGAGGGGGCTCCATGAAAGGACGCTAAGGAATGGACAAATGAAAATTCCAATTATTTATAGTCGAAAAACAAAGTCCAAACAGTTTCCATGACACGTCGTGTATGAATCTTGAAAATATTCATCTGTACAACTACAGGTTTCTTGAGAACTACATGACGGACGCTCAGAGATTGAGTTGTGAAAAGACGCCAGGAAGATAGCTGGATGTATATATATATATATAATACCGTGTGTCACAGACTCATGGTACACCCCCGTTTTCTCCTTTGTTTTTCTAGCTATATTTTTGAAATTCGGGACATTCAATATGCTCACTGAACAGCATTTCTCGACATATCTGAAAGATAAAAACAACTTCCAATTTTTCCGGAAATGACATCAACTTTCGATTCTTGAATGGGACACCCTGTATATTGTTACATGATCGGCTAGGGATGATCATGAGGAATCCAACGATACCAGGTTTGATGATGTTATCTCCAATGACTGCGGAGATATCGCCATTTATATTATTCATAAGCTCAATGAGTGGGAGAGAGAATTGGATTGACCCGCCAGTAAAGTTTCTCTCTCCTACTCGTTGCGCTTGTGGATAATATAAATGGCGATATCTCCGCAGTCATTGGAGATACCATCATCAAACCTGGTAATGTTGGATTCCTCATGATCATCCCTAGCCGATCATGTAACAATATACAGGGTGTCCCATTCAAGAATCGAAAGTTGATGTCATTTCCGGAAAAATTGGAAGTTGTTTTTTTCTTTCAGATATGTCGAGAAATGCTGTTCAGTGAGCTTATTCGATGTTCCGAATCTCAAAAATATAGCTAGAAAAACAAAGGAGAAAACGGGGGTGTACCATGAGTCTGTGACACACGGTATATATAAATGATTTGCCTCCGGAAATTTCATTTCTTCAAACCGACGCTCAGACGGCAAAACAGCCGATTTACGGCGACAAAAACATTTTTCAATACAGAAACATAAATTGTGTGTATAAAACATTATTTGTGATATATAATTTCATGTTGGTTGAGTTTTTATAGGAATAAAAGGCAGTATTGTTGTTTTTGATTCATATAGATATGTATGACAGGAAACTAGCTAGAACAGTAACCATTCAAATCTATGAAACTAGAAACATAAAAATTAACTAACCTATATAAAACAATAATAATGATGATAATTGAATGATGAAAACAATAATTTCAATCAGAATCCGATGAATCATCGTCACTCTCATCATCACGGTGACTCTCCGTGTGAATATTTGTTAAAAAATGTTGTATTTGTCGACAATGTAATCAAACAATCGTTTATTGCACTTAGGTATCGATGACTTGAACAAACTTTCGCTCCTCAGTATCAAGAACAGTTCTTTTCTGGTTATTTTCGGCAACGCCACAGCGCCATTGACTGTCTGACTACCTGTGAAAAATGACGAATTATGTGAAAATGTGGCAAAAAGGGGTGCTAAAAACTATTGCGAACTAAAGTTCAGACACGTGGGTTATGTTTGTTCAATTTTTCTCACCGGAACAATGTGGAACTTTTTTTGAAAATCTAGTCAAACTAAGGCAAACAACAACAAAAAATGTGCATTTAACGGATATGTTCGAATATTTCACTAGGATATTTCTATAACTACATAATTATATTGAAATTACAATTCCCTTACCACAAGGTAAAATATCCATGTTGAAAATATTCCACTTAATGCACTATAACTTCACAAAAACACAACAAATCGACACTACGGTTGGGACAGAACGGATAAGCCGAGTAGGGGTGATGAAAGAACTCGAAGTTTGGCTACCTGCCCCATGGATTAGGGCATTTCTAGAAAAAAGCCGAATCTTGTATTTTATATAAGGAATATTCGAGACCGGTTTGGCATTAAAATTTTATTCAAAAAAAACTTTGTTTTTTCGACTTTTGTCGTCGTAAATAGGCTGTTTTGCCGTGTGTGCGACGGGAAGAGTGTCAAAATTCAATTTGTTTGGTAGGGGTAAATAATTTTTTTTTCAAAAAATTTATGTGACACAATGGCATTCAAGCCATCGATAGTATTCTTCCAGATGAAACACAACACCACCTTTGAGCCACGGATAGTAATTCACAACTATATAATTTTGTTCTGAAATTTTCAGCTTTCGTAACCGAGGGGATAGTCAGTCATACCTAGTCTTGTTGTGAATAATAAATAACACTAACATTGTTTATTTTCATATGTATTTGATGGAACTTATTTGTCTCGCTTTTTTCTCAAAACAATACCAGAGCATAACTGTAGCTAAAGAGAAATTGTACCGTGTAATCTTGGCTTAGTAGTGGGGATAGGGCGCTGGATGGGGGCGCCAGCGCCCGACGCTATCTTCACACAAGTCTCTCATTGAAATACTCATAGAAGAGTAACAAAAGAAACGTTGTTCAGAAATCAGTACATTTTTATCCATATAAACGAAAACCATAAATTCCTGTAGATACATGACTTTCTTCAGCCCATGTATATAACCAGAAGAAAATGTGCATTATGCAGTGCAAAAAACTCACAGATACATTCAAATTGAGTATGTTCAACCCATTCTGTGCACTCTGTATGGGAAAGATCAAAGATTGTTTCTAAATTATTCTTCATGATCTGTGCACTGGTACATTAGGTGAACCACTTTTTCAAAATATATTCCTTTTTTTTAAATATCCATCAAATTGATAACTTGGTAGGTTTATCCTAATAAATAATACCAAACAACTCAAGTTTTTTCGGGGACTTACTTTCTGCCCACATTGGGTTATTTACGTTCTGAAAGATTTAACACAAACACAAAGTTATGACCCTTCAGTTTATAAAAAAGGCATATCCCTCAGACCTTCAGAATAATGCTTACCTGCCACAGATCCACAGCAGAAATTTATTATAGGGGCAGTTTTTGGATCAAAATACAGTTCGGCCTTCTTCGACAATACTTCATATGACCAAAACTGAACAGTTCCATAAGTTATAGACAACCACTGAGCGGGAACATGACCTTTCCAGAGTGCTTTCAAACCTTCCTCGTGCAATATTAAATCAACAGCCTGGAAAACAGAATAATATTTGGATATAGATTTGTGGGAAATGGGTTCTACTTGAAGTTGAAATCTAATTTTCAGGACGTCTAATGGTTGACAGACAGAGCGAGTTATAAATCCTGAAATTCCTCCGGCAATGGCAAAATCTATTTGCGTTAATTCTTCGTATTTATTGTTATAACCTGCCATCCCAATTAGGCATTCCAGTTCCAGATACTTGATACTTGTCAAAAATGTCAAATGAATCGAAATGAACCAATACCACGGATAATTGGGAAGTTCATAATTTTATGCGACGTCTGGCGGAAATATAACGCACTGCTAGAATTTCACAAACAAACGGCTTCCATTTTATGTGTGTGAATTTATTGAGTTCTTTGGTGTTAATTTAGTAAATCTCATCGGAAGTTGTAATTTTTTTTTGATTAATAATAACAAACAATCATGGATGCAGATCGCTCAGTGAGCCGTATAAAGTGTTTGGTGCCAAGTTGCCGCAACTCTAGGAACCGAAATCCAAAGTTGTCTTTCCACACGTTTCCAAAGATAAATACATCTTTGGTGGGAAACATTACGGAAAGTGGATTGAAAGAGAAAATAGACAGGTACAAGGCTTGGAATATTAAACTGAAACTGCATAAATCACCACATAGAGCGGCTTCAGTGTGTTACTTGCATTTCAAGAGAGATGATTTCTTTTTACCTGGTGTGTCTGTTTGTAGGTGAAGTTATGGCACATTTCATCATCCATGTATTAAAAGCCTCTTTGGTTCACTAACACTCCACTAAAACTAAAAAATGTCCTGGAACAAATATCATCAGGTTTTAAAACACAATGCATCTATGTTCACCTCCAATGAATGGTATTGTGCGGATATTCAAAGCATCATGAACACAGTTATATTAACCTTCACGAGAAAAATTTCGTACAATGAAAATATAGCAAAAAAACACCAAAATCTTGTCTAGCGGGGGCAACTGATAACTGGATTTCAGTTTGGCGCGTTATTTCACAAATGTAAACAAGGTAACTATTTCAAAATGGTGGATAAAGTTTAACCACCGCCAGCGCCCTCATCGGTCGATATTCTTCCCTATAGAGTATACGGTCGTTCGATGCCACGTCATATGGGTACATTCAGGAGGTCCCAGCGGCTAAGTTCGCCTAAGATGCCTAGAAGTCCTGGTGACTCAACTGATTAGATTTTGTTTAGATTTTTGTGGCGAAAAAAACAATCGACGCTTTTGAAGGTTTCCCCTATTTTTTCGGTAGAGGGCGTTGTTCCCATTTTTCAAATTTGATGACAAGTGTCAAGTTATTTGTCATATTGTCATGTCAGTTTAAAATTTTGATGTTTACGATGTTTTTATCGTGTTTATTTGTTGATTTCATTGCTTTTAAATATCGAAACGTTGTTACTGGTATCTCATTGTCCACCCATTATCCTTTAGGTTGCGATCTCTTTTCGCTAGCCAATCAAATAAAAGTGGAAAAATCCGACTGCACATTTTCACTTAGTGCAAATGTAGCTTCAGACTAGGCTGACAAGAGCGTGTTGGCGACATCTGTACATATTGTACGGAAACCTTCAAAAGCTCAATTATCCACCAAAAATCAAGCAATCCAGATTTCGCCACTTTTATCCCAAACTTCTACAGGTATAAGTAAACACACCAGGGTTTCCAGGCATCTTAGTTTCGCCTGAATGCGTAGCTCTTGACAGCGACAGCCGATCAAAAGTCAAAGCATTCAAAACCTAACCAATTTGTTATTTTGTTTGGTGTTTATGTACAAAATGATGTGAAAAATAATATAAAGATGTAATCATGCAAACAATATTAATATTAAGAAGACCAGGGGGGCTTGTTTTGAAAATATGTGAAAGTCAATTCACCTTTGAAATATTTCGATTTTAAATTGACCTCCGAAATGCTTTACCTAGTTTTCAATTGTAGTGAAATTAAATGTTCGTAAATTCACTTAAATGAATTTAATTCGCCTTTTCGAAAGTCTAGACGCCCCCTGGCGGATAAATCAATAACCTACTTTGTGAGTGATCTGGTCGCAAATTATATCTGATTTCTTATGTGGAGGTTGATTATTGAGTCTTTTATTTGTATTTGTGAACTTGTGTCTTGTTATCGAAGTGTAGAAACACGTTTGTAGTTGAAGAATTCTTGAATAGCTCAAGTTTTAAAGGTAGGTATTGAAATGTTCTCAATTTTCAAATACTATATTATTGATCTTCATTTTTAGGTTAGAAATTTTTTGTTCCAAAAATTAGGACTGCCGTTATTGTTCGTAAGGTAAGATCTCGGGTAAGATGTTTAAAAACTATTATTGATTTGTTGAATTTTAGGCTGAAACTACTAAAAAAGAAAAATGAATGAACAAAGTAGAAAAAAGAAGACATTACACAATGCTAACTGCTGTGTCTACAGGTGTTCCTCTAGGAAAAATAATAATAGGACTTTGCACTTCCATGCCTTTCCTAAGAAAAATGCATCCACAGTCCATGTCACTAATGCTTTTGGCGTACTTGAGAAAATAGATAGAAGGAAAGCATGGACAAAGGTTTTACTAATGGGAAAGCCAGTTACTAAGTCAATGCGTGTTTGTTCTCTTCATTTCCAAGAAAGTGATTATCTTGCCAAAGGTCAGTTGAAATTAAATTGTTAGCAGAAGTTGATATTTAAACGACTGTTTTATTGTACATAGGTGCAGCTCTAATTAGCATGAACCGCCCTAAACTGAAAGCTACAGCAGTTCCATCCCGTAATTTGCCTAAAATAGAGCACACGAGAAAGTTGCAACAGGCTAATGATTTTCAACGAAAGAAAAGGTTTGAAATGCGAAGTATCCTAAGAGAGTTGAATACCAATCCACAAACAATCTCTGAGTCCTCACATTCTCATGATGTTGAACATAGTGAAGAAATGGAACACAAGCCTCTGGAATTTGCTGACTTGACAGAAAAAGAACAATGTGCTGTGCAATCTTTGTTGGACTTGCAATTTGCAGGAAATGAAATTTCAGTGAAATCATTCAAACAAAAGGAGGTTCAAGTGAAAAGTGGGGATTTGTTTATTAGTTTCACAAGCACAATTCAGTCTAATGCCCAATTGAATTCATTAACTGGAATTCCAAATATTGAAATGCTGGAAAGTTTAACCAAATTGATTTCTGAACAATATCCTGACAAGAAAATTCATAAATTAACTGTGAAAGATAGAATAGTTCTTGTATTCATGAAACTAAAAATGGCTGTCAGATTCACGGTATTATCTTTTTTGTTTAAAGTTGCCCTAAGTACAGTCAGAGTTGTATTCAGTGAGTACATAGCTTGCCTAGCTAATATCTTAGAAGATTGTATACGATGGCCAAGTTCAGATGAAATATCAATGAACTTACCCCTTTGCTTTGAGAAATTCAGTAACGTAAGGGTAGTACTTGATTGCACTGAGGTACCAGTGCAAAGATCAAAATGCTTATCATGCCGAATAAGAACTTATTCTCATTATAAAGGGGGACAAACAATCAAGTTCATGACAGGTGTTAGTCCATCTGGGCTTATAACTTTTGTTTCAGCTTGTTATGGTGGAAGGTGCTCGGATAAAGCTATATTCGAGCAGAGCAATTTAATCGAAAAACTGGTACCTTTCAAAGATTCTATCATGGTTGATAAGGGTTTTCTAATTGAGAATATTTGTCACAAATATTCTGTCAGTTTAATTAGACCTTTTTTCTTACGACATAAAAAACAATTTACCAAACAAGAAGCTGATCTGAATGTTGCTATATCTAAGGCTCGAGTCCACATTGAAAGAGCGAACCAGCGTATGAAGATATTTGAAATATTGAGAGTTCCTATGCCATGGACTTTGCTCAAAGATGTGGATGACATAATTAAAGTCATAAGTGCCATGGTGAACCTGCAAACCCCTATATTAGATGATGACAAATTCATGACGAATTAATATTAATTAATGCACAAATAGGTACCCTGCATTATTTCATAAATTTTCTGGATGTATAGTTTTTTTTTAATTATGAATTATTATGTTTCTTGTATGTGGTGATGAGTGATAAAATGTAACTAAACAAATCCAAATAATTAAATTTGTAAGTAAGGGTGTTTTCGTGTTTTTATTTTTTGTATTGTGTTTCGTTTTAAACTGAGAACTGTATTATATTGAACTTTGTAAATTAGCATTGTTTAAATAAAGATAAATATATATATATATATTTCACTGCATGTATGCATTATAATTAATATTTACAAATTACAGGTACTTTTTTCTCATGCTTTTTGAAAAAGGGTGATTTATTAGTGAAGCTTTTTTGGAGTCTTCAAGACTATTTTCATAATAGTAATGAATGTTTTCATGTATGTGATACTTTACAAAATAAACTAAAAATTACTCTAACTCTTGTTTATTTTCACATATAACATGTATCATGTGGTTAAAATAATTTCTTGAAATTGTTTCTATTAACTGCCTGCTAAAATCTTCATCAAATGGTACATGTATATTTATAAATGATTTCGAAAATGAAGAATATAATATGAAATCACATCGGGTCAAGTTTAATAGGGCCATGCCCAATTGTACTTGTCCATAATAGGCATGTTTCTTCTTCAGCGTAACTCCATTAGTTGAAATTTCCAGGTAGCTACATTCATTTACAAAATGTATTGCACCTTTTGTTTTGCCTGCAAATGAAAGATTTATTCAGGCTTATTATTAGGATTATTAGTGAGTATATTACCAACAAAAGGACATTTAATTTCAAGCAGCCTAGATGGCTTTTCTTCTTCCATGACAATACCATCAGGTGAGTATCCTAACCATGGATATGGCTGGCAAATAATGAACCCAGGTTCAATAACATTTACTCCCAAATTTTCTTTGTACCTCTTAAGAGCTTCTTTCTCATGTTTTATACCATGTTGTACAAATTTATTTGTGAACCCTTTAGGAAAGAAGTAGTTCAAGCTCTTGTTATTCCAATCCGTTAGGTTATAGGTGAATATAGAATAGCAGCGGGAACCTGAAAAACACATTTCATCATCTCTACATTTGATAATTTTACTAAATATTTATACCTGTTAACCTATACTTCCGATGAATTTTCCAGCCTTCACTTCCACTACAACAACTGACAATTATTTTCGATATGTCTACATCACAAAGAGTTGAATATATCCTTTTGCAACACTCCCGCAATGTGTAGTTTGAGACATTCAAATTTAAACTCAACAAGAATGTTGAATCTCTCATGTGTGACACCAGAGGATTAAGCCAATTTGGAGGTAGGACTTCCACACCAACTTTTGTTGTCACCTTTCGACGCCCCTGTCTGTAAATAAAGACATTTTAATAAGCAATGTTTGTTTAGTCTTATTGTTCTAGCCAAATACATACATATGCTTACTCAGTGCAGAATAAGCAGGATGAGTGGATATCAGTAGAGACGAACATCTTTCTTTCTCTACCTGTGAAAGTGGCCTACAAAGTTTTCTCGCAGCCATCTTCTTGACACAACAAGTTAGGCTAATTGGTTGGGCCTCATAATCCTCCTCAACTGCCTTCTTGTGAGTTCTCCAATAGCACTCTACATCAGTGCTTGACAATGTCTCCAGTGATAAAACATCTCCCCTGCAATCGATATCACAATTTGAATTAATAAGTCCTTTTTCAAGTAAAGAAAAAAATTACCTTGTACATTTTAAAAGTGTGGCTGAAATGTGTTTGCATTTTCCTGAAGCTCCAGCTTTGCAAGTACATGAAAATGGAAGTATTTTCCATGTCCCTGTTGAAAAATCAGTTTCTAACCATCCAGAGATTTCATGAGGTTTTCCAGTTAGGAGTGCACTGGTTTGGAGGCAAAGTGCTATGAGTCTAATGGCTGAGTGAACGCCATGTTCATTATATTTGCGATCGCAAATGCCACAAAGAATCAAATGCTTACTGTTTAGGACTTGTTCGCCCTCCACGAAGCACCTACTGTCAGGTGTTGCATCCAAATATGCAAATACAGTGCTCAAAATCAAATTTACCTCCTGGTTTTCCATTACTGTTGATAACTAAAAAAATATCTGATTTGATACCTATGTTAAACCATTGCAAAACGTTATATTACCTCACAGTTTGTTATTTTCCTTCACACACTACAATCAATTGTCTAAAACACACACAAAACTCCAATATAGTTCGCAAATAATCAAAACATACAACTCAACCACTAAGCGTCCGTATACAAACTTACACCATAAACAAAGAGATTACTCACAATCCTCCATATTTGTTTACGTCTCGTAGCGCCCTCTCCGGTGGTCGAAATCGCGAATTCGAATGATACACTTTGGCAACGATGGCATATCTATCAAATAAGTTCAAATGATTCACATCACATGGAGCAAATTTTGAGGTTGGCTTTTAAGAGTTTTCTTAACAGGTAAAGTTTAGTCTTAGGCATGCTTAGTAAATTATAAATATATCAGCATTTCGATACAATAATATTTGAAATAGTTAATAAAATATTACCTTCCTTTGAGATACCTACACTAAGTATATGATCACCCAACTATTGTATTTTTTAGTGATGGCTGATTGTAGTAAACAAATTTTTGTCAATAAACAGCAGAAAAAAACGTTGTTTGAATCTATAGAAAATTAATCTCTTTCAAAACAACCACCAAAACTAACTAATAAAGTAAGGAAGAAAATTTTTGCTGATCGATTGGAAGAGTTGGCCACCCACCTTAATAAAATCGAGGAAGTTACAGGTGGAACACATATGGATGCAAATACTTGAAAAAGGTAATCAGGATATAACTTTTTTTATAGTGTTTCGATGAGCAATATCAAAAAGTGTCTGAGACGAAAAAATATGAAACCGGTACAGGAGGAGGTCTTCCATAACCAGAAACATCTGACTACGAAGCAAAAATTAGTGAAATGTTAGACCACATGGAAATAGAAGGAGACTATAATTTTTCTCTCAAGTTTTATTTGAAATTTATGAGAAACCCGAAGTTCAAGATGAAAATGAAGAATCTATAACAGAGACCATCAGAAGAAGGTGCCACAAAATCCAAAAGATTAAATGAAACATTACAAGATTTCTCAAGAAATACAATTAAAACTGGGCACAAAAGAGATTATTACAAGGAAAGAATTGAAATTCCAGAAGAAAATACTCGAATTAAACAAGAAAAACTACAAGTTGGAAAAGAAGACGTTGTAGTTGAGAAAGAAATAGCAGCTGTATTAAAACTGATTGCTCATCTAATAATCGGAAATAATTACTTTTTTGTTTTAGCGGTGATTTTTATGCCTGTATTGTTTGGATGCTATTTTTAACTTTGAACGAGAATGTGACTTAATTTTTGTACTGTTATTGAGTTATTTATCAAGGTTAAACAAGAATGATATATGTATGTTACTTTTTTTATTCACTTTTTCACCGAGTCGTTTACTATAAGCTTAAGAAAATGTTGTGTTATTTATTAGTTATATATATATATATATATATATGTAGTTGTTATGATTGAAAATTATTTCAAAATATTTTATATTTCATTTATTGCTACACCTTACAAAAATGTCTGGTAATTACAAGTAATGTAACTTACACCCAACTCAATAGATTAGAAACGAAAATATATTAAAAATATTCTAGATATATCTGACCTCATGCATAGCGGGTGTTTCATTGGTAAACAGATAATCTGTCACTGTGGCTAGAGGACACCAAGATCTAAAAAACTGGTATATTTCAAAATTATATCTGGACATATTCAATCACTCTCACGAATTGCATCAATTTTTTTACTAAAAGATTTTTAAACCAACGAATTTTTTTCAGACTCAAAGTTTTCTTTTATAATTTGCTACCAGCTGATTTCTCAATGATCTAAATGAAACATCCCAAAATCAACATTTATCTATTTCTTCAGGTGGTGACAAATCACTATTGTGTTCTACACAAAAATTATGCAAGACTGCACAAGCATTTCTTATTGTTGATGCTTTTGAGGGTTTGTAATGGAGTACTCTGTGTTTTAAAAAACACCGAAATCGTGCCTTCAATAACCCATGCTTCTGGAGAGTTGGGCATGGGATTTGAGAAATGAGCCTGCGAATATGTCCTCAATGAGTATCCTGAATCTCCTAAAGTAAAAGAAAACCATAATTTTTTAAAAATGTAGGTTACTCATATCTCAATCAACACAAACATACATAACCCAATTTCAAAATGACATGTCAAAATCGCGATCCGTTTTTTCGAAAGCGACAAATTTCTACGCTGAGTAAAACACTCAGCCGCTGTCGAACAGCTTTTGAGCAGCGCTGCATTCAGATAGACCGCTTACTAAGCGGTCTCAGAATATATGGTCTCAGAGTCTCAGCTGCTGGGACCTCCTGAATGTACCCATTGACTTGTATTTTATGGTGGGGGCGTGTTATATGCATATATATATTAACTACGAATATTGATAATTAAGGCAGCTATTTGATGCGAGATTTTGGGAAACAAAAGAGCGCGATTGGTCGCAAGGAATATTTGCGCATGCGTCAAATTTAAAAGTAGAAGATGTCAGTCAAGAATGACTCGCTAGTGTTGTTTCTCTCTTACGTTTCTCCCTGCTAGGTAAATCGAAAATGATCGTATGTCGGGTATAGGCGAAAATCGTCAACCAATAGATGGCGTTGCTAAATCCAAGATGGCTTCACTTTACGGTGAACAACAAATTTTGGCCATTTGAAGTAATGGTACTATTAGTTCATGTTTTACATTCTTGAGGCCTTGTTGAGTGAAAATTACTGTTTAAACGTCTTCAGTTGCTTTGTGTGCTGAGGTAGTTACATGTTTGGCTAGTATTACAGCCTTATTTTACTCGTGAGTGTTATTATTTGAACTACTTCACCAACCTACATTCCAGATCAAAATGTCTTATAGAATTGGAGCTACGTAATATTCTGGATTACGTGGAAAGCAGAACTAGACCGTTGAAAGAGGGTGAAGCTGTGTTCAAAGCAGGGCATATCATTGCATAGGGAGTGGAAGAAAGTAACCATAAAAATAAGGAGCTTATGTTTGCGAACATTAGCTTTAGTAGAGCATCCGCATGAAATCAATATATTGCTGGCTGATGAGGAATGGAAATGCCAATGTTTCTGCAAAGCGGGTTTATCTGGGCTCTGCAAACATATTGCAACCCTTATATTATTTTGTTATTGAGTAGGTAATGTCATTTCCTAAATATATAGAAGTAAAAGTTGATTATCAAGAAATTTTTGCATGTAATTAGCTTTTTGTGATAAATAAAGGATCAATATATCAAATTCAATAAAACATGTCACCGAATAGTGTTTCAACAAAATGTTTTATTTTTACTATTCAAATAAATCATGAGAAAAACCTGATTTTTGTTTTGCTACAAAACCTTTTTCTGTACTTTAACATTGTATAATTCAGTACTGAGTATTTTGAAGAAAACTTACAGAACATAAGGTTTCTTCAAAAGAAAAAGCTGAAGAAATAGGTTGGGTACTCCACTTCTAACGTGGAGATCAACAACCCTAACGCTGAACTGATATCACTCGACTAACTATTCAATTCTTTGACAAGGTTATCATTTCCAGAAGAAAATTAATAATATCAAGTGTTAGAGTAACTGATCTCACACCAAAGGTTCCAATCTTACCAATCATGAATGAATCATGCTTTTAAAAAAATATGTCTAACCAAGGAGATACAATTGGCAGTTATGCTACTAACTAATTGGGGGATAGTGTGAAAGGTTAAAAAACAGACTAGGGGCTATGATTTATTTACATAAATGTAATCATACTTTGCTTCAACTATATATTATTAAATATTATATTATAGTCTTGAAAATGGCTTCAAAGTGGGAACTGAAACGTCCACTAAACTTTATTTTCAGACGCTCTAGAAAGTGGAGGCTACTTACAAACATATTTTTAGTTATTGGTTTACTAATTTTCAATATATTTTTTCTCCTGAGACAAAGCTTTTTGTCGTTAATGGGGAATTTATGTAGTGAAATAGTACTAGTATTATATAATGAGCACTCTGACACCGAGCACATTTTTCTCGATTTTGTAGGAATACTTCAATGAATTCGCTACATTTTGGATTGTAAACCATAACAACACTTCATAATCATTTCACTATTCGCACTTCTGTACTGTATTAAGTTATAAATATTTCCAAAATAATAATTTTAAATCCAACACTCATAAGACTCCATAGAAATAATATTTGTTGTTCACCGTCCAGTTAGTTCAAAAAAAATATATAGATGGCGATCCCTTCGAAGTTTTGGCAAATAACTATTTGCCATAAATTCCTTCTTCTTCTTCTTCTTTGTTTGTTTCGTTTCAAATTCAAACATAACCAAATTGTCAGTGTCAAAATTTTCTTGAAATTCTTTCAATATTTTTCATACTTAATATTATTCTTGTGTTCGCTGATTTCTCGGTATTGTTCGGTACCGTTTTTATTATAGTTATTGTTCAGTATTGGTTTTTTGTTTCCATATTATAGTGTTGTGTTTCGTTAGTCCATAGTTGTTTAGAAGTTCAAGACTATTATGTCCGCGAAAAAAGAAATTTGTTTTCTGTGTTACTAAGAGCTCCAGTTCATATCATCGGTAAGAAATTCATTACATATGGATCTGTGTTGCTTTCATGTTCAAAATATGCGTATTTATATTTCAGTTTTCCTAAGAATCCATCGCTAAGATCCCAGTGGATGAAAATATGTTATCTCCAGGCAGCCGAAGACGTGAATAAACTGAGAATATGTGCTGATCATTTCTCAAGGACAGATATATATTCTGTGAGCAGTGGAAGAATTCTTTTGAAAACTGGTACACTACCCTCACTGAACGTTGATTGTTCATTTCTTCTACCTAGATATGATGATTCCCAATGAAGTCAGTCTTTTCCTGTTGGTGAGTTCTATATCATAGAATACAATTATAATGGGAAACATTGCCCTAAAATAGTAAAACTATCACAGAGGAAATATCAAATATTTTATGTTCAATATAAAATTAGTTCAGGTGCCTATACAAGTTCTCACCCTCTAGGAGGTAAATCCCTAACCGAATGTTTCCATTGGATAAGATTTGTAATTCTTTCATTCGATTGAGATAAGTGGGTTGCGTATTCAACCCCTCTCGTACTTTTGCCTGAAAAAATTATAATGATGGCCTAGTTAATACGTAGTGCATAACCTAATGGATAATGCATAACTCAAATTAGGGAAAATTACACCTACCAGCTGAAAACTGCCACTTTTGACACCTTGTTATCCTTTAAATATATTGAATAAGAATTATTTGTTATGCACTATTCTTTCAGTCTCCCTATACAATATACATATTTTAAATTGATCCTGTCCTGTCTCTGTCGAACATTAATGAAATGCAGACAAGTTCTGAAATTCAACAGTGAACTCCATTGATTCCATCAGTTCTATCACTGATGATAATAAAAAAACTATTTTGATAGATTGATGAGCTCACCGATGGATTCAAGAACTTGCCTTATGTTCAAGAAGGGGGCTGTACTGTAACCTAGAAATAAACATGTCTCAAAGTCTCAAGTAACTTCAAGAAAAAAAACCTGAAACCATTTTCATAAAAAATATTACAGTATGGCATTTATGTTTCTTGTTTACAGTGAGCAAAGAACTACCCAATCAAGGTGAAGAAATAAATAATTCAAATAGAGAAATCCACAATAATGATTTTAATAGTGAGTAGATGAAAGTGAAACTGATTTTTTTTTTATGATTTCATTTAATTTCAATCACATTTAACAAAGAACTGTCCAGAGATTCTAATGGTAATATCTTAAAAGGTTGTTTGACATTAAGCAATGTTGTGTATGTATTATTCATTGTCATATTATTATGATTTTTATCAAATATTTTGGTATCCACCAATCAATTCTTAAGGGTTTGAAAACCCAAGAACTAATGACTTACTATGCAACAACAGCAAATTATAGAATTGCACATTCAAACAATTCTCATTAGTACTAAAAACTGATTATGTAAAGTTGCTGGTTAATTTGTTGAATTATTTGTTATCACCCTTAATATTGTTTCAAATCACTGGGCCTTTTACTTCATATCACAAGTTGTAAAAAGGAACTAGTCAAAAAAATCACAAAGACTGTAATTTC
Organism: Zygogramma bicolorata; assembly: GCA_032362365.1. Taxonomy (NCBI): domain Eukaryota; kingdom Metazoa; phylum Arthropoda; class Insecta; order Coleoptera; family Chrysomelidae; genus Zygogramma; species Zygogramma bicolorata. The sequence continues at coordinate 449,467 of JAVJAQ010000588.1, forward strand.
ATTGGAATTTCGCACAATTGCTATGATAATTCGATAAAAGGTATTGCTTTGTTGTCATCGTATTGGAATAAAAAATTATTGAATACACATTGAAAACTGCCTTATGGATATAATAATACTGGGTAGTTTTTCAAGAAATAGTCTTTTCTAGAAGAGATAATGAAAAACTATTCTAGGACCTGTCTTGCATGAACTCCACACATATTTATAGGATTCCTAAATGAATGATATGTATTTGACCCCTTTGAATAATATGAATATAGTGAACTCTAGTCATATATCCACTGTTCAAGTTGAATCTCTTATGAAATGAGATTATTTTCAAATTTGGTTAGTAATACATAACCATTATTTTTTATAGATCCAAATGCACATAGAGTGTGCAAAAGAAGTTATGAGGAAGTTAATTCTGAATCGGAACTCATCTGTCGGAAGAAACAAAAAGTAGGCAAGTATTTGTAGTGTACAAAAATGTTGCATTCAATCGAGACACACATTTACCAAATGCACATTGAAATGAAAATGGAAGACACAAATACAGTTACATGCAGAAAGATAAATAGAGCTCCTGAATAATCCTTCATTAAAAAATGCATTGATGTTTCAATCGAGTGATATTTCAAGTATTCCAAAAAAACTGTAAAATTTTGCCTATCAAAAATTTCCCTTTGAAATTTTTCTGTACTATAACTTCTAGAGAATCTGATTTATGACTATTCTATTATGTTCTATCCTCAAAACATAATGATGGTTTTTCAAGTTTTAATCAATAATTGGCATGAGTACTTACCCATTTATCATCACCAAAAGGCCAACAATTCATCACATTTTCTATTAGTTCATTTTTTCAAGCTGAATTTTTTGATTTGATAAATATTCAACAAATTTAAATTGATATATCGCAAAATGAGACTTATTGAAACGTGTAAAAACATTCTGAGGAGTTTTTTTTTTCACCTTTTGTGGCATATTTTCGTGTTTTGCTATTGATTATATTCCTTTTTCAGATAACATCCAAAAAATGAGAAAAAAAAATTGACGAGCAGAAACTGAAGATTCGAATTCTCCAACAGAAAAATAGGCGGCTCACAAAGAAAATTAATAATTTGAAGCAATTCTGGGGCATTTGAATTAAAAAAACCTGATTTCAAGTGGTGCTTATTATCACTTGATGGTAATGTATTCTTCTGATTCACAACAATAGGCCCTATTGTCACCTTTATCCGCCATTTCGTTATTTTGTTGTGGTACAGCATAGTGATACAGCATAAAGCGGAATATTATTAGTTTTTTCTACACCAATACTATAACAATACTCTTATAGGCCCATAATCTGTTTCATAATGAGATCCATTATGAAACGGATTGGAAATCTGTATTGTAATGAAAAATCTGTGTATCATAATGGGCTCATTATGATACACAATATCATAAGATATTCCACTTCCAGATCAGTGGGATCCACAATATAAATATAATATTTATAGATCTTTATTATTTATCGAATGTGAAAAATAGCGTATGCAACTCTCATGTAATGGTTATATATACCCGCATAAGCCTTATATGAAACTCACCTTTGGTTCGTTTCATAGCCCAGTTACAGATAGATACTTTATTGGTGTTTCACAATATTTGTTTACACAAGTCAGGTACAGGCTAGCAAATCCACTAGAATTTAAAACAATCAAAAAATACACATACACGAACATCAATGAAACTTGGTCAATGTCAAACACAATAGTCTTGAATATCATCAAAATTTTCATTGAAATAGTCATCATTAGCATAAAAACATTTTTTAATCAGGTACATGGTAGGCTGAGATCTTTGATGGAGGGTGGCAATCTATTGAACATTTTAGGGGAAAGGTACTGCACACCTGTTTGTGCCTTACACAATCAAAAGCCTTTGTCAAGTCACAAAATATACTACCTATGTATTCCTTATTGTTGAAGCCTTCTTCAGTTATCGAGATCATCTGTTGTAGAATATGATTTCCTAAATACATATTGAGATATATTAAATAAACTTAGAGAAACAAAGTAAGCCACCATCCTCGTTTTCAGAGCTTTTTCAAATATTTTGCTTAAAATTTGAATAAAAGCAGTTGGCCTAAAATTATTGCAAGTATTGTGTGAACCTTTTTTATAGAGGAAGCATTTTTGTTAACTTGAATTATTCTGGGAATATTGAGGATCTTTGACATAAATTGAAGAATTTTGTGAGGTGCACTGCAATGTCATTGCCAATGCGTGCCTATTAATCGCCTTTGTTATATGATCGTTGCATAATATACTATTATGATTGATAATCGCAGAACAGAATAGTGATGAAAAAAATCATTTATTCAATTCATACAATTCACGTTTTTGAAAGAATTATTTGAAATATATGTGGTGAATGTGGTTATGATTTTTTTTAAATGTCGGTACAAATAGGTATTCAAATTCATGATATGAATCTCCCATTTGATTATTTTTTTTTTCCAAATCTAATGATTTTTTACTCTGGAATGAAAAGGCCACCAACAAAGAATTTTATTTTATTTCCCAATTATGTTTTAGGAAAATCAGTAATGAGTAGTAGTTATTTTGTGAGTTTGAAAATGAAGACCATGGCCATGAAATATAGTATTTTTTCAACATAGTTCCAATCCGGTATTTTCAACATAGATATAATTGGTGTGTATCTATTGCATCCCAAAATATAATCCTAATACCTTCGTTTTGGAGTTTTTGCAAAACGCTCCCCTTGAACTACACCTGTATGAATTGTTAACTTATCAGAGACTGATTTGCCTAATTTGCATAGTTGCTTTCTGTTTGGGAGACAATCCTCGAACTTTTTGAAGACTTGAAGTTGTTACTAAAAGTTTTTCAACTGCATTCTTTATTTTTGAAGAAAGTACAATATTTTGAAAAATATTTTCTCAGAGGTTTCTATATCCAATGATTGTATTGGGTAAAACTTCGGTCGCTATGAACCTTTTAAAAAAAAAGTCCACTAAAAAAAATCCATATCCATTTTGTTGTGAAATTTCACCCCATTTTTCACATAAAATTTCTTTCTCGAAAAAAACAAAATTCGCCGTTCTTCTGATCAAAACACCACACATGCCCTTATTTACTCGTTTTCAACATTTTTAAGCTGAAAAAACCTTTATATTTTCACCTTCTTGAACCGTCCCCAATTTGTTGTGATTGTTGAGGAAATGCATGATGTTAATAAATGAAGTTTCTTTTCTTTTCAAGCAATCCTGAATTGAATCCATAAAAGTTTTGGAAATAATATATTTGAATTGTATTCACAGGATGATGTTCCTGAGAACTGCAAGTTTTTATTCGAAAGGTCAAATGCAAGAAGAAATATAAAGTATTCAGCTGAGGCAATCTGCAGTCAACCTCCAGTTTTACTCCACAAGAGCGTACAATTATGTGAGGAAAACATTTGGAAAATTGTTTGCACATACAAGTACCATAAGGAAATGGTACAGTGTAATTGAAGGAAATCCCGGTTTTTCAGCGGAAGCTCTCAACTTTGTTAGCGAAAAGAGCGTCGAGTGCAAAAATCTCATTTTGGTGTTAGAGTAATTGATCTCTAGGAAAAGGTTCAACTTTTACACTAAAGGTTTCCAATCTCATTGTAAATTTATATGAAGAATGGAACTGAACGATATCCTCAAAGAAGGAACAGGTGTAGTAGATACTATACACAAACTAAAAAGTCCCATTTCACGAAATATACTTGCCAAAAATGTCAGAAAAATATGCATATATATATATATATATATATATATATATATATATATATATATATATATATTTTTTGTGAAAAATGCCTGTAACTTCATATAATTTTCGCTTAAATTGAGTATTTCTATATTTTTCTAGGAATATGCTTTCTGTTTAAGATATAAAAATGTGAAAATGATGCAATTTTTGAGTTTTTGTTCAATATTCACCAAAATTCTTTTGAGATACATGCGCGATCTATCATGAGAGTTCCAAGGTGCGACAAACAGAATGTTAAGCATTTTTCTTAGGTACTTAATCTCAACTATACCGAAATTTATACTGTATTGCATCTTCCTGAACTTTTATTCAATTATTTATTATGTCTATTGAGTAATATAAATAATATTGAAATCATCATTGTTTTATTCAAATATTCTTGGCATAGCCACAGTTCCGAAGCAAGTCTATATTCTGTTCCGAAAGATTTTCTAAATAAAAATAATTTATCAAACAAGTGAACAGGGCTGAAAAGATGCATGAAAGAGATTGATAATTTAACTACATTATACATCAAATGCATTTGTAGCAAGTTATAGTAAAGCCTTCGATACAGTCAGTCATGAAATTCTTTTGAAAAAACTTGAAACAACAATTATCTATGACACATGACTAGAAACAAATATCATCTTGGTTAAAATATCACAAATTGAGTTACAATTATGAAAAATCTACTTATATGTTTTTAACAAGTAAACATTCCAACATTGACCACTCTGACACACTTAAATTTAAAAATAAAACGATATAATTTTCTAAAACTACCAAACTTATAGGACTTTACGTAGATCAAAATCTTTAACGGGCAACTTACTTTATTTAAAAATTACTGTTCAGAATAAGAAACAAAATTTCTTTCGAATATTCGAGATTAATATTTTTTTGTTTGGTATATTCCAATTTAAAATATTTAACGTCTATATTGGCAACGGCCACTGCTTCAGTATTGAATCCGCTGAAATACAGCTTATCCAATCCATCTTGGCACAGAACTAATGAGGTATATGCCCAGAAATCTCTGTGAAGCATAGCAAGATCAAAAAAACACCTATTATATGTGTTCACTGTGTTGAAATTTATTCCTAGTGGATGTTTTTTTTTCGTCACGTTCTGAAGTACCAGTGTGCAACTGGAAAAGTAGCAGAGTTTGTGCCACAATGGATTGGACAAGCTGTACTTACATAATAAAATCGTCGAATATATTTATAAATTGCCTTGCACGAAGCCCACTGTGGATCTTTACAAACCAAATAATCTTCTTAACATCAATTCAATATACCAGTTGAAAACATATACTTTTATTTATTGTGTAAAACATAAGGTGAAACATTGCATACTTTTCAATGAAATCATTACTACACATTATCACAGCACTAGACAGGCTCAACATCTAATTGTACATTCCATACGTACCAGATTTGGGGAGAAATCAATTTGAGGGCAAAAACATCAGTAAACCACCAAATTCAATTAAAAATATTAAAGATAAAAATTCAAACACCATCTTAAAAAATATATTTTATTGCCCAAATGATATATTATAGTTTTATAGATCATTCAACATTTCAAGAGTTTTTTTCATATATTCTTTCACCATATACACATTTTGTTTTATTTCTTTTCTATGTATTAAATATCCCTATTCATAAACTGTAAAAGTTTCTTGGGGTGAAAAAATATTATTATTATTAAATTCATAGGGATTGGAACATACAATTGATTTTTGTTTCCGGGCTCCTAGGTTTTTAGGACTGACCTTCTGCATCTGCAGCAGACAATATTCAAGAGCAATGAGGCAATGTCAGGCCCGAAAATCTGCAGACCAAGGCTTAGAAGAAAGGAAACATCTAACGATTCATTTGTTACCGGCCGTGAAAGTTTCCAATCTCTGAACAACAAACATAATTCAATTTTGCTCAACTGGCTATTGACTGAGGTTCTTCCGCCCAACAATCTTTGATATGTCAACAAGTCTCGAAACGTATAAAATATATCTATTATTTTCCATTAACTTCTGTTCATTAATTTTCAAAAATTTAAATATTTGAATGCTTCACCGAGCATTTGAATTTTATTAAGTATTCGTAATTTATTGGTTACAACGACTTTTTGTTTTTCCATCCAATGAATTTTTTGTAACAGTCAATTATATTGAGTGAATTCCAAACCAACCACATTCAAGTGAACAGATTATATATCGCACGTAATTCATAAGCATTTTCGAGTCAGCATTATGTTTCTCTCGTAGCTACAAGACAGGCGCCTGAATGTTAACAGATGGTATTAAAATATGATATTAACATTCTTAATCTGCAAGATGGTATGGTAAATAGTTCTGATGGAATTTCTAATATTATTGAGCCTATATGGGTTTTCTTCATTGAATTATTCATATCTGTGTAGTATGAATTTACTACGACTCCAGAAATCAGGACACAATGAACTGATAAAATATCGGAAAGATCAGGATATTTTATGATCCCACCATTTTTCAAAATCTTGATTTCTTCATTCTTTTGCACACCAAGAAACGTTCCTTCAAAACTGAGTATATTTTTTGTGTAACTGGATGATTTCCTGAATAACAAAATTTACATTGAAATCTCTGTGAAATTATATAAACATAACCTGTAAATTAGTAAATTTGAAGGTCGATGACAATGACATATTTAGAAATTTGAATTTCGCGCTCTATATTCCGCGCATGCGCCCTCGATCATCGCTGCCTATTTCTATTCCAAGGATATTGTGATTTATACAAAAGTCGGCTTCACTTTGCTAACATTGTCTCTTATGGCGTATGGTCAATATTCGTAGTTAATATATATATGGTTATATGTCACTTGCATAGACATATATATATATAGATAATGAACTCAAATAGCCGAAATAAAACAACATGGCGTCAAACAATATGGCCGTTTTTTAATACTTTCCCATCTGCTAGATGGCGCTGAAATCGAATATTGAAGACGTTGACATGTGTCAATCGTCAAAGAAGAAGAAGAAGTCACCATAGCCGTGTTCGTGTTCCGTTTCCCTGTGTTAACCAGACCGTTTCTTTCTCTCTCTATCATATTGGCGAGGTCCATTCAAGAAAGAGAGAACCGCTCTGGCTAGCCAGACAAAAAAACATAATTATTTTTTATGTTGGCATGCATGATGCATGGCCGTTGTTTACATTGGTTTTTGGTTTACATAAATAGGATCAATTTCTTTTAGTCATTTGTATTAGAAGCTTGCTTACTCATACAATAGCTATAATAGTGAAAAAATTTCTGAGTTGTGTTTTTGACCATTTTATTTATTTCCGAAGTGAAATCATTGGAAGGATATCGTTATTTCATCATTATACATTCAGGATAGACATGGTGAGGATATATTGTTCTGTGGCTGATTGCTGGGAACCAAGTGGAGGTATGTTATCCAAACATCGGTTCCCGAATCCTAAAAAATATGAAGATTTGTTCAACAAATGGGTTACCATTTGTGCAAATAAAAAGCTCTACGAGAATGGTGTGACACCCGAGAGAATATATCAGAACTCCAGGGTATAATCAAAACATTTCTCAATTCCTGATTTCGCTAGAAATAATGTTTTGAAGAAAGGAGCTCTGCCAAGTAAATATGTTCCCATGAAGATCATAGGTAAGATTATCGAATGATGAATATATCGTCTATATGTGAACTTCTCAATAAATCCAAATAATAAACAAATATCAATTTCGACCCATTTTTTTATAGACCACTGGAAACGTCGAAGAGGAAAGCTACGAAATTCAGGATCATACATATGCTAAGACACAAATAGCCAATAACTTAATTGATGAACAAGCACAAGTTCCTGTTGGTACCATTACTGGTGAACAAAGAAATGACTTGTGGGAACATACCTATTCGAAGACCCAAAATGCCATCATTAGTGAAATTTCTGATTCCAATACTGGTGAAGAAGAACATGGCTCGTGGGATCATACATATACAAAAAACCAAAATGCCTACAACGATGCAAGTCATATTGATGGCAGTGGGAATCTAACCGAACAGTCAGATGTTGTTTCAGAAGATCAATCTATCATGAACAATAATGGAGGTGATTATACTTCTCATGCTATTCTTTATATAACAATATAGCTTTGTGAATGCAAGTGAAGCAAAGGTGTTCGAATCTACCTAAAATAACTTAATTAGCTCTGAAAATATACAGAATTTTTTGGAACACTCTATAGGCAGGTCTTGTTATATACACTGCAACTTTGTGTTATACAAATCTAGCCCCCATTTGTTTCATTTGCTTGCATAACTGTTTCACTTGGAGTTTCACTATTTGAATTTTCAGGAACAGGGTTGTTGGCTGAAGTAAATGTTGCTAGGTGCGAGCAACTTACACCCAAGGCAAAACATTTCTACAGAAAGGCTTCCTATTCCAAAAGAAGAGCTATAGTTGCAAAAAAATCAAAATTTTCTTTGAAAAAACGTTTGCAGGAAGCAGATGAAATGTTTGATAAGGTGAGTTCCTATTGAATAACTGTCATGAGCTTTTAACCAACCTGTCAAATTTTTATTTTTGTTAATATTCTGTATGTTTCTCTTGTTTGATAGGTAACATCTTGTATGGATCAAATAAAAACAAGATTCATGAAAATGCAATTGGATAATTGTATTAAGAAGCCAAAGGGAAGAAGGTATACTTGGGAAGACAAAGTACTAGCTCTTGCAATGTACAAACAATGCGGTAATGGATATAAATTGATGTCAAGAATTTTTGCATTTCCGTCTCGCAATGCAGTAATGAGACTAATGAATAGAATACCTCTTCAGCCAGGATATTGTGAATCTGTATTTGATGTTATCAGGGTGGAAGCCAATCTGTTCAAGGATCCTAGAGAGAAATATTGTTTTTTGATATTTGATGAAATGAGTATCAAACCTGGCTTAAACTGGAATTATTGTACTGGAAACGTTGAAGGACTTGAAGACTTTGGTTACAAGAGAACAAATAATATTGCTGACCACGCCCAGGTACTTTGATATATTTACGTCTAGATTCTGTAATATGTTTCATGTGTTTGCAGGTTTTTATGTTGAGGGGAATAATGAAGAATTGGAAGCAGCCAATTTCTTATAATTTCACTGGAGGAGCAACAAAATCGCATGATATTGCAAGAATTATTAAGCTAATTATCAGAAAGTGTACACAAAAAGGGGGTATTCATAGTCATAATGCAAATTCTGTTGAAGGAAATCAATTTCACTCAATGTGAACATAATAAGGCGATAAAAGAAGTAGTTTTCAAAAAACTGCTCAAAACTGTTGGCCATCACTTCTTGAAACAGTTAAATAGAATATTGTCCGGGCAAGATAGACGGCCGATTCCAAATAATTCGCCAAATATTTTTCGAATATGTAGTAACAACTTCAAAAAGAGTTGGAAAAAACGAAAATGAAAATAATTTCCCCCCTTGAAACACAATTATTAGAGTAATAATTCATTTAAATTGAAAAAGGAAACACGAACACTATGGGAGTTGACAATCTATCCTATTATATATGTCTATGGTCACTTGTTACTTATAGACTTAACCTAACTTTTTGTGTTTTGAAATTTTTTTCGATATAAAATATAAAACCAAGATGAGAAGTTCTGCAACTTTGTGTTATACAAATCTAGCCCCCATTTGTTTCATTTGCTTGCATAACATACAAATACAATCTACTCTGATAAAACTTTATTGAAACGAAAGAATGGACCTTTTTCCTATAGAAAGGTAAAAGTAATGGATTTGATGGTTATTTCTGAAAATATTTAACTTGTTAACTGATAAATTTTATTTTCAGTTCTTCCAAATAAGGAGGAGTGAATTGTGCGGTTCTCCACTGTAAAAACAATTTTTACGTTAATAAAGAGAAAAACATGAAAGTATCATATCCCAGGTTTCCTAAAAACTCAGAAACTAGGAGAAAATGGATACAACTTTGTGGAAAAAAAATTACGAATGTAGGAACATATTACATATGCAGCACACACTTCACCATTATAATTATGAAAACCTGAGTGTTTGAAAACGACTAAAAAAATGGTAAAGCTGTACGTACCTATTGGTAATATGTTTATTATGCATTACAACAGTTTGTTTCATTATTTTAGCTCTTCCACCTTTTCTTACCCTTTTTGAACAAATATAATCAGGAATTATAACAAGTCAAGAACAAGATACACAAGTTATGGATCCAGTTGAAACGTCATGGGAAGAAAAATATGGTGCCTTATTATACAAGAGAAATGTCAAACTGGAAGCTCAATTAAAACACCTGAAACAGAAGTAGCTATAACATTCGAACAATTGTATTATGAAAGGGCACAATCAAAAATTAGAAGCGATATTGAGTTAGGTGTTCAGTTGTGTGGCTCTCGAAAGATATTATTGAAGCCTTCTCAATAAGATATTGAGCAAATGGTGTAATAAATATTCTAATATTGAACAGGTACCTATTACCACATCCACATCATATAATTGTTCATCAAAAATTAATATTCAAGGTCTTTTAAAGGACATACTCAACCTTATGAAAATAGCACCTTGTTGATTTTGCATATAGAATGAAATAGGCTCAGAATAAAAAATATTGCATTGAATTCAGTGATCGATTTACAGGTGAAATGAGAATTATCTGAAACGATTTTGACCAAAAATGAGAGACATGACCATAAACAGACCAATAAAGGGACTGGAAAATATAAGGATCCTCGAAGCAATTTCGAGACTGAAAATATCAAATCAGGAGTGTATATTTTTTCATGTATGTATATTGTGATATTCCTGTGGCCAACATCATTGATTAGTAATAAGTAAGTAATCTATAACTTAGCTGTTTTTCAGAAGACGGTTCTGTATGTACCTACCTAGATATATAAATTGCATACGTTTACTGTACATTATTTTTTGGTGTATATTTTCATGTATGAAGGAACATTGTAAATGTAAACAGAGGCAGAGTGTCCTAAGGTAAACTTCTGTAAGTATTTTAGGGCTGATTAAAGGATTAAGAAAAAGAACTGGACATTTCATATTGCCCTAACAAGATGTTTGCAAAAACTTGAAGTAAAAAAATTGGTTCGTGAATTAGTTAGTGTAGAGAATTCTCAATTAAGCTGGTCTTCCAAAAAAAGTATTTTTATGATATTGAGGTTTCCTCACAAAGAGCAGGTGGTAAGGAATGAAAGTCTGGCTTTTAAAATTTTGGGTTTAAACAGGCGATATCTCTTTTGAATTCCTTTCTGTATGAAAAATGAATTTCAATTAATATTCATGCTTTCAATGTTTCATTTATTCTTGTATTTTTTCATTATATCTCATTGCATGTTGGTGATTATTATTACACTTTCATTTCCTTCAATTATATTGGTAGGGAACGGTATTGTATAATGAGGCACCATATTTTTCTTCCCATGACGTTTCAACTGGATCCATAACTTGTGTATATTGTTCTTGACTTGTAAATAATTCCTGATTATATTTGTTCATTGGGTAAGAAAAGGTGAAAAAGCTAAAATAATGAAACAAACTGTTGTAATGCATAATTTTATAATCATTCTCAGTGTGTTTATCACCTCACAACTTGACATGTCCAGTATTATTGTACTATATGGATGTAATAAATTCTATTCTATTCATATTACCAATAGGTACGTACAGCTTTACCATTTTTTTAGTCGTTTTCAAACACTCAGGTTTTCATAATTATGGTGAAGTGTGTGCTGCATATGTAATATGTTCCTACATTCGTAATTTTTTTCCACAAAGTTGTACCCATTTTCTCCTAGTTTCTGAGTTTTTAGGAAACCTGGGATATGATACTTTCATGTTTTTCTCTTTATTAACGTAAAAATTGTTTTTACATTGGAGAACCGCACAATTCACTCCTCCTTATTTGGAAGAACTGAAAATAAAATTTATCAGTTAACAAGTTAAATATTTTCAGAAATAACCATCAAATCCATTACTTTTACCTTCCTAAAGGAAAAAGGTCCATTCTTTCGTTTGAATGAAGTTTTATCAGAGCAGATTGTAAAACTTCTCATCTTTGGTTTTATATAGAACGCGAGATTAATCTGACGTCTGATGAAAACAAACACGACCTACCTCAATGTTTACTTGATTTGAGGTTATGGTTGTTCGTTAGTTGATTTAATTCCTGTGATTTGCCTTGTTTTTCGGAATTTTCCTGTTGTTTTTCCCAATTATAACATAAGTAACAATGGTTGTTAAGTGTTTAGTGAAAGGATGAAAAAACAATAATGTGAAATCATGGAATAAAAGTTTTTTAGTCAACAAATGTTCCAATTGAGACAACGGTTTTGACTGATGGATTCTAATGGTTTATTTATTTTTTATATAATTTATTGTTTCCAAAAACATCACAGTTTCCATAACAAGTAGTTTGAGTTTGCTACATTGAAAAAAATATTTCAACTCTGAAGTAGTGCTTTGTTTTCCTTCATTTTCTTTGGTCTAGAAAAGTCAAGATCTTTCACTCGTCCTGGTTCTCCAGGAACATCTTTAGGTGGCATCCAATAAGCTTTCACCCCTGTTCTAGTAACATCTTCTTGCTTTCGCATTGCATTGTCAATCGAAAACAAAACAGCTGCGACATGTGTACATACTTCACCAAAGCCTGCAATGCAATTACAAAGAGCACTTTCGACTGTGCCATCCTTATCAGTTATGATCCATGGGGTAAGTAATTTTGCATTCAGTCTTTGAGAATGCATAACCTGAAAAACATTGAAGTGTTACATATCAACTAGAATATTTGTGTAACTTGTTGATAATTGATCTGGTGAATTTCAAAATGTTGATGATTATTTTTTTCGAGGAAAATGAGATTACAAAGTTCTTGAATATTTATGAATGTAGATAGGGCATTTTCAAGTTATTTTCACTTTTCTTACAAATATTCATTCAAATATAGATAAAATAGAGTAACTGACTTACTTGTCCTAAAACCAAGATGGGTTTTTCAAAATGCTTGACAAATATTTTCCGAACCCATCCACAAGCTGCCTGATTGTAAGCCTCCAAACCTTTGTAAGCTTTCATTTCACTGAGTGTATATGCACTTTTAGTGTGAATTAGCTAATTGACAATATCTGGATACATGATATGTGGAACCATTGAGAGCTCGGTAGAAAACTCTTCGAAATCAACATGAGGATCAATACCCAAAACTGATATTTTAGATGAATATCTTCTACGATGAGTTTCGTCGAGAGTCGAATGATATTCAGATAGATCACTCATCTTAAGGATCTGAATACAGGAAGCACAGAAAAGTAATGAGCTTGGAAGGGTATGGTCACCTCATTTTATAGCAGATTCCATAATTACTGAAACAAATCAATTAAGAATCCAGGTAGAGATCAAGATGTTATCATGTATCATTTCAGTGAATTGAATAAAAAATGATAATTACTATGGTCTTCATAACTACTTCATTTACCTGGGTAAAATGCAGATTTTATTCCATGATTTTAAATTGTAGTTTTTTCATCCTTTCACCCGGCACTTAACAACCATTATCCTTTATGCTGGAACATGGAAAAACATTTTTTAACAGGGAAATTCTGAAAAACAATCAGCAAATCACAAAAATCATAACCTCAAACCAAGTAAACATTGAGGTAGGTCGTGTTTGTTTTCATCAGACGTCAGATTAATCTCGCGTTCTATTTTATATCGAAATAAATTTCAAAACACAAAAAGTTAGGTTAAGTCTATAAGTAACAAGTGACATATAACACGCCCCCACCAGGGTTGCCAACTTTAATATAATAAAAATAGCCTTGCTTGTGAAAATAATCGCCACCAAGTTGTTTAGGAGCGAGCGAAGCGAGCATAAAGCGCGCCGCAGGCGAAAATTTTGAAAATCGGCGATTTTTTTTCAAATCGGCGATTTTTCTGAATGATAAAAATGACATATTCTTTCCAAGTTTGGTATCCCACATTAAGATCAGTCAGTGTCTATTCCACTAACCTTGCTCCTATCCTGCTCTCAAGGGCTACATGTCATATGTCAACATTTTATTTATGCGGGAAATTCGAAGGGCGTCAATAAAAAGGCACTAAAACTGACATTTTCATTGAACAAAAAATACGTGTACAGTTCCTGCCATTGTTTCCTATGTCTTTTTGTATTTAGAGCTCATTTTTTTATTATTTTGAATTTTTATTTAAATTGAATTCAAAATACCAGAACAACTGACAAATCAAACAAACGTCAGATCAGTGTCAATACTGTCAATTGTCTGTATTGATAACTTTCAGAGATGTCAACTGTAGCGGTTAACCTTGGCTAACCTTGGTTAACCATGGATTAACCGGAAATGTTCTAAATGGGAAATGCACGATTCACAATAGAATAGTAATTTTCTCAGAAGTCAATCCGCCCAAAATAGCCGGAGAGTATAACGAATATCGCCCAAAAAATAGCCCATAGCCGAATCATAAATAGAACCGCCCCTCCAGAAAAATAATAGCCCAAATGGCGATTAATCGCCTGGGTTGGCAACCCTGGCCCCCACCATAAAATACAAGTCAATGACGTGGCATTGAACGACCGTATATTCTATTTATCCGTGTTTTCCATAATTTGCTAAAACTTCGAAGGGATCGCCATCTATATATATTTTTTGAACTAACCGGACGGTGAACAACAAATATTATTTCTATGGAGTCTTATGAGTGTTGGATTTAAAATTATTATTTTGGAAATATTTATAACTTAATACAGTACAGAAGTGCGAATAGTGAAATGATTATGAAGTGTTGTTATGGTTTACAATCCAAAATGTAGCGAATTCATTGAAGTATTCCTACAAAATCGAGAAAAATGTGCTCGGTGTCAGAGTGCTCATTATATAATACTAGTACTATTTCACTACATAAATTCCCCATTAACGACAAAAAGCTTTGTCTCAGGAAAAAAAATATATTGAAAATTAGTAAACCAATAACTAAAAATATGTTTGAAAGTAGCCTCCACTTTCTAGAGCGTCTGAAAATAAAGTTTAGTGGACGTTTCAGTTCCCACTTTGAAGCCATTTTCAAGACTATAATATAATATTTATTAATATATAGTTAAAGCAAAGTATGATTACATTTATGTTAATGAATCATAGCCCCTAGTCTGTTTTTTAACCTTTCACACTATCCCCCAATTAGTCAGTAGCATAACTGCCAATTGTATCTCCTTGGTTTGACATATTTTTTTAAAAGCATGATTCATTCATGATTGGTAAGATTGGAACCTTTGGTGTGAGATCAGTTACTCTAACACTTGATATTATTAATTTTCTTCTGGAAATGATAACCTTGTCAAAGAATTGAATAGTTAGTCGAGTGATATCAATCAGTTCAGCGTTAGGGTTGTTGATATCTCCACGTTAGAAGTGGAGTACCCAACCTATTTCTTCAGCTTTTTCTTTTGAAGAAACCTTATGTTCTGTAAGTTTTCTTCAAAATACTCAGTACTGAATTATACAATGTTAAAGTACAGAAAAAGGTTTTGTAGCAAAAAAAAATCAGGTTTTTCTCATGATTTATTTGAATAGTAAAAATAAAACATTTTGTTGAAACACTATTCGGTGACATGTTTTATTAAATTTGATATATTGATCCTTTATTTATCACAAAAAGCTAATTACATGCAAAAATTTCTTGATAACTTTTTACTTCTATATATTTAGGAAATGACATTACCTACTCAATAACAAAATAATATAAGGGTTGCAATATGTTTGCAGAGCCCAGATAAACCCGCTTTGCAGAAACATTGGCATTTCCATTCCTCATCAGCCAGCAATATATTGATTTCAAGCGGATGCTCTACTAAAGCTAATGTTCGCAAACATAAGCTCCTTATTTTTATGGTTACTTTCTTCCACTCCCTATGCAATGATATGCCCTGCTTTGAACACAGCTTCACCCTCTTTCAACGGTCTAGTTCTGCTTTCCACGTAATCCAGAATATTACGTAATACGTAGCTTCAATTCTATAAGACATTTTGATCTGGAATGTAGGTTGGTGAAGTAGTTCAAATTATAACACTCACGAGTAAAATAAGGCTGTAATACTAGCCAAACATGTAACTACCTCAGCACACGAAGCAACTGAAGACGTTTAAACAGTAATTTTCACTCAACAAGGCCTCAAGAATGCAAAACATGAACTAATAGTACCATTACTTCAAATGGCCAAAATTTGTTGTTCACCGTAAAGTGAAGCCATCTTGGATTTAGCAGCGCCATCTATCGGTTGACGATTTTCGCCTATTGGCGACTGAGATTGAGAACGTTGCGCTAGAACTGGAACTACTCCATGGGCCATACCAGTTTGTTTATATCGTATGAAAGCATTAATTATTTCCATTTTATCTTAAGTCCTCAAAGTGTTTACTTCGTTTAATTGGCTCTGCATTGTTTTTTCTATCTTTGTGTATAAGTTAATAGTGTTCGAGTATTTTGCCGATTTAATTCTGGACAATATAATTGTTAAAAGTAGAACTTCAAGTTGAAAAGTTTCAAATATAATATAAGGACGAAGTGAGTTTTATACAAAAA
The DNA here is from genome assembly GCA_032362365.1 of Zygogramma bicolorata. Taxonomy (NCBI): domain Eukaryota; kingdom Metazoa; phylum Arthropoda; class Insecta; order Coleoptera; family Chrysomelidae; genus Zygogramma; species Zygogramma bicolorata. Next base: position 465,882 of record JAVJAQ010000588.1, read on the forward strand.
GTGATGGGGGCGGAACCCCCCATCCTGTTCAGTAAAGTGTAAAGAATATACCGAGGGGGAAACAACTACCCAAAATATGTACACCATATTTTAAATATCTGATAATTAACAATATTTAAAATATATTGAAAAAAAAACAGTATTTGAATATTCAAAATATATTGAAGATAATGAAAGTATTCAATGTACTGAAAATATATTTAAATAATTAAAGTATACCGAAGGTATTGAAAATTGAGGAAACGTACTTAGATTCGAATAGTAAAGAAAATAAATGGAATACTTATAGCGCATATAATATTTGATCCAATTAAGGTAAAAAAACGTAATGAAACTATTGCGATATTTTATATTTCATTCATAGATACTTGATTAGAGGATCAGCCTACCACGGTTGGTAAGTGAAAAAAGTTTCAAATAAAAAAGTACATCTTGATAATCTTTGAGTAGATCAAAAATATTGAGTACTAATCGTGTCCGATTTTTTTTTTGAAAGATTTGTATTTTTTGTTAATTTCTTTCAATGATAAACCACTGACTTGAAACGGATGGAAACCCTGCAGCGATACTGGACCTTCGAAAATAAATTCAATGGGCACGTCCTGTATGTCGTTCTTCATTGGCCACACAAACGATTGTATTTCAAATATTTGAGCAACTCCATTAGATTTTCATCTGCATTTTCTATTTCTGGTCGATCTATGGAAATAAAATAATTTCTAAACAAATAATAGTATAATAGTCATTCACTTTATGGCATACCATTTTCATGATCTACATCTCCACTGATAAAATTTCAGAATATTCGGATTCTGAAATTCCTTGATTTCTTGTGAAAAACCTTCAAAATCAAAACATATAACTGTACTTATTTGCTTTTATTATCATCACTTACTCCCGCTACAGTAGCAGTAATATTAAGTAAGACTCAACTATTTTTCAATAACTCATAGCATGCCGATTAAAATAGATACAGATCCCGCAGAGTATGAACAAAATTAATTCCTGGAATTCAAGTCGCGAAAACCAATTAAAATATAGGCACAAATATTTTTTCCTAATTTTACAAATAATTTTTGCTTATTGCTGAATATTTTTTCATATTTATTTTTCCACGCTAATTGCTAAATATTTTTTTCAGATTTATTCGTACACGCAAATGTTATCTGATTTCCCTTAGTCCGTGCGCTCAAACCACCCAGAAGGCCTGACGCTTTACTGGCCCTGAGATACCTGCAAAAGCATAAAAGGCCATGATCATGTCCGTGCATTCCCTCCAATGTTTATCATAAATCTAAGACATTACAGCGTCGTCAACGGACGCCGCACCGACCGAAACCCATACCACAAAAATGCTATTCATTAAATATCTATACTATGTACAACACACACCACACACACTAATAAATACCAAATTATGTCAAAATACATTGTCGGTTAACCCCGGCGCAAATCGAATGAAACGATTGTAGACTGAATTGTATCCCAAATATTTCAAATATTTTGGAAGACTGAAAAGGATATCGTAACATTTAAACTGTATTGAAGTACTAAGAAAGATATTTTGGTAATGAAAAGAATATTTAAAGTGAAAGAGACTGACAGATATTGAAATATTTCGAATATATTGTAGATATTTCGATAATGAAAATAATAAACAAAGTATGGAGTGGATATTTTTGGGATTAAAGTAGTATTTAAAGTATGAAGCGGTATTTGTGGATACTGAAATACTGAAACTGATATTGAAATAATTCAAACATATTTGAGATATTTAGGCACTTAAAGTTGTATGTAAATTTCTGGATGTACACCTATTTAAAGAGTTGTTTCCCCCTCGGAATATACTTTCATATGTTCTGAAACTGGCTTCCCAATTCTCAAGTTTTTAATCCACACTTTCCTTCAATCATCAACTCTTTGTTATCTAACTTGGTTTCGAATATAACACTGGGTTTGCCTGCTTTTGGGAAGGTATGAAAACTGTTTTCCGGATTTTTCTTCGCCCAAGAAGAGCAGTGAGGTACACAACAATAATGATTCATATTTTCAATGAATATGATCGACTTCAAGCAACTACCAAACACTTCTATGTTAAACAAATTGAACTCTATGTTGAGATTTAATGGCAACTCGAAAGTAAAACACGGGCAAAGGCTTCCAATATTTTAATTTCAAATGCCAGATGAAGAGATATAAGTGGACTTTATTAAGTGACTGCTCGTCTCGAGATGTTAATAAGAAATGAATTTTATATAATACAACTGAGCTTAAATAATGTAACTTACTTTTAACCTGAATAATGAGGCATTATAATATTTCTAGTTGAATAATTCAATTAGATGTAATGTAACCCGTAATTTCATTTGAACAGAAGGACAACTATTAGGTGGGTACCCTTTTGAGAATCGTACAATAATAATATTTGTAGGTAAATAATTTTGAATTGGGGATATACTTTTCGAAGAAACGAACACAAAGAATAAATCTTTTATTACCAAACTTTTTCAAAAAACAACTTATTTATTATCAATAAATATAACTATAACTACCAAAACATCAAGGAAAATATGATGACAAACACTGTATATCATCTTGAACACTCTCCCTCAGTGATGACATCCAATAGTTTCGTTGACAAATGATAAAACTGACCTTTACTCAAAGGTTTTGTAAGTAAATCAGCAATATTTTGTTTACTTGAAATATAATCCACTTCCACATCTTTTTCAATTATCCTCTCCCGCACGTAATGAAAATGAACATCAATGTGTTTGCTTCGAGGATGCAAAATTTGATTGGAAGAAATGTGAATTGCTGCTTGATTATCACATAACAAAATACTACGAACTCTGCTTTTCAAATCTTTCATAATGTATGACATCCACATCAACTGCCTACAAGCATGTGAAAGTGCCATATATTCGGCTTCGGTAGTCGAAACAGCAACACTTCTTTGCTTTTTTGATGTCCATGTAACTGCCGCATCTCCGTAAAAACCAACATATCCACTCTGTGATTTCCTGTCATTTATGGAGTTTGCATATGAAGCATCTGTGTGCATGACGATATTTGGATTGTCTGTCCTCTTGTACACTAATTTTCTATCCATAGTTCCTCTCAGATATCGAAAAATATGCTGAACCATGTTGGAGTGCTCTACTGACGGATCCGAACTGAATTGGGACATAACATTCACAGCATATGCTATATCGGGCCTCGTACTCATCACAAGATATAATAACGAACCAATCATTGATTGATAAATGGTTTTATCTGTTCGTTTCGCCCCCGTTTTTGTTTTCTGGGGTGTTATTCCACAATCCATCGGAGTAGATTTTGACTGACACTTTGACATTTCAAACTTTTCAAGTATTTTAAATAAATACAATTCTTGGCTCAGAGTAACTTGATTTTCCGACCACATTATTTGGAATGAAAGTAGATATCTTGGAAGACCTAGGGAAGTGACTTCGAAATGTGAATTCAGTAGATTTTCTATTTCATTGATTTTCTCTTCTGTAGTTCCTAGCGCTAGAATATCATCCACATAAACTGCGACTATCTGTTGTCCATCATTTGAAACAAACATACAAGGATCAGCTGCTGATTGATTCAATTTGATTTGTTTCAAAACTGATATCAACTTTTGATTCCATTGCCGAGAAGACTGTTTGAGGCCATATATGCTTTTTTTTAATAAACATACTCTCCCTGGATCTACATTCAATCCGTCTGGTATTTTCATGAATACTTCATAGTCGATGTCCCCATTCAAGAAAGCTGTTTTGATGTCGAATTGTCTTGCTATCATTTGATTATGTATAGAATGGGCAAGTAGAATTCTTATAGTATCATATCTGACTACTGGGGAGAATGTCTCATCGTAGTCTATTCCTGGCACCTGACTGAATCCTTGCGCAACTAATCTTGCCTTGTGCTTTACTATCGTTCCATTCTCTGACAATTTCTTTTTAAACACCCAACGGCATCCTACAACTCGCGATCCAGACTGTTTTTCAACTAAATCCCAGACATCATTTTTTCTCATCGATTCTAGTTCATTACTTATTGCTTCAATCCATTTTTGGGAATCTGGACCAGAAACTGCGTCATTATATGATGAAGGCTCATCTGAAGCAAATTTGCAAAAATCCTCGAAATACTTTGGATTTGAACGTTTTCTCATACTTCTCCGAACTGGTGTATTCAGACTTGATTCAGGCAAGTTTTCTTCAGGAGAAATTTTCACATCTGAGGAATCGATTTCTTCATCAATATCTTCCATTTTAGTTGTATCGATAGGTTTTTCGACTCCTTCACTTGCTACTGGTACTTTTCTTTCGAATGGATGAAGAAACTCTATATCATCATCAGAAACCAGAAACGATACCATCCAATTTTTTCACAATATCCTACCATGGCACCATCTGAAGCTCTTGGATAAAATTTACTTCCTGGACGTCTTTCTTCTGCATTGATATGTATGAATGCCTTCTGACCAAAGCATTTGAAATGGGAAATTTCCGGTTTCTTACCGAAAAACAATTCGTAAGGGGTTTTTTTATGGAACGAATGAGGTAGACGATTTTTCACATAAGTTGCGTGAGCAACTGCCTCTGCCCAGAGAGATTGAGGTAGTTGTGAATCGATTAAACTGGTTCTTGCCATTGTAGTCAGGGTTCTGTTCAAACGCTCAGCCAATCCATTAGTTTCGTGAACTCTGGGAATGGAATTCTCGACTTTGACACCATTTGATCGAAAAAAATCACACAATGACTTTGATTTGTATTCGCCTCCGTTATCACTTTGGAAACTTTTGACTTTTCTCTCAGTTTGACATTCCATCCTGATTATGTAGTCCTTAACAGCTGTTTCCACTTCATTTTTATTCGTTAGAAATGTTACTTCGGTGTATCTAGAAAATTCATCGATGAAGGTAACGTAGTAATAACTTCCTCCAATGGATCTTGTAGGAAAAGGGCCTGCGACGTCAGAATGTACTTTTTCCAGTATATTCGAGCAGCAATTACCTGGTTCTTTGGAAATTTTCCTAGTTGATTTGGACTTTTCACAAGCTTCGCATTCTATCGATGTGTGAACTTTTGGTAAAACATGTGGATCAGCAACAACTCTTGCAACATCTTTGAAAGAGTTCACAGGAGTATGTCCTAAACGTCTGTGCCAAATCGCTGTAGATATATTGCAGAAATCAGGACTGAGTTCTTGAAAGACATGTTCTTTACTGTCAGAAATGATCCAACCAACAGTTTTTCCATTTTTCCATAGGGTGATTTCATTTTGAGATCCTTTCATTGTTATTCCTTTAGCCCTGATTTTTTCCCAGGACATGAGAGAGCATTTCAACTCGGGACAACAAAGCACGTCATAAAGAGTTATGTTCTTCATTTCTCCTGAAGGTAATAATGCCTTCAACTGTACTTCGCCAATGTGCGTAACATTGATTTTTGTATTATTTCCAAGCCGAATGAAACCAGTATGTGGACGAAGACTAGAGAACATATTTTTATAACCAGTCATGTGTGAAGTTGCGCCGGTGTCAAATATCCATTTTGTGTTGGTATATGTAGATATTGTTGCTGGGTACGCAACATTTTCATCGTCGGAATCACAAACTTGGTTGGCATTTTCCTGTTTCTTCTTCAGTTTCCAACAGTTTTGGATAGAATGTCCTTTGAACCATTTGTTGTTATCTTTACAAAAGGAACATTCCAGTGGTTGCCTTTTTTGCTTTCTTCTATGTTGTTTACCAATGAATGCTTCATTTTCTTCCACTGAGGTTGTAGCAATAGATAGTTCCATCAAACGCGAACAGACATCATCGTATGTGAGATTTTCCTTGGTTTTTAGATTATCAACTATGTTGTCGAGCTCTTCAGGCAATGTGGTTAAAAATAAAGAACCTTTGGCTTTGGTAGAACTAGCTAACGGACGTAGTGAGTGCATCTTCTAGAGTATCCTCATCACTTTTGATCGCAGTTCTTTCAACAAGTCTTGACCAAAGCTCGTTGTACTTCGATATGTGGTCAGGTATGTCGAATTTTGTGTTACACTTGATTCCAACGAGAGATTTTACGAGGGTGTGCAGTGAATATTCACATTTTTTATCGTAAATATCATTTATGGCTTTCCACATCTGACTTGCATGTGTGTAACAAGTTATTTGATTCACAATATCTGAATCCACGTTGAAGAGAATAAATGCTCGTGCTAATGAATGTCGATATCTCCAATCCTCACATTTTGATACGTACTGCTGTACTTTTGATGGATCTGTTGGTGCTGGATCTGAAGCTGGATCTTTTTCTTCTCCGGTAACTAGCTTATATAAGTTGGTTAAATCCATATAAGCAAATACCATCGTCTTCCAGGAATGAAAGTTAGATTTTCCATGTAACTTTTCGAGTTTTGGAAACTTATCCATATTCAACTTGACTTTGACAACTTTTATGGAAAATATGACGATAACTGTTGATGGTAATTTTGGTCTTGATTTCGCTTCTTCTCAGTGTCGTCCTGGGCCCATAACCTTTTGAATTGGGGATATACTTTTCGAAGAAACGAACACAAAGAATAAATCTTTTATTACCAAACTTTTTCAAAAAACAACTAATTCAATATCAATAAATATAACTATAACTACCAAAACATCAAGGAAAATATGATGACAAACACTGTATATCATCTTGAACAAATAATTCGATTAGATGTAATGTAACCTGTAATTTCATTTGAACAGAAGGACAAATATTAGGTAGGTACCCTTTGAGAATCACACAATAAATAATAATAAGCTTATCTTGTTACCTAAATTGAACAGTAATCATATGGCGAATAATGTAAACAAACGATTCTATGGCGTTAGTTATGTTCGTACACGGTAGAGGACGTAATCCTTAGCATGAATCGCCTATAGATTATTCAAGAATTGGCTTTGGAAAATTATGGATATCATTGTTGTCTTAGGTATAATATTTGACATTCCTTCAAGAGGTATTATATCTCACATTGAGAATAAATGGGTGAAAAGGCATAAACACGAAAAAGTTAATTGAAAAGGTATAAAATATCCATAAACATAAAACAATACACTAATGAGCACTTGGAATCGCAAACACAAAACAACAGGCCAACAACTCCCTCACTGTAAAACGGATTTTTGACTATGCAAATATGCAACAAGTGATACATTTTGACGTCACTCGTAAGTGGTGACGCAGTTGCCCTTAGTTTAATATGTTCATGCCGTTTTAGGCGTGGGGATCAATCCTCTCACTTTAATGCCCAGTCCATGTTATATTACGTCAATGGTTTTACCCAATCACACACTTATAAAAAAGAAAACAAACGAAAGTTCCTGGGGGGCAGCATATATATATTAATACCAATATGGATAATAAGGACAACCATATATATATTAATACCAATATGAGTAATACCTGATAAGAGCTAATGTTAACTAAGTGAAGCCGAGTTATATCTCTGTTGCAGTCCCACCATCCGGTTTCTTTCATTTTTTGCGCATGCGCGATTTTTAACGTCATATGACAATTTCATTTTTTTGGTTATGTTATTTTAATGTCAAAAAAAAACAAACAAGATTATGAAGATTTCAAGAATATTGAATATATCTACGAATGTAGCAGTACGGAAAATTCAAAGTGCATTTTGGTTTCCCAGGAAGTTTGGAAGGTTTCCCTAATGATTGAATAACTAAATGAGTTCTATTGCATATTAATTGTGATGTGAAATGATGTGTATTGTTTAATAATACAAAATTAAAAATCTTTCATTGATCTCGAGACCAAGTTTTCATCAATTTCGAATAGGAGAATGAACTGCTGCAAGAGGATGGCTGCTCATTATGGTCAATAGTAAATATGTGTGAAATTGATAGGGTTTAAGTTTCACTGATTGAAATATTCAGTATAAAATTCATGTTACTCATTTTAAATGTCCATTTATGAATGTAATTTTAAAATCCATGAATTCAGCTCATAACAAATTCGTTGAAATAAAGGTTGTTTACTAAAAAGGATCAAACGCCAAAGTTGAGATACTATGCTCATTCTGTTGTGTTACTTGTGATTGAAAGCTCAGAAACAGGTAAAAAGATGGACACTTGGTCAGTTGGTGGAATGCACGAAAAAAATAAGACATTTGTATCATGTAGGTAAATCAGAATTATACACATTATCCTAAGAAACCAGGGTTTTACGAAATGGCAGTTGCTTCCTTATTTGTTATACCATTCGAATTATCTAGTTTCTTCATCAAAGAAAAGCAAATATACTATAAACATTGACTGATTAGCTATATTTTTCATGCATATATTCTGAGCATATATAAATACTCACCATATCACTTTATCTATCCACAACTGCAAAGGAATATAAGGATTCTGCCAGGCTATTGTAGATTTGATTTGAGTGTGAATAGTTTTCATTTTGAATAATCCTTATTGGTGAACGAAATGCTCAAAAATGAAACTATCTGCCAGAATCAGAGTATATTGCATGTATTTCTGCTTCTCTTGAACGCTTTCATGAATGGAAAAATATATGAAAATGTGCATTCCAAAAGAATATGCAATAAGTCGCCTGTTCTAGTAGCCACCAAATAAACTGCTAGGATAGCAAGGAATTTTTCTTGTGAAATTAGTACTCCATATTTCTAAATACAGAATTTGATCTGGATTTCTAGTGAGTGTTGTACAGCCTTGTACAGCGATTTCTCATAATGAACATTGTTCAGGATACAGTAATATGGATTGATTAACTATGATTACAGAATACAAATTTAAACAGTAAATTACTGAAGCGACAATCCATGCTTCGAGTAAGCTTGATGAACTTTCTTGGGTTTTTTATATTTCTTCTTCTGGTATTTAATTTGATATGATATTATATATATATATATATATATATATATATATATGAAACTGAATTTTTCTGGCATGAGCCTCATCCAGTGCATGTCGCCAAAGGCTGAAAATGACCAGGACACGTCATGCTGTGGACAGCAGTTTCGCCCTATGGGGCTCACCAGCATGGCGAATCAATGAGAACATTCCTTTTGGAATGATATGCAGGTGTCAGATGTAATCCAGCATTTTAATTAATTTTAATACACAAAGAAAGAGTTCAGCTATTTATGAAATAATACTACAATAATTTCAGAAAAATTTTATTCATATTTCTCAATAGTTACATCATCTTTGGAAGTCGAAAAATTGCAGGATTCACAAATATGAAGGATAGGTATTCATTAAAAAGGCAGGAAAGGTTGATTAAGATTGTAACCACATGGTCATCATCAGATGATGATACCAGAGACAGCGGATATTGGAGAATTGATGAGTACGTAATTTTTTAGTGAATAAAAATTACTATTTCATAAAGATTTCAGTAAAGATCGACAATCCTGTAAAACACACAACCATTTTCAAATACATATTCAGTATCAATTTGGAATTTATATATTGGAATGAGAAATTTATTGAAATGACTAAAAATTAAAATCTCGCAATTTCGTACCATGTTATGTTTAGTTACATTCATGGTAGGTAATAAAACATTTGAAAAATAATCTCAAGCTACAACATATTGTATACAAAACGAAAAAACAGTTAGACAAAGCAATACTATACATATAAAGGGTAAATTTTTAAAGTAACTCATACCATCCAGAAATTTATTCGAATAAAAAGAACAATGCAGCAGATTTTGCAATCACCGTCCTGAACTAGATTTCTCATATATGATTTTTTTCTGTGTGGTACGTAGTATATGCCATGAAGGCTTTCTTACTCGAGCATTTCTCAGTAATGTAGACAGGTTGTTATCTTTGTTGAAAAATAAGAAATAAAAGTTTTTTCATTTACGTTTTTTACTGTTCTCCGCATTCTTTACAATACGATTTGAAAATCCTGATGTACATTGTTCTACCTCTATACATCAGCAGCAGCAGTCTAACAACATGATGTGATACATTTAACATTAGTTATATAAGTCTGTTCAATATAGAGATTGAAAGTTATTTGGACACGTTATATTCACATCATTTTTCTACACAAAATACCTTTTGCAATTATGAATAACATTTATATATTGGGATTGTTACCCTTTTCCCATCATCCTCCTATATTCCATACTCACAAATCTATGCATAATGATGTAGCAGGTGATGGTGATATCTGTTGATAAATGAAACACTACATTACCATCAGATGGTCATTAGCACCACGAGATATCAAATTCTTTGATTTCAAGTGTCCCAGAAGTTTCTTCAAACTCTCAGTTTTTTTAACATATCGTCTGTTTTTTGTTGCAGTTGGCGTATTTTCCTTCTTTGTCTGGGATCACAACTGAAAACAAAAATAACATTGAAATTTTGTGCTTGGAGACTAACAGACAACTGGAGGTCTATTTTTGTCGTTCATAACTGAAGCATTCGCAAATATGGTCAAATTCTAAGATCAAGTTGCTATATATATATATATATATATATATATATATATATATATATATATATATATATATATATATATATATATATATATATATATATATATATATATATATATATAACAGTATTGTTTTAAAAAATAACAATGTGACATTATTTTTGTGAGGTCACTGCGATGTATACATTGGGAATTCAAGAATTTGAACATTTATTCAGAAAACAGAATTAGGACAGATTTTACCAACATTGCCAGCAAACTGACTGGACATTTTTTTTACATTACATTAGAAAATATGTACATCCGGATCAAAAATTCTCATTTGAATATAAAAGAAATATAAGAGAATTTACAGAAATAAAGTGAGGATATGTGCAATCCCTGTTGACTTCCATTCTAAACACTAAAATGGTGATACATTAGTGTTGATAATTTTCAGTTCGTTTTCCCTTATCAAAACAACATATCTCATTCTCTCGTTTTACCTTTAACACAGGCATTCATAATACATTGTTAAATACCCCAAGGATATGATGTAGACCTTTCAAACACTTCCACAGTTTTTCTTCTCGTACTGCAGGAATCATGTTCATTATATAACATGAAATTTTTCCTAACTGGTTATAACATGAATAGCAACTATTTCAATTTCTCTAGCCTCTGCCCAAGTGAGTACAACGGACTAGCAACAATGCAGCGTATCAATGTTGATATGTTCATCATTGGAGAATGGAATGCCAGGCCAAGTCTGAATGTGAAATCAACCTCATCTACCTATAAACACATCATCGTAAAGAAAACATAAAAATTCAACCTACCTACATTTTCATTCAACATGACCTTCATATGAACAATCTGCATGGCGAATGTCAAAGGAAAAATTCGTAAATATTAAAGCAAAAATTGCTCGAAAAAGATAATTAAATACAAAAATATGAGGTTATGTTACATACACGACTTCTTAAAGCTCCATGCGCAGTGATCAGCTGATCTCGGCTCAGTCTCTACCCGCTCTACTCGATGCATGAATAATTAACGAACTTGGCTAGAATTGTCCAAGAGTGTATGCTAATGCTAGAGAATGCGCTGAACAATGTTGCAGTATGAGGCTGAGGCTGCAGTGCAGTATGCCTGTTTGAAAATCACATAAATAATCAGATGTGTTGATAGTAGATATGAGGTGCCGAATAATAAACGAAACTTTACCCTCCATTAGTCAGAAATAGCTTGTTTCAAAATAGACTAGTTTTTAAAAGATTCATTATGTCACTTACCAACTGCAGCAGGGGCATATGTTGGATAACGTGAAAGCAGAAGGCAAGTTATATTTTTCAAAAATGTTTCAACTGTGTTCTCAAACCCATTTCTGTAGGCTTAGTAAAAAAATCGTCCTCGGAGAAATTATTTGCACATATTCTTATGCTGGAAACGTCATCGGTACTTTCCAAATTGCAAATATTCATCAACAATAATTTCAGGACGGGGTCTTTTGGAAACCTGAAATATTAGTCGTGTGATATGAAGACAATAATTAATCTAAATTCCATATTTACCGATGGCAGGAGCTCGAATTCTTGCTATTGCACAGGAAGCAGGGTGTCGGGGACATAGTTGAAAAAATATATACGAACACTAACAAAACTCTCAACTACTAAAAAACCCAACTTTGAAAAGAATGGGTAAAGTATAAGAACTCAAACACATTAATCGCATAAAACACTAATAATTGAGAAGACGATGAAGATACTTCAATAAAAAGAATTGGCTCGATGAATATTTTCAACAACTGTCAGACGCAGACGCTAAAATCTTTGGTTATGTTTCGGTTTCAATCATATGAAATAAGGAATTCATTCCCACTATCGGTCTTGGTCGAAGCTCACGCATGTTAGAAAGAAACAGGTAATTAGAAGTATGTGTATCATTGAAGAAATGTATTTTTCTCGCGCATGCGCATAGGTATAAAGAAACCGGCGATCGTCTTTTTTTTCGGATTCACGGCAGTTGTCCTTATTATCCATATTGGTATTAATATATATATGAGGACAACTGCCGTGAATCCGAAAAAAAAGAAGATCGCCGGTTTCTTTATACCTATGCGCATGCGCGAGAAAAATACATTTCTTCAATGATACACATACTTCTAATTACCTGTTTCTTTCTAACATGCGTGAGTTTCGACCAGGACCGATAGTGGGAATGAATTCCTTATTTCATATGATTGAAACCGAAACATAACCAAAGATTTTAGCGTCTGCGTCTGACAGTTGTTGAAAATATTCATCGAGCCAATTCTTTTTATTGAAGTATCTTCATCGTCTTCTCAATTATTAGTGTTTTATTCGATTAATGTGTTAGAGTTCTTATACTTTACCCATTCTTTTCAAAGTTGGGTTTTTTAGTAGTTGAGAGTTTTGTTAGTGTTCGTATATATTTTTTCAACTATGTCCCCGACACCCTGCTTCCTGTGCAATAGCAAGAATTCGAGCTCCTGCCATCGGTAAATATGGAATTTAGATTAATTATTGTCTTCATATCACACGACTAATATTTCAGGTTTCCAAAAGACCCCGTCCTGAAATTGTTGTGGATGAATATTTGCAATTTGGAAAGTACCGATGACGTTTCCAGCATAAGAATATGTGCAAATAATTTCTCCGAGGACGATTTTTTTACTAAGCCTACAGAAATGGGTTTGAGAACACAGTTGAAACATTTTTGAAAAATATAACTTGCCCTCTGCTTTCACGTTATCCAACATATGCCCCTGCTGCAGTTGGTAAGTGACATAATGGATCTTTTAAAAACTAGTCTATTTTGAAACAAGCCATTTCTGACTAATGGAGGGTAAAGTTTCGTTTATTATTCGGCACCTCATACCTACTATCAACACATCTGATTATTTATGTGATTTTCAAACAGGCATACTGCACTGCAGCCTCAGCCTCATACTGCAACATAGTTCAGCACATTCTCTAGCATACACTCTTGGACAATTCTAGCCAAGTTCGTTAATTATTCATGCATCGAGTAGAGCGAGTAGAGACTGAGCCGAGATCAGCTGATCACTGCGCATGGAGCTTTAAGATATAAAAATCGTGTAACATAACCTCATATTTTTGTATTTATTTTATCTTTTTCGAGCAATTTTTGCTTGAATATTTACGAATTTTTCCTTTGACATTCGCCATGCAGATTGTTCATATGAAGATCATGTTGAATGAAAATGTAGGTAGGTTGAATTTTTATGTTTTCTTTACGATGATGTGTTTATAGGTAGATGAGGTTGATTTCACATTCAGACTTGGCCTGACATTCCATTCTCCAATGATGAGCATATCAACATTGATACGCTGCATTGTTGCTAGTCCGTTGTACTCACTTGGGCAGAGGCTAGAGAAATTGAAATAGTTGCTATTCATGTTATAACCAGTTAGGAAAGATTGATTGATGAGTTGTGATAGCACAACTAAAAGGGAATACGGTTGAACTTTGAATTGAATATTTTGATCGACATGTCATTGAGACCAGAACCAATTTTGTTTTTCATATTTTTAATAAAGGCTTCCAGTTCTTTCGGGTTGGTTTCATTGAATTGGAAGCTTTCAACAATGTCAATTTTTTTGAGGCAAGACAGAGAGTTTTTGTTTAAAAATAAGTCCAGAGTGAGTTTGTCAGCTATAGAGCAGTAGTATTAGTTATTTAACAGACCTTTAGATTTGTTGTCCGCCCAATCCATCCTCTTTTTATAGTAAATTGAAATGACACAAATTTTCAAAGAACCAAATTCCATAAATTCCAGGAAGATATAGATAATCTCAGCATCATATACTCATATTTACTAAGTCGCCCCCTACTGGGCAGAAATAATAACAACTTTACATTTGGTACTCCTGTTTAGTTGGTGATTTCACATTCATTTTCATTGTGTGTTGGCAACAAGGTCACAGGAAACTGTAATCATTCGTCACTTGTCAACTTCATTCCCTTCTTTTCACATCATTTCCGTTAAAATTACAAATATGGTTTCCAATGCCTGTTAGGAGAAACAACTTCTCCCATTTTTCAATTCTTTTACATGTATGATTGATCATATCTTTTAATTAAAGTTTTATATTATAATTGTACCATTAGGTCGATGTGTTTGTGATATGTTGTCCTTCATGTTTTCATTAAAAAAGGATTATAAACCTCACATTCGTAAGTAAGCACATGTTAAAAAAACGTTTCTATTCTTACAATTTTCTTAATTCATTGTAGAGTTCCTGATGAAGAGCCAATAAAGACTCGAAAGCTTGAACAGAATAAAGAGTTCACTTTTTCCAATTCCTTGTTGACTGCACACCCGAATATTTAAAGGATTCTTCTATATATATATATATATATATATATATATATATATATATATATATATATATATATATATATATATATATATATATATATATATATATATATATATATATATATATATATATATATATATATATATATATATAGCAACTTGATCTTAGAATTTGACCATATTTGCGAATGCTTTAGTTGTGAACGGCAAAAATAGACCTCCAGTTCGTCTGTTAGTCTCCAAGCACAAAGTTTCAATGATATTTTTGTTTTCAGTTGTGATCCCAGACAAAGAAGGAAAATACGCCAACTGCAACAAAAAAACAGACGATATGTTAAAAAAAATTGAGAGTTTGAAGAAACTTCTGGGACACTTGAAATCAAAGAATTTGATATCTCGTGGTGCTAATGATCATCTGATGGTAATGTAGTGTTTCATTTATCAACAGATATCACCATCACCTGCTACATCATTATGCATAGATTTGTGAGTATGGAATATTGGAGGATGATGGGCAAAAAACGTAAGGAAAAGGGTACCAATCCCAATATATAAATGTTATTCATCATTGCAAAAGGTATTTTGTGTAGAACAATGATGTGAATATAACGTGTCCAAATAACTTTCAATCTCTATATTGAACAGACTTATATAACTAATGTTAAATGTATCACATCATGTTGTTGGACTGCTGCTGCTGATGTATAGAGGTAGAACAATGTACATCAGGATTTTCAAATCGTATTGTAAAGAATGCGGAGAACAGTAAAAAACGTAAATGAAAAAACTTTTATTTCTTATTTTTCAACAAAGATAACAACCTGTCTACATTACTGAGAAATGCTCGAGTAAGAAAGCCTTCATGGCATATACTACGTACCACACAGAAAAAATCATATATGAGAAATCTAGAAGTTCAGGACGGTGATTGCAAAATCTGCTGCATCGTTCTTTTTATTCGAATAAATTTCTGGATGGTATGAGTTACTTTAAAAATTTCCCCTTTATATGTATAGTAATGATTTGTCTAACTGTTTTTTCGTTTTGTATACAATATGTTGTAGCTTGAGATTATTTTTCAAATGTTTTATTACCTACCATGAATGTAACTAAACATAACATGGTACGAAATTGCGCGATTTTAATTTTTAGTCATTTCAATAAATTTCTCATTCCAATATATAAATTCCAAATTGATACTGAATATGTATTTGAAAATGGTTGTGTGTTTAACAGGATTGTCGATCTTTCTTGAATTTATGAAATAGTAATTTTTATTCACTAAAAAATTACGTACTCATCAATTCTCCAATATCCGCTGTCTCTGGTATCATCAACTGATGATGACCATGTGGTTACAATCTTAATCAACCTTTCCTGTCTTTTTAATGAATACCTATCCTTCATATTTGTGAATCCTGCAATTTTTCGACTTCCAAAGATGATGTAACTATTGAGAAATATGAATAAAATTTTTCTGAAATTATTGTAGTATTATTTCATAAATAGCTGAACTCTTCCTTTGTGTATGGAATGCACATTTTCATATATTTTTCCATTCATGAAAGCGTTCAAGAGAAGCAGAAATACATGCAATATACTCTGATTCTGGCAGATAGTTTCATTTTTGAGCATTTCATATTTCGTTCACCAATAAGGATTATTCAAAATGAAAACTATTCACACTTAAATCAAATCTACAATAGCCTGGCAGAATCCTTATATTCCTTTGCAGTTGTGGATAGATAAAGTGATATGGTGAGTATTATATATGCTCAGAATATATGCATGAAAAATATAGCTAATCAGTCAATGTTTATAGTATATTTGCTATTCTTTGATGAAGAAACTAGATAATTCGAATGGTATAACAAATAAAGAAGCAACTGCCATTTCGTAAAACCCTGGTTTCTTAGGATAATGTTTGTATAATTCTGATTTACCTACATGATACAAATGTCTTATTTTTTTCGTGCATTCCAGCAACCGACCAAGTGTCCATATTTTTACCTGTTTCTGAGCTTTCAATCACAAGTAACACAACAGAATGAGCATAGTATCTCAACTTTGGCGCTTGATCCTTTTTAGTAAACAATCTTTATTTCAACGAATTTGTTATGAGCTGAATTCATGGATTTTAAAATTACATTCATAAATGGACATTAAAAATGAGTAACATGAATTTGATACTGAATATTTCAATCAGTGAAACTTAAACCCTATCAATTTCACACATATTTACTATTGACCATAATGAGCAGCCATCCTCTTGCAGCAGTTCATTCTCCTATTCGAAATTGATGAAAACTTGGTCTCGAGATCAATGAAAGATTTTTAATTTTGTATTATTAAACACTACACATCATTTCACATCACAGTTAATATGCAATAGAACTCATTTAGTTATTCAATCATTAGGGAAACCTTCCAAACTTCCTGGGAAACCAAAATGCACTTTGAATTTTCCGTACTGCTACATTCGTAGATATATTCAATATTCTTGAAATCTTCATGATCTTGTTTGTTTTTTTTTTGACATTAAAATAACATAACCAAAAAAATGAAATTGTCATATGACGTTAAAAATCGCGCATGCGCAAAAAATGAAAGAAACCGGATTGTGGGACTGCAACAGAGATATAACTCGGCTTCACTTAGTTAACATTGGCTCTTATCGGGTATTACTCATATTGGTATTAATATATATATGGGGGGCAGATGGCACCGTATTGGTTATTGGTTCATTTAGATTAATTTGACATTTTTGACAAGTATCTGGAATGCCTAATAAACATAAAACATAACATACTAGGTTAAGTTTTGTGTTTTGTCTGTTTTAAGGCGAAGCGGCGAAACTTTGCCAATGAAATCATAGCATACCTAACAATCAGCACGGACACTCTGGGATGCCGCCTCTGACCTCAAAAAGTATAAAGACGCCATCTTGAAAAGCGGATGATTACTCAGGGCCAGACTTGTGACATGGTATCTATAACAGAGGCGTACTAGAAATTTTATCTTGTCTTAATTCATGAAATTGAACTCGTTTTCGAATGACTTCAACTAATAAAATAAGTTTCGTCATTTGATTGTTGCTATTTTGTTCACCATAATGAATAATATATTGATACGATACTATTTGTAATTCTTTTAAATAATATAAGAAGTGATAGCTAAGTACCTATTCAGAATAAAATTTGACTGGCACAAAATATGAGGATCACTTTATGGAATAGTAATTTACGTAACAAGTCCGAAATATAATGTTTTTTGGACGAGTAGACAAAATTTGGAAGATTGCGAGTCCAAAAAAACTGTTTTCGGTCGTGTTGCGTACACTATTTTTTCGGCAACCGTACCCACTTCTCGGGCGCTTTTTCTTTGAGAGAGTAGCATTTTTCCGGCCTAGTCTTCAACCTGCTGCTTCTACAGTTCACTACAGCACAAACATGACCACCTTTTTACTGTTTATCCTTTGTAATAATAATAAAACACTCACGAAATGAAGCAAAACACAATTTGATATAATAGTATTTTTCACAGTAAATGGTATTGGCTTATTAACTGCAATAAACTACCCGATTCAATCCCATTCTGTAGAAAATCATCTGGTAAAAAATGCAAATGTGCTACAGGGTCGAACTCAAGAAATTTGAATTTTGCATAATGTAGGAGATATATACAAGTAATGTATTTAAATGTTACAATTCTACTCTATATTTAGTTCAGTTTCGCTATCGCTATCCTCATCTAAATTAATTATAATTGGCGCAATTGATTTTACAGCCATTGAGTTTTGAAGAATTTATGGATTGACAAGAGAACAAGGTTGATCGTTCGAACACTGAAGTAGTGTATCAATCGCAATCATCTTGGTTGAGAAGAACTGAATAGAACCTAATTAGATGGAGGCTCCAAGATCATAATAACGGCTCGTCTCGTTCCAGGAACCATAAACTATATATAAGAGAGATGAAGTGCTGCCATGAACGTTAACGTAAACGTACAAATTGACAGCTACGCACGCGTAGTTTCGCCCTGTTCACGTTTACGTCGAGAGTTACGAAGATCTTGCGGGCGCTAACGGATACGTTATAAAGATCAACGTACATTATCCGAAGATTATACGAATCACACCGATGAGTTGCGAATGACCGCGAGGGAGGTATAGTATTTTTCACAGAAAATGGTATTGGCTTATTAACTGCAATAAACTACCCGATTTAATCTCATTGTGTAGAAAATCATCTGGTAAAAGATGCAAATGTGCTACAGGGTCGAACTTAAGAAATTTGAATTTTGCATAATGTAGCTAGAAGATATACAAGTAATGTATTTAAATGTTACAATTCTACTCTATATTTAGTTCAGTTTCGCTATCGCTATCCTCATCTAAATTAATTATAATTGGCGCAATTGATTTTACAGAAAGGTACGAGTTTTCAACATTTATAACATGACTAACAGAACTTTTCCAACTCTCGGTAGGAATGTCATCCATACAGCTCCTAATTAATTCTACCACACTACTACTTAAAGTCGGAGAAGTATTTTTTCCGCGCACGCTCGATTTAAGTTGGGATTGAACACGCAGTAGTAGGGAGGTAGTCGTAACACTGTATGTCCCAATTCTTCTGCAATTGTATCACAAACATACGTTTTTTTTTTAAAATGACTGCAGCACATGTGAAAGTTCTTTTTTTGTATAATTTTCCTCAAAATATATGTCATTTGCAGCCATGAAGTTTTGAATCTCCAATTTCGTATTCTTTGAGCCAGGAATTTTTTGCAATTGTCGACTATGATAGCTTGCGTTGTCCATTACTATAAGGCTGTTTGGAGCAATGTTGGGTAACAGACAATTTTTAAACCAATCTTCAAAAAGCTCTGCTGTCGTATCTTCGTGATAATCAACACAAGAGTCTTTAATATTTTTGGCAGAAAGCCACATAGCGTTTGGAATCCAACCATTTTCTGATCCTGCGTGTAATATTGTGATTCTCTTCCCTTTATTTGATGGTGCTTTTGTTTTACACTTATCAGAGGAATCAGACCATCCTTTGGAAGGGGTGTCATGCGTGTCAAACCACGTCTCGTCGAGGTAGAGTATTGGCCGATTTTCAGACCGGTATTTTCTTATTGACGTTATATATTCAGAACGCCAGTTTATTAAACGTGTGGATTCCATTATTACTTGTCTCTTGTCAATTTTGCGATATTTAAAGCCCATTGCAGACAGAGCTCGCCAAAGAGTAGTGAGGCCACAGTTGATGTGAGTTTCGTCATTGATGAGCCGCTGTTTCAGACTTTTGATTGTAGGGACACGCTGCTCATCGTACATAGTGTAGATTTTTCGCCTTATCAAATCTTTTTCCCAGTCGTCTAGACTTTTTGTGACACCGGAATCTTTACGCTTTTTTCTTGATTCCATGGAATTTTCAACAATTCGTCTAACTGAAGTAAGAGGCACCTTCGTCAAATTACTGGTTACTTTTGCTGCAGCACCCGCGTTATATCCTTGCTGAAGTAAGGAACTATACACATTTTTTATAATGATTTTCGCTTCACAAGATAAGTGATTCTTCTTTAACGAACCACTGGAAGAAGCACTATTACTTTTTATCCACGGACGCCACATACTGCCTATTCTGTACGTTGGGGTATGAAATCTTTGCTATTAATGTCTGTAATAACAAATAAATGTTATAAAATTATTGTACGCCGTAACACAAGTGAACACTTCCAATGAAATACAAAGACTAAAATGAACAAGAAGTGTAAGCTGTAATCCTCTACAATCCCTCTCTGAGAAACAAAATTACCTGAATCCGGTCCTTTTACATTCATGATGTGCATCTCGGATTTTACAACTTAAGGGTCTAATTGGTTTTATTATAATCCTTCAGTCAATACCATTTATTGTGAAAACTACTATACCAAAATGAAACTTGATCAAACAGCGTGGTACTTCACAACAAATACAAATTGGAGCTTTCGTTTTATAGTTGCGTTGCTCCAGGGCTTCTAATTTCAGCTTTACCATTGGCTGGAAAATGACAAGTGGCAAATTCCACCAATAGTGAAGCTCGAGAGTCCTAGAGCAGGAAACTGTCTAATCGAAAGCAGCATAGCTAAGTTCGATTTTTCATGGATCGAGTAGAGCGAGTAGAGACTGAGCTGGGATCAGCTGATCACTGAGCGCATGGAGCTTAAGATATAAAAACTAACGGGTTTTGAGCGTTTGGAGCGTGTAACATAACCTGATATTTTTGTATTTATTTTATCTTTTTCGAGCAATTTTGCTTGAACGTTTACGAATTTTCCTTTGATTATCCATATCCGCTATGCAGATTTTTCATATGAAGATCATGTTGAATGAGAATGTAGGTATGTAGGTTGAATTTTTATGTTTTTTTTACAATGATGTTTTCATAGGTATAAGATGAAGTTGATTCAAGATATGGGTACTTTCACAGACTTGGCCTGGCATTCCTTTCTCCAATGATGAGCATATCAACGTTGATACGCTGCATTGTTGCTAGTCTGTTGTACCTACATAAGCAGATGCTAGAGAAATTGAAATAGTTGCTACTCATGTTATAACCAGCTGGGAAAATTTTCATTTTGTATACTGAACATGATTCCTGCGGTATGAGGAGAAAAACTATGGAAGTGTTTGAAAGGAGTCCAAGTTTCCCAATACTACACAGATAAGATTGAACACGCTTTACATTATATCCTTTGAGTATAAAAAAATGTATTATGAATGCCTGTGGATAAGGTAAAACAAGAGAATGAGATATGTTGTTTTGATAAGGAAAAACAAACTGGAAATAAATTGTCAACACTAATGTATCACCATTCAGTGTTTAGAATGGAAGTCGACAGGGATTGCACATATCATAACCTAAGAACAAGTTTTAAAGGATCTGAAGGAGTTTCGAATGATAACAAGCAAGTGAGGTTTTTTGAAACGTTATTAGGATGCAATGGTTGCTGGAGTGGAACAGCTTGTAGAAAGGCAGAAAGAAATCTTCACTTCAAGATATTATAGAGGTGTTCTAAATGTTTTATGTGAAAGTTGAACTTTGTTTTTTTGTACTGGGTAAAATGTTATTATCATAGCCCATTTAGTTAGTAAATAGGTACATGTGCATGAACTAATAGAATAAAAAATTATGTTCATTCGCTTGTAATATTTGTGATTGTTCTCACTAGATGACGTAGTACATGAATTATTCCAGCGAGAATAAATCTCTTAATACAAAAATAAGAAAATTCCTGTCCAGAAAACTTCTGGATATAATTCGAGAAGTGATTTTCAACTGTTTTTTTCGAGTCGTTGCATTAAGAATACTGAAGTATTCATTGAATAATTAGCAAACATCTGAACATAAATCAATCAGAAAGCAATGCAATAAGAATGTGTGAATGCTAGCCACATAAGGTATTTTCTGAGAATGGGGAAATCAATACAGTACATGTATTAATAGAATTAAGACAATTCGAATTGATAATACAGTGTATTTATTCCAAAAATAATACATGTGGGTGCATGGCAAAGAACTGTCCTTTAAGCTCTTTATAATCGTGTCCATTACAATCTTCAAAAATCCATATGCTGTCAGAAATTTCAATCTTTCATTACATTTATTTATGCAATGGTACCAACGAACTTTGCAGTTATTGAATTTCTCATGATATCATGAGGGTTATTCCATTACCTTGAAGACAAATAAAATATACTTTAAGGCATGACTAACCCTGGAGTTGTAGATCCTTCTTATGAAGTATATTGCATATGTCATGATATACCTTCTGGCAAATTTTCATTTCGAAGATTTTTCACTTTCATTTCGAAGGTCTTGTTAGAAGGGCACTTGGTTACATTTTTTTGTCTACGTTACAAAATAATAGTTTTTTATTAATCCCTTACAAATTTGGTAATGGCGCTGATGATGTAAATGGCTCATCATCTGATACCTTGATTTTTGATGGTGAGCTCTCAAAACTCTGACAACTCTTGTGTAATTACAGGTAATTGAAGATATCTGATAAGATAATGGAAAAATTGATGTTTCGATATATCACATTCCTCATTCTGCAACATAAGGATTAATAGCCATACTGATATTTTCAACAATTTCTTTCGAGGTGAACTTTGAGACATGAGTAATCTTTATAGAGATTGTCGAGGAGATTAGCTAGTTTCATGACATTTACATCAATACATAGCTAACACTCTTGAGGTCTGAACTTCCAACATATACTTAGTTCATGGTCCCTAGAACAAGATGAGCCGTTATTATGATCTTGAAGCCTCTATCTAGTTAGTTTGCATTCAGTTATTAGATGATTTCGATTGTTAACTACCTCAGTGTTTAACAATAAACCTAGGTCTATATTGTTCAACCAATAAATTCTTCAAAACTTCAAGAATATTTTTGAAACTAGCTAAAATAGAGGCTTGGTAGGTAGGTATTTTGAGAGGTTCGTTTTCAAAATCCTTCACTAAACAGGTATAGTTCGTCAGTATGACTTTCACATGTGGAAAATATAATTACAACTGCGATAATTTAAAAAAAAGTTTTTTTTTCCATAACGATAATAAATAACCTCACTTCAATGTTCAATGTCAAATTTATTCTTCATCATACGTCACATCTTCTCGCTCGATTTTCTCTCTAACGAAGCTCCGCACTGAATGAGCTGCTCAATATGCACGCTCTGTGAATAAAAGGACATCAAAGTTATCGCTCTGCGCGCTCGATATCCTCGATTTGGGATAAACGAACGATTTTGAGTGGATTGAGCTCAGCCGAGCTGAGAGAGCTCGCTCGACTCGCTCGCTCAGTGAATAAATGGACACCTCTGTACAAGCTCGGAGAGCTCGATTTGTAATAAACGAACGTCATCGAGCAAAGTGAGCGCTCAGAGCTTAATAATCGAACTTAGCTATTGAATGACAATCTGACAGGTCCACTGCTTTTCAACATGGCCGACATAGCGATGCGAAGTACATGCGCGTACTTTTCCTGCCCAAGGGAGTGTCCGTGCTGATTGTTCTATATGCTGTGATGAAATATTGCGAATATGTTCCGTGATCACACAGAACCATAAATCCCGGAATTTCGTATCCGGGTAACAATCGGGTCTATGTGAATCGCCCATTTTGTCCTATGATACGAGTACGATTCAGACGTCGGATATCGGATCTGTCTGATTTCACCTTTAACCTCAACCTTCATAGCAACGAAATCGGAAAAAGTAGACAAACAACGAGTGACCTCGAATAGACAACTTTAGTACCAAAATCGTCACCATGGCGCTGGCAACTTAATTTGAAATCCCAATACGAATCGGACGTCAAAAATCGGATCTGTCGCGGCCAATTTTATTCTTCTCTATTGGCAACTTTAATTCAGACTTGAATGTTGTTGAAGACGTTGACAGTTGTCATTGTCAAAAAAATACAAAAGATTGGTGTGTTTTTAAAACGTGTACTGATTTGAGATGTTAAAATATTGTCCCAAAAATATTCAGAATGTCTTTACCCGGCAATGGACTTCTTGTTGTGAAAGGGGAAATATCTGTTTTGATGATTGCAATGCGCAGAGGAACAAGATGGTCTTCACATTCCTATCAAGAAGGAGATGCACTCTTAAAAAACTTCCAGGAACTCCATGAAATACTAGATAATGTAACTGATCTGAGATTAGTAGAACCCATTACTTACCTGTCGCCTTTTTTGAACGTAATACGATCGGAAGAAACTACTGGACCTATAACTAGTTTAGCACTATCAGCTGTCAGTAAATTCCTATCATATGGGATCATTGGTAAGTACTTTATCTATAGCTACGTTCGAGTTGAAGCTCGATCGAGCGAGCAGGGCATCCAATACATTAACGGGGCTTTCAATGCTATCGAAAACAATAGAACAGAGCTCGCCCTGAGTTTCAAAAGAAATGCGATAAGGTTATTGAGTGCGCGCCCGGGTCGGTATGGGCGTCAACTCGAACGCAGCTTATATGTCTCAATTTGTATAAATCTCATTTCTTTTCTAGATCCTTTGCACAGGTCAGTACCTCAAGCTATACACAATATTGCAGATGCTGTTACTCATGCTCGATTTGTTGGTACAGACCACTCTTCAGATGGTGTAGTTTTGATGAGAATACTTCAGGTGTTGCGAACACTTACTCTCTCTCTTGAGGGAGTTAATTTGACAAATGAAAGTTTATGTGAAATAATGCTTTCATGCTTCAGAATATGCTTTGAAACGAGACTCAGTGAACTTCTTAGAAAAACTGCAGAACATTATTTGAAAGATATGGTTCAGTTAGTTTTCATGAGACTCCCACAATTTTCAGAAGATTCTAGAACCACAGTCATAAAACAGTTGAGAATGTGTCCTGGAGCATTGGACCAGACAAGAAGTAAGCGAAAAAATAAGCAATTGTATAGGAAAAAAGGAAAAGTGGATTCTGAAGCTAACAATTCTTCTGTTCCATTGAAATCATTTCATGAATCAAATACTACTTTATCAGTAACGCCATTGGCGACATTATCAGTTAGTAATGTAGTAGATTTGCAAGGTTCAATTTTACAGAATATTCATTCAATCACTTCTGTTCCAAAGGAAATGTACATGTCTGAAGTTGAAAGTACTGTTTTCACTCCTAGTCAACCTGATGAAACACATGTGATAAATTGCACTTCAGAACTAGAAGATAAAAAGGAAGAATCCATTTCAAATGAGATCATCAAAAAAGAACAGTCTATCACTGGAGGTGAAGCGTCAGAAAATAAAAGTGTTTGTAGCATGGCCAATTTATCCAGTAATTCTAGTCAAGAATATGTCAATCAAAGGGGTATAAGGTTCACTCCACAATTAACACAAGAAATAGTATTGTCTCCTTATGGTGTTGCATGTGTAAGAGAGCTATTTAGGTTTTTAATTAGTCTCTGTAATCTTTTAGATAAGCAAAATACTGATGTTATGATTCATTTGGGCTTGATTTTATTAACAGTAGCCTTTGAAGTTGGTGCAGATAGTATTGGAAAGTACAATTCTTTACAGTCTTTGGTTAAAGACGATTTGTGTAGAAATTTATTTTCACTAATGGAAACCGAACGAATTTCGGTATTTGCTGCAGATTTACAGGTTTCATTTTTGATGTTTGAATCACAAAGGAGTTTTTTGAAATATCAGCTAGAATTCTACCTCAAAAAATTAATTGAAATTTTGTCTAACAACTCACCTAAAATAATCCATGAACATAGAGAAATTGCTATGGATAATTTACTCCAGTTGTGGAGAATACCCGATTTCCACACTGAATTGTATCTGAATTATGATTGTGATCTGTATTGTACAAATTTATTCGAGGAACTAACAAAGTTGCTAGCAAAACATACTCTTTCTGCCTCAGCTGGCATGAACCAAACCCATTTGTTATCATTAGATGCACTTCTCATTGTAATGGAAAAAATTGAAAGGCGATGTGAAGGAAAAAGCAATGTCAAAGTACTAGACCATGAAAATATATTAAATAATTTTGGAACCTTCAAAAATATAAATAACCAAATTGGAAGAATGTCAAGTCTGAAGCAAACCGATAACATACCTGCCAAAGAAGAATTAGCATATAGGAAAAAATTGAAAAAATGGCTTCCCCAAGGTACAGAATATTTCAATCATAAACCAAAAAAAGGTATACAATTTCTGCAAGAACATAATGTTCTCAATCCTGATTTTGACATACAAGAAGTCGTGACGTTTTTACGAGAGAATCCAGGTCTTAGTAAAGCCATGATTGGTGAATACATAAGCAATAGGAGTAATTTAAAGATTTTAGAAGCTTTTGTTAAAACATTCGATTTCACTGATGTTAGGATAGATGAAGCTTTGAGAACTTTCTTAGAAACTTTTAGATTACCTGGTGAAGCACCCACTATTTCTCTCATTTTAGAACATTTCGCAGAACATTGGCATAAAAGTAATGGGGAACCATTTGCTGATGTCGATTCAGCATTCACTTTAGCCTATGCAGTTATTATGTTGAATGTGGATCAACATAATGAAAATGCTAAAAAACAAACCATGCCAATGACCGCTGCTGCTTTTAAAAAAAATTTAAAAGGTGTTAATGGTGGTAGGGACTTTGATGAGGAGCTCCTTGATGAAATTTATACTACAATTAAAAATGATGAAATTGTGATGCCAGCAGAACAAGCAGGTCTCATCAGAGACAATTATCTCTGGAAATTACTATTGCGTAAGGGTCAGTCGAAAGAAGCATATTATATTCAAGATAATAGTGGCGCTTACGATTATGAATTATTTGAACTTCTATATGGTCCAGCTGTTTCTGCACTGTCTTTTGCATTTGAGAAGAGTGATATTCAGAGTGTTCATAAAAAAGTAATGAGGGGATTTGAACAGTGTGCCTTTATTGCAGCTAGTCTGAATATTGATAAAAATCTGGATATGCTTCTTCTGACTCTCTGTAAATTTTCTCTTTTCTATAATCAGCCAAGACAAAACAATATCGTTATTCAATTTGGGGCAAATAGTAAAGCACAGTTGGCACTGAAAACATTCTTTTCCCTAGTACATAAACACGGAAATAGCATCACAGAAGGTTGGAAAAATGTTTTTGATTTAATGTTGACCTTGTATGCTAATGATTTACTTTCTAAAAGTTTTACCGAAATTGAAGATTTCATTGAACCCAGCGGAAAATTTACATTACACTTTGAAGATGCGCCAAGTGTGGCAAAGCAAGATACAGGTTTACTGAGTTCATTATATTCCTACATGGTTTCAGCTGAAAATCTATCGAAAATACCAACCCCCGAAGAACAATTTTTCATCGAGAGAGCTAAGGAATGCATCAAAGATTGTAATTTGGATCAGTTGATAACAGATTCTAAATTTTTGCATGAAAGAGCACTCTTTGCCCTTGTTGAAGCATTGATAGAATTATCAAGAGGGCCTGAAATTCAAGAAAGTGTAGGATACAATTATAATCAGAATGTTACGATTTTCTTTTTGGAGCTTCTTATAAAAATTGTAATACAAAATCGGGATCGAGTGATGGCAATTTGGCAGAATGTACGGGACCATATATATACCCTTGTAATGAACGCCTCTCTATTTGACTATCAGTTCCTTCTTGAAAGATCAGTAATAAGCTTATTGCGGATTGCTATACGTTTGATGAGAAATGAAGAGATGAGTCACATAGTTCTCCAGTCGCTTAAAATGCTTCTTTTACTGAGAAGTAGTACTTTAAGCAGAATATCACGTCAGGTTTCATTTGGGTTATACGAATTATTGAAAACATCTGCTCAGAATATTCATACCAATACTGACTGGACAATCATTTTTACACTTCTCGAATGTGTTGGGGCAGGAGCCCAACTCCCTAAGCCCATCACGGAGAATTCATCTATGTTGAACCAAGAGATCAAACATGAAGAAAATGTGAAAAATGAAAAAGAATGTGCTTTTACCGAAAGAGGGTATGCCTCTGATTCAGAGTTACCAAAGAGCCCTGAACATGATCAGCAGAATAAAAGGAGTCCTATTCCTATTTCTCCAGTTGGAAGTCCAAATACCGGTGGTTGGATCCTGGTTGGTAATGAAGGTGAAATTCAACCAGTTGTGGGAAGAACTGTACCACCAACCCAATATGAATTGTTTTCAGAACGGAATTTGGGAATTCATGATCCTCGCAGTATGATGAAGTGCTGTGAAAGCCTGGCTTTTTTAGTTAGGGATGTAGCTCATATTACACCGTATAATTTTGATATTTGTGTTCATTGTATCAGAACCTTTGTTGAGGCAAATTTACAGGAATTCAAAGGAAGACAAAGATTTGGTCATGAACCCAGATTACGGATGCAATCTTTGAATCTAAAGACATCAGAAGCCTCTAAAAATAAAAGTCCCGCCAGCAGCCCAGATGAAGATGAAGAAAGTGAAGAAGAGGGCATACCTAGTGGTTATCATCAAATTTCAATACAGCTACTGGATCTCATGCATACATTACATACTAGAACTGCTCAAATTTTCAAGTGGTGGGCTGAGGAAGGAGGAGAGGTATCCCAAGAAACTTCCTTGTGGGCCCAAGGTTGGTGTCCGCTATTGCAAGGAATCGCCAGACTTTGTTGTGATTCTAGGTATCAAATCAGAACGAGTGCCATAACTTACTTGCAGAGAGCGTTGTTGGTACATGACCTTCAAACTCTAAGTGGTATAGAATGGGAACAGTGCTTCCAAAGAGTACTTTTTCCCTTGTTGACCTACCTTTTACAACCAGCAAAGCCAAAAGAAGCTGCTTTGATGGAAGAAACTAGGATGAGAGCTGCTACACTCTTATCGAAAGTGTTTCTACACCATTTAACACCCTTATCATCTCTGGCCACTTTTAATAATTTATGGCTGATCATACTTGATTTTATGGATAAATACATGCATGCTGATAAAAGTGATTTGTTATATGAAGCCATCCCAGAATCTTTGAAGAACATGTTGTTGGTAATGGACTCTGCTAAAGTATTTGATGGACCTGAAGGAAAGAATATGTTGTGGAATATCACTTGGGAAAGAATAAGTAAATTTCTGCCTGATATGAAGGCTGAACTTTTCAAAGATATCGATCATGAAGCACTGAGTGGTAGAGAAAACAAACTTCAAGAAATTGAACAAAACTCTCAACAGCCTTTTGAAACTAACGAATTGAGTTCATATTCAGAAAAGCTGATAACTTGCTGAGAAGTATGAAAGTTATTTTAATTCTCAGAGTGAATGGTAAAGATCAATTCCAGGGTATTTTCGAAAAATCAGTGTTCAGTTGAATGAGCAGTGGAGCTGAAATAAAAGTAGGTACCTACTTTACAATTATTAACTACTGTCGATCGATGATTCCTAGTAATCAAGAGTAATTCATCCACTAAATTTGAGCTAGTGAACAAATAAGATGAAAAAATTATACCTACTCCGATGAAAGCAATTCCTTCGTAATGGTCGAGTTTTCAAAATCATCGATTTATGCCAAATAAATTTTCCCAACCAATGGAAACAAAATATGTTTTTTATGCAAACCGATATATGAATACCTCAGATTTTCATCGATGACTTCAAAAACTCGACTACTCACAAGAACTATGAAGTTTGGTAGTGGAATTTTATGAAAACATATATATTATTCATTAACAGAGTGATATTGGGGAGATAAAGAAATAAATTATTAGGTTGATAATAGTATAGGTATTGAATATGTAGTGTGATTTTGTAAATAGTTACTTCAATTTATGTACCTCCATTACAGATTGGTGACTACTAATTTAATTTTCTCACTATATATTATAAATAAAAACTAAGAAAACTATTGGAATTTTTTCTCACGAAAATTTTATGTAAACAAGCAAAAAACTGTGTTGAGGTCTTTTTCATGGAAACAGGGTGAAGCTTAGTTCGATTTAGTTTATATAACGCAACAAAAATAAATGTTATGACCCGCACATAAAATTAGAATATGGGGAGTACTATAAATATATCCGAGATAAATTATCCAAATAAACTGGTGTATCTAACACAATTTCAATTGTGGCTATCGAGTGTTTAATTCCCACCTTCAATTCCCAATCTTTCCTACAATTGAAAAAAGAAACTTGACACTTGAGTAATTGTAGTTATCGAAGTTCAAATGCCAAAATCAATGCATTCAGGAGGTCCCAGCGGCTGAAACTGCTTATAGTAAGAAGTCTATATGTCGATTCAGATAGAATAGCTCAAGTATATCCTCTATAAGCGAAATATTTCCTCAATGTATAGCAGATAAAGAGAAGTTAAGAAGGATGAAGTGATTCTAGTATAGAGTTATGTCCTTCACAATATTTGCTCGAGAAAACATCTTGTTCAGTTCATAGTTTCGCAGCTCGAGAAACAAAAATTCCGAGAAACATTCACGTCAATAAAATCAACGTTGACTTGGTAAAAATGATAGAATGTGGTAACATGAACTTGGTGGAATTCAATGATAGGAAAACCCAGACATGTCTTCTCAAAGAAAACCGATCTATTATTCAGATGTCAGGAGTAACTGTTCCTACAAAGTCAAGTATCCCATTGCTATAAATTACGATCATTAATAATCTCTCGTGGGAAAACCATGTGAGATCGATCGCTAAAGGTGCTTCCCAGAAACTTGGATTTCTTTTTCGTGCGAAGAAATACTTCATTTCTTGTCAGCTTCTAATGATCTACAAGTTCGGCGCCAAAACGTAAGATTTTCGATTCAGAGAAAGGCCATCCTCTTGTTGGTGATTCTTCGCTCACAGACTCGCTCACTTCATTGCGGAAAGTTTCCCCTTTTATAGATATTTTCACGGTCGGTGCTCTTCTGAATTATTATCAATCGTTCCACCCTTGGCAATATCTACACGGATCACTCGACTAGTGCAGAATTCCCACCCTTTGTTGTGAACTTTGAGACCTGTCGAACCTCTCTTCTTCAGGGATATTTTCTCAATAGAACAGCTGATTTTTGGAACTTCTTGCCGAGAGAGGTTTTTCCTGAGGCTTACAAACTTCAAAAATTTAATGTTAATTTGTATCTCCTGTCCCTTGATTCACGCGGTGTTCTTTGAACGTAACAGGGCTTCCTTTTCGTATGAATCTACATATAAAAAAATCCATGTGCATATCCTTTATTCCCTAATGTATTCCGCATCGCGTTATATGGAAAACTGTCATAAAGCAGGGCAGTCCATTAGTTGCAATGTCTATGATTTACCACAAGAAACTGTTTGAAGTCACAGTTTGACACTGAGTTATCAGACTACTTTGATACTATTATGGTGGAAGTGATCTGTTAAGTGTTCAGTTAGTTCTTCGATAAGGCGGATTCAAGTCAACTCAACTTATAAATAACTTATCAACTATAAATCATCAGGATTGAATGAGGGCACTCATACACGTAGTAACTCAACGTGAAAATTCCCATGTTTTATCTTTCGCTTGAGAAGAGTTGAATTATTTTTAAGTTAAGTTGTATGTTTGAATCCGCCTGAAGTTGTATTAGTTATTAGTTCTGTAAGTATTCTAAAACAACTTGTGACATCCCCGCAAAAATATAAGCAATGTTTCAAAAGAATCTCCCAGACAAGCATTAGGAAAAATACAAGTACTTCATTAATCACAGAAATCTTTCCGAAAGTATATAGTAAACTGTCACAGGAAATCCACGAGTTATGAAAACAAACAAAGGAAAATTGATTGTAACTCACCTATAGACTGCTTAGGTGCAAAATAAACTGATGATCGAAACAATTAGAATACGCCAAGAAAGAATCCCCTCTCCCAATAACTGAAATCTAAATTTATGTTTGAAGAACGGATGTTGTAAATCACGCCTCCGCCAAAGGAATGATTTATTTAGAAGCATAAAAATTTGAAAAATGTCACCAAAAAGACATTTTACCGAAACCAGATTTATGTGACAAACCAAGCCGACAACTTAAATAGATTCCAGGAATCATAAAAACTCTCAAGGCTAATCGTTAAAGTCAAGTCTTGTCGGTAGACGATAAAAAGATAGCCGCTTTCTTCCATAGATATACTAATAAGTCCGCTCACTCTCGCCAGCGTCCTCGCGCGTCCCTCGTCTAGCCAGTGTCGGCCTCCAGGGCCCGTCTGGCGGGGGAGCCAGTTCATTACAATGTCTTCGCTTGAACAGTTCGCATTGTTCCGACCGGTTATACTGAGTGCGCAAAATAAATAATTCCATTTGAACTTTTATTCTCCGAAATTTATAGTCTGTTGGAGGCTCACTATCTCCTCTGTTTTGAAAAGGAAAATATTGATAATTAAAAATTATAAATTTTTATTGACGCGTAATCTTAAGAAACGCTAGAAATACAACTGCCATTCAATTCACCAGAAGTTGTTTTTACGAGAGAATCCAGGTCTTAGTGAAGCCATAATTGGTGAATACATAAGCAATAGGAGTAATTTAAAGATTTTAGAAGCTTTTGTGAAAACATTCGATTTTACTGATGTTAGGATAGATGAAGCTTTAAGAACTCTCTTGGAAACTTTTAGATCACCTGGTGAGAAGCACCCACTATTTCTCTCATTTCAGAACATTTCGCAGAACATTGGTATAAAAGTAATGGAGAACCATTTGCTGATGTCGATTAATTCAGCATTCATCGCTTTAGCCTATGCAGTTATTATGTTGAATGTGGATCAATATAATGAAAATGCTTAAAAATAAACCATGTCAATGACTGCTGCTGCTTTAAAAAAAATTTAAAAGGTGTTAATGGTGGTAGGGATTTATACTACAATTGAAAATGATGAAATTGTGATGCCAGCAGAACAAGCAGGTCTCATCAGAGACAATTATCTCTGGAAATTACTATTGAGTTAGGGTCATCAGTCGAAAGAAGCATATTATATTCAAGATAACCCAGCAAACACAAATACATCGCCACGATATCGGGACGATGTTACGGTGTGACTTGGCGATGTCACATATCATGTTGCAAGGATATCGCAGTTACATCGCAGCGATGGAATTTTGTCACACTCAAGTTACAAGTTTTATTTCAATGTCTCTGCGATATGCTTCATACTATATATCTGCGATGTGTTTTGAACCAAGTATTTGCGATGTGTTTTCTTCTTGATCTCTGCGACATGATTTTTGCGATGTATATGCAGAATGTTTGGTTTAATGTTGCTACCATGTGATCGTTTCAATATCGATATGATATGTTTGTCTCAATGTCGCTAAGATGTTTCTTTCATTATCAGTATACGATATTAGGGGATATTTCGTATTCTAAGTTAGTGTTCATTCCAGAATATATATATATATATATATATATATATATATATATATATATATATATATATATATATATATATATATATATATCACCGGAATGAACGGTCACTCGAGAATACGACTCTCTAAAAAAAATTAGAGTTGGAACATTAAAACACTTAATGAAGGCGAATTTTCATTTTATTACCTTGAGAGGTATATTACATATGATTTACCGATTTGGGGTCATGAAGGACATTTCATTTTATTGCCTTGAGAGGTATATTACATGATTTACCAATTTGGGGTCATAAAGGACAATCAATAAATAAAGTATTTGATTTAATGAAAATATTAATATTTTAATAACTAAAATAAATCACAACTGGAAATCAAAATATGTACTCTAATAAAAACTCAAAACATTGGTTACACAGCCACAATATAAATCCGAGGCTTTCTTCGGCTTGCTTGCATCAATCGAAACTGCCAACATATCAACTACAAAGTTGGAAAAACACACAGGTGAGTCAATCAATCATTGCTCAATTTGTTTGCCGTCCTCTAGTCAATCTTTGCTTGGCGTGTCTAAACCAGTTTGAGCATTCTTCCTCGAATGTTTTTGAAGTATCTTTGTGCGTTTCGAGTATAACTCCTGAAAATTAAATGAATAATAAAATTAGCAGTACACTATATTAATAGTGGCGCTTACGATTATGAATTATTCGAACTTCTATATGGTCCAGCTGTTTCTGCACTGTCTTTTGCATTTGAGAAGAATGATATTTAAGAGTATTCATAAAAAAGTAATGAGGGGATTTGAACAGTGTACCTTTATTGCAGCTAGTCTGAATATTGATAAAAATCTGGATATGCTTCTTCTGACTGTCTGTTAATTTTCTCTTTTCTATAATCAGCCAAGACAAAACAATATAGTTATTCAATTTGGGGCAAATAGTAAAGAACAGTTGGCACTGAAAACATTCTTTTCCCTAGAACATAAACACGGAAATAGAATTACAGAAGGTTGGAAAAATGCTTTTGATTTAATGTGACCTTGTACACTTATGATTTACTTTATAGAAGTTTCACCGAAATTGAAGATTGCATTGAACCCAGCGGAAAATTTACATTACACTTTGAAGATGCGCCAAGTGTGGCAAAACAAGATACAAGTTTACTGAGTCCATTATATTCCTACCTCCGAAAAACAATTTTTCATTTCATTTAAACATTCTTGTCATACTTGTTTACAATATTGTTCATTATCCGAAAGAGACAAGTCTATTTCATTTCGTGAGTTGAGCTTACTACACGGTAGTTAAAATATATTTAGTGATTCCCCAGTCCCTCATAAAGATTTTTTAGAGTATTTAGAGAATATATCCGTTTCGAATTTTAATAATCACTTATACATGATGGTGTAGAGGAAACATATTTTCGAAAGAACATTCCAATGTGGAATTTACCCATCCATGTAGCGATTTTCCCGAAGAATATTTACTTTCATTGTTCACAAGAGTTGGAATCTACTACACAATCAAATTTGCATACAGACAAATTAGATCTCAATGCGTAAATAAACAACATCCACAATTGAAAATTTTGCAAAATTTGTGAATATTCAATATATATGTTTATATATATATATATATATATATATATATATATATATATATATATATATAGGGAAAGTCACTTACTTACACGTATGGGTTTCTACCTATATATATATATATATATATATATATATATATATATATATATAATACCTCAATGGAAATGAAATGTCAAAATTCAATGAAGATAATATAAACAAATTCACTCAAATGTGTTGTTCTTTATTCAAATACAGCATGGTATGAAATTTGTGAGTTTCCACCGATATCCAACTTAAATTACCTATCCTGCGTTATCTAACTTACTCTGTCTATGCCAGTAGACTTATTCAGATAGTTCTGTGGTTAATTATTGAACTATATTCATGTATTTCTATGCTGCAAGCAATTTGCTAAAACTTCGAAGGGATCGCCATCTATATATTTTTTTTTGAACTAACCGGACGGTGAACAACAAATATTATTTCTATGGAGTCTTATGAGTGTTGGATTTAAAATTATTATTTTGGAAATATTTATAACTTAATACAGTACAAAAGTGCGAATAGTGAAATGATTATGAAGTGTTGTTATGGTTTAAAATCCAAAATGTAGCGAATTCATTGAAGTATTCCTACAAAATCGAGAAAAATGTGCTCGGTGTCAGAGTGCTCGTTGTCAGAGTGCTCGTTATATAATACTAGTACTATTTCACTACATAAATTCCCCATTAACGACAAAAAGATTTGTCTCAGGAAAAAAAAAATATTGAAAATTAGTAAACCAATAACTAAAAATATGTTTGTAAGTAGCCTCCACTTTCTAGAGCGTCTGAAAATAAAGTTTAGTGGACGTTTCAGTTCCCACTTTGAAGCCATTTTCAAGACTATAATATAATATTTAATAATATATAGTTAAAGCAAAGTATGATTACATTTATGTAAATAAATCATAGCCCCTAGTCTGTTTTTTAACCTTTCACACTATCCCCCAATTAGTTAGTAGCATAACTGCCAAATTGTATCTCCTTGGTTAGACATATTTTTTAAAAAGCATGATTCATTCATGATTGGTAAGATTGGAACCTTTGGTGTGAGATCAGTTACTCTAACACTTGATATTATTAATTTTCTTCTGGAAATGATAACCTTGTCGAAGAATTGAATAGTTAGTCGAGTGATATCAGTTCAGCGTTAGGGTTGTTGATCTCCACGTTAGAAGTGGAGTACCCAACCTATTTCTTCAGCTTTCTCTTTTGAAGAAACCTTATGTTCTGTAAGTTTTCTTCAAAATACTCAGTACTGAATTATACAATGTTAAAGTACAGAAAAAGTTTTTGTAGCAAAACAAAAATCAGGTTTTTCTCATGATTTATTTGAAAAGTAAAAATAAAACATTTTGATAAAATACTATTCGGTGACATGTTTTATCAAATTTGATATATTGATTCTTTATTTATCACAAAAAGCTAATTACATGCAAAAATTTCTTGATAATCAACTTTTACTTCTATATATTTAGGAAATGACATTACCTACTCAATAACAAAATAATATAAGGGTTGCAATGTGTTTGCAGAGCCCAGATAAACCCTCTTAGCAGAAACATTGGCATTTCCATTCCTCATCAGCCAGCAATATATTGATTTCATGCAGATGCTCTACTAAAGCTAATGTTCGCAAACATAAGCTCCTTATTTTTATTGTTACTTTCTTCCACTCCCTATGCAATGATATGCCCTGCTTTGAACACAGCTTCACCCTCTTTCAACGGTCTAGTTCTGCTTTCCACGTAATCCAGAATATTACGTAGCTCCAATTCTATAAGACATTTTGATCTGGAATGTAGGTTGGTGAAGTAGTTCAAATTATAACACTCACGAGTATAATAAGGCTGTAATACTAGCCAAACATGTAACTACCTCAGCACACAAAGCAACTGAAGACGTTTAAACAGTAATTTTCACTCAACAAGGCCTCAAGAATGCAAAACATGAACTAACAGTACCATTGCTTTTAATGGCCAAAATTTTTTGTTCACCGTAAAGTGAAGCCATCTTGGATTTAGCAACGCCATCTATCGGTTGACGATTTTCGCCTATATTCTTCTTCTCTTCACTAGACCAACTTCATATCATTCAATATGGAAAATGAAGAAGAATGTTGTGTGGCTTGTTTGTAACCACAAATTTTGTTTACAAGGTTATGTCTGGGGGGCAAATACCAGTTCTAACCAATCACACACTTATAAAAAAGAAAACAAACGAAAGTTCCTGGGGGGCAGATGCCGCCGATTGGCTCATTTCGGTTTATTTGACATTTTTGACAAGTATCTGGAATGCCTAATAGACCATATTAGTTAGGTTAGGATTTTTCGAGCGCGAAATTCGAACTCAGGTCCATCACCACGGAAACCTTTCATTTAATTCTCCATGTAAATCTTATGGGACTAAAAATTCTTCGACTTTGTCGCTTTGCTTTTTTTCAGGTATTCAATATCATTCCTTAGAACTGCTTTTGGATGATAAAGGTGGAATAGAGTTTCCTCTATCTGTCTGATTCAAAATAATGGAAAGAAATGGTATATTTACTCAGGATTTTTAAATATAAAAATGCAATGCAAAATTCATGGAACGCATGTCTTAGATTGATGAGTGGTAGATTACTGGTGGGGCAACAAAGTTAGCGGGATATTTAAAATTGGCGTGTTGATATCAGGAGAGCTATAGTAAGTTGGCAAAATTATTCGATTTTGTAAATCTGAATATGGTGCACGGTTTTGCTCCTGGGTGTAACCACAGGCATCCAAGTGATTTCAAAATGTTTGCATTCCCAACAAACGAAGAAGCAAAAATATGGATAAAAAATTTAGCATGGTTTGTGTTAAAAATTTGGATGCAATTACTGATAGATGTATCCTGTCCAATGACTCTATTTGCTCATGATTTTTTCCAGTCGGACTGATAGAAAACCTACTAACACAAGCCACGTCTGTAGTTGCCATTTCAAGGATGGTTTGAAGATAAATTGTTTTTTTCAGCAAATCAATTCATTACATGTTTCAGCATTCATCAGATACAAAAAAATCTTAACAAAAGCAGATACTGCATTAAGTAGATGAATAAATAACAAATGTGTTGAAGGTATATTGATATTTACGAGTTGTCCTAGTTTATGTTTTTTCTGTGATAATATGACTGTGCTGGCTGAAACTTTTAGTAGATGGCCTTTTAGTATTCACCAATAACGTACTTGTATTATTATTATGATTGTGATAAAATGTGACTGTAGAGAATATTTCAATTTTAGTACCTATAAGGAACTATCACATTTTCCAATATCAGTAAACTATCCCAAAATTCATTTACATATATTAAAAATGAAAAATACAATACATCATGAGCTTATATGCGTGAGATATTCATTCAAATAAAACTCTTTCAGTATATTAATATTTTTTTCCCAACTCTTATCCTTTTCAATTTTCTTGATGGCAACATCAGCAGTGGTCCATAAAACTAGATAACAATAGTCTCTTCCAGTAATGTGTAGCTGCCCCTGAATTTGATCATAATAATTATGATCCTTATTGACAATATATTCGCCATTTTCACTGAATAAAATGTCACTTTTCTTCAAATTATCTGCCAAGGTGGAGTTCCTTAAGGTATATGGACACTTTACTTCAATTAATCCATCCGAAAAAATCAGTCCATCTGGAGAGGCCCCCAAAAATCCACAGGGATGTAGCCATAGTCCTGTTCGCACAACCTTTGCTCCTGTTAGTTTTTCAAAAGATTGAATTCCATTAGCTTCGTTTTGGCGTCCCCATTGAATTTGTTTCACCCTTTCCAAGTCATAACTTCCTGAAAATTAAAAATGTAATTTAAGCAATCAATATATGGAAAAAATACCAAAAAATTCAAAAATACTTCTATTCAAATTATTCGTTTGAAGTGCTATATATGTAGAAAATAGGAATTACAAAGACACTCTATTGATTATTGATAGACATATGTTTATCACTCTTAGACATTTGATTCATTCACAAAAAGGAAACAAGTCAATAAGCAAATCCCCTGGCTACATGGCGCAATGGGCAATTGGAAACAAAAATTTTATTAATCATTGTAAAGAATTACTTTTACCTGTTAGTTTTTTGAACAGTGATGGAGCATATCTTTGTCTAAAGACCGCCTTCAGTATCTCACCGAAATTAGAGGAAGTCAATCTATGTTCTTTGCTGATGAGGCATGCTTGGTTGTCAGTCTGTCCTTCTGTTTTCTGAGCAACTTCCAGAATTTTATTCTCTTTCATGGCTAGCATGCTCTGAAAAAAGCCTAGTTTATTTTGGCTTTTCTGATATTCTGCTGATTGTAAAAGCTCCTCAATGTCTACAGTTAATGTTTCTGCTCCAACATTTGGGTCTCCTGCATAAGCCACAATAAACCACAACTGCTGTTCACTGTCTTTGAATTATTTTTCAATTCATCAAGCTGTTCGTTGCTGGGTCTTTCTCCTGCCAATGGATCAAATAAATTCTCCGTTGTAATTTCATTTGGTTCTGTAACTTCTGTTGCTCTAGGAACCCGCATACAAGCCAGTTCTAGAAATATTGGAGTATGCATGTAATAGCACACAATCCATATGATGACATACAAATTGTCCTCTGGGGCAGGTACAGGTTTCAATCTCATAATTAAACCCCAATAATACCTGTAAATGAAAACAATTCAATAAATACCAGTTTCAAATGGTGAGTAGAATATATATAGGAACATGGTTCATGTTTTAACGGAGTCCAATTCAGTTGAAAGTAGACATAATCATTTTTTCGTGAACAAATCATCTGAAACTTTCACTGTTTGCAACTGTATAACTACTTCAATATGATCTAGCTAAAATTTTCATGAAAATCAATCTGAACACACTCAATGATATGCTTTGTAACAGAACACCAAATACTGAAATGGATTTACATTTTATTGTCTTGCTTGGTATAAACATTGTATTTAGATTACATAGTAGGCTCACCTTATGGACTTATCATTGGAGGACGATGGAGGCGAAATGTAGTTGGCAGCACCGTCGAATGGATGCAGACGTTTATTAAGGTTGAAAATCGCTTGTTTTCGTTACACCCGACAGACTGGATTGTAACAGGACCGGCATCGGCTATTTCGTAGCTTTACCGTACCTTTCACTTGGATTATATTCATATATTTGTTGTGTTCAATATCATTATTGTTCACAATTTACGAATAGTTGATATTTATATGAAGTTTATTCACTTGGTTTTATTTATCAGAGAGCTACAGTATTGATTGACACCAATTTTCGGGTGTAGCTAAACTGCAGGTCAGCAAATGATTCCCGAGTTATTTTTAAATTAAACAGAGGTGAAACTCGACCAAAAACCTGCTTCAGTGGAAAAAAAATCAACCCTTCACCCCCTTCTTTCGAAAATGTAGGTTGTATTATACAGAGGTGAAACTCCACAAAATCTATTTTTGTTTCAAATATCCGAGAGAACGGGGGTGATTGGTTTGATTTTTGTAACAAAAAATTAATACATAAGGTCTAGTTTCTGTAGGAATTTTTGCCGACTGCAAGTTTGTTGTTTGAATTCCGAGAGGACAACGTTAATTCTTCATTAAAAGCTTCCGTCCATGGTAATATTACCAATAAATGCCTATACTTCAAACAATCAAAAACTGAACATAAACTTCTTTGACATCCCAACCCCCTGGAATGGTAATCTACCAAAGAGTAATGTATGTGAAGTTAGCAACGAAAAGTTAGCAACGTTTCTGTAAAATTCGTTGCCAGCCACGATTCCATAGGGCGGATTTCATGCATTGAAATTGAAACGTATTGACCAAAATATTTACTTAGCATGAATCGTAATCATAAGCATGGAGGATGACTGAAAAAACTTGAGAAAATAGAAAACATCATTAGTAGACTTTTGAATAGTACGGAAAACGTTAAAATTGAAAATGTCATTTTTGATGTTCGGAAAATATTTGAATTATATAATTAACCATTAGTCGGAAACACGAAAGGCTAACACTTGAAGCATGAAAATGATGACTGAAGAGTTCTCAAATCGGAGGGAAAGCCTGGAAAATTTGAAAATCTTTATTGATGGTGTCAGTTTGATTAGATAATTGCTCATAAGTCGAAAACTAGAGAGGGTGCCACTTAGAAATTTTCAGAAAATACGTGAAATGACATGATGATTCCGAAAAAAATAGCACTGTTTCGAAATCAATGAAAACTCGAATAGGTACTAACAATGTAGAATTATCAATCTTACAGCATAGTTGAATTTCTATTGAATTTTATGATTATAAATGTATGTCTTCAAACCCTCCTCTATATGCACGCTTCGGAAAACCTATGCTTTCGCTCCGAGCACTCTATCTCTTCGATTTATTATAAACGACAGCTTGGGGCCAAGTTAGCGCTCAGAGCTCACAATAAATGACCTCAGGTATAATTGTTCGATACACCTCAGGTCACGTGATCAAAAATCCTGATCCGAGATGTGATTGAAAAACTGAACTACAACATTTGTGTTCGGTATGTACTGATCTGTCAGGACTTCTGTTCGCTTACACCATAACGTGTTTGACAACTGTTGTTTATGACACTTTGAGGTAAAACACGATTAAATTCAATTTGAATAAACACAGTGTTCATAGTACATTCGCTTGAAAAAGATACAGTGTATCGAAACATGTCGCGAAGACATTACATTATGTGGAAATTTAATCGTGTTTCACCTTATAGTCTCACAACTATGGTTTCCTTCAAGTAACCGCCACCTCAATGAAAAATAAAACTGTTTTTTATGCATTACTTACATTCCAATATTCAACTTCATATAATATGGATCTATTTACTCTGAATTATATTACTTAAATGGCCGACTTGGTGAAAATACATAAAAATTTCATTGAAAATCAATTGTGTGATTTCCACTAGACAGTTTGCCAAATCGCTACACGTGTTTCACTATAGAATAGCTTCTGTAGGCCTGAAAAAGCTATTGTGTAGTAAAGCACGTGTAGCGGTTTGGCAAACTGTCTAGTGGAAATCACACAATAAAGTGTTTTTTTGATAACGTCAATTATATTATTAGTTTTGTCTAAATCACTGAATTATTCAGGTCAGATTTTTTTCATACGTATTTGTAGAAATATTCATGAATTAACACTCCACTTCAATGTTACGAATATGATTACACTATTTCAAGCGAAGAGTACTCATAGTTTATTAGTCAACTTTTTTGAATCAATTTGCTTACAATTTTTTCAATACGGGCCTGTCTCGACTCCACGTGCCGGTCAAAAAGATCGCTGTAGCGATGATATTTCTATCCAACGGTAAATACATTAGCGTTAGCCTACTAGGTAGTCTATATACAATGGTATAAATTATTAGTTATGTATACAAACTCACCTCGATATCATAGCTCTTGTCCCTCATGCTTGCTTTCACCTTTCCCTTAATGATTTTCAATCCTGCATCAAAATTGCACATTTCCAAACGTCCCGATGAAAGACTCTGTTCACCTCTCTGTAGGTATGCATTTCAAATCGTCACGAAAATAATCATTTATTGCAGATAGTTTTATAATGTTTGCCATTTTGTCACTTCAGATTACAAGAGGTTTGGTTTGGAATATGAAGCTCCCATAAATTAACTATGAATTTATATTCATTTTTATAATTATCTCAGGTAAAATATCGAACTTCCCATTAAATTTTAAATTAATAGTAGGAGTGGAATTCGTTGACAGATGTGACGTCACGTACACCTGAATTAATCTACGACAATAGAAAATTTCTTGAACATCACTAGTTCCATTTCAATATAAAACATTTATAAAAGAAAATTCCAATTATATTTTGACATTGATACATTAAGGAATGATGAGGGTATCCGGCACAAGCTGTTTGAGAGCTAACATTTCTTTCCACATTGTGTAGTTCCACATTGAATTCAAACCTCCATAAGGTCCCCATGTAAAAATTTTTGAAGTTGGACCTCGCGCTAAAACTGAAATCCTAACCTAACTAATATGGTCTATAGAATGGAAATACGAAATATTATATGGAATAGTCTTTTTGTAAAATGAGAAAAAGTTTTATACACGCGGAAAAAGTCAAAGAAATGTAACGATGCGAATTTTTACAGAACTGTAGTAGTCCAGTCTATGACCATTTTCCCGTGTATTTATCCCATACAGCACCCAGTCAACACCGGATATCTTATGGATATCCACTTTATGTCCCATTCACGTCGGAATATCCCTGTATCTATTCTGAACATCCATGAGATATCAAAAGCAGGATGTCCAAAAGATATCCGGAAATGAAAATCCATAAGATATCCATCCACCCAATATCTACCTCTGGACTTATTCTGGACATCCATAAAATATCCAATACTGAATATCCTAAAGATATCCTGAATTTAATTTCCATAAGATATACTGGAATGAATATTCTCATTATATCCCAAAGTGGATATCCATAAGATATCAAACAACTGAATAATCCTTAGAAGACCTTATCTGGACATCCATCGGATATCCAATACTGAATATCCTGAACTGAATATCATAAGATATCTTGAAGTAAATATTCTCATGATATCCCAAAGTGGTAATTCATAAGATCCCATATCCATAAGATATCCAAAACTGTATGACCATGCTGATATCTCATTACTAGATATTCGCCAATTTTTTTTGTTGAAATATTTTTTGGGTCTTTGTCAATATTATTGAATATTCTCAATTTTGAATGGCCTACTTCAAACTTATCCTGATATAAGTGAGGTGATGTTTGAAAGTGGAGTCTCCATGTATCACTCACATTATATTAATGATAATGAATTATAATCAGCTAGTCAAAGGTTATTTTGAAACCACTACAAAGTTTATGAGGTATGTACAGTAGTTACCCTGTCTATTGTGAATCAAACTATAAACCTACGTTGTTCAATATTGAGATTAACTTATGCAAATTTTCATAAATGAATGGATATCCCTGAATACTATCCCATGGATATTTCCCAATTATATCCACGGACGTCCATAAAATATCCACCGGATACCAAATAGATATCCTCTGGATATCTTCGATATCCAAAAACCTTATACATATCCGTGAACAATATCTCATGGATATCCTTGAACGATATCTTATGGATATCCCGGAAGGATATCTTATGGAAGTCCAGCTTCTTCCGCTCGGGACATCCATAAGATACCCACCGGATACCAACTGGATGTCCTCTGGATATCTGTGAGCAATATCTCATGGATATCCCTGAACGACATCTTATGGATATCCCGGAAGGATATCTTGTGGAAGTCCAGCTTGTTCCACTCGGGCAATCCATCGGACGTCCATAAAATATCCACCGGATATCAACTGGATGTCCTCTGGATATCTTCGATATCCCAAATGAATGTCCACTGGATATCCATAGAATATCCGTGTGTTGACTGGGCACCGATTTGCATGAAAATTCGGATTCAGGATCTACGTACCCTCTTTTTCAAAATCTACCCTGTGCCGAGGGTTGCTTTCTCCCTGGGGGTGGATGCCACCCCTT
The DNA here is from genome assembly GCA_032362365.1 of Zygogramma bicolorata. Classification (NCBI taxonomy): domain Eukaryota; kingdom Metazoa; phylum Arthropoda; class Insecta; order Coleoptera; family Chrysomelidae; genus Zygogramma; species Zygogramma bicolorata. The sequence continues at coordinate 510,788 of JAVJAQ010000588.1, forward strand.
CTTGAGGGTGAAAAAATTTGTATTGGAAATAAGTGCGAAAATCAATAGATTGACTAATAATTATAAGCACTTTTTGTTCAATGAAGTTTTTTTTGAAAAGCAATACTTTTGGACTTATTCGCGAGTGAAATTGTCGGTTTTCAGGCAAAAAAACACGTTTTCAGATCCTTTTTCGCGAATAACTGGAAAATAATGCATCTAATCAAAAAACTTGCGGAAAGCAAAATTATAGCTCTTGAAAAAACGAAGGCGATTGTTTATTCGTGATGTATGCAAACCCACTACAAACTGAATAATTCCTTGTTGAATGTTAATTGGTATTTTCAAACGCCAAAATGGAAAGTTTCTACGTACAATAACCAAAAACGTGCCAATGCATTTTTCGGGAAAAACTAATTCCATCTTTTTTGAAGTACTTGAAAAATCCTTCATTTTTATTATTTATAAAAGTTTCTACCATCAAAACTGACCGAGGTATGAAGGAAATAATGCAGAATCCTATTTTTTCGTTGAAAAAAAAATTGTGAATAACTCATCCTCTCTTCTCTCCCCTTCGGAAAAAAATCGTTGTTACTCCATAATTCACTTCATTCATGTTCTTTTAATGAGTTCTGAGTTTTTCATCAATCGAAAGTACGCAGTTTTAGAAAAATTGAGATCGAAGAGAAAAAATCATATACGGAATTCAGCGAAAAATCACCATTTCTTCGAAATAACTCGAAAAGTATTGATCACATGCAGAATTTTCTAGAGTACAAAATTGAAGGTTGAAAAAAATATACATATAGTACCAGCCACTAGGCCTAATGTACATACTCCAATTTCTACAAAAATTGTTTTTAGTTTTTTTCCCATAACTCGCTTTGTCTTCAAGCAATCGAATCCACCAAAAGAGTATTCCGTCGCTTTTTTCAAGAGCTATAAGCTCATTTACATGATTTTTTGTTTCGGATTATATTTTTGAAAAGGTTCATGCTGAAAGGGCTCAAAAAGGTACTTTGCGCGATCCCTCCCAATATTTAACTGGCCATATCTTACTCTATTTTCATCCTGCAGAAAAAATGAAATACAGAAATTTTCAGAGAAGAATAACCTTCAATTTTGTACTCTAGAAAATTTTGCATGTGATCAATACTTTTCGAGTTATTTCGAAGAAATGGCGATTTTTCGCTGAATTACGTATATGATTTTTTCTCTTCAATCTCAATTTTTTCAAAACTACGTACTTTCAATTGATGAAAAACTCAGAACTCATTAAAAGAACATGAATGAAGTGAATTATGGAGTAACAACGATTTTTTTCAAAGGGGAGAGAAGAGAGGATAAGTTATTCACAATTTTTTTTTAACGAAAAAATAGGATTCTACATTATATCCTTCATACCTCTGTCAGTTTTGATGCTAGAAACTTTTATAAATGACAGAAATGAAAGATTTTTCAAGGACTTCAAAAAAGGTCGAATTAGTTTTTCCCGTAAAATGCATTGGTTTTTGGTTATTGTACGTAGAAACTTTCTATTTTTGCGTTTGAAAATACCAATCAACTTTCAACAAGCAGTTATTCAGTTTGTAGTGGGCGTGCATACATCACAAATGAACAGTCGCCTTTGTTTGTTCGAAAGCTATAATTTTGCTCTCTACAGGTTTTTCGATCAGATGCATTATTTTCCAGTTATTCGCGAAAATGGATCTGAAAACGTTTTTTTTTGCCTGAAAACCGACAATTTCACTCACGAATTAGTCGAAAAGTATTGCTTTTCAGAAAAAACTTCATTGTACAAAAAGTGCTTAGAATTAGTCAATCTTTTGATTTCCGCACTTTTTTCCAATAAAAAATTTTTCACCCCCAAGAAGGGGTGGCATCCACCCCCAGGGAGAAAGCAACCCTCGGCATGGGGTAGATTTTGAAATAGAGGGTGAGTAGAACCTATATCCAAATTTTCATTAGAATCGGTGCTGTACGGGATAAATAAACAGTTTACACTTTTTTCACCGTCATAGACTGGAGTATAGGTTGAAGTTGCGTGATATTCAGGGTTATTCAGGTGACCATTGGAAACGGAACAACGTCGACTGTCGATCAATTATTGGTATTTTTTCAACGTTGACTGAAATTTAGTATTCTGGTGACCATTGAAAACAAAACAGCATTCACTACAGATCAGTATTGCGAATTATTCAACGTTGAGCGAATTCTCCTAATCAGGTAACAACAAGCATTGCAATTTTTGCCAACGTCTTAAAGGGACACATTATTGGTTGTTTGGCAAGCAGATTTTGTACTTGCTATCCGCTTCTCAACGTTGCCTGTCTATAAGAATATTTGAAAATGGCGAATAATGGTTTCATTCTGCTCATTAAATGCTGCTGCTGATGATGAAGAACGGTAAATAAATATTTTTTACATTAATTTAGGTATATTTGGGATCATACATTTTCACATATAATCGCATGTAAATGTCCATCTTGTCTCAAAGTGGAGTAGAATTGTTCTGGGAGTGAAGATTCTAGAGTCATCTCCATAACGTTTTGGTAAACCATGAGCTTATGTGAACACCTTACTTTTACAGGTTACAGAACAGAGTTTGGAGGAGGCATATATATATTAACTACGAATATTGACCATACGCCATAAGAGACAATGTTAGCAAAGTGAAGCCGACTTTTGTATAAATCACAATATCCTTGGAATAGAAATAGGCAGCGATGATCGAGGGCGCATGCGCGGAATATAGAGCGCGAAATTCAAATTTCTAAATATGTCATTGTCATCGACCTTCAAATTTACTAATTTACAGGTTATGTTTATATAATTTCACAGAGATTTCAATGTAAATTTTGTTATTCAGGAAATCATCCAGTTACACAAAAAATATACTCAGTTTTGAAGGAACGTTTCTTGGTGTGCAAAAGAATGAAGAAATCAAGATTTTGAAAAATGGTGGGATCATAAAATATCCTGATCTTTCCGATATTTTATCAGTTCATTGTGTCCTGATTTCTGGAGTCGTAGTAAATTCATACTACACAGATATGAATAATTCAATGAAGAAAACCCATATAGGCTCAATAATATTAGAAATTCCATCAGAACTATTTACCATACCATCTTGCAGATTAAGAATGTTAATATCATATTTTAATACCATCTGTTAACATTCAGGCGCCTGTCTTGTAGCTACGAGAGAAACATAATGCTGACTCGAAAATGCTTATGAATTACGTGCGATATATAATCTGTTCACTTGAATGTGGTTGGTTTGGAATTCACTCAATATAATTGACTGTTACAAAAAATTCATTGGATGGAAAAACAAAAAGTCGTTGTAACCAATAAATTACGAATACTTAATAAAATTCAAATGCTCGGTGAAGCATTCAAATATTTAAATTTTTGAAAATTAATGAACAGAAGTTAATGGAAAATAATAGATATATTTTATACGTTTCGAGACTTGTTGACATATCAAAGATTGTTGGGCGGAAGAACCTCAGTCAATAGCCAGTTGAGCAAAATTGAATTATGTTTGTTGTTCAGAGATTGGAAACTTTCACGGCCGGTAACAAATGAATCGTTAGATGTTTCCTTTCTTCTAAGCCTTGGTCTGCAGATTTTCGGGCCTGACATTGCCTCATTGCTCTTGAATATTGTCTGCTGCAGATGCAGAAGGTCAGTCCTAAAAACCTAGGAGCCCGGAAACAAAAATCAATTGTATGTTCCAATCCCTATGAATTTAATAATAATAATATTTTTTCACCCCAAGAAACTTTTACAGTTTATGAATAGGGATATTTAATACATAGAAAAGAAATAAAACAAAATGTGTATATGGTGAAAGAATATATGAAAAAAACTCTTGAAATGTTGAATGATCTATAAAACTATAATATATCATTTGGGCAATAAAATATATTTTTTAAGATGGTGTTTGAATTTTTATCTTTAATATTTTTAATTGAATTTGGTGGTTTACTGATGTTTTTGCCCTCAAATTGATTTCTCCCCAAATCTGGTACGTATGGAATGTACAATTAGATGTTGAGCCTGTCTAGTGCTGTGATAATGTGTAGTAATGATTTCATTGAAAAGTATGCAATGTTTCACCTTATGTTTTACACAATAAATAAAAGTATATGTTTTCAACTGGTATATTGAATTGATGTTAAGAAGATTATTTGGTTTGTAAAGATCCACAGTGGGCTTCGTGCAAGGCAATTTATAAATATATTCGACGATTTTATTATGTAAGTACAGCTTGTCCAATCCATTGTGGCACAAACTCTGCTACTTTTCCAGTTGCACACTGGTACTTCAGAACGTGACGAAAAAAAACATCCACTAGGAATAAATTTCAACACAGTGAACACATATAATAGGTGTTTTTTTGATCTTGCTATGCTTCACAGAGATTTCTGGGCATATACCTCATTAGTTCTGTGCCAAGATGGATTGGATAAGCTGTATTTCAGCGGATTCAATACTGAAGCAGTGGCCGTTGCCAATATAGACGTTAAATATTTTAAATTGGAATATACCAAACAAAAAAATATTAATCTCGAATATTCGAAAGAAATTTTGTTTCTTATTCTGAACAGTAATTTTTAAATAAAGTAAGTTGCCCGTTAAAGATTTTGATCTACGTAAAGTCCTATAAGTTTGGTAGTTTTAGAAAATTATATCGTTTTATTTTTAAATTTAAGTGTGTCAGAGTGGTCAATGTTGGAATGTTTACTTGTTAAAAACATATAAGTAGATTTTTCATAATTGTAACTCAATTTGTGATATTTTAACCAAGATGATATTTGTTTCTAGTCATGTGTCATAGATAATTGTTGTTTCAAGTTTTTTCAAAAGAATTTCATGACTGACTGTATCGAAGGCTTTACTATAACTTGCTACAAATGCATTTGATGTATAATGTAGTTAAATTATCAATCTCTTTCATGCATCTTTTCAGCCCTGTTCACTTGTTTGATAAATTATTTTTATTTAGAAAATCTTTCGGAACAGAATATAGACTTGCTTCGGAACTGTGGCTATGCCAAGAATATTTGAATAAAACAATGATGATTTCAATATTATTTATATTACTCAATAGACATAATAAATAATTGAATAAAAGTTCAGGAAGATGCAATACAGTATAAATTTCGGTATAGTTGAGATTAAGTACCTAAGAAAAATGCTTAACATTCTGTTTGTCGCACCTTGGAACTCTCATGATAGATCGCGCATGTATCTCAAAAGAATTTTGGTGAATATTGAACAAAAACTCAAAAATTGCATCATTTTCACATTTTTATATCTTAAACAGAAAGCATATTCCTAGAAAAATATAGAAATACTCAATTTAAGCGAAAATTATATGAAGTTACAGGCATTTTTCACAAAATATATATATATACATATATACATACATATATATATATATATATATATATATATATATATATATATATATATATAAAAAGTTCAAAGCATATTTTTCTGACATTTTTGGCAAGTATATTTCGTGAAATGGGACTTTTTAGTTTGTGTATAGTATCTACTACACCTGTTCCTTCTTTGAGGATATCGTTCAGTTCCATTCTTCATATAAATTTACAATGAGATTGGAAACCTTTAGTGTAAAAGTTGAACCTTTTCCTAGAGATCAATTACTCTAACACCAAAATGAGATTTTTGCACTCGACGCTCTTTTCGCTAACAAAGTTGAGAGCTTCCGCTGAAAAACCGGGATTTCCTTCAATTACACTGTACCATTTCCTTATGGTACTTGTATGTGCAAACAATTTTCCAAATGTTTTCCTCACATAATTGTACGCTCTTGTGGAGTAAAACTGGAGGTTGACTGCAGATTGCCTCAGCTGAATACTTTATATTTCTTCTTGCATTTGACCTTTCGAATAAAAACTTGCAGTTCTCAGGAACATCATCCTGTGAATACAATTCAAATATATTATTTCCAAAACTTTTATGGATTCAATTCAGGATTGCTTGAAAAGAAAAGAAACTTCATTTATTAACATCATGCATTTCCTCAACAATCACAACAAATTGGGGACGGTTCAAGAAGGTGAAAATATAAAGGTTTTTTCAGCTTAAAAATGTTGAAAACGAGTAAATAAGGGCATGTGTGGTGTTTTGATCAGAAGAACGGCGAATTTTGTTTTTTTCGAGAAAGAAATTTTATGTGAAAAATGGGGTGAAATTTCACAACAAAATGGATATGGATTTTTTTTAGTGGACTTTTTTTTTAAAAGGTTCATAGCGACCGAAGTTTTACCCAATACAATCATTGGATATAGAAACCTCTGAGAAAATATTTTTCAAAATATTGTACTTTCTTCAAAAATAAAGAATGCAGTTGAAAAACTTTTAGTAACAACTTCAAGTCTTCAAAAAGTTCGAGGATTGTCTCCCAAACAGAAAGCAACTATGCAAATTAGGCAAATCAGTCTCTGATAAGTTAACAATTCATACAGGTGTAGTTCAAGGGGAGCGTTTTGCAAAAACTCCAAAACGAAGGTATTAGGATTATATTTTGGGATGCAATAGATACACACCAATTATATCTATGTTGAAAATACCGGATTGGAACTATGTTGAAAAAATACTATATTTCATGGCCATGGTCTTCATTTTCAAACTCACAAAATAACTACTACTCATTACTGATTTTCCTAAAACATAATTGGGAAATAAAATAAAATTCTTTGTTGGTGGCCTTTTCATTCCAGAGTAAAAAATCATTAGATTTGGAAAAAAAAATAATCAAATGGGAGATTCATATCATGAATTTGAATACCTATTTGTACCGACATTTAAAAAAAATCATAACCACATTCACCACATATATTTCAAATAATTCTTTCAAAAACGTGAATTGTATGAATTGAATAAATGATTTTTTTCATCACTATTCTGTTCTGCGATTATCAATCATAATAGTATATTATGCAACGATCATATAACAAAGGCGATTAATAGGCACGCATTGGCAATGACATTGCAGTGCACCTCACAAAATTCTTCAATTTATGTCAAAGATCCTCAATATTCCCAGAATAATTCAAGTTAACAAAAATGCTTCCTCTATAAAAAAGGTTCACACAATACTTGCAATAATTTTAGGCCAACTGCTTTTATTCAAATTTTAAGCAAAATATTTGAAAAAGCTCTGAAAACGAGGATGGTGGCTTACTTTGTTTCTCTAAGTTTATTTAATATATCTCAATATGTATTTAGGAAATCATATTCTACAACAGATGATCTCGATAACTGAAGAAGGCTTCAACAATAAGGAATACATAGGTAGTATATTTTGTGACTTGACAAAGGCTTTTGATTGTGTAAGGCACAAACAGGTGTGCAGTACCTTTCCCCTAAAATGTTCAATAGATTGCCACCCTCCATCAAAGATCTCAGCCTACCATGTACCTGATTAAAAAATGTTTTTATGCTAATGATGACTATTTCAATGAAAATTTTGATGATATTCAAGACTATTGTGTTTGACATTGACCAAGTTTCATTGATGTTCGTGTATGTGTATTTTTTGATTGTTTTAAATTCTAGTGGATTTGCTAGCCTGTACCTGACTTGTGTAAACAAATATTGTGAAACACCAATAAAGTATCTATCTGTAACTGGGCTATGAAACGAACCAAAGGTGAGTTTCATATAAGGCTTATGCGGGTATATATAACCATTACATGAGAGTTGCATACGCTATTTTTCACATTCGATAAATAATAAAGATCTATAAATATTATATTTATATTGTGGATCCCACTGATCTGGAAGTGGAATATCTTATGATATTGTGTATCATAATGAGCCCATTATGATACACAGATTTTTCATTACAATACAGATTTCCAATCCGTTTCATAATGGATCTCATTATGAAACAGATTATGGGCCTATAAGAGTATTGTTATAGTATTGGTGTAGAAAAAACTAATAATATTCCGCTTTATGCTGTATCACTATGCTGTATCACTATGCTGTACCACAACAAAATAACGAAATGGCGGATAAAGGTGACAATAGGGCCTATTGTTGTGAATCAGAAGAATACATTACCATCAAGTGATAATAAGCACCACTTGAAATCAGGTTTTTTTAATTCAAATGCCCCAGAATTGCTTCAAATTATTAATTTTCTTTGTGAGCCGCCTATTTTTCTGTTGGAGAATTCGAATCTTCAGTTTCTGCTCGTCAATTTTTTTTTCTCATTTTTTGGATGTTATCTGAAAAAGGAATATAATCAATAGCAAAACACGAAAATATGCCACAAAAGGTGAAAAAAAAAACTCCTCAGAATGTTTTTACACGTTTCAATAAGTCTCATTTTGCGATATATCAATTTAAATTTGTTGAATATTTATCAAATCAAAAAATTCAGCTTGAAAAAATGAACTAATAGAAAATGTGATGAATTGTTGGCCTTTTGGTGATGATAAATGGGTAAGTACTCATGCCAATTATTGATTAAAACTTGAAAAACCATCATTATGTTTTGAGGATAGAACATAATAGAATAGTCATAAATCAGATTCTCTAGAAGTTATAGTACAGAAAAATTTCAAAGGGAAATTTTTGATAGGCAAAATTTTACAGTTTTTTTGGAATACTTGAAATATCACTCGATTGAAACATCAATGCATTTTTTAATGAAGGATTATTCAGGAGCTCTATTTATCTTTCTGCATGTAACTGTATTTGTGTCTTCCATTTTCATTTCAATTTGCATTTGGTAAATGTGTGTCTCGATTGAATGCAACATTTTTGTACACTACAAATACTTGCCTACTTTTTGTTTCTTCCGACAGATGAGTTCCGATTCAGAATTAACTTCCTCATAACTTCTTTTGCACACTCTATGTGCATTTGGATCTATAAAAAATAATGGTTATGTATTACTAACCAAATTTGAAAATAATCTCATTTCATAAGAGATTCAACTTGAACAGTGGATATATGACTAGAGTTCACTATATTCATATTATTCAAAGGGGTCAAATACATATCATTCATTTAGGAATCCTATAAATATGTGTGGAGTTCATGCAAGACAGGTCCTAGAATAGTTTTTCATTATCTCTTCTAGAAAAGACTATTTCTTGAAAAACTACCCAGTATTATTATATCCATAAGGCAGTTTTCAATGTGTATTCAATAATTTTTTATTCCAATACGATGACAACAAAGCAATACCTTTTATCGAATTATCATAGCAATTGTGCGAAATTCCAATGAAATTACAGTCTTTGTGATTTTTTTGACTAGTTCCTTTTTACAACTTGTGATATGAAGTAAAAGGCCCAGTGATTTGAAACAATATTAAGGGTGATAACAAATAATTCAACAAATTAACCAGCAACTTTACATAATCAGTTTTTAGTACTAATGAGAATTGTTTGAATGTGCAATTCTATAATTTGCTGTTGTTGCATAGTAAGTCATTAGTTCTTGGGTTTTCAAACCCTTAAGAATTGATTGGTGGATACCAAAATATTTGATAAAAATCATAATAATATGACAATGAATAATACATACACAACATTGCTTAATGTCAAACAACCTTTTAAGATATTACCATTAGAATCTCTGGACAGTTCTTTGTTAAATGTGATTGAAATTAAATGAAATCATAAAAAAAAATCAGTTTCACTTTCATCTACTCACTATTAAAATCATTATTGTGGATTTCTCTATTTGAATTATTTATTTCTTCACCTTGATTGGGTAGTTCTTTGCTCACTGTAAACAAGAAACATAAATGCCATACTGTAATATTTTTTATGAAAATGGTTTCAGGTTTTTTTTCTTGAAGTTACTTGAGACTTTGAGACATGTTTATTTCTAGGTTACAGTACAGCCCCCTTCTTGAACATAAGGCAAGTTCTTGAATCCATCGGTGAGCTCATCAATCTATCAAAATAGTTTTTTTATTATCATCAGTGATAGAACTGATGGAATCAATGGAGTTCACTGTTGAATTTCAGAACTTGTCTGCATTTCATTAATGTTCGACAGAGACAGGACAGGATCAATTTAAAATATGTATATTGTATAGGGAGACTGAAAGAATAGTGCATAACAAATAATTCTTATTCAATATATTTAAAGGATAACAAGGTGTCAAAAGTGGCAGTTTTCAGCTGGTAGGTGTAATTTTCCCTAATTTGAGTTATGCATTATCCATTAGGTTATGCACTACGTATTAACTAGGCCATCATTATAATTTTTTCAGGCAAAAGTACGAGAGGGGTTGAATACGCAACCCACTTATCTCAATCGAATGAAAGAATTACAAATCTTATCCAATGGAAACATTCGGTTAGGGATTTACCTCCTAGAGGGTGAGAACTTGTATAGGCACCTGAACTAATTTTATATTGAACATAAAATATTTGATATTTCCTCTGTGATAGTTTTACTATTTTAGGGCAATGTTTCCCATTGTAATTGTATTCTATGATATAGAACTCACCAACAGGAAAAGACTGACTTCATTGGGAATCATCATATCTAGGTAGAAGAAATGAACAATCAACGTTCAGTGAGGGTAGTGTACCAGTTTTCAAAAGAATTCTTCCACTGCTCACAGAATATATATCTGTCCTTGAGAAATGATCAGCACATATTCTCAGTTTATTCACGTCTTCGGCTGCCTGGAGATAACATATTTTCATCCACTGGGATCTTAGCGATGGATTCTTAGGAAAACTGAAATATAAATACGCATATTTTGAACATGAAAGCAACACAGATCCATATGTAATGAATTTCTTACCGATGATATGAACTGGAGCTCTTAGTAACACAGAAAACAAATTTCTTTTTTCGCGGACATAATAGTCTTGAACTTCTAAACAACTATGGACTAACGAAACACAACACTATAATATGGAAACAAAAAACCAATACTGAACAATAACTATAATAAAAACGGTACCGAACAATACCGAGAAATCAGCGAACACAAGAATAATATTAAGTATGAAAAATATTGAAAGAATTTCAAGAAAATTTTGACACTGACAATTTGGTTATGTTTGAATTTGAAACGAAACAAGGAATTTATGGCAAATAGTTATACCCGACATACGATCATTTTCGATTTACCTAGCAGGGAGAAACGTAAGAGAGAAACAACACTAGCGAGTCATTCTTGACTGACATCTTCTACTTTTAAATTTGACGCATGCGCAAATATTCCTTGCGACCAATCGCGCTCTTTTGTTTCCCAAAATCTCGCATCAAATAGCTGCCTTAATTATCAATATTCGTAGTTAATATATATATGGGAGGAGGCAACTGAGGGATCAAAGCGATCCTTTCAATGTGAGTGAAAAACAATTCAGAAATGTCTATCGTCTTTCCAGGGATATGGTGAGGCAATTGATAGAAACTCTGGGACCCCACTTACCTCAAGGAGTGAGAGAGGAATTATTTATACCTAACATGTTGAAAGTAAATGTTGATGATTTACAGAACTTCTCTACCATCTGATGCCCCATAAAATTATATTTCAGATAATGGTTGCACTACATTTTTTTGCACAAGGTAGCTATTCAGGGCTATTCACTAAGCAGAGTTGTTATGGATAGCGACTAAAAATTGTCGTTATGTTCAAGGTCAGTTGCTAAGCGCGAAATTGGTATTCACTTTTCAAGTTAAGTTGCTACTATAATGACCAGTTGCTGTGAGTAGTGGTTTACAGGCAACTGCTTCAGAAATCTTGTAAAGGGAAAACAGCTTACCACCGTCATTATGGCAAGTTATTATCAGAGTCGCTACGACGGTTAGCAACTGCGATAACCACTTTACTTAGTGAATAGCCTTGATTATATACTTGTCTTGTAGATAGTCACATTGACATCAAGAGGTTGGCAACAGCGGCTGTCAGAACTTACCTCCTCCACTCCATCTGTAATTGAAATGAATAAAGAAAGCTCGAGGCCCGAGGCAGTTGCCTTTGAGACATGAGCAAGACCACACATTACACGTTGTTTCAATATATGACATGGCGCAGTCTAGAAGCCACATTTAAAGTGAAGTCAGCCATCTTATCTTGAAAAAAATGAGGAATTTCATTCAATTATCCATTGCAAGGACGTTTTTACTTATTTGTTGCAGGTATTTCGATGAAACGATGTATTTCAGAGGAGTTCCACTCATGGTATGCTCGGGAAATAACTCCGAAAATTGGAATTTCTGGAAACAAAGATTTCTAACTTATTTGAAAGCCACAGAAATAATAAAAAAAGAAGGGGCAAACCAAATGTGCACAACTTCTAACTCTAGTTGCGAACAAGGTATGAGAATTTACTTACAATACTTTCTCATTTTCTGATCAAGAGAAGGACAATTTAGAAATTTTAATTAATAAATTTGATGCTCACTTCAAGCCTGAGAAGAATATAACGTTCCAAAGACATCCCTTCTTTACCTGTAACAAAATGGAGGTCAGTCTGTCGAAGAATAGGTATATACCACAGAACTGAAAAATGTATCCCTTTCCTGTTAATTTTTGACATTGAAGGACAGTCTTGTCAAAGACATTTTGCTGGCATATTGCACCAACATGGAGCAGGGCCAATAAATCAAAAGAAGAAGAAGAAAGACATTTTGAAATGCGGTTTGCCTTGTGAGAACATGCGTTCTAAATTACTATATGATTATAACACCCTATCTTTACAAGTCTGTATGAACATTGAAAACACCCGCAAGCACAACAAGCAGATTACGAATGGAAGAGATAAAGGACATTGCAGCACCCAAATAGATCACGTGCAAGTATGGGATAATGCAGAGCAGAATATAGACACTGAACAGGATTTCGGGTGAATCAAATAAGCTTTTATTATCGGAAACTATCACAAACAAATAAATGCTACAAATCGGTCCGATTCTCTAAAAAGTGGTTAACACAGTGGATACTTTAGTAACGTTGTTAACAACTACTTTTTTAACCACCCTAGATATTCCACTATTTATATTTGGTATTCTTCAAATACGAAACTTATCAAGGTGGTTAATTTTTCAGATTTCCACTCAGTGGTAAATAAATGCGGCAAAGTTAGTAACTCTTCTTCTTTTTAATTATACTTTGTTATTTCTCTGTCAAATAACCTCATATTTTTATTTGGATTGGAGTTGTAGATACGAGTGTTTTGGAGTATATTTTACCTTAGGTATTTTCTGACTTGTGATCTATATCCGAGACTGAAGTTTTTTGTAAATAATTACATAAATATATATTTTTTGTTTGTGAACTTTGAGGTAGGTATCCTGGACTGCATACCTTTATTACACATGATCACTGCTCATTGTTTTACCTTTCTGATCTTTTAGTAGCAACAAAAAGTAATGACATGCCTCCCAAAACTACACGAGTTTGATTTATATAAACCTGTATTTATTGAACTATATGAAGACAACTAAGACAGACTATTTCAACAATTTTCAACCTGGCTGTCACTTTTATGTTCATAAAATAAATTTATATTTTTAATATAGAGAATTTGTTATGTAAATCCAGTGTGATTTAATTACCACCCGAAAATAGAAAACAGATTTTTTTTCAATAAAATGAAATGGATTCATTACATTATTTTTTTAAGAAATAGAAATGAGTCAATGTGGTTTTCAGATTTAATTTAGCTATATGAGAATATACAGAATTGTATTGTTTTATTCATCCAGTCTTCTGATTAATATATTTCTGATGTGCCTGCCTTTCGTCAACATGTCCTCACGACATGTATTCCATTCCATATTGCAGCATCATGCACAGAACCTGGATATCTAGCATTCACTGCTAACAATTTCATCCTAGAATCACATACCTGAAACCACCCAAAAAAATTGTATCAGCATCAACTGAGTGCAATAGTAGTTCATTGGAAACTGTTAAATAAGTTATGGATGTTGGTTATCAAATACTAACTGATTGTACATTGATACCGTAAAAGCCCTTTCGATTCAGATAGGCAATTCCAGGGTTGTCATCATCATTGATTGGTGGACAAATGATAGCAACATGGGATGGCTCCCAATACGTTAGGAAATTGGTGCTTTTCCATAAATCTAAAATTTTCAGCTTGACCATAAGATTGCAATTATAAGATTTAGGTGGGTACGCTAACTTTCTTTTGATTTCAAGTTTCTCCTCTGATTGAGTTGGAAATTTCACTATATTTGGAAAAACATGTGAACCAAGAATTTCAATAATGTCCTTAATTGCCCTACTAGCACTTGACTGTGACATAGCTACATTACTATCACTGCCTAATGAACCCTGATAAGACCCTTGTGCTAATAAGTGTAGAGCAGCAAGAACCTGAAATTTTGAAAATATATCTTCACCACATGTACTGGAGTACTGGGTGATTTCTCAATGAAACAAAGTTATTGGTCATGGAAGTGTAACTAAAATCATCTGAACTGCGGTGAACTACATCAGCATGCCATTACCATAGAGCAAAATTATGGTGATAGAATAAACATATTTGAGTAGCATAGCACCATAGTACCAAATTTAAAATTTGTATCATGTACATACTCAGTATACTAAACTCTGATTTACCTTAAGATGTAGTGGTAGCCCTTCTACCATGTTGAACAACGTGAGGTTGTATTAAAGGCATCAAAACCTCCAATACCAATATTTTTGGGATGTGATAGATCTTTCTGAATTTCAGATCACTAATGCTGAATGGGTTTGTAGAGTCTCGTAAGGCTCTATCATTGGATGATATCTGTCTCCTGAAAATATTTTTTTCTGTAGGTTACAGGTACCTACCTATTACTTATTATAAATGAATTATCTTACCGTTGAATTATTTCCTGAGCAACATCCAACAAAAAAAATGCAACAAATTTCCTGCAATAACTACTGCCATTTTGAATCATTGATGATGATTTATTTTTCCACCAGTAAAATCTGGTGGATAAAATAATCACTTTATTAGTGGTAAACCAAAGACAAGTTGTTAATTTTTTCTCCATTTTGACCTTAGAGAATTGAAAAATCGGGAAGTGATTCAAATAACCACTGAGCTTCCTTTTTGCCACTCAAGTGACAGTTGTTTAAATAACCACTTCCTTAGAGAATCAGACCAAATGGCTTCTAGACATTGACTACCACTGGTTGTGGAACTTTGTTGTTCGCGTTGAAAAGATGGCGTTTTCGTATGTGCTGCCATCTATGTTAAATATGACGAAACAACATTAGGAAACATATGCAACTAGCATAGCATAAAGGAAAGAATGCTTGTATAAGCAGTAGCTACAGAATTGCTACCATTAACACCTCCCTTCAATTCTGTAAGGTCAAAAAGGTAAGTACTTTAGGTAATCAAGGTGCACATAATTGTAAATAGTACAAAATCCACCACAAAGGTACAACATTCAAAAGACTCCTAAAATATTTAAGTTTTGCTGATAATGGTTTCGTAAACTTAGCCTGCTGTTCATTAGTTGGTACATAAAACAGTACAACTTTCTTATTTGCAATACAATCCCTTACAAAATGGTACTCAACATCAATATGTTTAGTGTGTTTTGATTCTAGAGTTGAGGCCATTTTTATAAAACTTTGATTATCATCAAAAATTCGTATAGGGTAGAGATTACAATCTAGGATTTCTGATAACATTTGTGCTAAAAATAAATTTTCTGTGATACAGGTGGACAACGCAACAAACTCAGATTCTGCACTAGATAAGGTGATAACATCTTGCTTCTTAGTTTTCCAATTAACAACATTTTCGTTATTTTTATTACAAATCCACTTATGCTTTTTCTGTCAATAACACTATTAGCATAATCAGAGTCTACATATGATATCTATTTTGTATTTGAATCATTACTTTTAATAAATTTCAAACCAAACTTTTCTTTTTCTTTCAAAACCCTCAATACCAATTTTATGTGATTCCAATGCTCTTGACTGTAACTATTTTGAAATTGACTAAAATATGTTACACAGAAACTAAGATCTGGTCTAGTACCTAACATTATGTACATCAAAGAACCCATAAGCTCACGATAAGGTAGCGTTTTATTTGCTTCATTATATGGGAGCAATTGCAGTTTTGACTGCATAGGTATACTTGAAGTCTTGCAGTTCCTCATATTAAATTTCTCTAAAACTTTTCTGATCAACTTTTTCTGAGTGAGATGCAATTCTTTACCAACTTTTGAAATTTTTTAACCTAGGAAAGTAATTTTTTCATTTTTAAATTCCTTCATTTTAAAATCTTGGAGTAAATTCATTTTCATATTATTCAAAATCACTTCATCAGTTGAAAACATTATCACATCATCAACATAAAGTAAAAGAAAAGTATAGTCATCAAAATATAAACATGGATCTTTTCTAGACCTTTTCAACCCTAAATCAGTCAATTTTTTATGAAAGAGAGAGAGTTCCAACATTTTGGAGCTCGTTCCAGTCCATAAAGAGATTTAGTTAGTTCACATACCAAATTTGGATTCTCTTCAAGCCCTTCGGGTTGACACATAATTACTGGAGTATCTAACGTACCATACAAAAAGGCAGAACTTACATCTAGTTGTAGTACATGAAAATCATATTCAATATACAATGATAACAATACCCCCATCGTAACCATTCTGGCCACTGGAGAATATACGTCTTCTAATGAATACTGTTTAAAACCACGAGCAACAAGACGAGCCTTTTTTACCACTTGCCCGTCTAAAACTTTTTCACGAAACACCCACTTTGAGTCAATTATCTCAGCATCCTCTGGAGGTGGCATCAACTCCCAAGTTTGTGCATCGCTTAGTGATTCTAGTTCATCTTGAATTGCTGCTTTCCATCCATTATCGGCAACTGCTTCAGCAAAGGTTTCGGGCTGCTCAGACATCAAACATCCTGCTGCTAGGGCTGTCTTCGCTTCAAATTCTGGATCGATTTCGTAATCATCAAGATATTTTGGTAATTTTCTTTGTCGAGTACTTCTTCTGTTATCTGAAATTCTGTTTATTTCCTTTTCAGGCTCATTTTCATTATTTTTATCGCTTTCTTCGTCAATCGATCTCTTTCTGATTTGTTTCTTTATTTTTATTCCCTTGATCATCCAATTCTATTGATACCTGTCTAGGTTGTGTTTCATCAAACACCACATTTCTTCCTGTTACAATTTTTCTTTTATCCTTATCCCATAACCTGTATCCATTTTCTGTATAGCCAACCATAATTAGTTTTTGGCAGTGTGGATGAAGTTTGGATTTTCTATCTTCACTTGGTATATGGTTATATGTGCTGTTGAGTCAAAGATTCTAATTTTATTCAATTCTAGCTTTTGATTGAACCAGATCTCTGCTGGCGTAACGTTTTTAGATAAAACACTTGTTAAGTACGATTAGACAGAAAAACAGCAGTTCTGACTGCTTCTCCCCAAAATTCCTTTTTAAGATCGGAATCAAATATGAGACATCTTATTGCTTTCTCCATAATGGTGCGATTAAACCTTTCTGCCACGCCATTCTGTTCGGGGTTTCTGGGAATAGTGTACTGGCATTTTATTCCATTTTTCGAGCAGAAATCTTTGAATTTTACAGACGTATATTCCCCACCATTATCACATCTTAGTCGTTCAATTCGAGTCCCAAAGGATACCGCACACTTTAATAGGGAACGTGGCCCTCTGTCGAATCGGCTGAATTTTTGATATGTTATAATTCAAGTCATTATAAACAAAAAGTTCAATGGGCACAACTTTTTTTATAGACTAGTTTTGACGCTAGAGGCCCTCGAAAACTTTCATTTGTTCTTCATTGTTATACAACACGGAACGGTATTCTGGATAATAATCACTATTCTGCATAATCAAAATCTAAATATTCATTAATATAAGATACTATTGAAAGTATTGTTACCTGCAGGTGATCAATTATACAGTGTGTTCCAGCTATTATGGTCATGTTAATATTATTTAAATGAATGATGAAACTCATGGAAAATATAAAAAAGTGTCTATCATTTTGATAGGGTTTTGTCGAATGAGTATTAATATATATCTGATTATTATATTGATGCTCAAGGAGTGTTGTGGAGAAACTCCTCCTAACGGGTCAACTAAGCCTCTAGTCGCACATTCAGCATAATTGTTATATGGAGAAAATAATGGGCTCTAACTCAATATATCATATGTAACATTTAACGTACCCATTTAACCTGGTGGACCTAATGGAAAACTCTCGACTGAACCCTAATCATTCATTCGATAATTTACAGGGTGTTCCATATGAGAACATATCAATATGATCAAAGAAACAAGGATAATATGCAATAAACATGTATATCAATCTACACAATCATAGGTTCTTCATTATTATGTCTCTCTGCAGCATCAGATATGGTATGAAGTATTTGCGTCGAAGGATACCTAACATTGGCGGCATGACGGGCATATCCAAGGTACCAAAGTACGCTGGCTACATGGGAACATGTACCCAATGTACGACTTCCTGATTTGCACGTAGAGTAGTACCCCTGAATTGGCACACGTTCCAAACTGATATTGTATTTGATCCATAGTTGGTATTTGATAGTATTCCGATGACGAGATTTTACTCTCATCCTTAATAGACCTGGATTATCAATACGTTCGTCGAATTCGAATAAAATGTTTCCCACATCCTGTCTATTATCTTGTACATAAGATGGAGCTAGTTTAATTTGAAAAATCCCGAATGTAAGTTCTCGTAAGTACTCCAAATCGAGAACTGGAAAATTAAGTAATTGGTTTTCCTCCATTGGAATCCATCTACCATGTCTTCGTAGCAGACCCTCTTCTTCTATTCTCAATTGGAGTTCATTCATTTCATTGGCACGGTTCAACATTATTTCAGCTAGCTCAGCATTGGCTCCTTCCATGGTAATTGGTTCATGATACTTATTGATTATCACACATGCTATTCTGATATAGTCTCCTATATGCCGAACTTGTGGCATTGGTACAGTATCTCTGAAGAATTTGAACATATTTTTGATATGACCGTTTCTAGCTTCTACAATCCATCTCGTTTTCGTAACCAGTCTAGATGTATTTGCCTCTTCGGTTGTAAGTTGATGCTGTCCATGACTAAGCGCTACGGGCATTTTCACTACTATACCTAAGAGTAGTGATAGAAGGCCGACTTTGGATATAATTTGAGGAGGTGTAATCAGAGTCTAATTACAGTGTAATAACACTAATTACATGTCATTACATGTACTTAGTGTTATTACAGGTAATTGGAGGGTAATTGGGGTAATTGAATATTTTCATTACCTGGTTTACTTGTAATTAGATGTAACTAGTTGTACTTACTATTATTTTGCAGTATTGGAGTAATTGATAGTTAAATAAAACACTCTGTTTGAAGATAGGCAAAAGCTATGGGGTCATGTTGGTGGGTGTCAGAGGGCGCTACATTCGAAATATAACCCCACCCCTTTTCCAACAAAATACCCCCACCTCTCAAAGAGTATATAAAAGGCAAGTGAGGAGCTATTCCCTCACAGTTTTCTCAGTTGAGTGGTTAGTTTTTGTTTCTGCTTTGCAAACATGTTTCCCTGTATTTGTGGCAAATCTTTCACAAGAAGTGACAATCGCCTTCGGCATCAACGCGACAGCTGCTCATCCACACATTCATCGACAAAACGGACATACAATGCATCTTTATTTGGAGATCTATACTTGAAACAAAGAGAGTTGGCAGCAAGAAAACGTGTGAAAGTGGGCAATGAAGCTTCCACTAGTAGTAGTGGTTGGGTTCAAAACAATCACGAAGATGTGCGTCAGATTGGTCATTCGAAAAAACGGATAGAAATTCCAGTATTACCACCTTATACGTGTGGTATCTGTAATGTGGTTATTCCGCATTCTCAAATCAACTCGCACAATAGGACGCTCAAACACAGATCGAATGCATGTATCAATTTGAGTGATGGAGTACAGCTTATTAAAAGTGCATTGAGATGTCGGACAGCCAGCTACAGGGTATTCGCAGATAACATTTATAGCGAGTATGCTCCATTCTTTAGTGAAATTAGACGTAAAGTAGTCGATTTATTGAAAAATAACATCAAATTGCACTACAGTGTCAAGATCAACATGGAGGCATTTGGTAGTTACATTATCCAAACCCAGGAAGTGATGGATATCAAGTCATTCAATTCAAAAAATCGTATAGCTGATTTATCTACTGATTTGAATGAATTATTTGATGCCTTCCGAGACAGTATAATTGCTCAAGCATCAGAATTTGAGGGACGTGATTCAGGTTTGTGGGAGAATGATTGTTTCAAAAAATAATAGGTCTAACAATTGAATCTTTTCAGGATGGAGTTGTGAGAAAGTCCTGTTTCTGGAGGTGAACATAAACAGGCATACCCCCTTTGGAGGATCATCGTACATCAAGCTACCACTATTCATTGAGAGGAAGATGGCAGTTGTCAATGTGAAGAATTACGATCAACACTGCTTTGCTTGGGCCATAACATCAGCATTATTTCCTGCCAATGATAATACTTCGCTAGTGTCTTCATACCCCCACTTCAGCACCGTCTTGAATTTAACGGGTATGAATTTTCCAGTTAAATTACGCGATATCAAACAGTTTGAGAATTTGAATGATATTTCAGTCAATGTGTATGGTTTAGAATCAAAATTCAAAGACAATAAAGTCATTTATGAAGTTGTGGGTCCATTACGATATTCTCAGAGAAAACTCACAAGGCATATCAATTTGTTGCTTATCACAGACGATGTGGGAAATAGCCACTATTGTTGGATAAAAAATCTTTCACGTTTGGTGAGTAGTCAAATATCATCTCATCAAAAGCAAAAATATTTTTGTGATGGTTGTTTAGCATATTTTTCAAAGGAACGATTACTATTACGCCATCAGTTATATGATTGTAATCATGTTTACACAACAACACCAGAAATTGATTTGAAAATCAATAAATATGGTAAAATGGTAGCTGGTAATAAACTTACATTTGAAAATTTCGAAAGACAAATGAAAGTACCCTTTGTGGTGTATGCAGATTTTGAATCTGTGTTGAATCCCATTCAAACTAGTGAACCGAATCCTGAATCCTCATACACGAATAAAACTTTCAAACATGACCCCTATTCTTTTGCGTATTTGATAAAATGTTCTTTCGATGATAATTTGTCCAAATTCGTTACATATAGAGGTGCTGATGCGGCAAAGGTGTTCACAACGCGACTCGAAGATGACTTGAAAAATATTTACCATCAACATTTACGCTTTGTGAAACCAATGCATAAACAAACCCCTCAAGAGGAAGAAGAGTATAATAATGCCACCATATGTGGTATATGTGAAAAATCTTTTGTAGACGGGGATGTTAAAGTTCGAGATCATTGTCACCTCACTGGGAAAAAAAGATTCCCAGCAGCACACTCTGTATGTAACTTGAATTTCAAAATTCCCAAGTTTATCCCTATTTTATGCCATAACATGAGTGGGTACGATTGTCACATGTTCATAAAAGAATTATATGACGGCGAAGACAATGTTGAGGTAATAGCCCAAACTAAGGAAAAGTATGTTTCTTTTACTAAATCTGTATATACGCATAGTTATCAAAATCAAAAAGGAGAAACGAAGAAGCATTATTTGAAAATGAGATTCATTGATAGTTTTAAGTTTATGTCTAGTTCATTGGAGAAGTTGGGGGCCAATTTAATTGATGAACAATGTTTAGAAATGTCCAAACATTTTCCCGATTTGGATAAATTCAATTTGATGAGAAAGAAGGGTATTTTTCCTTATAGTTTTGTTGACAATATCGATAAATTGAATGTTTGCACTTTACCCACCAAAAATCAATTTTACGACAACTTAAATGAAGAACATGTATCCGATAGAGACTACTTGAGAGCTAAACATGTTTGGAATTTATTCGAGTGTAAGAGCTTGGGGGAATATTCGGACTTATATTTAAAATCTGACGTACTGTTGCTGTGTGATGTATTTGAGAATTTCAGAAGGATATGTTTAAATACATATAAATTGGATCCAGCTCAGTATTATAGTGCGCCAGGTCTTAGTTGGGATGCAATGCTGAAATATACAGATATCGAGTTGGAACTTCTTACCGATATTGATATGATACATTTTTTCAAAAAGGGGATACGCGGAGGCATAAGTCAATGTAGTGAAAGAAAGCATATAGCCAATAATAAGTTTTTACCCGATTTTAATCCTAATGAACCATCATCTTTCATCTCATATTTAGATGCCACTAATCTTTATGGTCACAGCATGTCACAGCCATTGCCTACCCACGATTTCAAATGGTTAACTCCAGAAGAAATCTCAAATTTAGATTTAATGGGTGTAGGTGACAATGATTCATATGGGTATGTCCTTGAAGTCGATATTCATTACCCACAAGAGTTGCATGATCACCATGCTGATCTCCCATTTCTGGTAGAAAGGATGATTCCACCAAATTCCAAGTGTAAAATCCCGAAATTGATACCAAACTTGCGTGATAAACAGAAGTACATAGTGCACTATAAAAACTTGAAACAGGCAATCAACAATGGTTTGATTGTAGTGCACACGCATAGAGTGCTGAGATTTAAACAGTCATGTTGGATGAAACCTTACATCGATCTCAATACCCAAATGCGTAATAGTTCAACCAATAAGTCTGAGAAAGATTTTTATAAATTAATGGTCAATTCAGTTTATGGTAAGACGATGGAAAACGTGGACAATAGGATAGATATAAGGTTTGCCACACATTGGGAAAATATTCGCAAAAAATTAGGGGCTGGTGCTCTAATTGCTAAATCAAACTTTAAAGATTGTACAATTTTTTCTGAAAACTTTGTTGCTATCCAACTGAGTAAAGTAAGAGTGCATTACAATAAACCGATGTATTTGGGATTTAGTGTTTTGGAATTATCCAAGACTTTAATGTATGATTTTTATTATGGGTTCATAAAAAGAGAATTTGGTCAAAACGTCTCTCTTCTATACACTGACACGGATTCACTAATTCTGAAAGTGCAAACCGAAAATTTCTATGACTTTATTAACAGCAATATATGCAGATTTGATACATCAAATTATGCTAAAGATAACAAATTCAGTATACCTGTTACAAATTCAGTCTTGGGTAATTTCAAAGATGAGTTCCCCAACGATCCTATAATAAGTTTTTATGGTACAGGCGCCAAAGCATACCATGTACAATCTGTTGCAAGCGAGGTGAAAAGGGCCAAGGGCGTGAAAAGATCTGTAATAAAGAACCAATTGAGCTATGATGATTACAAAAAAATAGTTGAAAATGGAGGAAAAATATTTAGGAAGATGAATTCGTTTAGGAGCATCTCACATGATGTGTATACGGAAATGAAAAATAAGGTAGCCCTATCATTCAATGACGACAAACGTTTCATCATTCCAAATACTACACATACACTTCCATGGGGTCATAGTGATATCGAGTTTTATCAAAATGACCCCAATGAAAACATTCGTATATGTGATATGATGGTTGAATCTTTGTTTGATGAATTTAATATGGATCCTGAAAGTAGACTGGATTATCTAATAACACTACTGGAAGCTGAAATAGCTGAATAATATCATTTAAAATACTCAAACGTTTGTCTTCTCACTAAAACAACTGGAAAATTCATATTTACCCTGGTGCACAATTTTGAATCACTCAAATATTGTTTCATGTTTTTTAGTAAAACAGTCTTTTGGAAGATGGACAAACCTTTTTGACCTTTTTGTTGTAAAAATGTATCAGCGAACTTCAAATGGTTATATATATGGTAATTATTTCCTAAAATTGTCATTATAAAAGTAACTTTGTGTGAAGAAGAAGTATGGGTAAAGCCATAGACAAATTTGGTCGTAAAAGAAAATATGGTGCTCATGCATCACGTGGACCTCAAGGTATAGGATACAAGCTCTCATCTGATGGGCAGTATGATATGCAGGGAAAAAGATTGAAAAATGCTGGTAAACCAATAGATGAAAGTGATTGTGTAACTCGATCTTATATCGATGAAAAAATCGAGGAAACAAAAGCACTTACCCTTACAGCTCTACAGGCTGCAATAAATGCCACAATTGGTAATGTTTCACGTGATGCTCGCCAAGCCTTCGATGATAAAATAGCAGAGTCGAGAGTCATATTGACTCGCAAATACAATAATCTGAAGGGTAATGTTGATAAAATATCAGCTGCTACAGCCACAATGTCTCAAAAATATGATGGTCTAGAAGGAAGAGTTGTGACATTGGAGAAAAAACATCCAGAACGTTGGGATGAATCGTCGGACAGACTACGGATGCTGATTCCTTCTATTGCTATAGAAAAATGATTTATAATGTCTCACAGTACAATGTCAAATGAAATGTTACAAATGATTGTTTAAGTTTTTCATTTCACCATCACCAAACATAATGTAGAATTTGGTAGGGTATCAACTACATATTCAAGCAGATATGGAGAACTTCAAGAGTCGACCATACTTTATGTTATGACATCATCTATATGGGAAATAAGGGGTAAAACAGTTTAATCGTGTTTGAAATAAAAAAACCGAGTGTATATTTTCTATAGTTTATTAATGATTATACAATTTAATTAAAATATTAAACCACGGCACTGTTGTCTATCCACGAATTGTGTTCACTAGTAAGGCCTAACCACTTGACATATAGTTTATTTCCTTTTCTTCTCAATACTTTCTCAACTAGGTATACATCAGGATTTTGTGTTTTCAATAATTCTTCTTCATAAAAACATCCTTTAATCGGACTCCCATCCATGTCTTCAATCATATACGTTATGGGGTGTGTTTGATTAATTTTAACAATTTTAAATAGTTCTGTTGTAAAATTGGCAGTGTAACCTTTTTCGAAAATATTCTTGTACTTACTTATACGTACAATGTCATTAATTCGAAATTTAGGTGTCTTTTGTTTCTTGAGGATGTTATGTGCACTCATTCTCTTCATTCCTTTGACACCTTTGAATTTTATTTTTGTTGTTGTCTTCACATCGATGGGTTTCATACCTATTGTACGATGTATTTTGTTGTTATATTTCTTTGTTAATATAGGTAGAATATCTAACCATTTGTGATGTCCCATCGCTGAAAATTCTCTGTAAAGCCACGTCTTTATTGTTCGAATTACCCTTTCTGCTATGGCCGCCTTCATAGTGCTGAATGTTGAATAATGGTTGATGTTATATTTCCGCATAAGGGATGAGAAACTACTATTGAAAAATTCTTTTCCTTGATCGCTTTGTAGATGTTTCGGAGAATATTTGGCTTCTTTCAATACAATTGCCATTGCATCGGTTACAGCTGTACCTGTTTTATTTTTAACCGGTACTGTCCATAGGTATTTGGAGTAGCAATCAATCACGACAACAATATAACGATATCCTTTGTTACTTTTAGCATATGGTTGCAATTCTGCGAGATCAATTTGCCACAAATCTGCAAACCCTTTGATTGTAATCATTCTTCTGGGAAAATTACGTCTTGCCGGTTTATGTAACTCATTGACCACTTGTCGTTTCACATCACTTATTTCATTATCCATCCTATCTTTCGATAATGTTACAGCATCAAATAATGAGGACAAACTGATGGAAATTTTGTGATTGTATCAATATATTATACCTTCTTCTCGTAATTCTTCAATTATCGAAATTATTTCATTGTCGTGTCCAGTATGTCCAGCTGACTTTGAAGACATCAATAGCCGTAAACGAGCCACTAACTCCTTGGGTGAATTCCAGTAGACATAATTCGCAGGCTTGGGATAATACATTTTCTGCATTTTCATTCGATGGAGCCCTTCACCCCTTTTTATCCTACTTCTGGTCGTCTGATAATGTGATAAGTTTAGTACAGGTTTGATAACCTCACGGAATTTTTTAGATTTCGGGTGTTTGAATCCATTTCTCAGTTGATGTTGTTTATATGGTGCGTTCGTTAGCCTCAATATTTTAGCATATGTATGACGAACTTCATCATCGACTTCAGGTGGGTTTTTCAAAAAAATCATGTTGTATAACTCCAGACTTCTTGGGAATTCGTGTGTTTTTGTATTATTGTTATTCGAAAATAAAATATTTCCATCACTGAAACGTACATTGAAACTGCCCATTTTCAGTTTTTGTGTAGTAGGATCTAATCGTATGCCAAATATTCTATCATAAGCTGCATTGTTTGTTTTGACATTTTCCAAATGTGTTTTCAAAACATCTTCAAGATTTTCTGTGAGGAGGTTGGAGGAAGATGAGTCCAGATTCAATGAACTGATTCCAGATGTTGAAGGTGTTTTGTATAGCATCGTTTCCATTTCATCTGCTACTGTATTTGTTTCACTATCATCAGAAGATACACTACCAAAAGATTGATTTTTCACTATTGGAGTACTCGTAGCATGTTTCGGAGGAATGGGTCGAGAGTTCCCTTGATTTATTGATGACACTGGTGGTGGTGGTGGTGACTTCATGGTAGCAGCAGCTGAAGATAGAGCGTTCAATGGCTTTGTTATGGGATCATACAATTTTTCGAGAGCCACTCGGTTTTCAATATTTCCTCTTTTGATCGAATTGAATTTCTGCCGTACAGCTTCTGTTGTTTCAATCAATTGACGTTTCAAATTCATTCCCTTATTTTCAGTAGCAGCAGTTGAATTATTATCAGTCTTCATTTTGCTAATATTTCCCAAATAGAGAGAGAGAGAGAGAATTCAATGAAGCAGTTACCTCTATGGAATTCAACAATCAATTGAATCTCGAATGTAGTGTCCTCATGGATATATAAAACTATCGAATCCCATGCGATATCTACCTTCATGCATTTTTCTATCCTTGTCAATGACTAAAAATCCATATTGATCCTCCCAACATTTAACGCACATCAATTGAAACTGTTTGAATGTCACATCGGGTGACACATGATCTGAATAAATATGGTGAAGATTTGTCTCATCTTGCTTGAACATTATAATGAAATTGGTATTGTCACGCACTAATTGCTTAGGCACACGTGAATATGTCTGTGCAAGATAAAAACAGTCAACATCTTTATGACGTCCCATACAGAAATATGATCTTATGATATCCTGCTTCTCACATATCACATCATCGAAAATGAAAACAGAGTTTGGTTTAGCATCGGAGGGTTCCACTATTTCCGCATTGTTGCTGAACGTATAAAATCCTAACCCTTTAATAGGTTCCAGCACATTCTGCAGGAATTGATACTTGGGTTGATTGAGTGATTTTGAATAGAGATATACATTTGCGAATCGCAATCCTTGTGGATGTGTCAAGAGTGATATCATTGCATTAGTCTTTCCACAATTCGAAGGTCCAATAATGAGTGCTCGAACCGATGATGGAAGTAGTGGGCCATGTCTTAATGATGCCTGCCCATTCAATCCACACCCAAATTTCTCATCTAGATTGTCTACGACAAAATTTTCTTTCTGTTTCACAATGCGCATCGTACCACGGTTGGAGACTATGTAAATGAAAAAATGCTATGAGCATCTCATTTAAATGTGTACCATCAAACGATACGGACGTATTGATAGTAGAAGTCGTCAGAGTAAAAAAGGTTTTGGATTTGTCAATAAATTAATAAACACACTTCCATTCGAACTACATTTACCTGGTGGTTATCAATATTGTGGACCCGGTACGAAACTGAATGAACGTTTAGCACGCAACGATCCTGGTATCAATAAATTAGATATCGCATGCAGAAAACACGACATTCAATATTCGAATCATCCATCAGATCTCACAGAGAGACATATAGCAGATAAAGAACTAGAATACGCAGCTTGGGATAGGGTTAAATCGAAAGACGCAAATATTGGGGAAAAAGCAGCCGCCCTACTGGTCACCAACATTATGAAAGCAAAAAGACATTTGGGTATGGGCTGTAATAGTTCCAACAAGCAGAAGAATAAGAGGAAACAATCAAGGAAAAATAAAATTAAAAAAGTTGCATTCGGTGCTGGAGTGGTTAGTAAAGTGCGAAATGTATTGAAAAGATCTGGTGGGGATGAGTTTGTGACGACTAATAGAAGAAAAGCTATCACTGTGGCATTGCAAGCAGCACGTAAATATCTTAAAGCTGCCGGTGGTAAGAAAAAAATCCGCACACCTCGAATAATTCCAATTCCCAAAATTGGTGGGATTTTGCCATTGATTCCGATTTTTGCTGGACTTTCCGCACTCGGAAGTTTAGCAGGTGCAGCTGCAGGAATTACCAAGGCTGTGAATTCGGCAAAAGCAAGCAGAGCAGCACTCATTGAGGCCAATCGCCACAATAAAAAAATGGAGGCTGTCGCATTAGGTAAACGTGGTAGTGGGATATATCTAAAACCTTATCGTAAGGGATTGGGATTATATTTGAAACCATACAAACCTTCGCAAACACACAAATCAAAAAACTAATTAACTCCCTACCTCTGAGGCCTCTCACCGACTTCGATCTCAATTATTATGCACAGAATTTGAAAATTCCACACTTTCGTGGTGTTTTTATGCGTGACCGATTACCCTCTTCAAGACCAAAACTGCATGAGACAGCTATTGTCAATTTAGATGAAACAAGTGGTCCTGGAACACATTGGGTGGCATATAAGAAATGTGGAAAAGAAGTCACATATTTCGATAGTTTTGGAGATTTGCCCCCACCAATGGAATTGATTCGATACTTTCGAAAATATTCGGGAGTGAAAATCAAATATAACTATGATCGCCAACAAAAATTCAATACAGTCTTCTGTGGTCATTTGTGCCTAAAGTTCCTCTCTGAATCAATTCGCAAATAAAAAAATGGATACAACTCCAACAATGGATCGTGAGGCTATCAAGAGAATGGGATATTCATTGAAGATGTATTCAAAATATCGCACCCTAACAAAAATGGATAGCATGATGCTTGCCAATATGCCCAAGGAAGTTATAATTGCCTGTGCTGCACATGAGATTGCAAATGTTTGGGAAAAATTACCAAAACATCTACAAGATGATATCGACATAATGAAGTATCAATACTGCTATGAACACCACTCTGACGAAGAATCTAATTCAAATTCTGATGTGAATGATGGTCCCATGCCTCGAAAAATTTTCTGCTGCTATTGCAATGTAGAGGATATGAGTATTGGTGTCAATAAAAACAATATTCATTTGAACGCGCTGCCCAAAAAAAAGTGTGAATTATTGCAGATGTGTTGTAGACAACAATAAATTGAAGTGGCATTTGTAAAATGCATCAGTCATGTCGCGGAAGTTCGAACTACAAGCTGTCGGGACGAGTGTCTTAAGTGCAGACTTTTTTCCACCTATCGAATTGGATAGAAACAGCCGTTATGGACTAGGACTATTGGGATTCTACGGATGCAACACAATCAATAATATAACTGAAGAAAACAATTTAATCAGATTCAGACTTAGTGGTGACGACTCACCCATGCTACAATTACACACCATTGAAATTCCATGTGGTGCTTATGAAATAGAAGAGATCAATGCAGTTATACAGAAAAATATAATGTTCAGATTGTTTCATGACAAAAAACCAATCGATATTACTGCAGATGATATTTTCTACCTACATGCCAATAATAATACGATGAAATGTGAAATGCGATCAAAATATGAAATTGATCTGACACATCCAAACTCTATTGCGAGCATGATGGGATTTGATCACAAAATATTTCCACAGAATCAAATACATGAATCCTCACTACCGATTAACATAACGATTGTGAGACTCATCCGTTTGGATTGCAATATAATTTCTGGTTCATATATAAATAATGAAGAGTCCCACATTCTTTTCTCATTCGATGTTGACGTCGAAGCTGGATACAATCTCACGAAAGAACCGCACAATATTATATATATGCCTGTCAGCCCAGAAGGACGTCAATTGATTCATAATATAACAGTGCGTATTTTGGATCAAAAAAATAAGCTCGTGGATTTCGGAAGTGAAGAAGAGATCTTTATCGTTTTGGAATTGAAAAAAATCGATTGAATTCTATTATGGGTTTTTGTTTCAATAGAAGAAATCATCAACGATTCGAGCAAATCGAAACCAAAAAGGAATGCTCAACCGCAAAAAAGGTCATTCCAAAAGTGTTCGCTAAACAGTCAACACGTCACCACCTATCTGTAAGAGACCTCAAATTCTTGAAATCGATAGGATTGAAAGTAAGGAAGTAACAATGGTGCATGAAACAAATAGTGAAAAGTTGAATATATTCGATGAACCGGTGCTCGATCATTCCCTCATAAGTTTACATGAGCACACATATAAACCATATGGCTCGCCCCTATTCAGGAATTCAGATGAAATTCGAATTGCAATTAATAATCAAGATGTCATTCTTGATATTGCAGAAAGTTTCATTTACATAGAGGGGAAATTCACACCGGAAGATGCAACAAAACCATGCTATTTATCGAATAATGCAATGGCTTTTCTGTTTGATGAAATTCGTTATGAAATGGGTGGAGAACAAGTGGCTGTCATCAGAAAACCCGGAATAACCTCTACAATGAAAACCATGATTTCATTTGGACAATCGCACGCTAACACCTTACTGACTACAGGCTGGGGTCTTTCAAGATTCAAACAGGACATATTGGATACAACCAGTCATGTATTCAGTGGCAAATTGCCGCTGAAATATCTGATGGGCTTTGCCGAAGATTACAATAAAAGTATCTTGAATGCCAAACAAGAAATAATTTTGATAATCGCTCGTACCTTCAACAACTCATATATAGGTGAAGTTGATGCTAATTTGGAAATAAATAAAATCGAATGGAGAATACGACACATAGTACCAGAGGATAAGCACAAACTCAAACTTTTGCATAGAATCAACAAAAGTGGTCTGAATGCAAAAATTAAGTTGGCCTATCGTATGTGGGACTTGTATGAACTCCCTTCATTACGAGCTACATCTTCAGACATATGGGCCATAAAAACAACCAATGCTTTGGAAACACCTCGTTTCATTATAATCGGATTTCAAAATACCGCAATATCTGAAAACCGAGCAGAAGACATCACGAAATTCATAACAGCTGACATCAATAATATTCGGGTATACTTGAATTCCGAAGTATATCCATATGAGCGTTGGAATTTGGATTTTGACAAAAAACTAGATTCGTCTGCATACTATGCTTATGAGAACTTTCAACGTAGTTATTATGATAAAGATATGAGTGAACCCTTAATGGATATTGGACAGTTTCGAAGCAATCCACTCTTTGTAATCGATTGTTCACATCAACCGAATGCCACAAAATCCTCAACTATCGACATAAAGGTTGAATTTGAAACCAGGAAGGCCAAATTTCCAGACAACACCAAAGTATATGCACTCATTTTGCATGATACATTTCTAACGTACAATGCATTGGATGGTTCAGTTCACAGCAGATATTGACACTTATTGATACTTTTAATTGATTATATATTTTTTCATTATATCTTTGTACTCGTTTTCTTTTCTCTTCATTTATATTTTAATTTGTAATAATTTTCTCAATATTGTATTAAAGGGAATTGAATAAATAAACATGAAAATTATACTTATGTGTTTTATTTAACTTTTTGGTACATATAAACAATCTAAAATTATTTCTTCCTCATATTCGTCATTCTCTCGACCGTCTTCAATTTCTTCACGATATTCGTCAATCAATTGGAACTTTTGAATGATCCATTCTGGTAGGTGCAGTTGAAGACGGTACAGGAATCTCTTAGACAGAACAAAGGACATCACAAAATTCATAACTGCAGATATCAATAATATTCGAGTATACTTGAATTCTGAAGTATACCCATATGAGCGTTGGAATTTAGATTTCGATAAGAAACTTGATTCTTCAGCTTATTATGCTTATGAGAACTTTCAAAGAAGTTACTATGATAAAGACATGAGTGAACCTCTAATGGATATTGGGAAATTTCGTGAGAATCCACTATTCATCATCGATTGTTCACATCAACCGAATGCCACAAAATCCTCAACTATCGATATAAAGGTTGAATTTGAAACCAGGAAGACCAAGTTTCCAGACAACACCAAAGTATATGCACTCATTTTGCATGATACATTTCTAACATACAATGCATTGGATGGTTCAGTTCATGGTAGATATTGACATTATATTGAGCATTATTTCTGTATTTGTGCTTTTTTTTCTACTCCATTACACTTTGTATTAATCAAATTATTCTTATTTGTATTCATTTGTATTCATTTTTTTTCTTTCTTTATTGATGTAAAAGAGAAATAGGTAAATAAAAGATGAATAAATAATATTAGGTTTTTTATTCAAATATCACTAACTTACAATTCAAATAATTTTAGGAATATATAAACAATCTAAAATAATTTCTTCTTCATCGTCACTATTTTCTTGTCCATCTTCGATTTCATCATCGCTTAGATCATCCAGCTGGTACTTTTGAATGATGCCACCAGGTAGGTATGGTAGTAGGCGGTAGAGAAATCTCCTCAGCTCACACACAATCATGCTATTGATCCAAATCCAAATAACCATCTGAATATTTCTCGCAAAGATCCACACCCTTCTTGTAGTTCTCGCAGTCTCGCAAGCATAATTCAATTTGCTCTTCATCATAACATACACTCAAGTCGTAAATGGTGGCATGGTGAGCGTCCTCGGCCAGGGCATACAGCTCTGAAGACAACCTTGCAACAGCTGAATCGATATCTGTGGCTTTGGTCCAATGTTCGCTGGCATATTGCATCCACATCTTTCAAGAATGAAACTGAAATCAAATAGAAATTATCAAAATGAGTATGCTTACGATAGAATCACTAATACTCACATTAGACTTTCAATGATGTCTCCACCGAAGAGTGTGTTTAACAATGTATGAAAAGTTTTTATATTTTCCCTACAATTATCACATATAATATAAAAAATCAGAATTAGCCTAATGGAAATTATATATTAATATTATTCAGTGAGTTCAAATTTGACCAACGATCTCGTTTTCATGCCAGCAAAGCTTTGTGGACTCTGACCCAAATATGCTACCGTATATTTACCACCTGATGAATTGATGCATGCTACATCATCATCGGTAAATTGCTCTGAAACGCGTTTTGGTAGCCATGTTTTGAATAATGTATCCTTACTCACATCCACCAAAGTTAATAAAATGGATTTACCGAATCGAGTAGAACAAACTGACATACTCTTAATTGGGTAAGCTTCATTCACTGGCAATGATGATATCACCCTCTGCTCTAATACTTCCATCTCTTTTACAATCATGAAATTGATTTTTTGTAAATCTACTTTTGAAACTGACATGATGAAAATGTATAAGGAAAATATAAATAATTTTCAAAAGAAAAAACACACTCACTATACTTTCTATTGGAAACTTTATAACTCTTCACCACTTGACGTGCTAACTGGTATGGTTATATTTTTCTACTGATTCTGTATCAAATTCATTTCTTTTATAATCAAAAGTAAACAATCCCCACTATGAAGCAAAGTAGCGCCCTCTAACACCCAACAATGTCTTCCGAAGGTTATGTCTCAAGTCATGGTGGTCCAGAACCAGTTCCAGAACCAGTTCAAATCTCAAGATCATTCTCTATACCCCTTCCCAAGGTCAAACTTGTGACCTTGATAAAATACGAGAACTCGCATTGTTACACTACTCTTTCCTAAAATACAAGAATCAGCTATGTTACCCTACTCTTTTGAATATTCGCTTACAATTCCAGAAAATTCATTCTATGTAGTATATCTCTGCTAACGAGTTATTTTTTGAAATCAATATCACTAAAAAATTGTTCCAATTATTCATTCGAAGAATAGCAGATCAAAATTGTTTATTGTTTTTACACAATGAACATATGATTGATTCATTGGCTGCTGCGTGCACATAATTTTTATACTCAATAGATTTTTTATTGAATGAATTTGTATGTGATTTGACTATGACCATAAAGATTAGTAGCATCTAAATATGATATGAAAGATGACGGTTCGTTGGGATTGAAATCGGGTGAAAACTTATTATTGGCTATATGCTTTCTTTCACTACATTGGCTTATGCCTCCACGTACCCCCTTTTTTTGGAAAAATGTAACATATCAATATCGGTAAGAAGTTCCAGCTCGATATCATTGCTGCGTTTGAAAGGTTGTTTTTATCAGTAACGGTTGTTTATTGTTTTTACACAATGAACATATGATTGATTCATTGGTTGCTGCGTGCACATAATTTTTATACTCAATAGATTTTTTTATTGAATGAATTTGTATGTGATTTGACTATGACCATAAAGATTAGTAGCATCTAAATATGATATGAAAGATGACGGTTCGTTGGGATTGAAATCGGGTGAAAACTTATTATTGGCTATATGCTTTCTTTCACTACATTGGCTTATGCCTCCACGTACCCCCTTTTTTTGGAAAAATGTAACATATCAATATCGGTAAGAAGTTCCAGCTCGATATCATTGCTGCATATGTTTATTTACAAAAAAAATAAAAAATGGAAATAATGTCATATCGTAGAATGTTTATTTACAAAAAAAAATGGAGTTACCATTGTGACATTAGCACAAGATTGTTTAATTTACCTAAAATACTATAGAGTCATTGTACCAAATTTTCACTCGGGTTTGAAGGCTGTGAAAGCCTCAACCATAGAGTATTAACCATATAATTCAACTATAATCAAACTCACATTGTATTGTATGTAGTAGTTTATTTATTGTCAAAGTATTACAATGTTTTTAAATCATTTCGCTAGTTACATCATGCATTAAGTAGTTGAAACATATGTTTATTTACAAAAAAAAATAAAAAATGGAAATAATGTCATATCGTAGAATGTTTATTTACAAAAAAAAAATGGAAATAATGTCATATCATAGAAATAAGACGAACAAATACTTGAAACAATAAACACACTCTCAGTATTTAAGCAACAAAATCGGAATATATATATATATATATATATATATATATATATATATATATATATATATATATATATATATATATATTGATGAATGAAAAAAAAACATTGAAAAAATATGTGAAAAGATTATTCTGTCTTCTTTAAAACATCATTCATGTCATTGGACCATTGGTTGAACACCTCCTTTATTTCAGTCAACGAATTTTCACCTTCCCTCAACTTCTTTTCTGCTTGACAATGCTGTGTGTTGATACTTTGTCTATCTTTTTCCATATCATTTTTAGTAAACTCAGCTTTTTTTCTCAATTGAGAAATTTTTACCTTCAGCATCGTGATTTCCTGATAAATAAGCTGATTAGAACGATCTTTCTCTTTTATTTGAGCCTCCTTTTCTAGGCACCTTGTTAATGTTTTCTTGGCGTTATTAATTTTCTGTTTGGCGATATTTGCTTTTTCAGACAGTTCTAGAAAAAGACCAAAGGATGATAATGATTTCTTGGGCTTCACTGTATATGCACCCATTTTGTGAGGTTTCGAAATGATGATTGGTTCAATTGTCTCGATGTCGTTTCTATTCCTCTTGGATAACGTCGTTGGTGTGTCCATCGTGACTCTCCTCTTCACAATTTTCCCCTGTTTGGATACTGCAGGAAGCACTTGATCGATTCTCGAGAGAGCTACCTCGCACCCTCTGATTGCGTTGACATTGTTTGGTGTTTTTTCTGACAACCCCAGAAAAGCATCCATATTTATGGTCGCTAGATCTTGGAACACCGCATTGTCGAGACTAATACTCTCACACACACTGGTAGACGTGTTTTTCTCATCAGTGGAAACTCCAGGTTTGTTTTCACTATTCTGCAATGACTCCAACACCCCACAAGGTTGATTATCGGCGGCACGTAACACAATGTCTTCTAATATAATGATAGAGTCCATTTTCAATACTTTTTAACTGCTTAATGCGTGATGTAACTAGCGAAATGATTTAAAACTCTGTGAGTTGAAAACGTAATATGACTTTCTTATAGAAAACTGAAACTTCTTCTGCGAACAGCCCCCTAAATCGATTATTATAGCTGTGGGAAGGGTTTCAGCCAATTGGATGTGGTTATTTATAAAAGTACAATCTACACTTAAGTTGAAGAAGTGACAATCCCTTCCTTGAATATTATGCACCAATCAAATGTTTCCGTGGTCTAGAATCAAATGTTTTTTACCAACAACTTGAAACCGTAGAAAAAATACATCGCCCCTGTAATAATAAAATTTGTGATTTGAAAGGGTTGAAACACGACATGACACCTATAAAAAAATCTATTGAAATAGGAATAACACCAAATCGTAATCTGAGAAGCTCTTGAATGAATTTTACGGTTTATTATGTAACATGAATTCTTGAGAGTAGAACCATTTTGGGAGTCATAAAAAACACCTTAAAATATTTTTGAGATGTTCCGAAGATACGGATTATTTTTAAATGTCTCCAAATTCCGTGTCGGGACCAATTCCTATGCTAATTTTATCTATGATGAGCGTGTAAGGTTGACATGCTACTCAGTCCTTCTCATCATAAGCAACCCTTTTTACGATTACATCGCCCCTGTAATAATAAAATTCGTGATTTGAAAGGGTTGAAACACGACATGACACCTATACAAAAAAATCTATTGAAATAGGAATAACACCAAATCGTAATCTGAGAAGCTCTTGAATGAATTTTATGGTTTATTATGTAACACGAATTCTTGAGCGTAGAACCATTAAAATATTTTTGAGATGTTCCGAAGATACGCATTATTTTTAAATGTCTCCAATTTCCGTGTCGGGACCAATTCCTATGCTAATTTTATCTATGATGAGCGTGTAAGGTTGGCATGCTACTCACTTCTTCTCATCATAAGTAACCCTTTTTACGGTTATTGTGATACCTTTATTTGTTATGAACCGATCCTTTTTCACATCACTTACTGTAGGAGAAGTGGCATATACAGGGCGATGTTTAGTTTCGAATGGAAGCGTCTGAGAATGTCGAATAATTTTCATAATTTGAAAACAACATAAGCATTTGGCAAATATAAGAATACTCCAAATGAAAATTCAATAGTATGAAGACAAAAGGCATATACAGGGCGATGTTTAGTTTCAAATGGATTTAATTATGTTGGGACTTTGTCAGCAAGTATACATATGAGTGATCCATATAATTTAAAGTAATTTGCAAGTGTTAATGAGCAATTTCAATAGAGTATGGATAATTCCTAATACCACTATGTGTTTGAAGAGTGTTTTCTTTAACTACAGTGTAATTGAAATAATTAATTGTAGTAGTCCCTCTAATTACACTGTAATTACACCAATATTGCACAACAATATTAAGTACAACTGGTTACAGCTAATTACAAGTAAACCAGATAATGAAAATATTCAATTACCCCAATTACCCTCCAATTACCCGTAATAACACTAAGTACATGTAATGACATGTAATTAGTGTTATTACACTGTAATTAGACTCTGATTACACCTCCTCAAATTATATCCAAAGTCGGCCTTCTATCACTACTCCTAAGTCAGCCAAGAAGTTCTGTGCGTCACGGTATCCCCTATCTAACATGAAGACATCTCCTTCTTGGAACCAGTTCCTCAGACCCATCAAATCTCGTTCATACTCATGTCTCAACATTGCCGCATCATTATTTCTTGAATCAGCAAAATAAGGTCCGTGAACATCTAGGATATAACCATTGGGAGCAACAATCAAGGCTGGTTTCAAGAGATGATATCCCTTGTGTACACAGTACGATTGACGCAATACTTGGAATGTCCGACTTTTGGGTATTTTTATATACGTTCCGTCAATATAAGCTATTGCTCTTGGATAATTTGGTTCAGGATTGTAGAGGGTGTTTGCAAAATCCGTAACATGTCTAGCAATATATTGGACTCTCTCTATATGCTGATACCCTAAATTTTGCGGAACGAATTGTTGTAATAATGATACACGCACTTTTCGAATTGCCAAACTCACACCTTGACGACTGGAATAGGAAAACATGCCCATCAAGAATTGATCGGAAAGTCCTTGTCGTAATTTGCACAAGAAACATAATAAATCTTTTTTTGCTACTGTTCTATTTTTCTCGTGAATATTGACGCGATTGCAAAATTCGAAGAGGTCTGTGAACTGCTCTTTTTTTATTGGAGTTAACGCCTGAAACTCTTCATCAGTAAAATTATTCTCGCAATTGTATTTATTCGTTGATTTATAGTTCAGCACAGCTTCTCGTAACGATACTAAAATATGTTTGAGTTCATTACCTTTCAAATTGTA
The DNA here is from genome assembly GCA_032362365.1 of Zygogramma bicolorata. NCBI lineage: Eukaryota > Metazoa > Arthropoda > Insecta > Coleoptera > Chrysomelidae > Zygogramma > Zygogramma bicolorata. Next base: position 549,220 of record JAVJAQ010000588.1, read on the forward strand.
TGGTCTTGTTATTCCTCTGAGCCCATTCATGAAAGGTGGCAGAAGATATCCCTCCTCATTCAAATGACCACCACAGATTCTGACGCCGTCAGGTGCGAACATTCCTGTCTTCAGAAATACATCCAACCTAGCAGAAGGTGACATTCTACCAATATTTTGAGATCCACCACATACTAAACATGATGTATGAGAGGTCCGCAACAAAACTTTAAGTACAGTTGGATCGGGATCTTGTTCATAAGATTGTATCTCTGAGAGAATACTCAAATGACAGTTTTTGCAAATCCTTGTCTGTTCAATGAAAGGTATTTGAGGCAATTCTAATTCATTCCTTCGACGTTCGGCAATGCCTCTGCTCTCTTCATTCAAACGTACCATTTGCCTTGGTGTTCCATTGTATTCACACACATAACATTCAAATCTCACTGCGAAATTATACGCCATATTTACATTTATATTGACATGAAGTAACAAACGAACAAAACATTGCTAGAAACTATGACATAATTTCCAAAGCCATCTACAAAAAATTTGTTTTTGCTGTCAAGGGATGCAATGTTCTCATATTATCCAGTAGGTACTCTCCAATTTCGAGAATGAATAAAATTTTTTTGAAAGAAATCTGGACTATAATATCTTTATACAGGAAGGAACAATATTGCGTCAAAATTCGATTTCTAGAGTTTTATTGTGATATCGATTTGAAAACGAAAATTAATTAGACAACGCAGTATTTAGGACAAACATGATTTGCATATACAGGGCGATACAAATAAAATCGGGTTGGAAGTTGGAGTGCATTATTTTAAAATTAAATATCTATAATAATAATAATGTTATTACGCTATAAGGTAGACACGATTAAATTTCCACAAAATTTATTGTCATGTTTCGATACACTGTATCTTTATCAATGTTTTTAAACAATCGCTTGATAAAGATACAGTGTATCGAAACATGTCGCGAAGACAATAAATTTTGTGGAAATTTAATCGTGTCTACCTTATAGCGTAATACTATGGATTTCCATCAAGTAAAGGCCACCTCAATCCAAATAATAATGTTATATATTAGTGAATTTTTCAAACATCTGCGTATCCTCTATCCCACTAAACCTACTATAATTGATTGTCTCTGAATCACTTGGATGTTATAGGTACGACTTTTTGGTCAAAAGTAGTCCATTTGCATACCCTAAAAATCCATGAATTCATAATGATAGATTTTGGAAGAAAATGTTTGTAAGGCCATTTCATAGACAGATTTGTAATATTTCTCATTCTTTTTTATGGTTTGAAATTTTACAAGATGGTCAAACAATATTTTTCAGTAGGTACGTTTTTCGAATATACCTTACTTTCGATGCATTTTAAAATAAACACTCCTTATTATTTTTTTTGACTATGTGATGTAGAATAAGATTCATGAACATTTTTTCACTGTAGATACCTGAGACAATTTGCAGCTATTTTCGAATTATTGAACTTTGAAAATTGTAAGTAGCTAGAACACACTGTATAATTGACCGAATGTAACAACACCAAAGGAAAATACTTTCGATAGTATCATATACTAATGAATATTTAGATTTTGATTATGCAGAATACTTAATGATTATTAACCAGAATACCGTTCCGTGTTGTATAACAATGAAGAACAAATGAAAGTTTTCGAGGGCCTCTAGCGTCAAAACTAGTCTATAAAAAAAGTTGTGCCCATTGAACTTTTTGTTTATAATGACTTGAATTATAACATATCAAAAATTCAGCCGATTCGACAGAGGGCCACTTTCCCTATTAAAGTGTGCGGTATCCTTTAGCATTTACTAAGTTACAGTACTCTTCAAATTTTTCAATTACCTCATTTTTTCTTGATAAAAAATAGCACACTGCAAAATGTGAATAATGATCAATAAAGCTGACATAATAATATCTCTTACCATCATGTGTAGGAGGGGTTTATTGGATCACACACATCACTAGAGATTACTTCCAGAATTCTTTTTGCTTTTCTTTCATCTGGTATACTTCTAAAAAGTTGCCTTGTCTGCTTCGCTTTTTGACTTGTTTCGCAAACACCTGGGACAGGAAAATGTGACGAATGACCCATTCTTCTGTGCATCAATTTTTCATCTGTTGGCTTTGTTGTTGCTTGAAAGTTTGAAACTAACTACATACAAATTTCCATGGAGATAACCTCTACAGTTTGACTGTCTTTCATTATAATGACTTCACTATTATCAAATAGGATTTGGAAACCGTTTTCCTCAAGTTTCCTGTCAGAGAGCAAATTCTGAAGAAGTCCTTCACACATCCAAACATTTTTCATAATAATGTCTCTGTTGCTTCTGGTTTTCAAATAGAGATCTCCTTTTATTGTAGCTTGAAGCATTTCTCGTTTTTTTGCTACACTTATCGAATGTGAAATGGTTTCTTCATTATCAAAATGATTTCCTGTGGTTTTGTTCACGAGGTGGTTTGTGGCTCCACTGTCGACTATGAATTTCACTTCGTCTGAGTTTTCTGTACACACCAGGGATTTTTCAGTGGTTAAAAAACTTATTGGATCATCTTCCCTGTCTTCTGCAACGTTGGCCTTTCCACTCTTCTTTGAATTGTTTGGACATTCATATTTCTTATGTCCCACAATACCACATCCATGCCATTTGAAGGGGAAATTAGTTTTTTTCTTTTCTTGACAATTTCCTTTTCCTTTCCAATATTGAAGACCCCTTCTTTTGTATCCTGCATTACGCTGCATTACCAGTAATTCTTTCTTCGTGACATTGTTCTTGCCGTGCTTCCTCCATGAGTAATTTGCTTTTTACAAAATTAAGGGTGATTTTTGATTCATCCTGACAGAATAAAACATCAATAGCAGTTGTCACCGTTTGATAGGATTCAGGCATGGATGATAAAAGTTGAGATACAATTTCACTTTGCTCAATTTTTCTGCCTGCACTTTTCAGTTCATACACAGTTTGTTCAAATTCTGTCAGGAAGCTATTCAATGGAGTTCCTTCTTTGTATTTCAAACCCCTGAGTTTCTTTTGGAGTTGGACCTGGGTGGAAATACTTTTTTTCTGATATGTCGAACGGAGTGCTGAGATGATTTTTTTTGCAGTTGCTTTAGATTTAATCATTTCCAGCATATTGTCTGACAGACATTGCAATATTATTTCTTGCTTTTGAATCAGACTTCTTGAAGGTTTCAAGTTTAGTAACGTCCGTGGGAGGATCATTTTCTAGAGCATCGAGGACTTCAGCCTGTTCTAGGACTAGTTTAAGACGAAATTCCCAATTTGAGAAACCTGTGCCATCAAAAGGTTTCAAATTTACAACGTTGCTGTTTACTGCGTTTTCCCGTAAAACTTTCACACAACAATGGTCGGTACCGGATTTTGTAGTAATTATTCTTCCCGTTCCCACCTGATCAGATCAGAATATTCCTGGGCCCATAACCTATGGGATAATGCAGAGCAGAATATAGACACTGAACAGGATTTCGGGTAAATCAAATAAGCTTTTATTATCGGAAACTATTACAAACAAATAAATGCTACAATGGCTTCTAGACATTGACTACTACTGGTTGTGGAACTTCGTTGTTCGCGTTGAGAAGATGGCGTTCTCGTATGTGCTGCCATCTATGTTAAATATGACGAAACAACATTAGGAAACATATGCAACTAGCATAGCATAAAGGAAAGAATGCTTGTATAAGCAGTAGGTACAGAATTGCTAACATTAACAGCAAGCAGAAACAGCAGGGGATATACCGGCCAGAATCATCCACAGAGATTGTCTAAATCCCAACAGGCAGCTCAAAGAGCACAACAGTTGCAGTGATTTGAGAACCACCAAGTTCGCGGACCATCAAAATGCCAAAAGTGTGATCGGGGACACGCTTATGGAAAATGCTCTGCATATGGTAAAACTTGTAACAATTGTGGAAATGAAAATCATTTTTTTAACATGTGCAAAAGCAAGAAAAGAACCTATAATAGGAAAGTAAATGCACTTGATAATCATGAGTCTGATAATCTCGATTAACAGACTTTAGGCAAGTTAGAATCTCAAAAAGTAATTGACAAATGTACTGAAAGTACTGACTGGGTTATGCATGTAGTAACCGTTAGGAAACCAAATGAAAATCTAAGGCTATGTCTAGACCCAACTGATTTGAACAAAGTGATAAAGAGACATATTCACAAGATCTCAACGTTGGAAGAGTTGATAGTTGATTTCAGTGAGGATCAATACTTCAGTACGCTTGATCTTACTCAAGGTTTCTTGCAAATTCAACTCGACAAAGAAAGTTCTAAAATTTGCACTTTCGCAACTCCTTTTGGACGATATTCTTTTTTAAGATTACCATATGGTTTAATAGATAGCAGTGAAGTATTTCAACAGAGATTGGTAGAAATATTCCAAGATGTGAAAGGTGTCGAAATCTATATAGATGATCTCATAATGAGAGAAAAACTATTGAAGAGCATAACAATCGTTTAGAACAGGTATTCAATTTAGCTAAAAAACATAATCTAAAATTTAATAGGGGAAAATGTAAATTTCTGGTTAGTGAAGTCAGATATATGGGATATATAATATCAAAAGAAGGTTTAAGACCTGATGAATCAAAAATAAGAGCAATAAAAAATATGCCTGCACCTCAAAATGAGGGCGATGTCCAAAGATGGAAAATTTGTCTCTGGCTTGTCTGAAAAAACAGCAATCCTTAGACAACTTTTGAAAGAGAACACTGTGTTTTTATGGGACAGCAATCACGATAAAGCTTTCAATGACCTTAAAGAGGTAGTAAGCAAAAGTCCATGCCTGAAATTTTTCGATCTCAATAAATATTCAACAATTTCAGTTGATGCATCCAAAAATGGAATGGCAGTAGTTTTAATGCAGAATGGCATGCCTTGTGCTCATGCATCCAAAGTTTTTACAGACTCGCAAACAAGGTATAGTCAAACTGAAAAAGAGATCTTAGCTTGTCTATTTGGAGCTCAAAGATATTATCAATATGTTTTCGGAAAAAACTTTACCATTGAAACTGATCACCGCCCGTTACGACATTGTCAAAAAGCCATTAAATTCTTGCCCTGCCAGATTACAAAGAATGTTACTACAATTAAAAAAATTCCACTTTACCTTAGTATACAAACCTGGTAAACATTTAATATTGGCTGATACCCTTTCACGAGCGTTTGAAAAAGATTCTGATTTTGATGAAAATCTTGACATTGAAATTGAAGCCCAAGTTTGCTTGGTCTCACTCAATTTGAATATTACTGATGACAATAGAAAAGAATTTGTTAAAAAAACAAATGAAGACGATGAATTAATAGTTCTGAAATCATATTTAAAAGAGGGTTGGCCCAACAATCCAAAAAAACTTGTCCGAAGTACAAAAATTCTATCATCGATTCAGACATGAGTTATCCGAAGTGAATGGTTTGGTCATTGTATAAAGAGATATATTCAATGGTTTGGTGCATACAATGGTTTGGTGCATAAAGGTCACAAATTAATCTTCCCAAATATATGTAGAGAAGAAATTTTGAAAAAACTACATTATAGTCATATGGAAATCAACAAAACTATTGCCAAAGCCAATTTGTCATTTTATTGGCCAGGCATGAACAAACACGTACAAGACATGGTTTTATCTTGCCATTTTTGTCAAAGTACAGCAAACTCTCAAAGATCTGAACCACTGGTTCTAAAATTGTTCGTTCTAAAATTGTTCGTTTTCGTTAACCAGCTGACGAACGTCAACCCTCAGAAGTCGAAACTTGTGCGAGCAATGGATCAACGAGGCCTTACCTTTTAACGTGCGATTACTCAGCACGGTGGCCCGGCGAGGTGTCTCATGAAATTGTGGAACTGCCATTTCATAAGGTATGTTGTGACATATTCCATATACTAAATGAATCATACCTTCTTGTAGTTGATTATTACTCTAAATACATCGAAATTGCCAATTTGAGCAAAACTCTTTCCAGTTTCAATGTAATATTGTCGTATAAAAGGCCTTATTAAAAAACCTTCGGAATTAGGTCGCGACATTGATTTACATATACGCATTCGTTGACAATGGTTTTGATGCACGTCTGAATGTTTTGGCAAATATCACACTCAGTAAATCGAATGTGTTATAAAAGAAGTGTCGTGGCTCTGATTCGGGAGATTGATAAATAAACCGTTGATCAGGGAATTGGAAACAAGTCCCTGATTGATCACAAAATTGTCAGATGTAGTCAGTGAAACGATTCTGCCCAATAGGGCAAGTAAATTCAGTGTTGTTGGGTTTCTATTTTGTAAGTATAGGTTTTATTGAATTATTGTCGATTTGAGTGAATGTGTGAATCAATAAAGTTTGTATTTGTGTTTTCACCAACTGATTTCATCCTGGTTATTACAAAAACCATGTGAGCTACTTCAACCCCAAGAAAGGACCAAAACTCCTACCTTCCTTCCCGACATGGTGGAGGCCGCCTCGCTTCGATTTCGAAGATTCATTCTTCATAATGAATCTTAATGAAGTACCCTCGTGAAATTTCGTTATATAAAGTTTTTTACTGAAAATTTGTGATAACCGCATGAACAGTTGTTTTGAGAATGTGTGTGTGTGTTGAATGTGCGATTCTTATTTTGGTCATTTCCGGTATGCTTTGTGTGATTGATATTTTTTTCGAGTGAAATTTATGTGTGCTTCTTTTTCTGGTAGTTTTTCGAAATCTATATGAAATTTAACATTTTTTTCTAACAATTTACTTAATTCATCTCTCAATAGGTCTTATGGGCTGAAAATTTCAGTTTTTTTTTAATTCTTGAATGATGATTATTTGATGTCCTGAATGATTTGAATCAGTTGAATGGCTTCACGTGGCGTGAACGGATTGGTATAAATGAGTTTTTCTGATTTTCGAATATTATTTTTCATGAAAAAATATCTGTTGAGGCATAATCGAATTTTAATGAAGTTTAGTTCAAGAATCGATGAAATAAAAATTAAGTTCAGATAATAATAAGATATTCTATTGCATTCAGTTTGAGTAAATCAAATGATTATAGTATGTTCAATGAATAACGTAAATAATGTGGATTGATAAAGATGATCATTTGTTTGTTTCAAATTGTATCTGAATACATTTAATTTGACGAATCGATTAGATGTATATGTAGTATGCCTTATTGCTTATGGATTGATGATAACTTTGAAAAAATAACGTTATTTTATGAATCATACTTGAGAAATTACGAAATATGTCTTGAAAGCACTGCCTAGCCACCAGTGGAGATACAGCTTTTTGCATCAGCTCTCTCGGAAAGGCATTTATATCGTAGGAGCTAAAAAAATAAAATCTTTGACGGTGTGAATACGAAATGAAAGTAGTGGTTCACAACAATGATTTTATATATTTTTAATTCCCATTTCCTCAAGAGTTTCAATTTTTTTTTGCGAAATTTAATTGCATCTCAGTTCGTTATTGGTAGTGTGAAGTTTTTTGAGGAAAAACTTTTTTTTTTTGAGAAACAAGTTGATATTATGAAAAATGTTTAGTGTCACGAAAAGAGTTGAAAATACTGAAGGAAGTTTGTGTCTGAACTGTCGAGTATGGGGAGGTACTCTTGGAAGAATTGCGTGTGTTAGCGCTGAAAGATGACCTTACCCAAAGTGTTAATTGTTTTTGAGAAGAATATGGAAGATGACTGTAATGAGTTGAATATTTTTCTTGATGCTTCACAGAGGTGAAGAAACAGTGTATATGTAATGTGTATTGATGTTCGAGTGAACATTTTTATGAGTAACAGTGGTTCAGATGATATAAGAAAAAGTATTTTCGAGTAAGGATACGTAATCAATCATGTTCAACTGGTTTCTCAAATATTCTTTTATATCTAATAATAATTTCGGAAAAAAAATCCGTTGGAATCAATGATTTGCAACCAGAGATCTCTCCGAAAAGTCATTCATAAATTGATAACACTTCTGTTGCAAATTTTAACATAAGCAATAAGGATTATTCTGCATGATAAAAAAAAATCTAATTGTTTAGATAAACTGTCGTGAAAATTTGCCCTTCGGTTATGTGTCGATCATAGTGATTTCAATATATTACTTCGAGCTGATGCGAGAAAAAAACAGTATTTTTTTCTTATTTCAAGAAATTGATAACATAGGAGAGCTTGGTAGATGTGTCACCGTTCAACATGAAAGCTTGCCTTGAAGTTTATGGAAAAATAATTAGTTATTGTTGTTTGTGTCTCGTTGTAAAGAGGGACATTGTCATTGAGGGAAGCTTGGAAGAGGTGTTACGGGTCGACATGAAAGCTTAGCCTAAAGTTTATGGAGATTATGATATGTTGAGTAAATGAGTCGAGACGTATGTGATTTTATGATGAAATTTGATTAGTATCTTTTCGCAACTCGAAGTGATGAAAGGAAGTAATCGATCATTGAATTTGCAGGGCAATCATGAAATTATATTGGGTAGAAAAATTGTTGGGAGATGCATAATAATGCAGGGTTTTTCCTATGGTGTCAGCATATAAAAGGTTTAGATTCGTCAAATAATGAATGTTTCAGTAATTTTACTTCATCACTGAGTTATTTGAAACACGATTCTTTGAGAATATCGTTTTTGAAAAGACTTATTGATTTCTGAAAAAAAAAAGTTTAGGAAGTTGAAATGTACTTCATTCATCTCGCCATCAAACTTGTTATCGAACTAATTCATTTCCATTTTTGATTCAAAATACCAATCTCGGAGCAGAAAATGAATAACCGCAAATTGTCTTTCTCTTAGCGCGTAATGCGAAGGTTTTCGCTGTCTTGTTGACAAACATAAACATTTAGGTCATTGTTCCGAATCGATATACTCACATATTTTATATTGGGTAGGAGTAATCATTCACCCAACGAGTTCATCGAAGTATTTTCAAGGTCTAGTTTATGACACCACCTCGTCAATATTAATTATGCTGAAGTAGGCATAACGGAGTTCAAGTCACTGTTTTGAAAATATGAGTACCTATGTAATTATTTACGTTGATTGTTTTGTTACTCGAGCTGTGATTGAAAATGGAGAAATAGTTATTCATTCAATAAACATAAATTCTGAATTTTTACTGCCATTAATTTATCTTTTCATGTAAAATGACGCCTCATATTCAAGAAGATGCTACCACCCGAGAACAGAGGCCAGCTTGCTGTTCAAATCCATGGAACATCGGATATGAATTCATAGAATCCGTGATGCTGTGTTGAAGGAACAAAGATAGGACGAATGATCAACGGGCTCCATCCAATTTGGCTATTTGGGAACTTCAGTCAACGAGTCGCTCAAAGAAGTATGCTCCCAATGTTCAATCCAGCGCTATATTGGTCATTGGCAAACCAGACCGCAGGATGCTGGGAGGAACGCCAGATCAATAATTGGTTTAGTTACAAGCCATCCAAGAATCCAAAGCAAAACGCTGGACCAACCATGGGCATTGAATTATCTTGCCAATGATATTGAAGCTGAAAGAGATCTGCCATCATGTCCGTCCATTCCGGTAGTATAACACAAGCCACCTATTGAGGAAGCGGGCTGCAGAAGTGAAAAGCAGAAGGCAAGGGAGCGCTGCATTAAGATTAGCCAATTTCGTCTGTTGTTCAGTCTCTTATTACCATAAGAGTCTTCCCCAAACAGTAACAGAAAGTCGGAGCAGTTAGGGAGATTTGAACTTTTCCATTCAGAAATCAGGATGAAGTGAAACTGGTCCATGGGAGAATGCAGTCGCCATCAGAGAAGGTGAATTCTTGCCAGAACCAAAACTCCTACCTTCCTTCCCGACAATATTGTAACGAATAATCGTTACATCATTTATAATAAGTAAATTTATCATTCATATGAGCCCATCATCTATCGTTCGAAAGTGGAAACTTCACATTTTTGTAAATCGATAATAGCGATTTCATGCATACTAGAGCATCTAGCGGAGAATAGCTGAATCATCAAAATCTTTGTTCAGCAACAAAACGGCATGTTGGCTTTGGGACCATTGATCGCGCATGACCGAATTGAAATCTGTCGAAAAGGGGAGAAGCTCGAAGCTCATCAAGCTCTCTCTTCTAATTAGGCTATCATCGAGGGAACATTGTTTTCAAGATTTGATCGCAAAATTTGTTTCCACGTTATCTGAATATCTTTACATTATCTTCCTTTTTCCACATAAAATTTTCATGAAGTGTTTGTTATCTTGAATGGAATATCAGGTATGTGAAAAGAGTTCCCATAATTTCAAATCTTTGGTTTAACAATTTCAGCCAATGGTGGCATGCATACGTTCACCAAATCTTTATCTTGATTCATCTTTGTAATCCTTCAGCTTTCAAGTGATTATCGATTCCTTTCATTGATATTTTCAGGTTATTTTCACAATTTCGTGAAACGAAAATTTCTGATTTTTAAGAATTTGACTGCGTTTTGATTGTCACAGCATTTGGACGAATGACGAATAAAATTCTGAAAAGATCTCAATCAATTTCTTCGGAATAGAGGCTGAAAGTTGATTCCTGTTTGGAAAAATTATATACCGAAGACGCAGTAACCCACATGCTATCCTGTACATCCAGGATGGAGATTATTATTATTATTATTAAGTGAATGTTAGGCGGCAAAGCCGTTCAAACATATCAAAATGTACAGCGTAAATGTAATAGAAATATATGAATGCATTAAAAATATATATATACACATATAGTCCTCAGTTTTGATAAGTGTCCAAGGCGTTCTTGAAGGCATTGATGGATGACGCACATACCACATTTTCCGGTAGGTCATTCCAGTGGGTGAAGACTCGGTTGCACAAAAAATGTTGGCGACACAATTTATGAAATCTTTCACGAGCTAACTTGTAAGGATGACCTCTCAGTCTTGCATCGTAACTACAGATGAAAAAGTCCAGATTCACTGAGTAATGTCCGTGAAGAATTTTGTAGGTTTCGATAAGGTCACCTCTCATGCGCCGATTCCAAAGAGATGTTATCCCAAGTACTTCTAGGCGACGGTCGTAGGGTAAGTCTCGAATTTGTCTGGAGAGCTTTGTGATACGTCTCTGGGTTTGTTCGAGCGCATGGATATCTTTAGCAAAGTAGGGATTCCATACTGGCACTGCATACTCGAGGATAGGTCTTATATATATCTTGTATACTTTGGACAGGAGCTGAGGTGACATGGCCTTGAATGAAATAGCTACCATATAGGATATTCGATTGACTTTCTTTATGGTTTGTCCAATGTGAGTTTCCCATTTCAGGTCATGGCTTATAATAACACCGAGGTCTTTTTGGTGAGAAACTGGTTTGAGATGGGTGCCATTGATTGAGTATAGATTTCTCGGGTTATGAAAACCAAGATGGAGAACACTACATTTTTGTACGTTCAGATCCAGAAGCCACTTTTGGCACCACTCTTCTACACGTCGGAGATCATCGGATATTTTACCTTTGTCGGTGATCGGATTGGCAAAGAATTTTGTGTCGTTAGCAAATAGGGAAACCGTGGTTTGGAATTCATTGACGAGATCACTGACAAATATGTTGAATAGTAGAGGGCCAATCACAGATCCCTGTGGAACACCACTTGTTGTTGCGTATGGGTTTGAAAGTTGGTCATCGATTCGGACACGACAAGTTCTATTCGACAGAAAATCCCTTATCCAATCCAGAAGCGGTCCTCTAACACCAAAGTGGTGCAATTTGTGAAGAAGTCTTTCGTGAGGGACTCTGTCGAACGCTTTTATGAAGTCGAGGTAAATAATGTCAACAGGACAGTTCACGTCAAGTTCCTTCGTCCAGAGATCGACACAGTGAAGAAGATTTGAAACAGTGGACCGCCCTCGAAGGAATCCGTGTTGTTCGTTTTTCAGCACGCCACTGTCCAGAAAAAAGGTAGTCAATTCCTCAGTGATTATTCTTTCCATGCATTTGCACAGAAGACTCGTAAGGCTGATCTGACGATAGTTTGCGGGATCCAGCTTGTCCCCGTTTTTAAAGACGGGTATTACCGTAGAATGTTTCCATGCTAGTGGTAGTTGTCCCTCGCGTAAAGAGGCATTCATCAACTGAATTAGGTGAGGAGTGAGGGATGTCTTGCACTGTTTCAAAAAAATTGGTGGAATGTTATCTGGCCCGGGGCTGCTATCCATTTTCGTCCTTTGTATAGCATCGAGAATTTTTTCCTCTGTAAAGATGATACTTTCGATAGTGTCTTCATTTCCTAAGTTATTCCGAAGGAAGGGAAGAATACCGGTTCTTTCAACTGAGAAGGACCTTTCGAATTCATGAGCGAAAATATTCGAGACATCAGTAGGATCACTCACTACCTCACCGTTTCCGTTTCTGAGAGAGAAGGACTTTATTTTCGTGTCAAGATTGCCTCGAATGTATTTGAAAAACTGCTTATTGCTTTTGGAGTCGACAAGGTTCGATTCATAGGAAGATTTTGCGTTTTTAATTTTTGCATTTAGCCTGTTTGAATGTTCTCTATATAAGTTATAGTCCTCATTTACATAGTTCTTTCTGTAGTTATGCCAGAGTTTCCTTTTTTTGTTGATTTCTTTTTTGATTTCAGCATTAATCCAAGGCTTTTTGTTATCGAATTTTTTCATTTCTGGAATGAACTGGTACGTGGAAATTATTTGGTCTTCTAAATATTCCCATGTGGTATTTATATCCGTGTCTGGTAATATAATTGTATCGAGGTGGGCGTTGATATTTGAATAATCCCCTTTTTGGAAGTTCCTGAATTTTCTGTTAGCTGAAGTGGGTTCATTTAGAGAAATTTGGGAGGTTGCCAAGATGGTACAATGATCACTAATTCCAATAGAGGGTTCGTAAGAAAGGGTATTGATAAGCTTTTTGTCATTAGTCAGAAGAAGATCGAGAAGGGATGGGTTGTTATTTGTTCTGAATCGAGTAGGCTGCTTGACAAGTTGAGTCAAGTTTGACGCAATAAATTTATTGATGAAGAAAGAAGATTGTGCGTTGTTGTTCATGGGGGCGATACGGTTCCAGTCAATATCAGGATAATTGAAGTCTCCAAAAATAGTAAGGTTTTTCAAATGATTACTGGCATTGATGAGTTGGGAAAAACAGTTGGAATTTGAATCAAGTGCAAGGTCACCAGGTCTGTAAATACAGGCAACATTCAACTCAATGGACTGAATTTTCGCTGTTATCCAAAGCGCTTCGATTGGGAACATATCGACATTATTATTTATTTTTGCAGTAATCACTACAGATCCAATTTTTTCGAGTACATATATACAAACACCTCCACCTTTTGACACTATGCGGTCCCTTCTGAATAGAATGTAACCAGGAATATGTACGAGATTATCTGGGATAGAGTCATTTAGCCAAGTTTCGGAAATGAGTATAAATGTTGGATTATGATTTTTGACAATAATAATCAATTCTTGGAATTTAGCCATTAGGGATGCAAGGTTCGTATATAGATATTTTATCTCAATTAGGGGGGAATTTATATGTTTTTTGGTTTGGTTATTTTGGGAAAGCCGTTGACATATCTGATAGTTAGATTTGGTTCTCCTGCATCTTGTCTCCTTTTCAATTCTTGGCGAAGTTTATCCATATTCTCTCTTTGCATTTGCGTTTCATCTGCTTTGATTCGATAGTTCGGGTATTTATCGATGATGGTTCTTTTATTTTTGAGAATTTTAATTGCGTCGCTTCGACTTGCCAGAACCACTTTCAAAGGTCTCGAATTATTCGAGGGTCTCCCCAAACGGAAAACTCGTACAACAGCTGTGGAAGGTATGGGAATTTCGCCAATAATGGATTTGGCCTTTACCAGATCATCAGCTTCACGCTCAACAGATTGCTGAAGAGGACTCTCTTCCAAATTGAATAATATTATATTGCAAGCATGGTTTTGCCTATCCGTAATTTCTTGTATGATGGTCTCTGAGTAAGAGGCCCTCTCAATGGCAAGGTTGCTTTCTAATTCGGAGAACTTTTTTTCAAATTGTGATTTGAGCTCTTGGATCGAATCGCTGAGTGTAGTTTTGAGAGAACTGACAAGATCTCTCAAATCGCTGAATTGGTTCATGTTTGCATTACAAGAATTGCATACAATTTTGATCGATCGTGATTTAGATCTCGTATGTTTGACTTCATTGTCAGTAAGACCCGCGCAGGAATAGTGGACACTACCTCGGCAACCATCACACTGGAGAGTAGGCTGATTCGGTTTGTTCGGGTGGCAATTCAGACATGCACTCATCTTGGCTGATATGAAGTGTAGAAAGTGGTATGAAAAAAAACTGACCTTTTTCAGTATTCTGTATGGCACTTGTGTTTTTTTTTTCGAAACTGTTATCTCGGGCACTGAACTAATGGCTGATAACACTTGAATAAATCACTGGCAATGTAAACTTTTGCGATTTTCGAGCAGAGTAATATAAATACGTCTGTACTCGACAACTGCTCGACAACTACCAAGAGGGAGATGAGATTCTAGGTGAGTATTGATTCACACATTTTTTCTTTACCATAGAATCAGTAATTGTGTGTTGTAACTCACCTCGAGTAATTTTTTTTAAGCCACAGGGTCCAGTGGGGATATTTTCTTGTGAGTCAAAAATTTCGTTATTCCTTAAATCAGAAATTTTGTTCCTGATTTAAGTATCTAACGTTCCCTTATCTTTCCTTCATCTCTTTGAAAATACCTATTTTGAGTCCTATTCGTTGCACTCAAAAGTTTATTGCACTTGAAACTAGGATTACGAAAGATTTTGTGAAGTAGTATTTGAATATCTTTTCCTCGGAACTTCTTTATCACATTATCAGATATTTTGATTCCAAACAAAAGAAAGTTAAAATTCTCTGAATATCTTTACTATCTCAATATCTTTTCTATCTCTACATCTTTTTTTATAATCATTAACTTGTAGATATCAATAACCGTAATAATTCATATATCGTAAGCTGACATTTTTTCATTTATATCTTGAACACATATGTAAGTAGCTTTAACTATTCATAAATTCAGTAAATCATAGTCTCAACACATGTTGAAATATCATTTTACAGCTTCAATTCAAGATCATAGTTATAAGGATATCTTGTATTTCAATGTTTTACACAAATATCTTTAAATTATATAATTGCTGAAAGACAATTGCTAGTTACGTCAGTCATCCAAGGTTCAAATCTGGTGTACAACTATCTGGGTCGTTTATAACTCGATATCATTTTCATGATACGACAACTACGGTGAGTCCAACTCCAGCTACTGAAAATAGTAGCCCAACGTCTCCCAGGAATTTCAGGGTGAATATAGTAGCCCGACTTCTCCCAGGAATATCAGGGTGAATATAGTAGCCCAACTTCTTCCAGAAATATCAGGGTGAATTTAGTAGCCCGAGACAAGGAAGCCTGATCCCGCCACCATCAAGTAGAGGAGGTTGAGTTGGCCACCACCGCAAACCATACAACCAGAGTCCAACGAATCACAACACCAGATACCAGACAAGGTATATCAATAACTGAACCATCATTCAAAATACATCCAAATTGTTTTATACTCATTTCATAGTTTGTTCATTATACACCATACATAGTTGCTTTGTGTTTTATTGTTTTGTTCAAAATAGAAGGAAATTATCTCAAAATTATCTTTATCTATATTAGGGAAGTTTGAATTTTTATCCTTTTCAATTAAAAAAAAGTTTCTGGCGTCCAGCCAAAATTGATTTCAAGATCCTTGCTTGACACCAACCTAAATTCGATACTGGCAAGTCAGTCCAAAGAACACCACGCCAATCTCCACTGAATTAGTCTGGCAAATCTGCAGTAATAGTTACCTTATGTAACTACGTTACAATATCAAAGTTGAAAACTATCTTCGCACGATTTGGAAACCCAAAATTAGTTGTATCTGATTCAGGGCCAGAATTTGCATCTCATGATTTTAAATTATTTTCTGAAGAGTGGGAATTTCAGCACATTGAAGTTTCACCTAGATATCCACAATCAAACGGTCAATAAGTGGAACAAGCTATTCAAACAGTAAAAAAGATGTTAAGAAAATGTCATTATGACAACAAGGATCCACATTTAGCTCTATTAGAACTTAGAAATACACCCATAGACAATATGTCATCACACCAGCTAATCTTTTAATGAATAGAAATCTAAGAAGTTTACTTCCACAAACAAATGTACATTTCAAAAGTAAAACTTACATTAGAAACTTCAATACATATTCGAGGGAATCAAGAATGAAACAAAAAAAATATCATGATCGAAAAGGTGTCAGAGAATTAAATGATCTGATTGTGAATCAGAAAATAAGAGTCCAAATTAAACCCAAAGGCCCTTGGCAAAATGGAATAATTTTAGAAAAAATAGGTACACGGAAATATAAGATTCAGTTGGAAAATGGTGCAATTTTCATTAGAAACAGGAAATTTATTGAAGATTTGTTTCAAAATGTAGAATCGACTGAGCCATTTTATAACAATCACCAACAAACTGAAAACAACTACATGCTAATTGGAGTACGTGAATATCTGGATGTGAGCACTAACAACCTACATGATGATCAACCTGAAACATCACAAGATGCTGAAATCCACGATAATGACTCTAGTAGCGATAGTTCGTTTTCAAGTACCTTCAATGGTAATAATACAAGTGATACAGAATACGAGTAACTCGAAAACAGAAGTGAAGTTACTGAATGTGAAATAAACAATTCAGGTACTATTGAAGACGATCTATCACCAAAGAGAATCTTACAGAAGAGCTCTACAACAGTCGATCATGATTATTGTGATGAGGAAAATATAATATCTAGATTCGTAACTCGATCAGGTAGAATTTCAAAGCCATCCAGCAAATATGAAATCTATGATACATCTACGGGTGACTAATGAAAATTGCACTAGTTTTAACAACCCAAAGTTTATGTTACAAGTTAATAACATTTTATAGTAAAACAACAAACATTTTATGTATGTATATACGCCAACTTTATGAAGAGCAACGAAATTGTTTCAAATTCGAAAGTCTTGGTGTTACGTGTGATCAGTGTATTTTAATAGATAACTTGTAAGCCACTAGATGTAAATAATTGTACACAACAATGATGTATTAGTTAGATATATTTATATATTGTCATCACAAAAAATTTAAGAGAACAAATTCATCTCAATAAGGGGGCTGTGATATTATGTACTTGTAGATAGTCACATTGACATCGAAAGGTTGGCAACAGCGGCTGTCAGAACTTACCTCCTCCGCTCCATCTGTGATTGAAATGAATAAAGAAAGCTCGAGGCAGTTGCCTTTGAGACATGAGACATGAGCAAGACCACACAGACGTTGTTTCAATATATGACAGAAGTGAGGTTTCAGTCCTCAAATGGAATGTTTTCGGTTTTGTTCGATGAGAATTACCTTTCAGTACAATGTACCGGAGTTTTGGAATACCAGTCTGGAGATGCCGGTGCCTGGATTGGAATTTCTGGTAGACTTGAAGAATTTTCTCAGCTGCAATTCTTCAGTACGATGAAGACGTTCTCTTGGTGATAATTTTGACTTGATCAGGTGAATATATCCAGTTTTAAATCACTTCAATTTTTTTTTTCAATTTTCGAGTGTGAATACTTTTTATCACCATTTTCTATCTTTTCTGTTGATTCCTCTTGGTTACTGTTGTTAAGTACGCGCACTCCCGTATCCGCACTATTTACAAATATACAATGGTTGTTAGCATTTACTACTTTATATAATTAGTTTCTAAATTATTATTACTATTTACAATCTTGTTTAGAAATATCTCTGGTTTATGCCATCTCAATTTCTATTCAATTTCATTGATTTCGGGATCTATGTTGATGACCCATATCCTTTTCCTCGACATATTTTTACTAATCAAGAATGCTTTGATTTTCCTGGTCAAATTTGTTGTACTTCATATACAGGATGTTTTTATGTTAGTATTGTCTAGATTTTGAATATGTTCCATTTTTCAGGTTTTGTCTGCTGATTTGAGAGATCTCCATGTGTGAAACGTAGACTGTGCTCGTAGTCATCGAAGTATCGAATGTGGTCTGATGGACTATTCTATGGATTTTTGCTGAGTTTTTGGATGTTCCAGTGTTTGTAAGACTTCTTGAGAATAAGATGAGTTATTAGCCATGGTTTTTCTGATTTGGGTGAATTTCAAAATATAATATACTGAATATATTATAATTGTAATATTATAACAGCGTCATTAGGGTATACTCACGAAAACAAGTGATTACTTTTTAATTAGGTAATATGTAAATGAAGATTCTAAATCTTCATTTCCTCTTTTCCGTTGAGTCCCTTTTCGATTATCTCACCCTTTAACTACCAGTAATTCAAGAAATCAGGTATAATTTATGTTGGTTATTACAACGCCCTTCGTTGTAATATCCAACCAATCCTTGATTTATTTCATATATAATCATCTCAATAAAAGATCATACAAACACGTATATATATATATAAATATATAAATTGTATGTGAATTACCTAGATTTGATGTCTGTTTGTTTCAAGAGGCATCGGCAAATTGAACAGATTGTCTACACCATTGTGAAAATCATATAATCAAGCAAATTTCGTGATTTGGTAATTTAAATTCATCCGGCTTCCAATAAAGATATTAACATATTTAAAGTTTCCTCAGAATCATTGTTCAGCATTGATTCCACAATGTTGGAACACCACAATACATTTTATTCGGGATCCGTTTGGTAAAATTCGATGTCAGAGTGCCCCATTGTTTTACTGGTATTTGGGATAATGAACCGCTTGTCGTCATAATGGGATAATGCAATTTTATTTTTCATTTCGGTGAACATATGACTATCGCTTTTGAAGCTATTCATTCTCCTTAGTATGGATCCACCTCTCTCAACGATGTTTTTGTAGTCACTTTTGGTGTTTGTCGATGACAGACTTTTTAACACCATTCGCTTTCTTCAATTAATTATTGACCGATTGCACGAAATGAGCTTTGGCCCCAGTACCATAAAAACTTATGATTGGGTCATCTGGAAACTCATATTTCCTAGTATAGATTTGGTCACGGCAATTCCAAATTTGTTCCCGAGGGTGTAATCCAAAGTGTCGAACCTTTCTATGTTCCTGGTCATGAATTCATAGATGTTATCTTTAGATATTTTTAATAGAAATGAATCTATATCCATGTAGAGTAATGAAGCGTCCTAGTTTTGGATAAATCTAATATACTGAATCCTAAATGAAGCGGCTTGTGGTAATGAATTTGCACTTTTTCCATCTGAATGGCAACAAAATTCTCTGTGAATATAGAATACTGTTATGTATTTTCTATTTATATTTTTTATTGAAACTTGACAGACTGCTTAGTCAAACTTTTTATTTATTCGTTGCCAATACAATCCTCATGATCTTGTTTCTTTCTTATGCTACTTCATCTGTCAACCAGTCAACCTAGTGACATCATTCAAAAACAGTGTTGCCAATAATTGAATATCATATATAACATTCTCCTCCTACTTGAAAGCTGATTCACAAATCCAGTTTCACTGGTTTTTTAACAATACGGCCAGAACGAGAACGATAGGGTGAAATAAAAACATTAAAAGTACTTGGTTCATCAACGTTTCTTTTACAATAGTGGAACTAACAGGTTTATCATTTCTGGAATAATTTTATGAACGATTAGTAGTAGGAAATAATAAATTTTTCGGAACATTACTACTATCACTGTAGGGAATTTCAGGTACATGTACATTGTCTACAAGGTTCGAGCGAATATCGTTACAATGTACAAGCTTAATAACATTGTTATGAGTTTGAACAAGATATGTTGAACGACTTAAAATCTTCACTATTTTTCCTTTTTGCAAAAGTTTTGTTATAAAGTTTTTTATGTAAACTTGTTGATTCAGTGAATACAGTTTTTTATTTCTCACAAATTCAGAATTATTAGAAGGTTTTAGGTTACCCTCAGATGAAGGTTTCAATAAATCAAACCTAGTACGGGGGCGTGTTTTAAATAAATTCTGTGAAGGAGTTAATCCTGTTGACGCAGATGGAGTATTTCTATATGTGAACAAGTAATTCAATATTCTTGAATTGATATTATTTTTACTGATAATCTCTCCCCTTTCAAAAAAGAGGGCCTTGTTTAATCTTTTTTTCACAGTTTGAACTGCTCTTTCCACTGTTCCATTGCTAGATGGACGATAAGGTGGAGATTTCAAAGGTTTGCAAAAATATCAAAAATTCGTTTGAATTAAATGGAGGACCATTATCCGAAATCAGTCCAAATACGGAAAAAATTTCCTTCAACTTTAAAATCGTATCTTGAGCTGTAGTGCCATTCATCATTTTCACTTCGATCCATTTTGATTTACTGTCTACTAAAACTAAAAATGTGTGATTGAATTTATGAAAAAAATCTATGTTAACTCTTGCGAAATTGTGAGAAGCAGGCCAACTGAAAAAAGGAGTTCTTTCACCAGGGAAATTTTGTGTCTGTTGACAGATTTCACAGTGAGTGATGAACTTTTCTATATCATTTGATTGATTAACCCACCAACAATAAGATCTTATTAACATTTTTGATCTAACAACACCTATATGCTGTTCGTGAAAAAGTGAGAGTACTTCTTCTTGTAGAACCTTTGGTATAACTATTTTGTTTCCTTTCATTAAACAATCGTTTTCTACAGAAAAAGCGTACCTTTTATTGGAAAATGGTTTCAAATTACTATCTGTGATTATCTTTGGCCATCCAGAAAGTGTAAAGTCAATAACTTTTTGCAGAATTAAATCTTTTCTTGTGGCTTTAGCTATGTCTTGAAAATTTGAAGGCACGCCTTCTACTAAACTGAAAGAATTGGTAAATGCCACTACTTCAGTAGTTTTGTTTATGGGTAGACGTGACAATCCATCTGCATTTGCTATTGCCTTCCTACTTTTATATTCAATATTGTAATTATAGGCTGCTAGAGTGAGAGCCCATCGAGTAATACGGGATGCTGCAGTTATTGGAATACCCTTATTTGGACTAAAAATGAACTTAAGTGGTTCGTGATCAGTAATTAAAGTGAATTTCCTGCCATAAATATATTTATGAAACTTTTTGAGTGCAAAAATCGAAGCTAAACTTTCCCTTTCTAAATTAGAATATTTCTGTTCGCTTTGTGACAGTGTACTTGATGCAAAAATGATAGGTTTATCCTCGCCATTGATACGATGGCTTAGTACAGCACCTACACCGTAACCACTACTATCACAAGTTACATAAAGATGAAATTTTGGATTATATAATACTAAAACATCAGAAGATGTTAATAGAGTTTCACTGCACTGAGAATATTTTTCGCATTCCTCTGTCCAACGAAATTCTTTATGTGTACTACACAACTCATACGAAGGTTTCAAATAGGATGGAAGCATTTGTATAAATTTACCATAGTAGTTGAGGAGCCCTAAATATGATTTTAATTGAGTAATATTTTGGGGTGATGGTGCCTTTTCTATGGACTCAATTTTTTCTTTAGTGGGATGTATACCATCAGCATCGATGATATGCCCTAAAAATTCTACACGATCGACATAAAATTTACACTTTTTCTCATTAACCTTGACAATGAATTCATTCAGCTTAGACAAAACTTTCAATACGTTTTGATGACATTCTTGAATATTTTTACCTGTTATCAAGATGTCATCCAAGTAACATTTTGTGTTAGGTAAGCCTGACAATATAGAGTCCATGACAGATTGGAAAATTCCTGGTGCTGAACTAATTCCGAAGGGGAGACGATTGAACCAAAAGAGACCTAAATGAGAATTAATGGTTAACAATTCTTTGGACTCATCAGCAACTTCCAATTGCTGAAATGCTCCTTCTAGATCAATGACAGAAAATATTTTATTATCACTCAAACTAGCAAATATGTCTTCTGGTGGAGGTAATGTACAATGGTCAATATCTATGAGTTTATTCACAGTTTCCTTGAAATCTACACATAACCTTATTTCGGATGAATTTTTCTTTGGGACAATGACAATAGGACTAGCCCACCGACTATAAGTGACTTTAGTTGAAACACCAGACTCTACCAATTTGGATATTTCATGTTCCACTTTGGGCTTTAATGCATATGGCATTTCATAAGCACGATGAAATACTGGAATAGCATTATCTTTCAATCTCAGTTCCGCTTTAAATTGTTTTATAGACGAGTTTGATCTTTCATTAAAAATATTACCAAATTTATTCTTCAATTCGGATACCAACTTTGCTATATTTTTATAATTGTTATGTATTTTCTATCTGTTGACTTTCTGATGTTTGACCATTCTGAATTTGTTTGTTAAACTGTATTAACTGAAGTTGGTTATTTCTATTACAATCTGGCTCAGACACACACATATTAAACATTGACTTCCATTTTGGAAAAAACATGTTCAACCAATTACGACCTAAGAGAGGAGTGAATTCATGACCACAATCTACTACTACTATAGGTAACTTATATCTACTATTACCATGTTCAACCTCAACTGAAATTTCCCCTAAAATCTTTACATCCTGGCCTGTGACAACCTTCAGCTTATAATTCACATTATACAAAGGCAAAGATGAAAAATTATTTTTATAATCTGAAAGATGACAGACCGTTTCACATTCTCCAGAATCTATTTCAAATGAGAATGATTTACCTTCTACATTAAAGGTTACCTTCACCGACTGATTTTGTTGGATTTTCATTTGACCTATGAAGCCTAGATCTAAAGAATTCTCATCTTCTGACAAACCTCCAGCTTGATCTTCAGCCTCTACTACTCCATGAACTTGCTTTGTTTTATGACTCTTCCTGCAGACTTTACTGGTATGTTCTTTCTTTTTGCATATAAAACACTTCCATTCTTTGGCTGGACAGGTTTCCGGATTATGGATTCTTCCACAGCGATAACAAGATTTTGTATGAAAAGTTGAAGTTGATTTTTGTTGCTGCGCTGACGTTTTAGGATGATAGACTCGACCCTTATAGCTTTTACTCAGTTTAGAAACAGACTGTTCACTGTTAACAGTACTTAGGATTCTCAACTGACCTTCTGTAGCTTCTATACAGGATGCAGAGTGGAATGCTTTTTCAAATGTTAAATTTTCCTCTGTGAGAAGTCTTCGTTTTGCCGTTTCTGACTTCAAGCCGCAGACAAATTTATTCCGTAATGCATCATCCAAAAAATTTCCAAACTCACATTATTTAGCTAGGTGTTTTAGTGTGACAAGTGAAAATTGTTCCTTTTGGCTATAACCAGACGTTTAGGACTGTAATGATCAACAAGTACCTTTTTGAGTTGAACATAAGTTTTACTACTGGGTAGACTTGGGGACACTAGATTTTTCAGGACTTCATATGCCTCTCCTCCTATCATGGTGATCAACAATGGTACCTTTTTTTGCTCTTCTACTCCATTACAGTTGAATAACTGTTCCAACCGCTCTACATAACTCGAAATATCGGTATTTTTCGATGAAAATGTTTCAATACTCCCAATTAAAGCCATTCTTCGCAACTTTACGGAATGGCGTCCGGACCTTGACTTGACCAAAGACTTGACTAACTTGATTTGTGGATTCTCTCGACTCGTCGCCAATAATTGTTATGTATTTTCTATTTATATTTTTTATTGAAACTCGACAGACTGCTTAGTCAAACTTTTCATTTATTCGTTGCCAATACAATCCTCATGATCTTGTTTTTTTCTTATGCTACTTCATCTGTCAACCAGTCAACCTAGTGACATCCTTCAAAAACAGTGTTGCCAATAATTGAATATCATATATAACAAACACGTTTTGAAATTTGGGTGCGATATCAAGCTGTTAGCTCCCACTGATCATTTCATATTTTCCCAGTGAGTTACCAATTTGATATCTCTACTATTTTCCATTGTTTTTTCATAAACTGCATTGTTCATTTGCTTGAAGAATTGTTTTTTAAATTTATTTGTAGCCTTATTGCGCATCTCAGTATTGAGATCAATATAGGCCTTGAGCCATGACGATTGTCGAAATTTCAGAACTCTGTGAATTTTACTAAGAATCAGACAGTTTTCTACTGCTTGTTTTAGCGTTCGATGATGAAAGATGTAATTATATTTGTTTGATAAGTTTGGCGTCAACTTGCGTATGTTGGATTTTGAGCCGAGCAGTACTATGTTTTCAACTCAAAATGGTAAATCTGAATGGAAAGCATGTAACTCTTTTGGGTAATGAATGTCCACTTTGAGAACATACCCATAAGGAGAATCAGAAGTTATAAGTACTTGATACACCCAAATTGAGTATTTTTTCGGGTGTCAGCCAAGTGAACCCGCCTGTAGGAAGAGGTTGAGACATGCTGTGATCATTCGAATTCGTGGCATCTAAATACGTTATATATGAAACATTTTTTCCAATATCGTAATCGGGCAGATATTTGTTATTAGCAACGTGCTTCCTATCGCTGCATTGACTTATTCCGCCACGTATACCTTTTTTGAAAAAATGTATCATATCAATATCATTCAAGAGTTCCAATTCAATTTTTGCGTATCTCAACATCGCATCCCAAGACAGGCTCGGAGCGGTATAATATTGGGCAGGGTCTAATCGGTATGCATTTTACCATATCTTGCGAAAATTCTCGAATGTGTCAGTCAGCAGTGAAACATCTGACTTCAAGTAAAAATCCGAATATTCTCCCAGAGTACGACAATCAAAAAGATCCCAAACTTATTTTGCTCTATTATAACATTCGCCTGAAATTTGTTCTTCATTCAAATTATAATAAAATTATTATTTCGATGGTAAATGTGTAAGATCTAATTTCTCCAAACATTTCACGAAACTGCATGGGAAAACCCCTTTTTTCTTCATTAACTGGAATTTCTCACTATCTGGAAAGAACTTTTTTGTTTCTATGAATTGACTCTATTAAATTTGCACCTAGTGTCTGAAGTGACTCTGACAAAAATTTGTAGCTGTCAATGAATCTCAATTCAATGAAATTATTCTTCAATTTACCATCTTTAGCCATGTAGCTATGGGTGAAAAGATGCTTAGTAAATTAAATGTATTTTTCTTCAGTTTGTGGAATTACATCTACTCGATCGCCTTTATCAAATAATTCTTTGATGAATAGATGACAATCATATCCGCTAATATTATGGCAAATAATAGGTATGAGGTATGGGAGTTTGTAATTCAAATCACATATAGAATGAGCAGCTCCAAATCTTTTTTCCTAGTCAAGTGGCAAATGATCTCCCACTTTCACATCACCGCCTTTGAATATCTTGTCGCATATACCATAGGTCTCCGCATCAGAAATTTTTTTTTCCGCGTATACTGAGGGAAGTATCACATGGATAGATATATGTAAAAAAATGGGAAAGTAGATAAAGCATATATTACGGAGAAATGTATGTCGCAAATCAAATCATCAAATAAGCCGATAAAAAATCTAACCTTCATAAGTGCCATTAAAGAGCAGTCGAGTAGAATAAATAATTTGCCTATATCAGATAAGGATACAATGATGATTCAGGAACAATATTTTTTAGATCAAATCCCAGTAATAGTTATAGACAATCCATAAAGGCTGATACTACACAAGATTCAAAATTATTGTATTTGAATAAAATAAAAACAAATAGATTATTTTATGTGAATAGTCAGAGTATGATAAATAATCGGGATAACATAGTTTATTGTATTCATTATTACAAACCTCTTGTAGTTTGCCTATCTGAAACCATGTAACTGATGATATTGAAGATCATGAAATTGAAATAGAAGGTTATAATATGATAAGATGTAATTCAAGTAGTAGGCACACTGGTGGCGTGACAATATACATACGACAATTCATTAAAATGCAAATAATATTGAATACTGTATTCAATATAAATACATGGATACTAGCCATTAAATTCAGATTATCCAATATATCATTCACATTGTGTGTATTATACCATTCACCAAGCAGCTCTCATGCCGATTTCTTGAGTTTTTTTGAAGACACAGTAGAGGATTTGTTATCTAATAAAAGTACACTAATAATTGTTGGAGACTTCAACATCAATTTGAATTTAACAAATAATACATATACTATGAAAATGAAACAACTATTCAATGACATGGGACAATTTCAGCTGATTGAGGAACCTACCAGAATTACTAAAAATTCCTCCACCCTCATTGACTATTTAATAAGTAATGATAAAACCTTAAAATATGAAGTAAATAATACTCCCAATGTAGCAGACCATCACAATATACTTGTAACTCTTTATGAAAATGAATTGAATGCTGAGCCTGATAGAAAAAACGTTTTGTTCAGAAGAAATTTCAAAACTTTCAATGACGCAGAGTTTCAATTTTCCCTTCTCGAGTCCTCATGGAATTCCGATATAGTAGAGAGTAATATTTTAGCGCTCAATCTACTGTCATGTTTAATTACTTGTCTGGATGCGCATGCGCCTTTCAAAAAATATAAAACTTTTAATAACTTCAAATTGAATGTGTGGTTTTCAGATGAAGTCATTAGAGAGATTCAAAATAGGGACAAATTATATAAGCAAGTAAAGGCAACTAAATCCGAATCTCTTTGGGACGAGTACTAAATAGTCAGAAATCGTGTAACCAAGTTAATTAGACAAGAAACTAAGAAATACTATGAAGAACAAATCGACGAAAATAAACATGATCCCAAAGCAATGTGGAAATCACTGAAATGATTGGTAGGTGGAAAAAGAAACCAAAATAGAAAACAAATTATATTTGAGGGGACACACGTAAATTCCGACAAGGAGATTTCAAATGCTTTCAATTCATTTTTTATCCGTAGCATAAATAATATTGTTGAAAACATCAGTCCGATAAACAAATTCGAAAATACAATAAATAAGTTTCCAGAAAGTACAGATAAATTTCTATTATTCAAAAACATCACTATGCATGAACTGAAGAAGATTGTTTCCTCGTTAAAAAAGAACTCGTGTGACAAAGATGGGATCAATCTTACCATAGTTAAACTGGCTTTCGGTATCATTGGAAATAGATTTCTTGATACAATTAATTCATCTTTGACTACAGGGGTTTTTCCTGATGTATGGAAAATATCTACAGTGATTCCGATCCCAAAAATACCTAATACACAACTTGCAGCTGAACATCGTCCAATCAATACACTGCCAATACTTGAGAAATTATTAGAGCTTGCCGTCAAAGATCAACTCCTTGAATTCATCAATGCTGATGAAATACTTATTGACCAACAATCAGGCTTTAGAAAATGTCACTCGTGTGAAACGGCTCTTCAATTTTTGATATCCAAATGGAAAGTCGACATTCATGACAAGGAAATCATAGGGGTAGTTTTCTTGGATTTACAGAGGGCATTTGAAACTATAAATATAAATTTACTTCTAAAAAAATTAAACAAATATGGAATCGAAGGAAAGGTTTTTGATTGGTTTCAGAGCTATTTAAAGAATAGAGAACAACTTGTTAAATACAATAACACATACTCCAATAAAGAACAGGTCAAGCATGGAGTACCTCAAGGATCGGTACTGGGGCCAATATTGTTTATATTATTTATAAATGACATTATACATCATGTGCAAAATTGTAAGCTGAAACTATTTGCGGATGATACCTTGCTTTACTTCTCTGGTGAAAAAGAGGATGTGGAAAGGTTCTTGAACAAAGATCTTGAGAATATCTTCACCTGGATATGTGACAATGGTCTGAAAATCAATATTACAAAAACAAAATTTATGATTATATCATCAAAAGCTAATATAAAAATGATCAAGGAAAATAAAATAAAATTCACTGTTCAGATAAACGGAGAAAGCATTGAAGAAGTGAAAATGTTCAAGTATTTGGGAGTGATCATTGATAACCAACTCAATTTTAACAGTCATTGTGACTATATCAAAAAGAAAATGGCGCGAAAAATAGGTCTCATGTACAGGCTTGGAGATAAAGTGTCCCATTTCACTAAATTAACAATTTACAAGTCAATTATTGCACCTCATATCGACTATTGTGGCACTTTACTAAGTTTCCTGAATAATGAACAGAATAATACACTTCAAAAGGTTCAAAATCGTGCAATGAAAGTGGTTTTGAATTGTAAAAGGCGTACACCTATCTCAACAATGCTAAACACACTGCAATTGATGAATGTTAAACAAAGAGTTGTATATAACACACTGATTTTTGTATACAAATTAAAAAATAACATGTTACCTTCCTACTTATCAAGGGAGCTGAATTATATTCAAGATATACATTGTCACAATACTAGAAGGCAAGCAGCAAATGATTTTTATATAAATTCTGGAAATGTTTCTTGTCATACTCTATTTACGAAGGGTCTAGTCTTGTTCAACAATTTGCCTTGTGAAATTAAAAGAAGTGTGTCACTAGATAGTTTTAAAAATTCGTGTGTGTTATTCGTGAAAGAAAACTATTAGACGAGGAAGGAGAAACTTGTATATTATTCTGTGATAGCAATCTATTCATTTGTTTTTTTTTATTATCTTGCTTTTATTTATTGACATATTATACTCTTATGTATATTGTAATGATTTGAAGAGCACTGTGCTAATAAAGTTTGATATATATATATATATATATATATATATATATATATATAAAGCTGACACAAAGGAACAACTTTTTTTTCAAACCTATGATATGAACTTCTTAAATCACTTTAAATATTCGAGACGAATACTTTCGCCCCTCGACATGAAATATACTTATCGATTGTATCATCGAAAAAACATTTTATATAGTATGCAAACGAGTATGGTTCATGAATGTGAGTTCGACTCGTGTAAAAGTATTCTGGATTTGGTTCACACGAATCCATGGGTTTGAGAATTGATTCGAAATCTGCATAGATAACAAACGTTACAGTCATTTGTTTTACAATATTTACATATTTTAATATATTTTCAGGTGTATATTCACCAGATTTCTCGATTATCAATTTTTCAGAAGGTGTAGTTGTACATACATGATTGCAATCTTTCAACTTATGCCGTGCCAAAGCCCCTTCATGAGAAAAATATAACAAACAGCCTTCACAAAAAAATTTCTTATGCCCGTTAGTTGAAATTTGACTAGAAACTAATTTCTACAGATTTCTGATCCAACAATAATGGCTTTTTCCCAAATCAATACTGATGAGTAATAAGTTGATGTGTCTACCAAGCTGGTGCTGTGAGTAATGCAGTGGTCCTACGATCTCTTATTTCATTTTAGAACCCTCATATTTCTTTTCCAGTTTGTAAACGTTAATAAATCAATTACTAGCCAATTCAAATTTTGATATTCCACTCAGTTTCATCGAAAACTCCATACCTGTTAGATTCAATACTGATGCAAATGGTGGGTAGGAAGATACTTCGGAAACCCTACGATCCGCCGGGTAGAGCACTGATACTACAGCCCATGCAAAACATATTTGTCTTCATTCCGAACATTCACAACTCCTTTTTTAGACTCTATATGATCTGGTAGTTTCATATAGGAAGATGCACCAAGAGGACTGAATTTATTTACATTCATTTCTGCGAACATTACTTTCTCCAAACTCCATCTTGCAAATAAATAATTATCTCAACACCGTTTTTGTTTTTCTGAGTACTCACATACCTGAATCGCGATCTTCGAATTCCGTATTTTGAGCTGTTACTGCATCAATCAAGACATCCAAAACTCCATTTGGGTCCATGGATTGATCAACGATTTGATTCACTCTAGACGATTCGCATTCAGATTTCAAAGTATACGAGGAAGCAGAAATTAAACCCTAGGTTTCTCACTAAAGACCCTTTCTTCGTGCAGAGGGCCGAATTCATGTTTCTTTCGGACATAGCCTTAAACATCCAGAATTTGGTGTGAAGAATTATCATACCATGGTGACAGCAGCTGCCTCAATGAATTCAAAAGCCTTCAGCCAATTATTCCATCTAGAAACGTGCAGAGGGATTGTAATCTGATATATGATTTTTTTTTGAGTAAAGCATAAAGTAATTGTTGATAAATGATTTACATAAAGATAAATAAGATACTAGAAGCGTTCATGCAGAATTACAATAACTCTCACACTCATTACACTGTTGACCTAGCGGTGGAAGAATTATCTTCGCAAGTAAACAATCAAAGAAAAAGCCAACTGCCAAACGTATAAAGAAAATAATAGTGTCTAGAGTAGAGAGAAGAGAAAGCAAATCAAAAACAATAATTACAATACACACTCTAGCCCATCATTATTACAGTGGTAACAGAGCGGTGGGATCGTAAATTGTTAAGTTGTCTATTCTGGAAATATAAGATAGGTCGAAATAGAGGTACAGAGATGAAATTGAAAAAAACGAATACCCTACTCACTGCTTAAGACCATTATTATTACACCTTCGACTGTGTCAACCACAATATCCTCATCAGCAAACTCGAATTTTAAGGAATAAGAGGTACAGCACTAAACTTATTTGATTCTTACCTAACCAGAAGAAAACAAGCCGTCTATACAAACGGGGGACTATCTGAGGAGGAAATAGTTTCCCTTGGCATACCTCAGAGGTCAATCCTTGGACCTATCCTTTTTGTAATATATGTGACTGATAGTTTCAAGTGCCTACCACCTACCACAGTCATCTGTTTTGCAGATGATACAACAATGATTCACTCAAATTCCGACATGTGTAACTCCTTGACAAGACCAATGAATTCGAAGAAACGGCTGGGAACTGGTTTCTCTCCAATAATTTAGAACTAAATGGGGACAAAACTTAACAAATTATCATCTCTTCAAATAACAGGTTAACCTCGCAAATACACAGAATGATTAAAGAGAACAACATTGTGATATATTTTTTATAATAAAGGACTGTGAAATCACACCAGAAAAATGTGTTTGAAGGGGTTTGGAAATTCAATCTCCCGTTAGAAACTTGAACGTGGAACAGAATATTTTATTAACTTTCTAGGATAAATATTCACAGGTGGAATAAATTTATAAAAAATAACAAGAGATGTTTTTTATTCATAAATGATATATAAAAATCAAATCCTGGAACAAAGTCCGAAATAATTCCGAATGTTGCGTATATATAGTATTATAAAGCCAAAAATTTTCAGCACTTCAAAATTACGGCGTCATAGTTTGAATGGCGACCACTCCTGAAAAGACTTTCATTTTTTTCCTGGAAACGAGTCTTTGAGACATATTCTGATGAAGTGCATCATGTTGAGTATATTTAGTAGAATAACTCTACGAATTTTCAGCCCTTCAAAATATCGGCGTCATAGTTTAAATGGCGAGCACCCCTGAAAAGACTTTCATTTTTTTCCTGGAAACGAGTCTTTGAGACATATTCTGATGAAGTGCATCATGTTGAGTATATTTAGTAGAATAACTCTACGAATTTTCAGCCCTTCAAAATATCGGCGTCATAGTTGAAATGGCGACCATCCCTAGAGAGAATATTATTTCCTGAAAACGATACCTTGAGACACATTCTGATGAAGTGCATCCTGCTGAGTATATTTGGTAGTATAATTCAACAAATTTTCAGACCATCAAAATATCGGCGTCGTAGTTGATGTGACGACCACCCCTGAAAAGACTTTGATTTTTATTCCTGGAAACGAGTTTCTGAGACACATTCTGATGTAGTGCATCATGTTGAGTATATTGAAGTAGTATAACTCTACGAATTTTCAGCGCTTCAAAATATCGGTGTCACAGTTAAAATGGCGACCACCCCAAGGGTTAATTTTTTTCCCTGAAAACGTGCCCTTGAGACACATTCTGATGTAGTGCATCATGTTGAGTATATTCAGTAGAATAACTCTACGAATTTTCAGCCCTTCAAAATATCGGCGTCATAGTTTAAATGGCGAGCACCCCTGAAAAGACTTTTGATTTTTATTCCCGGAAACGAGTATTTGAAGCACATTCTGATGTAGTGCATCATATTGGGTATATTTAGTAGTATAACTCTAAAAATTTTCAACCCTTTAAAATATCGGTGTCATAGTTAAAATGGCTACCACCCCTAAAGAGAAATCATTTTTTTTCCCGAAAACGAGTCCTTGAGACACATTCTGATGAAGTGCATCATGTTGAGTATATATAGTAAGTAGTATTACTCCACAAATTTTCAGCCCTTCAAAATATCGGCGTCATAGTTGAAATGGCGTCCACTCCTGAAAAGACTTTGCATTTTTTCCTGGAAACGAATCTTTGAGACACATTATAATGTAGTGCATCAGGTTGAGTATATTTAGTAGTATAACTATACAAATTTTCAGACCATCGAAATATCGGCGTCCTAGTTGAAATGGCGACCACCCCTGAAAAGACTTCGATTTTTTTCCTGGAAACGAGTCTCCGAGACATATTCTGATGTAGTGCATCATGTTGAGTATATTTAGTAGTATAACTCTACAAATTTTCAGCCATTCAAAATATCGGCGTCATAGATGAAATTACTACCACACTTGAAATGACTTTGATTTGTTTTCCTGGAAACGAGTTTCTGAGACACATTCTGATGTAGTGCATCATGTGTAGTAAATTCAGTAGTATGTATGCCTCCATAAATTTTCAGCCCTTCAAAATATCGGCGTCATAGTTCGAATGGCTACCACCCCTAGAGAGATTTCATTTTTTTTGTGAAAACGAGTCCCTGAGACACAATCGGATGTAGTGCATCATGTTGAGTATATTTAGTAGTATTACTGCACAAATTTTCAGTCCTTCAAAATATCGGCGTCATAGTTAAAATGGCGACCAACCCTAGAGAGAATATATTTTTTTCCTGAAAACGAGTCCTTGAGACCACCCCTACGGTGAATTCCTCTTCTTTCCTGAAAAATAATTCTTGAGACAGATCATACTCTAGTGCAGCATTTGGAGTATTTTAACAGTACAACCCCACCATTTTTCAGCTCTCCAAAATATCGGCGTCATAGTTAAATTGGCGACCACCCCTGATATGATGCAGAACGTTGAGTATACCGGGTAACCCGAAACCAACTTACTTCCTTGTATCTTCGAAGTTGTTTTGTAGTTACAGTTCAATTTGTTGTCAACAATGTAGAATTTATCAAGTATCAAACCAGTTTGACCGGAAGCGCATCCAATTTTTATATCTCAAATGGAAACAATTTTTTTTTTAAATAATGGCGGAGTATAAAATTACTTCTCCAATGATATATCACAATCATACTCTTGATTCACAATCTGCTGATGTAGTTGATATAATATAAGGAACAATAATTCATTGCTATCTCTTCACACAATATTTTTATGCGGATTAGATAATTTTGAAATTCAAGTCTTTTTCATTTTTCAACATCATGACTATCATTTCTTGAATGCTAATTCATCTTTAAATTTGGTAATAAACTCCAATACACATTGAAAAACAAAATATGGATTGTATTGGAGTTTATAACCAACTCCCAAATTCCTATGTCAGCATTTGAGAAATGACAAACTTGAAGTGGGAATATGATTAAAAATTAAGTTTTGAACATGATATTGTTTAATATTCCATATTCTGGAATCATTTTTTCGGTTCTTCTCTCCCCTAGGAATGAAAAGGAAAACGTTTTGAGTTCTTATGATATCTGTTCTTTGGGGAAATTGGTATATTTGCCCCCGATACGTAACTGCATGAAAATGTTCCCTTACGAGGGGAACTCAAAGAGTATTTTCTTATGAAATCTTGATTATACCAGCATATTGTGCATCGGGAGTGTGATTATGATATATCATTGGAAAATCTTCCGATGAAACCGGAAGTATCATATAAATATGGTTTGATACTTGCAAAATTGTACACTCATGGCTATAAATCGAAGTACCGAGCATTCATACAAAATAACAACGTGGACACAGGGGGTGAATTGGTTCTGGGTCACCCGGTATACGAGCTCTTGAGACACAATGTGATTCGGCTTTCAAGACAGAGAAGGATGTGTCGAAGAATGTTGCGAAAATTAATCCTAATTTTTCAATCTCTGGAATATCCCCAATCCATATTCGAAATTAATTCATATCCTCAATTTCTGTTCTGGTGTACACAAAGAACAGATCATCCAACTCATAATATAAATGTATTTATAAATTACCTTATCCAAAATCAACAATGAATTTATACAAACCGCACAATTTATTGGACTTAGATTCTCTCCATGAACTCAAAATTATCTGTTTCATCCATTCTATTAAAAATAATAGTGAGAAGTCAGATTTTATTTTCACTCAAATTTCTGATATCCATAACTACTCCACAAGACGAACAAAATTACTAGCAACAAATAAAACACAATCAGATTTCGGAAAAAAGTCAATTTACCATGATGGCGTCATAATATATAACTTAATTCCATCAGTTTTGAAGGGCATTTCATTTTGACTGCTTACAAATATTTAATTTTGTTGAATGTATGGATTTTTTTTCTCATTCTATACTTTTGAAAATTTCATTTATTGACTATGTACTTGTGTGTTTTAGTCCCTATTCATAAACATATAATGTTTCTTGGGATAATAAAATTGAATTGAAAAACATTTTGGTTCGAGGATTCTTTCGCATCCTTGGCAGTTGAAACACTTATCCTTCTCGGCCACGTATCTTCCTCAAATAAGACAATGTTCCTGAATTTTTTCCGATCTTATCAATGAATACTCTATGAGGTATGAACGATAATTGTCGGGATCAGAAGTTACACCTGATGTATTGCCATTTAGAATACAACTGAGGAAATGCAGAACAAATATTCCGCAATTATAAGAATCTGTTTGGAGTCGTGTCCAGGAAAAAATCAAAGTCTTTTTAGGTGTGGTCGCTTCTTTAACTGAGAATTCGATATTTGGATATTTGAACTATGGCGCCTATATTTTGAAGGGTTGAAAATTTGTGGAGGTATACTCAGCATAATGCACTACATAAGAATGTCTCTCAAAGACTCGATTACAGGAAAAAAAATCAAAGTCTTTTCAGGGGTAGTCGCCATTTCAACTATGGCGCCGATATTTCGAAGGGTTGAGAATTTGTGGAGGTATACTACTAAATATACTCAACATAATGCACTACATCAGAATGTCTCTCAAAGACTCGATTACAGGAAAAAAATTAAAGTCTTTTCAGGGGTGGACGCCATTTCAACTATGACGCCGATATTGTGAAGGGCTGAAA
Source organism: Zygogramma bicolorata (assembly GCA_032362365.1). NCBI lineage: Eukaryota > Metazoa > Arthropoda > Insecta > Coleoptera > Chrysomelidae > Zygogramma > Zygogramma bicolorata. Next base: position 584,572 of record JAVJAQ010000588.1, read on the forward strand.
ATTTATGGAGGTATACTGCTAAATATACTCGACATGATGCACTACATCAGAATGTGTCTCAAAAACTCGTTTCCAGGATAAAAAATCAAAATCTTTTCAGGGGTGGTCGCCATTTCAACTATGACGCCGATATTGTGAAGGGCTGAAAATTCATGGAGGTATACTAATGAATATACTCAACATGATGCACCACATCAGAACGTGTCTCAAAAACTTTTTTCCAGGAAAAAAAATCAAAGTCTTTCCAGGGGTGGTCGCCATTTCAACTATGACGCCGATGTTGTGAAGGGCTGAAAATTCATGGAGGTGTACCACTGAATATACTCAACATGATGCACTACATCAGAATGTGTCCCAAAAACTCTTTTCCAGGAAAAAATCAAAGTCTTCTTAGGGGTTGTCGCCATTTCAACTATGACGCCGATATTGTGAAGGGCTGAAAATTTATGGAGGTATACTTCTAAATATACTCGACATGATGCAATACATCAGAATGTGTCTCAAAAACTCGTTTCCAGGATAAAAAATTAAAATCTTTTCAGGGGTGGTCGCCATTTCAACTATGACGCCGATATTGTGAAGGGCTGAAAATTTATGGAGGTATACTAATGAGTATACTCAACATGATGCACCACATCAGAACGTGTCTCAAAAACTTCTTTCCAGGAAAAAAAATCAAAGTCTTTCCAGGGGTGGTCGCCATCTCAACAATGACGCCGATATTGTGAAGGGCTGAAAATTTATGTAGGCATACTACTAAATATACCCAATATGATGCACTACATCAGAATGTGTCTCAAAAACTTGTTTCCAGGAAAAAAATCAAAGTCTTTTCAGCGGTGTTCGCAATTTCAACTATGACGCCGATATTGTGAAGGGCTGATATTCAATGTAGATATACTACTAAATATACTCGATATGATGTACTACATCAGAATGTGTCTCAAACATCAAAGTCTTTTTAGGGGTGGTCGCCATGTGACGCTCTTTCTACGCTCCTGTCACTTTGGCGCCCTGGTCAAGGTTCTTCTCGGGCGCCACCTTCTGTTTAGAGTGTGAAGGACACTGCTTCGAGCAGCTTCAGTGGAGTAAAATAATTCCAGGGGTCAGAAGATGTTGAATATTTCAATACGTAATTTACGTCCTGGTAATTTACTGCTAGGTGAGGAGTTTATCAATAAATCATAAGTAAATTCGGATAAATGAATAATTTATTATCAACTCAAACGACACGTTCAACAAATATCGTGCAAGCACACAGTCAAAACGGGCAAAGCAAAAGAAAGCAAGCGGGGCTTACGGAAAGTCGAAGCTATGATCTAAGCGATATATTACAGTGTTAAGCGGCAAGCTCTACGGTATCGGTTAAAGCTCTGTCTACGGTGGTACGACCCTCAACCAATAAAATCTCAATTCTTTGTATCCTCTACTTTACAAAATGACCTCTCAGTTCCGATTTTTCAATCTATTCAATGAAGTAATTGATAATGATGGACTAGAGCTTTCTGTCACCCGAGTTGTTCACAACAGGTCCAGAAAACTCTCCTCAAGGCTTCTGCTCTCAACACCCGAGTTTTTCACAACAGGTGTTGAAACTCAGAGCACTCAAAAATAAAATACCGGTAATATCAAGTACAAGCTTTCCGATACCCGAGTTATCCACAACAGGCACCGAAAAGCGTTCCTTACGGTTATTGACCTCAACGCCCGAGTTTTTCAGAACAGGCGCTAAAAATCAATACTTTCAACAAGATAATAACGGAAATTCCCAAAATAATAATGAGAGTACGAGTTCTTCGATACCCGAGTTATTCACAACAGGTACCAAAAAAATACACTCTTCAGGGTTTTTGCTCTCAACACCCGAGTTTTCACAACAGGTGATGCGAAACGGTCCACCCTCTACCGGCCCTAATATTTTCGGATATGCAAAACTAAATCAGAACTGAGCGTATTAAATAAAAATAACGAAATAACTACCTTGGTTGAAAGTCTACCTGGTTCACTCTTACCACCCACTTACAAAAAGTTACCAGTACGGTCCTGGCTGAACGGTTGTTGGCTGGCGGAACGGCTGAGCGGTTGGCTGGCGGAACGACTGAACGGCTGCTCGGTACTCTCTTCAGTTAGCTCTCTGCTTGTCACTTTCTTGACCGCGACTGCAGAACTGCTGTTGAGACGATTCAAATTTCTGCTTCCGTAGTCCTCCGCTACAGTCACGATATCTAAGCGTAAGTGGTTCCCTCTAGCGGTACTACTCACTAACTACTCGGGTCGCAGATATCTGGTGTTGTCGAAGATTCCGAGATTCCAGTGTCGTGCGCGATAATTTTTATTAGGAGATAAGAGTAAACCGAGAGTGCTTTGTAAATTGAACATTGGTGACTTCGTCACACACCCTTCCCACTTCGGGAAAAAAAAATAATTTTACTAACATACTTCTTCTTTTTTTTTCTTGACTTAACTTAATAAACTGAACGGATTACCTAACCTTACTTCAGGCGCCAGCCTCCTTCCCTGGTAGAAACCTTTATTTGGAGGTACTGGTACACCCGTTACAAAAAAAAACTAAGGTTGGAAAAGAAAAACATCCCAATATAAACATAAGTTCCAAGAACACAAAAAAAATAGGATTGCTTCCACTATGAATCAATCAATGGCGGCTGGAGTGGGTACATCCACAGGTGGAACAGGTTAGATGCACTTCGGGGCTCGGATATTCACATCCATGGCAGGGAGGGCTATTCTTCTTTGGTCCATGGCAGGAACAATCCCGGGACATGGCACCTACTAATCCACATCTGGAACAGAAGAGAACGGACCGGGTCTGACGACATTCTTGGCGTGAATGTCCAGGTTGTCCACATCTCCATTAAAGTTGTTTCTCTACCGGCAGATATACCGGGATCGTGAATGGTGTCAGCGGGCGGTTCTCCTGACGGCGAATTGGGTTGGACGGGGACCAGAAAGCATCATTGAACGGATCCTCTTCCAGATGTTTCAAAAAATACGGATGTGTAGGGCTGTCGGACCCGGCGGTGGGGGTAGGAGAAGCTGTAGCAATGTTCGCTTCAGGTGGAGCCAGTGATCCTTGACTCGGGTCCGGTTTTAAGGCTGAAGAAGCGGTTCCTACTGGGTCGGATACGGAGGATTCGATCCTTTGGTCATTTTTCGGCACTGTCTCGGATGACTCATCGGTGTCTTGCATAGCTTCCAATCACTCGGCAATAATCTTATCCACCGGGCGGGGGATTGTTCGGGTTCCAACTCCAATTCCAGGACGTCCATTGTCGGTTTGAACTCTCCCTAGGACACAGACGTAAAATCAGAATTCGAAATAGAACACATTTGTAACGGAAGTATGTATTCTCAACAATTGGATTTGAAACAACGATTATAAAAGAAAATAGAAAAACAAAAAAAAAACTCCTGTAGGCATGAAAACAAAAAATAGCTTTAAGAGGCAAAAAAAACGACTATTGAGGCAGCCACACCCGGATACTCCTCCCTTGAGCGTTTGTGAGACGGTAACGGATCCGATTGGTCACCTGGTCCGACGGTCGGAGGGCTCGGGGGGCTTGAGTGAGTTCCTCACTCCACTGCTCCCGAGACGGACATGCCAGTAGGGCATCATACAGCTTCTCGGTCGTCCATACCGTTTTGTTCGTTCCGGTGTCGACGGTCGGCGTGGGGAACGGTGGTCCGGCTTTTGGTAATGCTCGGGGTTTGCTAAGGAGGGGTGGAGGATTTGGCGGTATCGGAATGTCTCTGACGTCGACGAAAGTGACAGACGGGGAGGTAGGACGGTGGGTTTGTCCTTCTACTGGGCTGGGTAGGGACGGTGGAAGACCAGGAGGTAGGGGGATATCTCTCACGTCTATTGGAGGTGGCGGACGACGGGCTTGTACCTCCACCGGGCAGGGACGGGTCGGTTGGCGTAACGGCGGCCCCGACACCTTTGCTTTTGGTCGACGGGAGGCTAACTCCTTAGCTAGGGCTCGACACGCCCTCGTGAGTGTTCCCATTTTCCGCCTCTTCCTTTCTCCGTCTTTCGGAGGACTGCACGTATCTTTCGGAGGAGTTGCTCCTACAGGGGGTTCTCCTGGGAGACGTTTCGACATGGTCTGTAATAGAGGGAGTGATAGAGAAAAGAAACATCCTTAGTCAATATGGGCAGGACGTAGATCTTTAACATGAATCCGCAGTAGCTGTTTGCCGGTTTTACTTTTCAAATTATAGACTACTGGAGAAATAACTTTTGTCACGGTATACGGTCCGGAATATTTAGGAGCTAGTTTTGCGGCGAAGTTCTTCTCGGTGGACGAGAGGGGATGTTCCTTTTTCATAACTAGATCTCCAACATGGCATCTCCATTCTCGGTGTCGCAGGTTGTAGTGTCGACTCTGGGTTGCAAAAGCTCGGGCGAGATTCAGTCTGACTAATTCAAAAGTCTCTTGCAGTCTCTTCATTCGGTCCGTATATTCGTAAAGACTTTCCTCTGAACTTATTGGATCCCTTCTCTCTTCGGTGATCGGCACCACTTTTCGGTACACGGCTTTCGGGACCTCTAGTTCTCTCCCAAAGTTCAGGAACGCTGGAGAGTATCCGGTAGTACTATGTCGGGCGGTATTGATGGCAAACAGCAGATCCGGAAGGTGGGTGTCCCATTTTCGGTGATCCTGCTCGCAGAATTGAGCGATCATTGTCTTCAGTGTCTTGTTGGTACGTTCCACCGGATTGGCCTGCGGGGTGTACGGAGGGGTACGTCGGTGCTGGATCCCCAAATCTCGGAGTAATTCTTCGAAGAGGTGAACTGAGAACCGTTATCACTGACAACAGTCGTCGGACAGCCAAAACGGACGATGATTTCCTCGTATAGCGCCTGTGTAACAGCTTTCGCGGTGGCTTTCCTAATCGGACGGCATTCCACCCACTTCGTGAATCTGTCCTGGAATACTACCAGGAAATCGTTTCCACGAGAGGACCGGGGTAACGGACCCACGAGATCCGTGCTGACACATTCCCAAGGTTGGCGGTTTTTCGACGGTTGCATCAGTCCGGGAGGTTTCATCTGGGAAACTTTGTACTTCTGGCAAGAAGGGCATTTACGTACATATTTAGCTATGTCTCTGAACATACCAGGCCAGTATTAGCGGGCTGATACTCGTGCCACGGTCTTTGCGATACCAAGGTGTCCAGCAGTTGGCCTGTCATGCATTTCTTGAAGGACTTGAAGTCGGATGGGTTTAGGTACACAAAGCTTCCACGGATCCGCTAATTCTGGCTCCGTTAGGTCATTGGCCTCCCAGAAGTGTCGGTATAATCGGTCGTCGCGAATACAAAAATCCGGAAAGCCTTCTGGATTTTTACGGACTTCTTCCTCACGTCTGTCGTACCATGCACATTTATTACTACCTTCCAGGGTGGCGATCTCTGGTGTACCGACTTCGCTCTCTGTGGCGGGTTCTCGTGATAAGGCATCGGCCACCTTATTCAAACCTCCTTGACGGTACTTGATTTCGAAGTCGTACTGCTGCAAAAACATGCTCCACCTAGCAAGACGTCCAGTCGGGCTCTTGATCGAGTGGACCCATCGCAGGGATTGGTGATCGGTGGTCACTAAGAAGCGGTAGGGCCTCAGCTTCTCTATCCCCCAAAAAATCGCTAAACACTCCTTCTCGGTTACTGAATAGCTCGTTCGGTTGAAGTCAAGGAGCGACTAGCATAGGCGATGACACGCTCACCTAGTTCCGTATTTTGGGTCAACACTGCTCCCAAGCCATAGTCCGACGCATCGGTCTGAAGGATGAACGGTCTGTTGAAGTCTGGACATGCTAATACCGGTGACTTGGTGAGACAATCCTTGAGTTGTTGGAAAGCTCTCTCTTGTTCTTCACCCCAGTGCCATCGACGTCCCTTTTTCAGCAGGCGATGCAACGGAGCAGCAATTTCTGAGAAGGAAGGCACAAAGCGTCTATACCAAGATGCTATGCCCAAGAAACGTCGTAGCCCACGGATATTTGTTGGTGCACGGAGCTCCACAATACTGGCGACTTTCTCGGGGTCAGTACGGATTCCTTCAGATGTTATTAGGTGTCCCAAATACTTTAGTGACCTGCGGCCGAACTGGCATTTCTCTGGGTTCAGTCGGAGATTAGCGGCTTTCAGTCGTCTGAATACTTCCTTGAGGTTGGCAAGATGTTCCTCGAACGAACTTCCCAAGACGATAATATCATCTAGGTATGCAAAACAATAGGGGTCCATTTCTGGTCCGATTATTTTGTCCATCAGGCGTTGGAACGTTGCAGGAGCGGCATGCAAGCCAAACGGCATAACTCGGAACTGAAACAATCCACGGCCAGGTACGGTAAAAGCGGTGATAGGCTTGCTGTCCTCGGCTAAGGGGACTTGCCAATATCCCTGTCGTAAATCAATACTGGAGATGTATTTCGCCTGTCTGAGCTTATCCAATACTGCATTGATGAATGGTAGCGGATACGCATCCTTAACGGAGACGGAATTCACTCTCTGGAAATCAATGCAAAATCGGGACTTCCATCCTTTTTTCGGACAATGACGACAGGTGAGCTCCAGGGGCTATCGGACGGCTCGATGATATTCTCCTGTAACATCCTATCAACTTCGGTGTTGATGACATCTTGCATTCGAGGGTTCTGAGGTCGGTAACGTTGTTTGATTGGTTCTGGATTGGACAGACGGATACGGTGTTCAATGAGCGGAGTGACCCCATGAATTTCCTCAAACAACGGTAGTTCTTGGTTTAGGAATTCTTGTAAGCGGTTCTCTTCCTCGACGGTGAGCGTAAGCGGGGAGTCCTTATTGACGGTAATTGGTGAGTCCTTAGTGACGGTAAACGGTGAGTCAGAATCGGTGGTCCCGAGGGGAAAGCATGGTATGGTTCTTTCAGAAACAGTAGTATTTTCAATGCAGATTTCGCCAGTCCCTAGATGAAAACTGAATTTTCTCCTATGAAGGATGTCCATACCGATGACCATATCGGCAGATAGTCCTGTTATGTGACCAAAAGTTTCGGAAAATTGGTGCTGTCCTATATTGACAAGAACGTGTACGTTGTAGTAACGGCTACTACTTGCCCGTTGGCCAATCGTGCCGAACTCCTGGTATCCCTGCTTGGTATAATTCCTACATTCTCCCATTGTGTGGCTACCCGGTCTCCGATGTAGGATAATGCAGCTCCTGTGTCTAGTAGGGCCATTACTGGACCTCCTGGGGTGTCTACGGTAACGTGCGGTCTATCATCGGTTGCGTTAGGACTTGGGACAGGTGAGGCATCTGGTGGACGGTGTTGGACGGGCCTCACTTCGGTGTAACACCTAGTCAGTTTCCCGAACGGGAACAAGGACAGTCTCGGGACATGATTCCTTCTCTCTTGCATCTGGAACAAAACAGCCGAGGAGGTTCACGGCACTGGCTCCGAAAGTGTCCGGATTGTCCACATTTCCAACAATCTATGTTTTGTGGAGGAGGTCTAGAGGGTTCGGTCGTATTTCTATCATTAGGTGTCCTGGGCAGATTGTTGACGGTGGGCCTGGGCGTCGGTGGGGGTACAGGCCTCGAAAGAGCAGGTCTCGGAGGTGGGTCTGAGCGGTGGTGAGCTTCAGTGGGTCGGTGTACTTGGGTTAGTTCCAAGCGAAGAAGCTCATATTCCCGAATGACTCTCACTAGGGTCGGAACATCTGTGAAGTCGCTTCTTCGTATCCTCTGACGGTACTCTGGATGCAGGTTACGGTATAGCCAGTTGAGCTCTTGTTCTGCATTTATTCCTCCATGTCGACGTATCAACGTCTGTAGCTCAGTGACATAAGTGGAAGTGTTCTCATTCAATGACTGTAACCGGCGGCTAATAGCAGCTTCTAGATCCACCTGATAGTTCACAGGGAAGAAAAAGTCCTTAAAGGCGGTGCAAAAAGTCTTCCAGTTTGCCCAGTGGAAACGGTTATTTCGGAACCACAATGCTGGCAGTTCGTTTAGCAGCTCTGGCATAACTGGGAGAAGTCGGTCTGGGTTTATTCCTTGGGAAGCACAGATTTCTTCCAACCTTTCCAGAAAGGCTGCCGGATCTCCTTGCCCATTGAACATCACCTTCCAGTCTTGTACTTTCAATGGTGACATATAGCTGTTCGACACGGTCTGAGGAAACGGTAGTGACGACGGTATTGTTGTTGGGAGGGAAGACGGTACTGCATACGGTAGTGACGAGGGGATTGACGTCGAAAAGAAAAACTGTTGAGAGGACGGTAGTGTCGACGCTATTGACCACTGTAGAACTGACGGTAGGGACGACGGAACTGCTGACGGTAATCCAGATGGCAAGGAAAGTGGCAGTGATGGTGGATATGAATACAGTAGCGAAGACGGTAATGAGTAGGGCACTCCTGCGTAGTTTCCACCAGTTGAACATGTCGTCTGTCCTGACAGTGGTACGAAGGTCGAAGTTAGGTGGGTCGATGTAACGGTTGTGGTGGGGGTAGTCGTCGTTGACGTAGTTTGAACAGCTATGTTTCTAAGCTGATAAAGATACGGTTCGGTTATCATGGGTACCGGCGATGATCGGCCTTCGCGTAAAAACTTCACTAGTCGTCTCCTTTGCTCCTCTACGGTACCAGGAACTTCCAATCGGAACTTTGCCAACTCGGACTCCAACTCTTCTTTCCGGAGACGGTAAACCCAGCTAACTCTCACGTCACTCGGTTCCACCCCGAGGTTCATCTCCTTCGGAACGTCTTCGTCAGAGGAGTTACCAGATTCTCCTTCGTGTCTCGACATAGCTCTAAGGGTGTAGTAGAACTTTCTATAAAAGGTCCTTCTCGAAACTTTCCTTTTTTGTCCTCTGGACTGCGGTATCCTGGAACTGACGAGAGTTAGCGTCAAAGGAGTAGCGAATTTCGCTTCAGCGACCCCGAAAACCTAATAAACGAGGTGTCTTTTGATGATCTCGCTCAAAGTTCAAAAAGTTGAAAAATCTGTCAAAATGACAGGTCGGCGATTTTCGATGGGTTTCGGTGTTTTCCAACCTCCGGAGTAGGTTTTGGACGGTTTCAGCTTCCTATCTTGCTCCCTTCTTGTTCGTATCGGAATTTCCTAGTTTGGTTGATAATTCGGTAATCTACGGCCTTGGTACGGTATAAAAAAAACGTTCCCTGCTCGGGCGCCAATTTGTAACGCTCTTTCTACGCTCCTGTCACTTTGGCGCCCTGGTCAAGGTTCTTCTCGGGCGCCACCTTCTGTTTAGAGTGTGAAGGACACTGCTCCGAGCAGCTTCAGTGGACTAAAATAATTCCAGGGGTCAGAAGATGTTGAATATTTCAATACGTAATTTACGTCCTGGTAATTTACTGCTAGGTGAGGAGTTTATCAATAAATCATAAGTAAATTCGGATAAATGAATAATTTATTATCAACTCAAACGACACGTTCAACAAATATCGTGCAAGCACACAGTCAAAACGGGCAAAGCAAAAGAAAGCAAGCGGGGCTCACGGAAAGTCGAAGCTATGATCCAAGCGATATATTACAGTGTTAAGCGGCAAGCTCTACGGTATCGGTTAAAGCTCTGTCTACGGTTGTACGACCCTCAACCAATAAAATCTCAATTCTTTGTATCCTCTACTTTACAAAACGACCTCTCAGTTCCGATTTTTCAATCTATTCAATGAAGTAATTGATAATGATGGACTAGAGCTTTCTGTCACCCGAGTTGTTCACAACAGGTCCAGAAAACTCTCCTCAAGGCTTCTGCTCTACACACCCGAGTTTTTCACAACAGGTGATGCGAAACGGTCCACCCTCTACCGGCCATAATATTTTCGGATCTGCAAAACTAAATCAGAACTGAGCGTATTAAATAAAAATAACGAAATAACTACCTTGGTTGAAAGTCTACCTGTTCACTCTTACCACCCACTTACAAAAAGTTACCAGTACTGTCCTGGCTGAACGGTTGTTGGCTGGCGGAACGGCTGAGCGGTTGGCTGGCGGAACGACTGAACGGCTGCTCGGTACTCTCTCCAGTTAGCTCTCTGCTTGTCACTTTCTTGACCGCCACTGCAGAACTGCTGTTGAGACGATTCAAATTTCTGCTTTCGTAGTCCTCCGCTACAGTCACGATATCTAAGCGTAAGTGGTTCCCTCTAGCGGTACTACTCACTAACTACTCGGGTCGCAGATATCTGGTGTTGTCGGAGATTCCGAGATTCCAGTGTCGTGCGCGATAATTTTAATTAGGTGATAAGAGTAAACCGAGAGTGCTTTGTACATTGAACATTGGTGACTTCGTCACAGCCATTTCAACAATGACGCCGATGTTGTGAAGGGCTGAAAATTCATGGAGGTGTACCACTCAATATACTCAACATGATGCACTACATCAGAATGTGTCTCAAAAACTCGTTTCCATGAAAAAATCCAAGTCTTCTCAGGGGTGGTCGCCATTTCAACTATGACGCCGATATTGTAAAGGGCTGGAAATTAAATGAGGTATACTACTAAACATACTCAACATGATGCACTACATCAGAATGTGTCTCAAAAACTCGTTTTCAAGAGAAAAATCAAAGTCTTTTCAGGGGTGGTTGCCATTTCAAATATGACGCCGATATTGTTAAGGGCTGAAAATTAATTGAGGTATACTACTAAACATACTCAACATGATGCACTACACCAGAATGTGTCTCAAGGTCTCGTTTTCAGGAAATAATATTCTCTCTAGGGATGGTCGCCATTTCAACCATGACGCCGATATTGTTAAGGGCTGAAAATTTATGGAGTTATACTACTAAATATACTCGACATGATGCACTACATCAGAATGTGTCTCAAAAACTCGTTTCCACGAAAAAATCAAAGTCTTTTCAGGGGTGGTCGCCATTTCAACTATGGCGCCGATATTTCGAAGGGTTGAGAATTTGTGGAGGTATACTACTAAATATACTCAACATAATGCACTACATCAGAATGTCTCTCAAAGACTCGATTACAGAAAAAAATTAAAGTCTCTTCAGGGGTGGTCGCCATTTCAAATATGACGCCGATATTGTTAACGGCTGAAAGTTTCTGGAGGTAAACTACTAAATATACTCAACATGATGTGCTACATCACAATGTGTGTCAAAAACTCATTCCCAGGAAAAATTAAAGTCTTTCCAGGGGTGGTCGCCATTTCAACTATGATGCCGATATTAAGAAGGGCTGAAAATTCATGGAGGTATACTACTAAAGATACTCGACATGATGCACTACATCAGAATGTGTCCCAAAAACTCTTTTCTAGGAAAAAAATCGAGGTCTTCTCAGGGGTGGTCGCCATTTCAACTATGACGCCGATGTTGTCCCAGGACTTGATTTCTATATATCATATCATTTCTGGATAAAAAATAACTATTGTTTTTTTTATAAATTGATTCCACCTGTGAATATTTCTTTCAGAAAGGGTAATGGAATGTTCTGTCCCACGTTCAAGTTTCTAACGGGAGATTGAATTTCCGAACCCTTTTCAAACACATTTTTCTGGTGTGTGTACACAGTCCATTATTGTAAAAAATATATCACAATGTTGCTCTTTAATTATTATGTGTATAGCAATGATTGGCTCATGTTCCATCACTCTTTGACTGAACTCAAAGGGAACACAACATACCTCCGAGCCGATTTGGCGATCTCCACAATACCTCAGCAGTCCACTACTTGTGTGGTGTAAACCAGACTTAGGAGTGGGGGGGGGCGCTAGATTTGGGCGCTGGCGCCTGACGCTCACTCCACATAAATGAAAATCATATTGACCCACTGTGCAAAAAATTATCAAATCAGCTCTACCTTCTTCGCCAGCTGAAAAAATTTCTTAGTACCGATACATTACTAACCTCGTATTACTCACTATTTCACTCCCATTTGATATAGTATGGAACATTTTTATGGGGAAAATCCTCCCATGCTCAAAAGATTTTCCGTATGCAAAAAAAGCACTCAGAGTATTAGCTGGAGCTTTATTCAACGAAACATGCCAACCTCTCTCCATCCTTAACAAACTTCTGCCGTTCCCTTGAATATTTATCTTAAACGCATTGTTACAGATCCACATAAAGAAGAATATATTCTCCACACAATCAGACAATCACAGTTATTCCACTAGAAATGCAGATAAACTTAAGAAAACCGCTGAATAAACTATAACTATACAAAATTCACTGGATCTCAAGTTATATACCTAACCATTTACCAGCTGAACTCACTCAGTCCGATACTCAAACATTCAAGAGGAGAGTTAAAACATTCCTTTTGAAAAACTGTTTTTACTCAACACATGATTATATGAGTAGTACTTACACTGAACGATTTTATTACATTTTGTACATATGTTTCTATGCTCTGTCCCACTACGATTTTATATGTGATATTGTTTTGATTTTGTAACCAGTGCAAGCGTGAATATGCACTCCTTTTTGACCTGTCATAAATGTATTGAATGCTCAAAATGATTAAATAGAGTCTGTCTGTCTATTTCATTGAATTCGCGGAAGCCTATAATAAACTAAATAATACGCGAATTGAAAATGACTTTGTCAGCGTCTATATGATCATGCCGTGCAAAAAGATGGTTTTGATTGCGGAATGTTTTGCATAAAGTTTTTTGAAGTGGATATTCTAAGCAAGTGATATGAAGAAAGTAAACAATATGGAACAATATAGAAATTAAAGCTTCAATCCTCGATAAATCAGATGATATGCGGAGTCGTTGTATAATATGTTCGCGGATTGGTGATCCAAATCAATAATTTAATTGCGCTCACTGCAATAGACTCGTTCATACTGAGTGTTTATCTATCAGAGGAGATTCATTCATTGAAAATTATATTTGTCAATTGTGCGCCCAATCTCATCTTTGTCATCGTGATAATTGATATTCGGATTGGATATGCGGATTTTGCGAGGTAAGGGTAAGGCTGTGAGGGGAGGTGGGGGCTTTTTGCGAAGGTGAGATACCGTCTAATCTTTGTCTTCGCGATAATTGATTTGCGGATTGGATATGCGGATTTTTTGAGATGAGGGTAAGGCTGTGAGGGAAGGTGAAGGTTTTTTTGCGAAGGTGAGATACTGTCTCATTTTTGGGTTCGCGATAAATGATTTGCGGATTGGATACGCGGATTTTTTGAGGTAAGGATAAGGTTGTGAGGGGAGGTGGATGCCTTTTGCGAAGGTGAGATACCGTCTGCTCATCTTTGTCTTCGCGATAATTGATTTGCGGATTGGATATGTGGATTTTGTGAGGTGAGGGTAAGGCTGTGAGGGAAGGTGGAGGCCTTTATTCGCAGAAGTAAGACGGAGTCTCATAGTGGTCTCGGTAGTGAAAGTGGTTAGCATATCTGCCTATCAAGCGGAAGGCCGGGGTTCGAATCCTCGCCGGGCCACCGTGCTGGGTAATGGCACGATGAAAGGTGAGGCCTCGTTGATCCATTGCTCGCACAAGTTTCGACTTCTGAGAATTGACGTTCGTCAGTTGGTCAACGGAACGAACAATTTCAGAACAACAATTTTTAGTCTCATCTTTGTCTTCCCGATAATTGATCTGCGGATTGGATATGTGGCTTTTGTGAAAGTAGAGCTATACAGCCGATTGGGAGCCCTCCCCCACCACTGTAGGGCGTGATTAATGGCTTTTTTGATGATCCACCACCACTTCGGGGTGTGGTTACTTTATTTCAAATTTTACCCACCACTTCGGGGTGTGGTTGATGACTTTCAAATTTCCCCTACCACTTTGTGGCGTGTCTGAAGACTTTTTAGGCATAATGGGATTACGATTGACGAGATGTGAATAGAGGGCTTAAGGCGGAAGTGGACCTCCCCCCACCACTTTGACCTTGAATGACCTTGATGACGAGTCACCTTGAATGACCTTTGGTGTGTGTACTACCAAGCGCATGCAAGTTTGACCTTGAATAACCTTGATAACGAGTCACCTTGAATGACCTTTGGACGTGTAGTGAGTGTGATACCGAGCGCATGCAGGTTTGCCCTTGAATACCCGTGGTCTAGATCGAACAGCATTGCCCTTGAATGACATTGGTGAATCATTTCTAGGTTGCAATTGAAAAACATCAAAGGATCTTGTGACCTTCGATAACTTTGAGTATTCCCAATATCGAATGACTTTCTGCAATGTCAAATTCCAAATTGTTCCGAAACAAGATTTCGAGACTATATTCACGGAGAATAATTTGACCTACAAATAACCTTGATCACATCCGCTGTCGAACGGACCCAAGCGCCCTGTTAGCATCACCCTTGAATGACCTTGAACTTGTTGGAACTTCTCAAGACAAGCACGGTACATATTTCTGTAGTTGATCATCAATTCATACTCGAGGAGGGGGGGAATGGAGAATATATATAAAACGAGAGTCCTGGTTACTTCCACTACGATCATTCAGCGTGTGTGTATTTTCTCTTATTGGGAGTGATTGAGAGTTATTGAAGATGACAATGTATTCTTGTAGTGATTGCGGTAAAAAATTCACTAGGAGTGACAACTTGCATCATCATCAGCGGGATTCTTGTTTGTCAAAGAATGAAGCTGGACCATCGAAAAGGCCGAGGATGGACATTCACCCTACACCTCCTCCAATGCAGACCTGTTTGTGTTGCAATATGAGTGTTGCTTCTAATCAGATGAATTCACATCGGAGAACTTTGGAACATAAAACAAATGCATGTGTCCAATATGGAGAGGGTGTGAAAATTATCCGTACTGCTTTCAAATGTAGAATTGTCAGCTACAGGGTGGATAGTCAAAACCACCACACGGATTACATCATCTTCTTCAACGAGATGAGACAAAAAATATTGAAATTACTGGAAGAAGTGTTGATGATCCACAAAGCGGTGAAAGTTAACATGGAGGTGTTTGGGCGATACAATCTGCAAACTAAAGAGCTATCTGATATAAAAGCCTTCAATAGCTCTAATCAAGTTATCGATCAATCGAGTGACTTGAACATGGTTTATAATACCTTCATAGATAGCCTTACAACTCAAGCAATGGAATTCAATGAGCGTGATTCAGGTATGTTGTAATACATTCACATGAGTAATCTCTTGATTGATGAAAAAAATGGGTTTTCAGGTTGGACTATTGATGAAATATTGTATATGGAGGTTAATGTCAACAAATACAGTCCACTCGGGGGGTCTTCGTACATCAAGCTGCCGAAGTATATCGAGTCGAAGAAGGCTATTGTGAATGTCAACAATCAAGACCAATACTGTTTTGCATGGGCTGTAACATCGGCATTGTATCCCGCCACCGTTAGAGTTAACGAAATTTCATCATACCCACCATTCCATACTGTGCTGAATGTGGCAGGTATAGATTTTCCAGTTAAGTTGAAGGATATTCCAAAATTTGAAGTGATGAATGATTGCTCTGTCAATGTTTATGGGCTGGAAAGTAATTTGAAGAATGGTAAAATTGAATATGAGGTAGTCGGTCCATTACATTACTCCAAACGTAGGCTCAATAGTCATGTTAATCTTTCAAATATCACCGATGAGTCTGGTAACAGCCATTATTGTTGGATAAAAGATCTGTCGAAATTAGTTTCTTCTCAAGTGTCCGCAAATCAACATAAAAAATATTTTTGTGATGGATGTCTATTGTATTTCGGGACTGAACGACATTTACTACGCCATCAGTCGAATGATTGCAATCATATTTCGACAAGTACACCCTCAACAAAACTCAGAGTAGATAAATTTGGAAAATATGTACCTGAGAATATTTTGAAGTTCGAAAATATCGAGAAACAATTGAAAGTTCCGTTTGTTGTATACGCCGATTTCGAATCAATTACCAGTGCATACAACGGAACCAAATCCTGCTTACTCCTACACCAATCGGACTTATGTACATAAGCCATATGCTTTCTCGTATCTTATAAAGTGTTCTTTCGATGATTCCATTTCGAAATTTGTATTATACAGAGGTGTAGAGGCCGGTAAAGTTTTTGTTACAAACTTGGAGGCTGATCTCACTGATATATATCATAAATACTTGAAGAATGTCACCCCCATGACTCCTTTGACTGTTGAGGAAGAGCGTGACTTTAATATTGCCACTACATGTGGAATATGCGAAAAACCATTTGAGGATGGTGATGTTAAAGTTCGTGACCACTGCCATCTAACAGGCAAAAAGAGAAATGGAGCGGCGCATTCAACATGTAATCTCAATTTCAAGTTACCCAATTTTGTTCCAATAATATTCCATAATCTCAGTGGTTATGACTGTCATTTATTTATAAAAGAGTTGTGTTGTAACAAAGACAAGGTTGACGTTATCGCACAAACTAAAGAAAACTATATATCTTTCACGAAACATATATTCATGGAGAATAAGTCTGAACGAGATGGTTATATGAGGAAAATATTTTTAAAATTGAGATTCATCGATAGTTTTAAATTCTTGGCCGCTTCTCTGCAAGAGTTAGGTGATAATTTAGATGATGAACATTTTGTGGAGATGAGAAAGCATTTTCAGGAAGTTGAAAAATTTAATATCATGCGACAGAAAGGTGTTTTTCCATATAGTTTCATTGATTCTCTAGATAAATTGAATTATCCATGTTTACCTCCCAAGGCAGAATTTTATGACAAATTGAGTGAAAAGCATATTTCTGAAGTTGATTATGATCGGGCGAGTAAGGTTTGGAATATGTTCAATTGCCGAAATTTAGGTGAATATTCCGACATATACTTGAAATGTGATGTTTTGTTGTTGTGTGACATATTTGAGAACTTCAGAAACATGAGTTTGAAAACATATAAATTAGACCCTGCTCATTATTTCACTTCCCCAGGTCTGTCTTGGGATGCAATGTTAAAATATACAGGTGTAGAGTTAGAGTTATTAACCGATATCGATATGGTACACTTTTTCCAAAAGGGTATACGTGGTGGTGTTAGTCAATGTTCTGAGAGAAAACACATTGCGAATAATCAATTTCTTTCAAATTATAACCCTGAACAACCTTCTTCTTTCATTATGTATTTGGATGCAACAAACCTCTATGGTCATAGCATGTCGCAATCACTTCCATCAGGAGGATTCACATGGCTCACTCCATATGAAATTAGTCAATTAGATATCAGTAGTATTCCTGATGATAGTTCCGAAGGATACATTTTGGAAGTAGATGTGCACTATCCTGTAGAATTGCACGATCTTCATTCAGATTCACCCTTTTTAGTAGAAAGTATCATACCACCTAATTCAAATTCCAAAATACCAAAACTCATTCCAAATTTGAATGATAAAAAAAAATATATTGTCCATTATAGAAACTTGAAGCAAGCAGTCCGTAATGGTTTGATGGTAATAAAAACTCACAGGATTTTAAGATTCAATCAATCACCATGGTTAAAAAAGTATATAGATCTGAATACTGAGTTGAGGAATAAGGCCTCGAATAAATTCGAAAGGGGTTATTTTAAACTCAATACAAACTCTATATTCGGTAGAACCATGGAGAATGTTAATAATAGAAAATATATCCGACTAGTTGTCCCATTGGGAGTCTATAAGAATGGGTATGGGTGCTAATTCTCTCATAGCTCGTCCCAATTTCAAAACCATATCTGTATTCTCTGAGGATATTGTGGCTATACACATGGGTAAAGTCAATATTTGCTATAACAAACCATTGTATTTGGGGTTCTCTCACAATTAAAAAACATCACGGATCGCAAGCTTCTCTGCTATATACTGATACGGATTCTTTGATACTGAAAATTGAAACTGATAATTTTTATCAATTCATGGTCGAAAATGCTGATGAATTTGATACTTCGAATTATGGTGAAGGTAACAAATTCAATATGCCCGTGAGTAAATCAGTTGTTGGAAAAATGAAAGATGAACTCCAGAATGAACCTATTATCAGTTTTTACGGTACCGGTGCTGAAGCTGGGGGGGGGGGGGGCTTTTGGGGACCCACGGAGCAAAGATGCTTAGTTCAACTCATTCCTGCAAGGTAGTGCTATCTACGCGCTGCCAATATATACTCAGTGAACCATTTCATATTCTCAGAGGAGCAGAACTCAAATCATTCCACTTCAGTCATCAGTTGAGTCGGAACCTTTCACTCCAGTGTCGAGTACCTGTGAATTATTGTGTTTGTTTGTGCCAGTGCCAGATTACGGATTTATACCCTATGTAAGTACCTGCTTTAAATTTATTGTTCTTTGTTTGGTTGTCTGCTTGTACCTGCTTTTATTGTTCTTTGTTTGATTTTCTGCTTTCGAAATTCGAATTTGGTATGAATATTTATCATTTTGCTCTTTCGATTTTCATATTCAGACTTATGTTAGACATGGTTATATTTTATATTGTTTGCTCATTTTCAAACTCATGTTGGAATGAGTAATTCTCTTTTTTGTTTTCTGAATTTCTATCATATATCTGGCATCAATAATGTTCATGCTCGCACTTAAATTTGATTTGGTAATATCTTTTTTTTGATTCATCATATTCAAACTCATGATTCGCGTGGTATTTTCCACTTTATTCTTGTATTGTTAAAATTATATATTTCGTTGAATATTTTCTATTTTCAGTAACATGCCTACTTTGAAAAATCTGCTAACTTCGACATCCTTATATTTAATTTGTTGACATGAATATTTATCATTTTGTCCTTTCGATTCTCATGTTCAGACTTTTGTTTGACATGGTTATATAATTTTTCATGCTCGCACTTGAATTTGATTTGGTAATTTTTCATTTTTGATTCATCATATTGAAACTTATGATTCGTGTGGTATTTTTCACTTCATTCTTGTATTGTTAAAATTATACATTTCGTTGAATATTTTCTATTTTCAGTAACATGCCTACTTTGAAGAATTTGCCAACTTCGGCATCCTTATATTCAATCCGTTGACATGAATATTTATCAATTTGTCATTTCGATTCTCATGTTCAGACATATGTTTGACATGGTTATATAATTTTTCATGCTCGCACTTGAATTTGATTTGGTAATTTTTCATTTTTGATTCATCATATTCAAACTTATGATTCGTGTGGTATTTTCCACTATATTTCCACTGTATTGTGAAATTCATATATTTCATTGATTATTTTCTATTTTCAGTAACATGTCTACTTTGGAGAAATTGTTGACTTCAACAACTTTTCCCGTGGTGGAAGAGGTGAAGGTTCACTCGAATGTGATCCTTCAAGAAGGCGTCGCACCACGGGACCAACCTGTGGTAGTTGCGGCATCGGCGAGGGACATGCCGCTTCTTGCAGCACAGGAGCGGACTGAGGCGGCTGTTCCTTCCACGTCGAGGGGTCCAGCTGGGGCATTTTTCGGGGAATTCAACCCGAATACGAGGTCGTCGGAGATGTCCCCAGTGTTGGATGGTGTGCTGGATATGGCGGAAGAAATGGCGGTGTCCAAAAGTTTGGAACATGTCGATTCTGGGAGCGAATCCGATATGTTTCCAAGTCCGCAAACGCAGATAGAAAAGAAGAAGAAGGTCCTTCCAACTTCGAGGGGGAAGGATCTTTCGAAATTCTTTCCGCTCTCCGACTTTGACTCTGAGGATGATTTTGTTGAACAACCTCAGAGTAAGAGTAAAAAATGTGGTGGACTGAAGAGGAAGGCGGCTGACAGTCCACCAGCGGAGAGCAAGCGGCAGAAGCGGGCACCGCCGAAGAAGAAGGAGCCTCAACAACCTGCCGAAAAGACACCGCACCCACCGAAGAAGCCGCAACCGCCGAAGAAGCCGCAACCGCAGAGGAAGACTCAACCCCCCAAGAGGCAGCCACCGCAGTCGAGGGCTCCTGCGAGAAGGTTTCCTTCACAAGTGCGAGGGCGGATTGGTGGCAAACTCGCTGCCTTTCGTAAGAGGTGTGCGAAGGCTTCACCTTATAAGTTGTGGCCACGACCTGCACCTCTTGCAGAAATTGAATCTGCACCGTCATCCCAAGAGAGGGAGGCACAGCAGCCTTCTCAAGGGAATGAAGCGGATCCAGTTTCTCAAGGCCCTGCGAGAAAGACTGTACCTGAGGAAATGACTTTCTCCCAGTCCCATGCTGAAGCTTCCACTTGGGTAACCAATTTGGGAGCCAGAATGACGGCTTGGAGTAAGTCATTAGTCGAGGCAAACGCTGAATGCGCCGAATATGATTCTGCGTGTATTCGACTTGACGCTGAGTTGAAGCGGAATGACGAAGAACGTCAAGAATCATATCGGCGGATTCATGAATTACAACGGCAGATCCAAACATTAGATGCCAGGGACGCTAGCATCAATGATGAAAAGGAGGGAAACCTCCGAATTCATCATGATGCTTTAGCAAAAAGAACTCGGTACAAAACTTTATTGCAGGACTTTGGAAAGGTATTGAGTGGGTATATGGATTTAGTTCCACCACCAACACAGCCAAATTAGTGTAAAATTATTTATTTTGTACAAAGTTCTTGTTTTTTTGTGAATAATATATTGTGCATGTTAGATTTAGGTAATATGTAAATAAATGTTTCTGTATATATACTGCATGTTAGATTTGAGTGATGTTTGAATAAATGCTAGTTTTAAGTTTCCTTTTGTAAATATAATCTCGTCGAAAATAAATAATAACCATTTTCATATATTTTTGCAATAAAAAATAACAATATATTTTTTCTTTCATTTCTACTCGAAAAAAAAATCGAAATATTTCAAATAAGTAGATTTTTCAAGGTATTATGATATTCAACACAATTCAAATACAATTCAAACTGAAATATCAGAACTATGTTAAATAAACACTGTTTTGGAAAAAGTTATGAGAATGAATCGAAATGAATTATAAAAACAAATGTGAATGTTCATTCAACATCAAGGTTACTGAAGGGTAAAACTATATTCGACATCAAGGTTACTGAAGGGCAAAACTATTCGAAGTGAATATTTCTCTGATAGTTTCAACAGTCTCAAAACTTTACATTGAGAGTATTCGAATGTGTAGTTTCAAGTAAAAAAATTCAATCTATCAGAAAAAATCAAGGTTACTGAAGGACGAACCTCATTAGTGTATATATTTCTCAAAATCAAGGTTACTGAAGGACAAACCTCATTATTGTAGATATTTCTCTGAGAGCTCCAAAATTTTTGAAAGTCAGTATGACTACTTTGGTTCGGGTTTGAAAGTCTCTAAATTATTCGAAAGTAATCATGCAGATAGTGTCCAGTAGTGGCAGAAAATTTTACTGAAGATCAGAAAACATCAAGGTTACTGAAGGACAAAACTATTCACGAACGATGTGTTCCTGAAAGATTCATCATTCAAAAGTCTTCATAAGGTCAAGGTCATTCAAGGGCAATAAACCCCCACTTTTCACCCCACCCTCCTCAAATCATACAAATACTGCTGTGTTCTTCAAAATTCCACACTCCAAATTCCACCATGAATCGACCAGTTATTCAGGAAGCTGATTCCACTAGCGAACCACATTTTGAGTACCAACTCGACGATATTCCTAGCGATGGTGACATCCAAGTTTGGGCAATTGACTCAACAACGGTTGATTATGAAAGTGATGACCTAGCTGCGGGCTATGATGGATGGTCAGATAGCACCATTGAACTTCCATGGTTTGACGATGATGACGAGCAGTTTGGTGATCCTGATGATCCTGATGCGGACTTTGGGGTAATGAATGAATTCTTCCCCATATTTCGGGACTCTCCTAGCCCTGAAGTTGATCCTGAATTATGGGTGGAACCATTCGATGAACAAGGCATTGTTGTAGTGTCCCCTGAACTCGACATCATTGTCATTGATGATAAGGTTGGACTTTTGTCCTTGGAGTGCACACTTTCTGGCTGGTGCACACAGAATGCTGCGGGGTAACGGGGCAGCATTCAGCCTAATCATCTGACAGGATATTTTCAATCTTGAGATAGAAACAAGTTACTTATCTGCTATTCATTGTAATATTCGAATGAGATGTTTGAATATAAGATTGTTTGGTACGATCATCATTCATTTGCAATCTACTACCAGTTCAAGACGCACGCATCATGCGCATTGCTTTCGTTGACATCCAAGGCTTCACTGTCGATGGAGTATTCCATCCAAAAGAAATTACTATCCACATCGGTTACCAACGACTCAACTTCCTATTCAAACCACCGAAACCGTATGCAGCAGAAAAGTTCATACATGGCATTCCATACTCATCGGGAAATATTGATTATTGCAAAGTTGACCCTATCCTGCAGAAAAGCCTTTTACATATAGCTGATCTAACCTATGTGAGGGGTAGTCAGAAAGCTGATTTTCACGCAGAACAATTCTGCATCGCCAAAGGTGCTGCTGATATTGAGTGTAGCTTGCCTAGAAATCACCACACCACCAGACACATCTCCAGGGCGATCAACGTAGGCGTCACAATCGATACCTTCATCGGAGTCTTCTACTTCGAAAGGATTGGCGGCAGCTACATCATCACCTTCCAACTGCTCCCACTGATTGTTGATATCATCAGCCGCTAGCATAGCGAGGTTATCATTTCTTGCGGCCATATTGCTATTGATCAATTCTAAGAGTTGTATTCTTCAGGAAAATTGCTGAATACTAACTTCTGAATCCACAAACCGAACATTTTATATCATGGTGGTAGCACCCCACCTAAAGTCGACTCTGAATTACGATCGACCTCAATGTGACCTTGTCAACACCCAACTCTGTATTACGATCGACCTCGATGTGACCTTGTCAACACCCAACTCTGTATTACGATCGACCTCAATGTGACCTTGTCCACCCCCAACTCTGAAAAAAGGATCGACCTCAATGTGACCTTGTCTACCCCCACCATTTACTGAATGATATATATCAGTGAGGGGCTTCCATAAAAAGATATATTCAGTTTTAATATCTTCAGCTAGAATCTACTCCGAACTTGAACTAACAAAATGCCTTTTCCAAAAGAATGGGATGTTTAAGCTTAAATATGTGTATACCCAATACTTGAACTAACGAAATGCCTTTCCCAAAAGAATGGGATGTTAAAGCTAAAATATGTGTATACCCAATACAGATTCGTGGGGACATTAAGTCTTTTAATTGTCAGACTACCCGTCGCAAAGATGAAATCAATCCGTGCAGTGGGCTATGTAAGACTTGCATATTATGGAACCCCGTTTCGCCTCCAGAGCAGCCAGATTTGGGGTCAACTTCAGGAGATGGTCTTCTTCTGTGTTCCAAGTGTCGCCTCGAGAGAATAGAATGCAGTAATATGGGCATCTATCGGAACATTTGTGTGAAGTGTTCAATAGTGGAGAATCAACCAACATGGTCACGCTGCATTCAATGTGATAATTACACCACAGACTGTTGGAACAATTTATGTGGTATATGCAGAAGTGGATGGGGGTTATGTGAAAAGGTTGGTGCACTCTACCCCAATGGAAAGGTACACTTCCTGAACTGTTGGTGTCTCGACCGTGAAGGACAGATTAAGAGGAAGAAGATTCACAACCATCGCAAATCAGCATTTGTGGAGTTCGCAGAAGAACAATCAACTTCATAAAAACTGCTTTTTTGTCAAAATGTATGAGTCAATTTTCAAATATTCGAATAATAAATTCTTGAAAATATTTTTTGTATATCATTAATCAATAAACTGATGAGATGGTGTTTTGTCATAGGTATGGACTCAATGATGATTCAAAAGTAAAACAATATATTTTATTTTTATTGATACATGTGAACAGTGTATTGCTACATCAAATACAATTCGTTATACTAATGAACTTTTATCGATCCATGAGTTATGATCTTTGGAAAATCCGAGCCATTTCACATAAAGACGGTTTCCTTTTCTCTTCAATACTCTCTCCACCAAATATGTATGTGGGTCTTTTGTTTTATTCAATTCCATTTCGTAAAAAGCACCCTTGATTGGTTGTCCATCCATATCTTCAAGTGCATACGTTAAGGGTTCTGTACTGTTTACTTTCACGACAGTGAAGATTTCTGTTGAAAAGTTTGCAGTGTAACCCTTGTCGAAAACACCTTTATACGTACTGATTCTGACTTTATCTCCAATTTTGAATTTACTTTTTTTACATCTTCCAGTGTTTTGCCATCGTTGTAGCTTCTCTCGAGATTGCGAATAAATGTCCAACTTTGTAGAAGGTGTAACATCTGCAGGCTTCATACCGATGGTGCGATGGACTTTGTTGTTGTACCGATCAGTGATGGTGGGAAGAATATTCAACCATTTGTAGTTACCTTGAAGTGAAAACTCCTTATAGAGCCAAGTTTTCAATGTTCTTATAACACGCTCAGCAATTGCAGCCTTTTCAGTGCTGAATGTCGAATAATGATTAATATGGTTCTTTTTCATTAGCGATGAGAAGTTTGAGTTATAGAACTCAGAACCTTGATCGGATTGTAAGTTTTTTGGACAAGACTTCGCATCTTTCAATACACTGGCCATAGCTTTTGTGACTGCAACTCCAGTTTTGTTTTTGAGAGGTTGCCACGTATTCTAGTAGAACGACTAAGAAGCTGTCCGATTGACAGGTTAAGCTCGCGACTAAACTCTAGTGGAGACGGGAGTGGGTCATACAGACTAAAATATTCAAGATGTTAAAAAAAAATGGGCGCCAGTTATATGATCCTGAGCTAACCCTTTAGAATTTATACTGATTCTCATATAACACGACGTCAGTATTTATAATACACTCGGAAGTAACAACAACTAATCAAGTTCAAGTAGGTATGTAATTAGCGTAAAACAATTTTGATATACAGCCAGAACCAAATAAAACTAACTAGGAACTGTTGAAAGGTAGGTATAACCCAGTTGAATGTCACTAAAAATATATATAAATTTTATATACCTGTACAAGGTCTGGTACGTTTGGTACCAAAAATAAAACCGCAACTACGTAGGGTGCACCTTACCTGTAGCGTTTACAGTATAGTCAACTTGTGACCTTTAATGACCATGAATACCATTTCAATTATAATAAAAAAATTCATAAGACTTGTGGTTTGTGGAGGAGACACTAAATAGTTTTCCAATTTAAAATAAAATGTAAGTTTTATGACTTGCGGTGATGATGATCATGAGCTATTCAGGAAGTATCAGCTAGTTCCAGTGGACAGTCCAGAGAGTACAGCCGCGGCTCTTATCAGGCATTCACCTCTTCCTCAGACCCTACTGCAGGAAGACAACTTCTCTGACGTATCGATTCAGACCAGCACACAGAGTGATAGCCTCAAGCCACACAGTACAAGAATAGCAGTCTAGATTCCACCGCACAAGGACCCTGAAATGAAACTCATGACTCTTCGGTCACAACTTTGAATTGACCTCATACCTTTTCCCAGGAAGGCCTAACTATAAATAATCAACTAGACTTTCAGAAGGCTTCCTAATGATGTTTCAAATCCTGGTCAAAGGGTCAACGACATTTACTCCGATCAACTGGATGTTCCTGATAGTAATCTACAATGCTTCCAGATAGTTCAAATCCTGGTTCAAGGGTCAACGACACCTGATCTCCTGATAAACTGGATATTCCAGGTAGTAACCTACAATGTACATAGAGGATTGCCCAGGGCTCAAATAACATAGTTTTGCTGCAATGCGTACCTGAATTGAGCTGAATAGAAGATGAGTGGTTATAATCCCCTCAGCGGGTAAGTTTCCAAAAATTAGATGCCTCACAGCAATACCAAATACCAACGATATCAGGAAACTTCATACAGTTGGAAAATAGAATCCCAAACACTGGATGGTTGATGAAATATCAATTTTAACAATTTTCCAACACGATGCCACTCTCTTCTACATCAATCTCAAAAAACAAGACACAAAAACAGCGTCCCTCTAGCACTTCGGCTGTCAATCCCTGTGGCCCTGTTGCCGGATGACCTTCTTCAAGGGCTGTCAAAATTGCACTTTCGACTCTATGACAATCAGATCATTGAACCAGATTCGCCGATCTAAATTTATATAATACCTAAAATTTATAACATCCTGAATTTATGGACTACCCGAAATTTATAGAATACCCGAAATTAATGTCATACCAGGAATGTACCCAAAACCCCTCATGACAGATAACTGTATTGTCAAGATACCACCAAACAAGTACATACGTCGAACCGTCGAGTGAAAAGTATAATTCCTGTCGGCCATAACTTCGATCATCTCCTGATCTCGAAAACATAATTACCATCCGAAACTTATTGCCGAATGCGTCCAACCTCACTGATTAGGCAAGCTGCAAGCTTATAAATGCCTAACTTCATACTGGAAGGAGGAAGGAACAACGGATTCCCGAATGTTGAGAAGAAGAGGTGGACAGCTGATTTATTAAATGTAAATAATAACCTAAATGTTGAAATACTCGAGATGTAAATAATAATTAGGAGATGAAATACGAATATGGCTAAACAATAGGACCGTAAAGGCACGATGGATTTATCCGATGCGAGTATGTTTGAGAGGTAAAGCAATCAGAATATTGTAAACATTTTGGCCAACGAACCCTTTCGTCCAGACTAGGAAACATTAACGTTACAAATTCTCCCCCTACTTTAAAGAAAATCAACCGGAATTGGTTGATTTTGTCTGTGTGAAGTATCCAAATACAAAAAAAACTTATATCAACCCCAAAAAAAAATCTTAACATCCGAACAGGATGGAGGCTTAATATTTACGATGACAAAGCACCTCAACTTTGTCAACCCCCATCAAAATTTCCATGGATGGAACCCAGCCCGTCAGACCACTCCAGCTATCCAACCTCGCTCCGAATCACCCGAAGACCAGCCATGGTTGGACGAGAGATGGAAGAGAATCCAACAAAACCAAAATTGCACGGTCCAAGCAGCATGGAACGTCTCGTTTTTTGGTCACGTCCAGCCTCCGAACAACTCAAAAGCGAACCCCAACAGCCCAAGCGATCCACCAAGCCGAACCCACACAGAAATTGTCCAGCATCCGGGAGCTGCCATCCCAACAATAGTTATGGCCTATTGTCAGTGCCGAAACTCCCAAAATTTCAACTCGGACCTTGAAGAGGTACTGAGCGGGAGAAATTCAAAAACAACACGAAGGATATGTGAAAGGAAAAGAATTAAACCTGATTTGTAGTCAAGATGGTTCAGGAAAACAATTACCACCCACATCCAGAGACTAACATGAACGGGGTCCTTCAAATACAGATGAAGCTCTATTGATGGATAACCTTTTAGGATAAAAGAATGATTATTCTGGTGGTGCTCTCTAAGGACCCAACGTATCCTAGGACCGAACTGAGATCCTGTAGGGAACATTCCATGTTCTATAAAACTCCCCAGAACAACCATCCTCCAAAAAAAATAACAAAAATAGGGTGGGAGTTATCTTCAATAACAACAATAGAGACAGTACAACAAAAGTACGATAGACCACCATTCATATCATTCGTCGGGATGCTAAGGAAAAGAGATATAAAAAAAAACAAAAAGGAAAAGAGAGAAGGGAAGACAAAACCCTTTATGGAGCATACCTACAGCATATACCGGAAGACACAAAAAAAAATTCAAAGCCAACTGCAACCAAAACTAACCTAAGACCTCAAACCAATAGCACATATTTCTAAAATGCACCTTAACTATAAGAGCAACATTATGCATTTTGAAATATTATTTCTCAACAGCAGAATTACTGTCATGGACCTGAAAATACCTTCACAAATAATAAAAAAAGAAGTGTATTCTCAGCCACTAGATGGGGACGGTGCTAAGTCCAAGTTGCTTTATGCCCAATGCAAGGGTCAGCCATCTTCTAACCCACATCCAAAAGTCCAGCCCTATTATGATGACTCTTCATCAGGGGGATGAGCTTTAAGATCTTTGACGTGCCAAACTCCACGATCGTTACCAGCATCGTCTTTCAGCTCATAAGTCCAAGGAGATACCCGTTTCGAGATAATGAAAGGACCAACAAATTTAGGAGCCAGCTTGGCACTAAAATATTGGGCAGCATTAGACAAAACATGGTTTCGTCTCCAAACGAGTTGATTAACAGAATATTGAACATCACGACGTCTAAGATTATAGGTCTTGCTATTTTGTTCGTAAGCTTTCCCTAACTTGACCTTCACCTCAGCGTACAATTTTTCCAATACTTGCTCACGGTCTTCAGTAAGTGCCGATCGATCAAAAGTAATCTCTTGAGGAGGAGCGTTATTTCCCCTGCGAGGTACTTCTCGTCCAAATACTATAAAATTAGGAGAAAAACCAGTCACTTCATGTTTCGTCGAACGGATTGCTAATCCCACTTGACTCAACCGTTGATCCCAACCTCTCTGATCTTCTGACAGGTAGGATCTCAACATAGTTTTGATAACCCTATTTACTCTTTCACAGGGATTTGCCTGAGGATGATATAAAGCTACATATTGAATTTTAACATGATAACTGTCCATAAACTTTAAAAAATCTTTAGAGCGGAATTGAGAACCATTATCCACGATGATGGAATTGGGTGCGCCAAAGACTGAAAATACATGAGCATCCAATATTTTAATGATGGCTGCAGTTGTGGCTGTACGAAGGGGAAACAAGAGTGGAAATTTACTAAAACAATCAGAAACGACAAAAATATATTGATTACCAGAACGAGACTTGGGTAAGGGACCTACTAAATCAGCGGAAAGTAATTCAAAGGGGCGAGATATCGCTACTTGCTTTGACAACATCAATCCCGGAGGGCGTTTTTGCTCAGGTTTGATTGACTGACAAGTTTTACACTGACGAATAAATGAGGCTACATCCGAGCGCAGTTTCGGCCAATAATATTTTTCTGCAAGTTTGTGGAACGTTTTGAAAACTCCTACATGCAACAACTCAGAATGGACCTGCTCAATCAAAGCCTTCCTCGAAGAACGAGGGATAACCTCTTTCCAATGGTCAGAAACGGTAGCTAGTTCAGGAACGCGGGGTGTTATATTCTTAAAAAGTTTTCTCTGGAAAAGTTGCCAAGAAGGAAATTTATGCGGTGATTTTGATATTCTCTCTACCATTCTTTGATACCATTTGTCTCCTTTTTCAATGACAGGCTGATTGGTACTGTCTACAGCAAGGTTGAGAGCATCAACGATAGGAACAGCTCGAGATAAGGTGTCTGGTACGACATGTTCCTTCCCCTTTCTATGAACAATGGTATAGTCGAATTGTTGAAGACGTATAGCCCAGCGGGCCAAACGACCAGAAGGAGATTGTAATCGGTTTAACCATAACAGGCTCGCGTGATCTGTGACCACCGTGAAATGAGATCCTTCAATGTAAGGTCTGAGTTTTTCGATAGCCCACAGGACTGCCAAACATTCCCGTTCCGTCGTAGTGTAATTACGTTCCAGTCGAGAAAGGGACCTAGATAAATAGCATATAACCTTCTCTCCCTCAGGGTGCGATTGTGTTAACACCGCTCCAATACCATAGCCAGAAGCGTCGGTCTCAATCACAAAAGGCAATGAAAAATCGGGACAAGACAGTACCGGTGCACTTATAAGACATTCTTTCAAGCTGTTCAAAGCTTCATCACATTCCGAACTCCAATGGAAAGTCTTATTCTTGCGCAACAAATCGCAAAGAGGCGCTGTCAGGGTGGAAAAATTTGGTACAAATCGCCTATACCAAGAGGCTAAGCCAAGAATGCGTCGAACTTCCGCAACACTTTTGGGAATAGGGATATCTAAAATTGCGCGGACCTTTTCCGGATCTACTCGTAATCCAGTAGCATCTACGATGTAACCCAAATATAACAGTTCAGGACGACAGAAGTGACATTTATTTTTGGCAACGGTTAGATTCGCCTTTTTCAAACGGTCAAAGACTTCCTTCAGGACTTCGATATGCTTCTCAAATGTTTGAGTGACAATGATGATGTCGTCTAAGTAAACAAACACATGGGGCTCTAGCTCAGGGCCCAATATACGATCAACAAGGCGCTGAAAAGTAGCTGGACTGTTAGATAAACCCATCGGAAGACGTCGAAATTGATATAAACCTCGATTCGGAACAGTAAAAGCAGTCAAGGGACGTGATGATTCATCAAGAGGGACCTGAAAGTATGCGGATTTAATGTCCATTGAAGAAAGAAATTTAGCATCACGAAGCTTATCCAAGGTCGCAGAAATATATGGAAGAGGATAGGCATCTCGCTCCGACACTTGGTTTAATTTCCGAAAGTCGACACAAAATCGGTAAGTATTGTCCTTTTTTTTGACCAATAAAATAGGAGAAGACCACGGACTGGTTGAGCGTTCAACAATTCCCTCTGCCAGCAATTTGTTCAATTCAGCATCAATATGAGTTTGCATAACCGGACTGACCGGATAATACCGTTGCTCAATAGGGGGGGAAGAAGTTTTGATAACATGATGGACTAGATCCGTACAGCCTAATTTGTCGCCCATTTCCTGAAATGCAGTTTGTACCAATTCCTTTAAAGTTTGTGCTTGTTCCGGAGTTAAATGTTCTTCTGATTGTAAGGCAATTGAATCAATTGAAACCTGAGGATTATTTGCAAAAACCCACTCTCCCCTCCGAAGATCAGGAACAATCTCCAATTTCTTCCAAAAGTCAATCCCCAAGATTAAAGCATGAGGTAAAGCCGGAATGATCAAAGCTGTAATTACTTTCACCCGATTTTCCAATTTCATGGGAATATCTACCGTACCAATGCTGGAACAGGTTTGTCCATTGGCAACCCGACACGTAACTACATTATCAGTATTCAGTTTGAGATTAAGTTTCTCCAACAGTTGCCAACCCGGTCCACCAATTATTGTATTAGAAGCACCTGAATCAAGAAGCCCAAGCAAATTAATACCAAAGACAGATACCGACAAGTAAGGTCGCTCATCATTCTGCGCATGAGCCAACACATATTCAAGAATAACCTTTTGTTTCATAGGTAAACAGAGATCAGCCGGATGTAACAAGGAGGCACCATTACGGCTATCCATGGACTCCATTACTAGTTTCCCGACCGATTATTACATTTAGGGCAAGTCCGTACTGTAAAATTGGGGAGACCACATTTAAAACAATATTTACTACGAACAGAGGAGGGGCATTGCTTTGAAGTATGTCCTGGATTTTTACAATTCCAGCATGTAATTATTGCATCCACCTGACTAGATGAAGAAGATGGCCCTTCCGAATAAATATAGGCTAAGTCCGGTTCCATAAGAGCATTTTTATTTCTTGGAGGCGGAACAAAAGACTCAATTGCTTCTTTACGCGCTTCTAATTGACGTCCCAATTCTAAAAGGTGACTTATCGAGTCAATTTTAACTAAGCCCAACTGACTCTGATAAAAAGGTGCAATATTTCTCATTAATATTTTCAAACGAGTCTCTTCATTTACTGATATGGTTAATCTATTAAACATATTATTCATAACTGCAATATACATTCCAATGGTCTCAGTGGGACCTTGAGTTCTCTGTTTCACCTCCTGAAATAATTTTTCGTTGTAATTGGGCGGTAAAAATTGGAGCCGTAACTCTTTCACAAGCTGTGACCAAGAATGAATCGTTGGTCGAATTGACCTAAACCAAATAAGAGCTTTTCCAGTAAAAAGATCACTGGCCGAAGTGAACAACTGAGCTTCCGTAACACCTCGAGAAATACAAAGTTCCTCTACATTTTCCAAAAAGGCACTAAGAGAACAACGAGAAACATTCCCATCAAATTTACAAAGGTTCCATTTAGAAACCGGTACTCCTCTACACTGATCTGGTAAAGTAGAAGGAGCTGGGTGGCTAACCACCTTAACCGCTGTATCTTCATCAGAGTCCTCAGATTCCGAAGTACTTGAAATAGCAGTGGATGACATTAAAACACTCAATTCCAAAGGAGTATGATTTTGCTGTGACAGCCTTTTATACTTCCTAAGCCGTGATTTCAATTCAGATTGACAATTGAGGAGTTGCATTAAATAGTTTGCCTTGGTTGCATGCTCTTCATCCGAACCTGCAACTGCCCTTTCCGCTCGCATGAACAAATGCATAAGTTTGGAACTAATTTTTAAAAAAATTGAATCAGATTCCTCCCCTGCAAAATCGGAAATCAGATTCTGAATTTCTGTAATTTTTACTCCAATGTAATCTGAATCATCCTTAAATGAAAATGGATACTTAGGGTATTTAATCTCTGTTTTACTTTTTTCTAACTTTAAATATCCCCTTAAAGATTTTCTCATCTCTGCCACTACAGTTTTATCAGTGACTCCTCGAATAGCCAATTCATAAGTTAACTCTTCCTTATCAAGACGGTCTACATGCAATTTCCCTTCCATATTGAAATCAAAGTTACCAAGTTCAATCAAAAAAATATATCAGAAACCTATCTTATTATCACCCCCTTAATTATCAATAAATAGTGAAGTAAATTTAAAGTATCACCGAAAATGTGTCACCCTGTATATGTAACTCTGCAACAATATTGAGTAAAAAAAATTTTTGTGTCACCTTGTGTAGCGATACTACTTCAACAGCTCTCAAAGTCAACCTCCAAAAATATTAATTACAAAAAAAAATCAGTGTCACCTTGTATAGAAATACCACTTCAACAGTTCCAGCTGACAAGTATCCTACGAAAATGATTTTATTTACCCAAAAACGTGGGCGCCATTTATTCTACCACGTATTCTAGTAGAACGACTAAGAAGCTGTCCGATTGACAGGTTAAGCTCGCGACTAAACTCTAGTGGAGACGGGAGTGGGTCATACAGACTAAAATATTCAAGATGTTAAAAAAAAATGGGCGCCAGTTATATGATCCTGAGCTAACCCTTTAGAATTTATACTGATTCTCATATAACACGACGTCAGTATTTATAATACACTCGGAAGTAACAACAACTAATCAAGTTCAAGTAGGTATGTAATTAGCGTAAAACAATTTTGATATACAGCCAGAACCAAATAAAACTAACTAGGAACTGTTGAAAGGTAGGTATAACCCAGTTGAATGTCACTAAAAATATATATAAATTTTATATACCTGTACAAGGTCTGGTACGTTTGGTACCAAAAATAAAACCGCAACTACGTAGGGTGCACCTTACCTGTAGCGTTTACAGTATAGTCAACTTGTGACCTTTAATGACCATGAATACCATTTCAATTATAATAAAAAAATTCATAAGACTTGTGGTTTGTGGAGGAGACACTAAATAGTTTTCCAATTTAAAATAAAATGTAAGTTTTATGACTTGCGGTGATGATGATCATGAGCTATTCAGGAAGTATCAGCTAGTTCCAGTGGACAGTCCAGAGAGTACAGCCGCGGCTCTTATCAGGCATTCACCTCTTCCTCAGACCCTACTGCAGGAAGACAACTTCTCTGACGTATCGATTCAGACCAGCACACAGAGTGATAGCCTCAAGCCACACAGTACAAGAATAGCAGTCTAGATTCCACCGCACAAGGACCCTGAAATGAAACTCATGACTCTTCGGTCACAACTTTGAATTGACCTCATACCTTTTCCCAGGAAGGCCTAACTATAAATAATCAACTAGACTTTCAGAAGGCTTCCTAATGATGTTTCAAATCCTGGTCAAAGGGTCAACGACATTTACTCCGATCAACTGGATGTTCCTGATAGTAATCTACAATGCTTCCAGATAGTTCAAATCCTGGTTCAAGGGTCAACGACACCTGATCTCCTGATAAACTGGATATTCCAGGTAGTAACCTACAATGTACATAGAGGATTGCCCAGGGCTCAAATAACATAGTTTTGCTGCAATGCGTACCTGAATTGAGCTGAATAGAAGATGAGTGGTTATAATCCCCTCAGCGGGTAAGTTTCCAAAAATTAGATGCCTCACAGCAATACCAAATACCAACGATATCAGGAAACTTCATACAGTTGGAAAATAGAATCCCAAACACTGGATGGTTGATGAAATATCAATTTTAACAATTTTCCAACACGATGCCACTCTCTTCTACATCAATCTCAAAAAACAAGACACAAAAACAGCGTCCCTCTAGCACTTCGGCTGTCAATCCCTGTGGCCCTGTTGCCGGATGACCTTCTTCAAGGGCTGTCAAAATTGCAATTTCGACTCTATGACAATCAGATCATTGAACCAGATTCGCCGATCTAAATTTATATAATACCTAAAATTTATAACATCCTGAATTTATGGACTACCCGAAATTTATAGAATACCCGAAATTAATGTCATACCAGGAATGTACCCAAAACCCCTCATGACAGATAACTGTATTGTCAAGATACCACCAAACAAGTACATACGTCGAACCGTCGAGTGAAAAGTATAATTCCTGTCGGCCATAACTTCGATCATCTCCTGATCTCGAAAACATAATTACCATCCGAAACTTATTGCCGAATGCGTCCAACCTCACTGATTAGGCAAGCTGCAAGCTTATAAATGCCTAACTTCATACTGGAAGGAGGAAGGAACAACGGATTCCCGAATGTTGAGAAGAAGAGGTGGACAGCTGATTTATTAAATGTAAATAATAACCTAAATGTTGAAATACTCGAGATGTAAATAATAATTAGGAGATGAAATACGAATATGGCTAAACAATAGGACCGTAAAGGCACGATGGATTTATCCGATGCGAGTATGTTTGAGAGGTAAAGCAATCAGAATATTGTAAACATTTTGGCCAACGAACCCTTTCGTCCAGACTAGGAAACATTAACGTTACAAGGTTTTGACCATACATACTTTGAATAGCAATCGATTACTACGAGAATGTATCTATAACCTCTATTTTTCTTAGCATATGGCTGCATCTCCATCAAATCCATCTGCCACAAATCTGAAAATCCCTTTATTATGGTTTTTCTTCGAGGAAAATTTCGACGAGTTGGCTTATGCAACTCATTCACAATTTGCCTTTTAGCAGCACTCATATCAACTTTCTATGACAGAAGTGGGTTCCCACGCAGGTGGAAGAGCTAGTTGTCCAGTCCTCCAGTGTTTAGGTTTGGGAATTGACTGCTCCACTTTGGTAACTCTCTCAGCTAAAATATCGACATTCTTTGTCGAATTATGGAGTTGATCCCTCAAGGTATCGATTTCCTTAGTCAACTTGATGATCTCTTCCGAAAATGTATCATTTTTCTTACCGATAACAAATCTGAGGTCACTTATTCGTGCATCAAAGAACGCTCTGGCATCTCGTAGCACTGCGATGATAGACTCTTGAACAGCGTTTAGAGTTACTTCTTTAGTTTCTCTAATGTTATCGTCAACATATCCTTTGGTGACTGAGTCTTTCAACTCAACAGGTTCACCAACATTCAGCATTCTTTTATTTTGAATATTATAATTTCCATCCGGTGTCAGAATGAATCCCACACCGGGTTTACCAGGAACCGCTCTACCAACTCCACCTCTTCTCCGACCAAATTTATCAATTGTTGTATGCATTGTTGGAGGATCAACATACGACTGATCGAGTTCGACATGTACTATTAGATATATAATGTTGCTGTCAGTAGATTACACCTTCTTCACGCAATTCTTCTATTAATGCTAAAATTTCATTATCATGTCCAGTGTGTCCAGCCAACTTTGAACTCCAGAGTAAACGGAGTCGCTCCACTAGTTCTTCCATTTTATTCCAATAAATGTAAGTTTGTTTTTGATTGCCGCAATAAACTTTCTTAATGGGTAGTTTCACTAATCCCCCACCTTCTATCCTAGCATTTCCTTGAATACTTTCCGTGTAGAGTAGTGGTAAGATTATTTCTTGATATTTCTTCCAATTTTTCGTTATGAAACCCTGTTCTTGGTCATAGTTTTTATATGCAACTTTTGTCATCTTTAGTATTTCACCGTACGTTTTCAGATCGGTCGTAGAAAAACTCCCCGAAGGTACTTTCATTAATATCAACTTAAATAGACCAGGTGTGCCCTTATAAATGCCGATTACTTTACCACTTTCTCTGAAAATTATTTTTCCTTCATTGAACTCCACATTGGTAACACCCATTTGTAGTTTTTTGGTTTGGGGGTCTATTTGAATACCAAAAACTGTGTCATATGAAGATAAACCTGATGATAACTTCTCGATATGTTTTTGTATCTCATCATCACCTATTTGGGAAGAATCTGAAGTTGTCGTTGGGGAGGATGGTGTACCCGTTGAAAGTGATTCATTAGCATTATAACTGGTATTTTCATCATCCAATTCATCGAACTTCATCACTTTAGGAAGCCATGTGCTAGTTTTAATAGTTTTCGGTGTGAATACTGTGTTTTTTTTCCGGAAAATGTTGGTATTGGTGTTTTCGACTGGTTCATTTGGGATGTTTTGGTGTTGGCTGATATTTCTTTCAATGGCACCGTAATCGGTTCATACATTTTTTCGAGTGCAGCTCGATTATCAGCATGGTTACCCTTTATATAATTGAATTTTTTACGAACTGCATCCGTTGCTTCAACTAATTTCCGTTTCAAACTGATTTCTTCAGTGTTTCCACCGTGCATTATGATACTGCAAATGCTGAAGTATCATCGACACTGTCCACTGCACAATTGAAGTGAATGGATTGGTGGCATCAGGGATATATGAATGCATCAAACCCTTTTCGATAACGCCCATCATGCACCTCCCTATCTTTATCAATAACCAGAAATCCGTATTTATCACTCCAACAATTCGCGCACATATCTTGAAATTGCTTGTAAGTTACGTCGGGTGACACATGATCCAAGTAAATGTGGTTGAGATTGGTATCGTCCTGCTTGAATATCACAATAAAGTTTGCATTATCTCGAATCAGTTGTTTTGGAACACGAGAGTATGTTTGGGCAAGATAGAAGCAATCTACATTCTTATGACGACCCATACTGAAATATGATCTGATAACATCCTGCTTCTCACATATAACATCATCGAAAATGAATATTGAATCCGATTTGGCGTGTGATGGTTCCACTATTCCAGTAGAATTATCACCAAAAGTGTAAAACCCTAATCCTTTGATTGGTGTTAATACTTTTCGTAGATACTCATATTTGGGCTGATACAAGGATTTTGAATAGAGATAGACATTCGCAAAGCGTAACCCCAGTGGGTGAGTTAGCAAAGAAATCATCACATTTGTCTTGCCACAATTTGATGGTCCAATGATGAGACCACGAACGGATATTGGAAGTAAGGATCCATGCCGTCGTTCAACGTTACTTTGTAATCCACATCCAACACTAGAATCCAGATTATCGATAGCAAATTCCTGATTTTGCTTTTCAATACGCATCGTAAGACAGCTGTCGACTATATAAATGGTGCCAGAAGGTTGACTCCTTATTTAAATGATAATGTTCAACGGATGCAGACGTACAAATTCGAATTCTAATAAAGTTGGCGGAAACGGTTTAGTCAATTCTCTCATCAACAAGCTACCATTTGAATTACACCTACCTGGCGGCTATCAGTATTGTGGTCCTGGCACCAAAGTACAGAAAAGAATAGCAAGAGGAGATCCCGGCATAAATCAACTCGATATTGCCTGTAAACAGCACGATTTGGTTTACTTACAGAATCAAAACGACTTATCTGCTAGACACGAAGCGGATCGACTTCTTGAGGAAGCTGCTTGGGAGATATTCAAGTCAAAGGACGCCACTTTAGCAGAAAAAGGAGCCGCCTGGCTAGTAACAACTATAATGAAAGGAAAACGTCGGTTCGGTATGGGTTGTGAGTCATCATCCAACTTGCGTCATAAATCAGTGAAGAAACGGGGTATCAAGAAGTCTAAAATTAAAAAAACATCAAAAGTTGGCCAAAAAAACGTGGCTTTCGGTTCCGGTATTGTCAGAAAAGTTCGTGACATTCTACATAAGGCTGGAGGGGAGAGCTTTATCACCAAGAATTCGAAAAAAGCTACCGAAATTGCATTGAAGGCAGCTCGCAAATATACTAAAGCTGTGGGTGGAAAAAATAGAATTCGTACCCCTCGCATTATACCAATTCCAAAGTTTGGTGGTATTCTACCTCTCATACCCATTTTCGCTGGTTTATCAGCGTTGGGAAGTTTGGCTGGTGCTACAGCAGGTATTACCAAAGCGATACAAACTGCAAAAGCGAGTAGGGAGCAATTGATGGAGGCGAACAGACATAATAAAAACATGGAGGCCATTGCTCTGGGTAAACGTGGCAAGGGACTGTATTTGAAACCGTATCGTAAAGGACTGGGATTATATTTGAAACCGCAGAAGTCAAAAAACTTCTAGATATGCTACCCCGAAGAGCATTGTCCAACATCGATATCGAATTCTTTGCCAAGAAAATGAGAGTTCCATATTTTCGTGGTGTGTTCATGCGAGATGAACTACCACCATCAGGACCGCTTAGATATGAATCTGGCATTGTGAATTTGGATGGTCGACATGGCTCGGGGACTCATTGGGTAGCATACAAAAAGATTAATCACTTGGTAAATTACTACGACAGTTTCGGCGACTTACCCCCTCCCAAAGAGCTGGTTCATTATTTCGGTTCAAGGTCGATCACTAAAATCCTATATAACTATCAACGACAGCAGAAATTCAACACAGTTTGGTGTGGTCATTTGTGTTTGAAGTTTCTTTGTGATCGTACGTCATGAATATAACACCCGCACAGGATCGTGAGAGTATCAAAAGAATGGGACATTCGTTGATTGCCTACTCCAGATTACGCAGCTTACAGAAAATGACCAAACAGCAGCTTGCGGATATGCCAAAAGAGGTATTAATTGGATGTGCGGCTCGAGAAATTCCTCTCGTGTGGGATAAACTACCTGTACACCTTCAGAATGATATTGATATATTGAAGTATCAATATTGTCAAGATCATTATGATGACGGTGATAGTGGCATTTCCGATGTGAATGACGGACCTACACCTCAAAAAATCTTTTGTTGCTACTGTAGGGTGGGAGAAGTGAATGTTGCAGCAAATAACGAAGTGGATATCAATTCACAACCTCCACCCAAAAAACGACGATTTCTCCACCAACAGCTTCAATGTCATCAGCAATAAAATGAACTGATCCGTCAAAAAACTGGTTAGTCATGTCACGAACGTTTACACTGTCGGGAGAATCGAGTGAGTTGAGTGCCAACTTCTATCCACCCATTGAATTGGATACAGGTAGCAAATATGGTTTGGGCTTACACGGCTTCTACTCTTACAATTCAATATTCAATGTGGATGTGCATAATAATGTGATCAGTTATTCTAAGAGAGTTAATTCACCTCCAATCATGATTAAAATCCCACCTGGGGCCTATGAAATCACTGAAATCAATAATGCCATACAGAGATTCATCAAATCCAAGGAGCCACAGTCTGCAGATGGCGTTGACAAGAATATTGATGAATTATTTACGCTGAAAGCTAACAACAACACTCTCAAATGTGAGATACGATCAGAATACCATATAAATCTCAAACATGAAAACTCGATCGCTAACCTTTTAGGATTTGAAAGGAGCGTGTTCGAAAGTGGAAAAACTCACGAATCGACGTTGCCTGTCAATATCAATAACGTCAGAATAATTCGTGTTGACTGCAACGTAACATCTGGAGCATATTCAAATGGGGGGAAGTTCACAGCATTTTTGAATTCGACATTGATGTGGAGCCTGGTTACAAACTCACCAAGGAGCCAAAAAATATTATTTATATGCCGATCAAACCAGAAGGTCGCCAGTATCTCGACAACATTACACTACGCATCTTGGATGATAATGGGTTGTTGATTAATTTCAATGGTGAAAGAATTATAATAAAATTGGAATTGGTGAAACTGTAACTGGGATAAATGATGGGATTCTGCTTCAGCAAACGACGGCAGAGGTTACCTAAACATGGTGGTGGTGGCAATGGTAATGATGTATGTAAAAAGATAAGGAAACATCGAAATCACTCCATTCCACGTGTGTCTGCTAAACGATCAAGATATAGGATAAGCGCTGATAGCCTGAAATTCCTAAAATCCATCGGTTTGAAAATACGCTACAAACGAAACAAGTAATATGGCCACTCTTACCACAAGTGAGTGATACAAACCATATGGTTCACCATATTTCAATAATTCCGACGGAATCAGAATTCCAATCAACTTTCAAGATCTGATACAAGGTAGAATGGAGAATCAGACATATTGTGCCAGAAGATCGTCAAAAATTGAAACTTCTGAGTCGTATCAACAAAAGTGTCAATAATGCTATAGTGAAAGTAGCTTATCGTATGTGGGATCTTTATGAGTTACCTTTACTTCGTGAAACGGCATCAGATATGTGGGCTGTGGAAACAACCAACAGTCTAGAAAGACCTCGATTCATCATAATTGGCTTCCAGCACACCACACAATCTAACTTTTTATCAAAAGATGCAACGGAATTCAAACATGCTGATATAAGTAATATCAGAGTACATTTGAACTTGGAATTTGGATTTCGACAAGAAGTTAGACTCATCTGCATACTACGCATATGATAATTTTCAACGTAGCTACTATGATAGAGCAATGAGTGAACCAATGACGAATATTAGCAGCTTCCGCAGCAACCCCATATTTGTGATTGACTGCTCACACCAACCAGATGCTATGAAATCATCCACCGTTGACATCAAAATAGAGTTCGAAACACGTAAATTGAAGTTTCCATCGAGTACCAAAGTATATGCACCCATTTTACATGGCGCTTTTTTGAGCTATAGTGCTCTCACTGGATCTGTTCATATTGGTTTATCATAAGAATGACATGTAAATCATTATCCACTGTAGAATGTTTTTTTTGTCACTGAATAAAATATTTTTTACCATTTATATCCTTTCATTTCATCCTGAACATATGAATATGAACAAATATTATTACTTTATAGTTTATTTATAGTTTTATATACAATATATATCAATCATTCAAAGTTTACATCAATTCTTCATCTTCTTCACTCTCCACCTGTTGTTGTGAGTTGGGATCCAATGTCTTCAGCTGGTATTCATCTATGATAGTCGATGGTAGGTAACAGTATATGCCAGAGAGAATTTTTTTTAAGTCAGCTCGAATTATAAGCTTACAGAAGTGAGAAAAATCGATATTTCCATAAGAATAAGCATTACACAGAGCTACGCCAAGTTCGTGATTTTCACTGAGCTGCAGAACTTTCTGCACTTCTTCAGGATCGAAGCATATATCACTATCGTAATTTGAGGCATGCAGAGCGTCCCAACTCAATTCAGCTGATTCGCAAAACAGCCTTTCTATTGCGGAACCCAAGTCATTTGCCTCCGGATACCATTCACTCGAATAGTGCATCCACATATTAGTAGTTTGAGGGGGAGAGTTCTGAAACAACCAAAAAAAGATTCATCAATTTGGCAATGATGCTAAGAAAGCAAAAAAAAACATGAGAAAAAATAACAGGAAAAACACTCACTTTGAGGTGTCTTTGTAAAGTGTGTAAAACTGATACATATTTTATATTAAACTATTATACTTTTCACTATCTACATATAAAGAGGAACAGAGACTAGAAAAACAATAAAGCTCTCAATCTAGCAAATTGAACTTAGCCAAAGAGCGGGTTTTGGCACCAGCATATTCCGGAGCGCTCTGCCCCAAATAAGTCATCACCAATTTAGCTTGTGCTGAATTAACATTCTGAATGATATTTTCTGTGAATTGCTTCGCAACTCGATTTGGAAGCCATACTTTGAATTAAGTCTCATTTTCTTCATCTAACAGTATAACTTGAATGGATTTACCCTACCGTGTGGAGAGTAATGACATTTTTTTAATTTTATAATCCTCATCGATAGCTAATGATGTTAAAGATTGCTGTTCCATAGCTTCAGTCTGCCGAACTATGGCAAAATTGATCTTTTCAAGGTAAAATTTTAAATTATCCATTCTCAATGTACAGTGAAAGTATAATTTCAAAATATAAAATATGTTCACCTCTATGATGACCGGAATCCACGAATGAGAATTTTCAAAGTTATTTCTATGTCAAAATTATTCTAAGTGAATATAGTCTCTAAACTTTCCACTGTTTCGAAACAATTTGGAATTTGACATTGCACAAAGTCATTCGATATTGGGAATACTCAAAGTTATTGAAGGTCACAAGAATATATTCTTCAATGTCATTCAAGGGCAACGCTGTTCAAGCTAGACCACGCCAACACTCAAGGGTATTCAAGGTCAAACTTGCATGCGCTTGGTAGTACACACATCAAAGGTCATTCAAGGTGACTCGTCATCAAGGTTATCCATGGTCAAACTTGCATGCGCTTGGTAGTACACACACCAAAGGTCTTTCAAGGTGACTTGTCATCAAGGTTATTCAAGGTCAAAGTGGTGGGGAGAGGTCCACTTCCGTCTTAACCTCTCTACTGATGTGACGTCATTACCTGAAATGTTGGGGTTAGGGGAGATTGCATACGCGGTAGTGAAGGCAGCATGTCCATACTGCAGAACGTCTGCATGCCACGAAGATCCAGCAGCAAGTGATGAGTAGTTCTCACCGCAGTGCTCATCGATGTGGTGGGAAGGAAGAGGGGAGAATCCACCAACGCCACCACAGTGAATGCAAGAGGGGCATGTTCACGCCATGAGCTTTCACCGACCAATGCTTATATGCTCTCTGACATCCAACCACTCCAATGATATGGTAGTGGGGTGACACACACACACACCTACACACACACACACACACAATACCTCTCGCAGTGGAGAGGGTGCACACCTGCACAGAGCTCCGAATACTGAATGATCATTGCAGCATACTGTAATGTGCTGATGGGGGGTTGTGAGTTGTGACACGCCCCCATGAGCCACTTCCAACTCTCACCGATACTCTGATTGGATGTCATACAATGCCTCTCGCGGTATAGAGTATTTCTGTAGGAAGCACCAACGGCCACTGAATTTTCATAGTGACACCTCGTTAACGCATATAGTTTGGATTGGCAAGGAACTCTGTCGACACATCAAGCTAGTGGAGGGTGTTTTCTGTCGAGTGAGCTGAGCCCGGTGAGTGTATATAAGAATGTGGAAACCATCGATAGAATCAGTTTACATTGAACAATTTGGTGAAATCACACTGAAATGAAAATGTATCCCTGTGACTGTGGTAAATCGTTCACTCGTAGTGATCATCTTCGTCGGCATCAACTCCAGTCTTGTGGAGGAGGTCCATCAGTAAAGAGAGATTGGATGACGCTGCTGCTCCAACACCTATGTACACATGCAATTTTTGTAATGTGACGATTCCCGTATCGCAAGTGAATTAACACAAAAGAAGTCTCCAACATAAAAATGATGCATGTGTACAAATGAGCGATGGTATTCAAATTATAAAGGGTGCTTTCAGATGTCGGATTGCTACATACAGGGTACATAGTTCAATTGTTCCCAGCGATTATGTTTCTTTCTTCAATGAGATTAAACAGAAAGTTGTCGAATTATTGGAATCTGCCATTAGGTTTCATAAAATTATCAAGGTGAATATGGAAGTATTCGGGAGTTATATTCTTCAAACCCAAAATGTAAAGGACAAAAAAAAACTGAGAAATT
Organism: Zygogramma bicolorata; assembly: GCA_032362365.1. Classification (NCBI taxonomy): domain Eukaryota; kingdom Metazoa; phylum Arthropoda; class Insecta; order Coleoptera; family Chrysomelidae; genus Zygogramma; species Zygogramma bicolorata. Next base: position 628,252 of record JAVJAQ010000588.1, read on the forward strand.
ACTGGTTCTGAACGTCAATAAATACAGCCCCCTAAGTGGATGTTCTTATGTGAAACTACCAGAATGTATTGAATCGAGAAGAGCTGTGGTGAATGTCCGCAATGAGGATCAATATTGTTTTGCGTGGGTCATAACTTCTGCATTCTATCCTAGGGATCACGCTGATGGTAGAGTGTCAGAAATAACATCTTATCCACATTTCTCTAAGGTTTTGGATGTATCAGGTATGAATTTTCCGGTCAAATGGATTAATAAGGATATTGACAGATTTGAGGATAAGAATGATGTTTCAATCAATGTTTATGGTTTGGAGAGTAAATTTGAAAACGGTAAAATAGAGTATGAAGTGGTTGGACCACTACGATACTCTCAGAGAAGGCTTAGAAGACATGTCAATTTATAACTTATAGCTAATGACACTGGCAATAGTCACTATTGTCGGATAAAAGATCTTTCAAGATTAGTTTCGAGGCAACTATCCGCCCATGGGCATAAGAAATATTTTTGTGATGAATGTTTGTCATGTTTTTCTACTGAGCGACTACTGTTACGTCACCAGGTGAATGACTGTAATCAGTTGAGTAGTACGACACCATCCACCGATTTCAAAATGAATGAATATGGAAAAATGGCACCTGAAAATCTATTGATGTTCGGAAACTTTGAGAGACAAATGAAGGTGCCATTTGTAGGAAATGCATATTTTGAATCAGTTCTCAAACCACTTAAGACAAATGAGTCAAATCCCGAACATTCATACTCGATGAAGACATTCAAACATGAACCATATTCATTTGCATATCTGATAAAATCTTCATACAATGATGATCTATCTGAATTTGTTACATATAGAGGTGTTGATGCAGCCCAGAAATTTGTTACAGAAATTGAAAATGATCTGGAAAACATATATCAGAGACATCTCAGGTATCCTATTCCTATGGATGCACAAACTCCCGAGGAGGAGGAACAGTTTGCTACTGCTGAAAATTGTGGTATTTGCTCGAAACCATTCAGTGATGGTGATGTTAGAGTGCGAGATCATTGTCATCTCACTGGGGATAAAAGATCCCATGCCGCTCATTCGGCATGTAATTTGAATTTCAAATTACCAAATTTTGTTCCTATTATTTTTCACAATTTAAGTGGATATGATTGCCATCTGTTTATCAAGGAATTGTATGGAGAAAAGGAGAAAGTGGATGTCATTCCACAAACTAAGGAAAAATATATATCATTCCTGAAGTATCTCATGACACATACCTATACTGATAAATGTGGTAGGGAAAAAAAAAGAATTATCTGAAAATGAGATTCATAGATAGTTTCGAATTCATGTCGAACTCTTTAGAGAATTTGAGTGCTAACTTGACATCTGATCAATGTGTTGAGATGCATAAGTATTTTCCACAAGATGGTAAATTCAATTTGATGAGAAAGGAAGGTGTATTTCCTTATAGCTCTGTTGATGACATTGAAAAATTAAACTATCCATCACTTCCAACCAAAAATTAGTTTTATGACAAACTCAATGGTGAGCATATATCAGATAATGATTACCGTAGGGCTAAACTTGTATGGAGATTGTTTGAGTGTCAGAATTTGGGTGAATATTCCGATTTATATTTGAAGTCAGATGTTTTACTGTTATGGGATGTTTTGGAGAATTTCCGAAACATATGTGCAGATAAATATGAATTAGATCCTGCACCTGGGTTATCTTGGGATGCTATGTTGAAGTATACGAATATTGAATTGGAATAACTAACTGACATTGATGTGATTCACTTTTTTAAAAAAGGTATACGTGGTGGAATAATTCAGTGTTGTGAAAGGAAACATATAGCAAACAATAAATTTTTACCGAATTATAATCCAGACGAACCATCTTCGTACATTTCATATTTGGATGCAACAAACTTATACGGTCACAGTATGTCACAACCATTACCAACTGGTGGATTTTCATGGTTGATGAATGTGAGTGCTGATAGTTTATAGGGGTATGTTTTCGAAGTGGATATTCATTATCCCGAACAGTTGCATGATAAGCATTTCGATCTTCCATTCCTAGTTGAAAGTTTGATACCTCCATGTACAAAATCAAAAATTCCCAAATTGATTCCAAATTTGAAAGACAAAAGGCGATACATTGTTCATTACAAAAACTTATAGCAAGCTATCGACAATGGTTTAATCGTTATGAACACTCATAGAGTGTTGAGGTTCGAACAATCATGTTGGATGAAGCCGTACATAAATTTGAATACTGAAATGTGTAATCAATCTAAAAACGAAGCAGAGAAAGATTTCTATAAACTAATGAACAATGCCGTTTATGGAAAGACTATGGAAAACGTGGATAATAGAATTGATGTTGGACTCGTAACACACATTGGGAAAATATAAAGAAAAATATAGGTGTTAGCTCTCTGATATCACGACCAAATTTCAAGAGTTGTTCCATATTCACTGATAATTTTGTTGACATACAATTGGGTAGGGTTAAAGTTCATTATAATAAACCACTATATTTAGGATTTTCCATTTTAGAACTGTCCAAAACAGTCATGTACGATTTTTTCTATGGATGTATCAAAGAACAATTTGGAGACAATGCTCCCTCACTCTACACTGATACCGACTCCCTTATCCTGAAAGTGAATACAGAAAATTTCTATGATTTCATTAAAAATAATATAAATGAGTTCGATACATCTAATTACAATGTAGGAAACCAATTCAATATTCCAGTTACAAAGTCAATCCTAGGTAATTTCAAAGATGAGTTTCCCAATGATCCCATAATAAGCTTTTATGGTACAGGTGCTAAAGCATATTATGTGAAATCTGTCGATAGTGAACTCAAGAAGGCTAAAGGCATCAAACGGTCGGTTATAAAGAATGAATTGACATGTGAAGACTATCAAAAAATTTTCGAACAGGGTGGTATGATATTCAGAAAGATGAACTCATTTAGAAGCGTGTTGCATGATATGTATACAGAATTGAAGAAAAAAGTTGCATTGTCATACCACGATGGCAAACGATTCATTATTCCGAATACCACACATACTCTTCCATGGGGTCACACTGATATACAATTCTATCGGAATGATCCAAACGATAATTGAATGGAATGGCGACCGTTGTATATGATTTCAGGTGTTGTTAGCGGGAATTCGGTCGAAATATTGAAGAAAACCAGTGTTAAATTGTCGACGTTTCGAAACTTTATTGTTTCATCTTCAGGACTCTGAAGTATAAACAAAACATACATATTAAAATGGTATTGTAAAAGTTGATTTTGATTAAAACAGAATAAATTATGTAAAATAACAATCGTTGAAAAATAAAACGCTTCGAGCACTTTACAGTAAACAACATTAAATGGTACTTACATTTAGGGTGGCTTTCCGGGTTTAAAAAGGGTGAAATAAATAGATTCGACATAAAGTATAAATAACTACACAGGTTCATGAAAGACTTTGACACATACACGATCGAAGACATGAACAAACTGAACTGTCGTTGAATCGTTTCTTATATTGTAAAAAAGGTTCGTGCAAGAAATGACCATCGGGATTGGAAAAAATTGTCTGCTAATGATTCGGAATTAATGTTTGATTTTACTTATTAGATTGAAGTATGAGTTGTTTAAATTTTCAATATCCGATCTTTTGTTAACACATTTTGTTCCATGTTTTGTTATTTCAATCATTTCGTTCAAGAGTCTCTTTTTCAATATTGTCTGTTGTCCTAAAATACTAACAGAGTTGAAGTCAAAAGTATGGAGTGATGACTTGCAATGTTCTGCCAGGCTAGTGGGATTTTTCATTGTTTTCAGCGGATTGTGTATATTTTTACAATCTCTGCTGTGTTCAGTCATCCTTTGTGAACCTGTGTAGTTATTTATACTTTATGTCGAATCTATTTATTTCACCCTTTTTAAACCCGGAAAGCCACCCTAAATGTAAGTACCATTTAATGTTGTTTACTGTAAAGTGCTCGAAGCGTTTTATTTTTCAACGATTGTTATTTTACATAATTTATTCTGTTTTAATCAAAATCAACTTTTACAATACCATTTTAATATGTATGTTTTGTTTATACTTCAGAGTCCTGAAGATGAAACAATAAAGTTTCGAAACGTCGACAATTCAACACTGGTTTTCTTCAATATTTCGACCGAATTCCCGCTAACAACACCTGAAACCAAACGATAATGTTCATCGGCTATCCAATAATATTCAATTATTTCCTCAGGAGAGTGCTCTAGACCAATTGATTCGTTTATTGAGTGCCGAGATGAACAATCGAAACATCATTCAATGTATCTGTATCTGTAGAGTAGGGAGGGTGAGTATAGACCCACAGCACTCAGGCCACAATATGTCCCATTATACATCCTCCCAAGGAGTCGCCCTCCTAGGACATTGTCCAACCTGCCTTATCCAGGAAGGAGGACAGGTCACCAGGAGATATCTCCTTAATATCGGAAGGTGTAGGCCAAGACTCACCGAAGACACACTCTCTTATCGACGATAGCTCCAGACATTCACATAAGACATGCCTGACAGTTTCTTCTTTCTGTTCACACATCCTGCATAGAGGTGTGTCCACTGGCCCCATAATATGGAGGTGTTTCCTTAGTTGACAGTGTCCAGTCAGAAATCCCACTGTTGAACGTAGGTTCTTCCTGGTCATTGCCAAATATTTATTCGGATCCAGCTTCTCAGGGTCGCCCAAGGGGATCCTGGCAAAACTGCATTCTTTGGTTTCATCCCATCTCTAAAGGGATTGAGTATGGGTGTTATGTTTGGCTAGTTCCGCAATTGTCGAAGTCGTCAAGCCATGGGTGTCACCTGGTCCCAAAATTTTCAGTCCAGCCGCCATCCTGGCCAATGAGTCAGCAATGCGGTTACCTTTGCTCCTCTCGTGCCCTTTCACCCACCTTAGTACGATATTAATGATATTATTATCTACCGAGGCGTAAGCTAAATCTTGGTGGCACTCTAGTGCTAACCTTGAGATAATACGTTGTCTATTCAAGGTTAGTAGGACTTGTCTACTATCAGAGCAAATTATTATGTTTTTGCCAGAAATTCCTTTTCTGGTTAGCACTTTTGTGACGATTGAGAGACCAGCCAGTTCTGTTTGAACCACGCTGGTATTTTTTCCCATTCCCCACTAAATCCTTAGGCTAACGATGTGAGACTAATTGGTCGGAATGCTTTCGGTAAGGTGTAGTCCATCCTTCCTGGTTTAGGTATAAACACCACTCGTACTTCTCTTCCACTTACTGGGAACATACCTCAGAGTTAATGAGGCTCTGAATATTCCGACCAGGTGCGGCATGAGAATATCCAATCCCCATTGTAGTAGGGCTGGTCTTATACCGTCAGGTCCTGGTGCTTCGAAGGGGGAAAACCCCGATATGGCCCACCTTATCTTGTCCTCATCAATTATAGTGCTAGCGAATTGCCAGTCGTATTGTGAGGGTGTTATTGGTACTTCCGTCCGGTTCGTCGTTCCTGGGAAGACAGAACCTGGGAAGACAGAACCTGGGAAGTGAATTTCCATAAGTATCTCGGCGCTCTCTTGGAGGTTGGCGGGTTTGTCGCCATTTTCCCTCGTCAGGATGACGACACTCTTATGGTGGTCGCTTGAGAGTGCCTTCTGTAGCCTTGAGACTTGCGGGAAATCTTCGATTGCCTCACAATAGGCTCTCCAGGCTTCTCTTTGCTTTTGTCTGCAGACTTTTTTGAACTCTTTGAGGTTGGCTCTCGAGTTTTGTTCGTTTTGCTTTGTTAAAGGTCGTTCTCGCTGTCTTTCTGAGGTGTTCCAGTTCAGGGCACCACCATTTATTGGTTGTGCCTTTTGTCTGTACCATCCTCATCGGACAGGAGTCCTTATAGGCAATGTCTATTTTGTTTTGGATAGATAACGTGTACCTTTCCAATTCTTCATTATTGCCAGGAGTCGTTTACACTGTCGGGAGAAACGAGTGAGTTGAGTGCCAACTTCTACCCACCCATTGAATTGGATACAGGTAGCAAATATGGTTTGGGCTTACACGGCTTCAACTCTTACAATTCAGTATTCAATGTGGATGTGCATAATAATGTGATCAGTAATTCTAAGAGAGTTAATTCACCTCCAATCATGATTAAAATCCCACCTGGAGCCTATGAAATCACTGAAATCAATAATGCCATACAGAGATTCATCAAATCCAAGGAACCACAGTCTGCAGATGGCGTTGACAAGAATATTGATGAATTATTTACTCTGAAAGCTGACAACAACACTCTCAAATGTGAAATACGATCAAAATACCATATAAATCTCAAACATGAAAACTCGATCGCTAACCTTTCAGGATTTGAAAGGAGCGTGTTCGAAAGTGGAAAAACTCACGAATCGACGTTGCCTGTCAATATCAATAACGTCAGAATAATTCGTGTTGACTGCAACGTAACATCTGGAGCGTATTCAAATGGGGGGGGGGGGGGAAGTTCACAGCATTTTTGAATTCGACATTGATGTGGAGCCTGGTTACAAACTCACCAAGGAGCCAAAAAATATTATTTATATGCCGATCAAACCAGAAGGTCGCCAGTATCTCGACAACATTACACTACGCATCTTGGATGATAATGGGTTGTTGATTAATTTCAATGGTGAAAGAATTATAATAAAATTGGAATTGGTGAAACTGTAACTGGGATAAATGATGGGATTCTGCTTCAGCAAACGACGGCAGAGGTTACCTAAACATGGTGGTGGTGGCAATGGTAATGATGTATGTAAAAAGATAAGGAAACATCGAAATCACTCCATTCCACGTGTGTCTGTTAGATGAAGAGCTGCAGAACTTTCTGCACTTCTTCAGGATCGAAGCATATATCACTATCGTAATTTGATGCATGCAGAGCGTCCCAACTCAAATCAGCTAATTCGCAAGACAGCCTTTCTATAGCCTCCGGATACCATTCACTCGAATAGTGCATCCACATATTAGTAGTTTGAGGGGGAGAGTTCTGAAACAACCAAAAAAAGCTTTCGGGCTTGAGGGCCGTGTATTGGAATTTTTAATTCCGGAGCTTTCGGCTACATCTGCGGCAGCCATCTTCAGCGGCGTAGTCGTAGGTCAACTCTCCTGTGCGAGTCTACTATGACTGGTCATAGTAGACTCGCACAGGAGAGTTGACCTACGACTACGCCGCTGAAGATGGCTGCCGCAGATGTAGCCGAAAGCTCCGGAATTAAAAATTCCAATACACGGCCCTCAAGCCCGAAAACCTTGCGATATTACAACACCGGCCGTGAAAGCCTACATTCTTTCATAACCAAAAAAAGATTCATCAATTTGGCAATGATGCTAAGAAAGCAAAAAAAAACATGAGAAAAAATAACAGGAAAAACACTCACTTTGAGGTGTCTTTGTAAAGTGTGTAAAACTGATACATATTTTATATTAAACTATTATACTTTTCACTATCTACATATAAAGAGGAACAGAGACTAGAAAAACAATAAAGCTCTCAATCTAGCAAATTGAACTTAGCCAAAGAGCGGGTTTTGGCACCAGCATATTCCGGAGCGCTCTGCCCCAAATAAGTCATCACCAATTTAGCTTGTGCTGAATTAACATTCTGAATGATATTTTCTGTGAATTGCTTCGCAACTCGATTTGGAAGCCATACTTTGAATTAAGTCTCATTTTCTTCATCTAACAGTATAAATTGAATGGATTTACCCTACCGTGTGGAGAGTAATGACATTTTTTTAATTTTATAATCCTCATCGATAGCTAATGATGTTAAAGATTGCTGTTCCATAGCTTCAGTCTGCCGAACTATGGCAAAATTGATCTTTTCAAGGTAAAATTTTAAATTATCCATTCTCAATGTACAGTGAAAGTATAATTTCAAAATATAAAATATGTTCACCTCTATGACGACCGGAATCCACGAATGAGAATTTTCAAAGTTATTTCTATGTCAAAATTATTCTAAGTGAATATAGTCTCTAAACTTTCCACTGTTTCGAAACAATTTGGAATTTGACATTGCACAAAGTCATTCGATATTGGGAATACTCAAAGTTATTGAAGGTCACAAGAATATATTCTTCAATGTCATTCAAGGGCAACGCTGTTCAAGCTAGACCACGCCAACACTCAAGGGTATTCAAGGTCAAACTTGCATGCGCTTGGTAGTACACACATCAAAGGTCATTCAAGGTGACTCGTCATCAAGGTTATCCATGGTCAAACTTGCATGCGCTTGGTAGTACACACACCAAAGGTCTTTCAAGGTGACTTGTCATCAAGGTTATTCAAGGTCAAAGTGGTGGGGAGAGGTCCACTTCCGTCTTAACCTCTCTACTGATGTGACGTCATTACCTGAAATGTTGGGGTTAGGGGAGATTGCATACGCGGTAGTGAAGGCAGCATGTCCATACTGCAGAACGTCTGCATGCCACGAAGATCCAGCAGCAAGTGATGAGTAGTTCTCACCGCAGTGCTCATCGATGTGGTGGGAAGGAAGAGGGGAGAATCCACCAACGCCACCACAGTGAATGCAAGAGGGGCATGTTCACGCCATGAGCTTTCACCGACCAATGCTCATATGCTCTCTGACATCCAACCACTCCAATGATATGGTAGTGGGGTGACACACACACACACCTACACACACACACACACAATACCTCTCGCAGTGGAGAGGGTGCACACCTGCACAGAGCTCCGAATACTGAATGATCATTGCAGCATACTGTAATGTGCTGATGGGGGGTTGTGAGTTGTGACACGCCCCCATGAGCCACTTCCAACTCTCACCGATACTCTGATTGGATGTCATACAATGCCTCTCGCGGTATAGAGTATTTCTGTAGGAAGCACCAACGGCCACTGAATTTTCATAGTGACACCTCGTTAACGCATATAGTTTGGATTGGCAAGGAACTCTGTCGACACATCAAGCTAGTGGAGGGTGTTTTCTGTCGAGTGAGCTGAGCCCGGTGAGTGTATATAAGAATGTGGAAACCATCGATAGAATCAGTTTACATTGAACAATTTGGTGAAATCACACTGAAATGAAAATGTATCCCTGTGACTGTGGTAAATCGTTCACTCGTAGTGATCATCTTCGTCGGCATCAACTCCAGTCTTGTGGAGGAGGTCCATCAGTAAAGAGAGATTGGATGACGCTGCTGCTCCAACACCTATGTACACATGCAATTTTTGTAATGTGACGATTCCCGTATCGCAAGTGAATTAACACAAAAGAAGTCTCCAACATAAAAATGATGCATGTGTACAAATGAGCGATGGTATTCAAATTATAAAGGGTGCTTTCAGATGTCGGATTGCTACATACAGGGTACATAGTTCAATTGTTCCCAGCGATTATGTTTCTTTCTTCAATGAGATTAAACAGAAAGTTGTCGAATTATTGGAATCTGCCATTAGGTTTCATAAAATTATCAAGGTGAATATGGAAGTATTCGGGAGTTATATTCTTCAAACCCAAAATGTAAAGGACAAAAAAAAACTGAGAAAATACTGTTTCTGAACGTCAATAAATACAGCCCCCTAAGTGGATGTTCTTATGTGAAACTACCAGAATGTATTGAATCGAGAAGAGCTGTGGTGAATGTCCGCAATGAGGATCAATATTGTTTTGCGTGGGTCATAACTTCTGCATTCTATCCTAGGGATCACGCTGATGGTAGAGTGTCAGAAGTGAGATAATATCCACATTTCTCTGAGGTTTTGGATGTATCAGGTATGAATTTTCCGGTCAAGTTGAATAATAAGGATTTTGACAGATTTGAGGATAAGAATGATGTTTCAATCAATGTTTATGATTTGGAGAGTAAATTTGGAAACGGTAAAATAGAGTATGAAGTGGTTGGACCACTACGATACTCTCAGAGAAGGCTTAGAAGACATGTCAATTTATAACTTATAGCTAATGACACTGGCAATAGTCACTATTGTCGGATAAAAGATCTTTCAAGATTAGTTTCGAGGCAACTATCCGCCCATGGGCATAAGAAATATTTTTGTGATGAATGTTTGTCATGTTTTTCTACTGAGCGACTACTGTTACGTCACCAGGTGAATGACTGTAATCAGTTGAGTAGTACGACACCATCCACCGATTTCAAAATGAATGAATATGGAAAAATGGCACCTGAAAATCTATTGATGTTCGGAAACTTTGAGAGACAAATGAAGGTGCCATTTGTAGGAAATGCATATTTTGAATCAGTTCTCAAACCACTTAAGACAAATGAGTCAAATCCCGAACATTCATACTCGATGAAGACATTCAAACATGAACCATATTCATTTGCATATCTGATAAAATCTTCATACAATGATGATCTATCTGAATTTGTTACATATAGAGGTGTTGATGCAGCCCAGAAATTTGTTACAGAAATTGAAAATGATCTGAAAAACATATATCAGAGACATCTCAGGTATCCTATTCCTATGGATGCACAAACTCCCGAGGAGGAGGAACAGTTTGCTACTGCTGAAAATTGTGATATTTGCTCGAAACCATTCAGTGATGGTGATGTTAGAGTGCGAGATCATTGTCATCTCACTGGGGATAAAAGATCCCATGCCGCTCATTCGGCATGTAATTTGAATTTCAAATTACCAAATTTTGTTCCTATTATTTTTCACAATTTAAGTGGATATGATTGCCATCTGTTTATCAAGGAATTGTATGGAGAAAAGGAGAAAGTGGATGTCATTCCACAAACTAAGGAAAAATATATATCATTCCTGAAGTATCTCATGACACATACCTATACTGATAAATGTGGTAGGGAAAAAAAAGAATTATCTGAAAATGAGATTCATAGATAGTTTCGAATTCATGTCGAACTCTTTAGAGAATTTGAGTGCTAACTTGACATCTGATCAATGTGTTGAGATGCATAAGTATTTTCCACAAGATGGTAAATTCAATTTGATGAGAAAGGAAGGTGTATTTCCTTATAGCTCTGTTGATGACATTGAAAAATTAAACTATCCATCACTTCCAACCAAAAATTAGTTTTATGACAAACTCAATGGTGAGCATATATCAGATAATGATTACCGTAGGGCTAAACTTGTATGGAGATTGTTTGAGTGTCAGAATTTGGGTGAATATTCCGACTTATATTTGAAGTCAGATGTTTTACTGTTATGGGATGTTTTGGAGAATTTCCGAAACATATGTGCAGATAAATATGAATTAGATCCTGCACCTGGGTTATCTTGGGATGCTATGTTGAAGTATACGAATATTGAATTGGAATAACTAACTGACATTGATGTGATTCACTTTTTTAAAAAAGGTATACGTGGTGGAATAATTCAGTGTTGTGAAAGGAAACATATACCAAACAATAGATTTTTACCGAATTATAATCCAGACGAACCATTTTCATACATTTCATATTTGGATGCAACAAACCTATACGGTCACAGTATGTCACAACCATTACCAACTGCTGGATTTTCATGGTTGATGAATGTGAGTGCTGATAGTTTAAGGGGTATGTTTTCGAAGTGGATATTCATTATCCCGAACAGTTGCATGATAAGCATTTCGATCTTCCATTCCTAGTTGAAAGTTTGATACCTCCATGTACAAAATCAAAAATTCCCAAATTGATTCCAAATTTGAAAGACAAAAGGCGATACATTGTTCATTACAAAAACTTATAGCAAGCTATCGACAATGGTTTAATCGTTATGAACACTCATAGAGTGTTGAGGTTCGAACAATCATGTTGGATGAAGCCGTACATAAATTTGAATACTGAAATGTGTAATCAATCTAAAAACGAAGCAGAGAAAGATTTCTATAAACTAATGAACAATGCCGTTTATGGAAAGACTATGGAAAACGTGGATAATAGAATTGATGTTGGACTCGTAACACACATTGGGAAAATATAAAGAAAAATATAGGTGTTAGCTCTCTGATATCACGACCAAATTTCAACAGTTGTTCCATATTCACTGATAATTTTGTTGACATACAATTGGGTAGGGTTAAAGTTCATTATAATAAACCACTATATTTAGGATTTTCCATATTAGAACTGTCCAAAACATTCATGTACGATTGTTTCTACGGATGTATCAAAGAACAATTTGGAGACAATGCTCCCTCACTCTACACTGATACCGACTCCCTTATCCTGAAAGTGAATACAGAAAATTTCTATGATTTCATTAAAAATAATATAAATGAGTTCGATACATCTAATTACAATGTAGGAAACCAATTCAATATTCCAGTTACAAAGTCAATCCTAGGTAATTTCAAAGATGAGTTTCCCAATGATCCCATAATAAGCTTTTATGGTACAGGTGCTAAAGCAAATTATGTGAAATCTGTCGATAGTCAACTCAAGAAGGCTAAAGGCATCAAACGGTCGGTTATAAAGAATGAATTGACATGTGAAGACTATCAAAAAATTTTCAAACAGGGTGGTATGATATTTGGAAAGATGAACTCATTTAGAAGCGTGTTGCATGATATGTATACAGAATTGAAGAAAAAAGTTGCATTGTCATACCACGATGGCAAACGATTCATTATTCCGAATACCACACATACTCTTCAATGGGGTCACACTGATATACAATTCTATCGGAATGATCCAAACGATAATTGAATGGAATGGCGACCGTTGTATATGATTTCAGGTGTTGTTAGCGGGAATTCGGTCGAAATATTGAAGAAAACCAGTGTTAAATTGTCGACGTTTCGAAACTTTATTGTTTCATCTTCAGGACTCTGAAGTATAAACAAAACATACATATTGAAATGGTATTGTAAAAGTTGATTTTGATTAAAACAGAATAAATTATGTAAAATAACAATCGTTGAAAAATAAAACGCTTCGAGCACTTTACAGTAAACAACATTAAATGGTACTTACATTTAGGGTGGCTTTCCGGGTTTAAAAAGGGTGAAATAAATAGATTCGACATAAAGTATAAATAACTACACAGGTTCATGAAAGACTTTGACACATACACGATCGAAGACATGAACAAACTGAACTGTCGTTGAATCGTTTCTTATATTGTAAAAAAGGTTCGTGCAAGAAATGACCATCGGGATTGGAAAAAATTGTCTGCTAATGATTCGGAATTAATGTTTGATTTCACTTATTAGATTGAAGTATGAGTTGTTTAAATTTTCAATATCCGATCTTTTGTTAACACATTTTGTTCCATGTTTTGTTATTTCAATCATTTCGTTCAAGAGTCTCTTTTTCAATATTGTCTGTTGTCCTAAAATACTAACAGAGTTGAAGTCAAAAGTATGGAGTGATGACTTGCAATGTTCTGCCAGGCTAGTGGGATTTTTCATTGTTTTCAGCGGATTGTGTATATTTTTACAATCTCTGCTGTGTTCAGTCATCCTTTGTGAACCTGTGTAGTTATTTATACTTTATGTCGAATCTATTTATTTCACCCTTTTTAAACCCGGAAAGCCACCCTAAATGTAAGTACCATTTAATGTTGTTTACTGTAAAGTGCTCGAAGCGTTTTATTTTTCAACGATTGTTATTTTACATAATTTATTCTGTTTTAATCAAAATCAACTTTTACAATACCATTTTAATATGTATGTTTTGTTTATACTTCAGAGTCCTGAAGATGAAACAATGAAGTTTCGAAACGTCGACAATTCAACACTGGTTTTCTTCAATATTTCGACCGAATTCCCGCTAACAACACCTGAAACCAAACGATAATGTTCATCGGCTATCCAATAATATTCAATTATTTCCGCAGGAGAGTGCTCTAGACCAATTGATTCGTTTATTGAGTGCCGAGATGAACAATCGAAACATCATTCAATGTATCTGTATCTGTAGAGTAGGGAGGGTGAGTATAGACCCACAGCACTCAGGCCACAATATGTCCCATTATACATCCTCCCAAGGAGTCGCCCTCCTAGGACATTGTCCAACCTGCCTTATCCAGGAAGGAGGACAGGTCACCAGGAGATATCTCCTTAATATCGGAAGGTGTAGGCCAAGACTCACCGAAGACACACTCTCTTATCGACGATAGCTCCATAAGACATGCCTGACAGTTTCTTCTTCCTGTTCACACATCCTGCATAGAGGTGTGTCCACTGGCCCCATAATATGGAGGTGTTTCCTTAGTTGACAGTGTCCAGTCAGAAATCCCACTGTTGAACGTAGGTTCTTCCTGGTCATTGCCAAATATTTATTCGGATCCAGCTTCTCAGGGTCGCCCAAGGGGATCCTGGCAAAACTGCATTCTTTGGTTTCATCCCATCTCTAAAGGGATTGAGTATGGGTGTTATGTTTGGCTAGTTCCGCAATTGTCGAAGTCGTCAAGCCATGGGTGTCACCTGGTCCCAAAATTTTCAGTCCAGCCGCCATCCTGGCCAATGAGTCAGCAATGCGGTTACCTTTGCTCCTCTCGTGCCCTTTCACCCACCTTAGTACGATATTAATGATATTATTATCTACCGAGGCGTAAGCTAAATCTTGGTGGCACTCTAGTGCTAACCTTGAGATAATACGTTGTCTATTCAAGGTTAGTAGGACTTGTCTACTATCAGAGCAAATTATTATGTTTTTGCCAGAAATTCCTTTTCTGGTTAGCACTTTTGTGACGATTGAGACACCAGCCAGTTCTGTTTGAACCACGCTGGTATTTTTTCCCATTCCCCACTAAATCCTTAGGCTAACGATGTGAGACTAATTGGTCGGAATGCTTTCGGTAAGGTGTAGTCCATCCTTCCTGGTTTAGGTATAAACACCACTCGTACTTCTCTTCCACTTACTGGGAACATACCTCAGAGTTAATGAGGCTCTGAATATTCCGACCAGGTGCGGCATGAGAATATCCAATCCCCATTGTAGTAGGGCTGGTCTTATACCGTCAGGTCCTGGTGCTTCGAAGGGGGAAAACCCCGATAGGGCCCACCTTATCTTGTCCTCATCAATTATAGTGCTAGCGAATTGCCAGTCGTATTGTGAGGGTGTTATTGGTACTTCCGTCCGGTTCGTCGTTCCTGGGAAGACAGAACCTGGGAAGTGAGTTTCCATAAGTATCTCGGCGCTCTCTTGGAGGTTGGCGGGTTTGTCGCCATTTTCCCTCGTCAGGATGACGACACTCTTATGGTGGTCGCTTGAGAGTGCCTTCTGTAGCCTTGAGACTTGCGGGAAATCTTCGATTGCCTCACAATAGGCTCTCCAGGCTTCTCTTTGCTTTTGTCTGCAGACTTTTTTGAACTCTTTGAGGTTGGCTTTATATATTTCCCAGTCCTCTTCGAGTTTTGTTCGTTTTGCTTTGTTAAAGGTCGTTCTCGCTGTCTTTCTGAGGTGTTCCAGTTCAGGGCACCACCATTTATTGGTTGTGCCTTTTGTCTGTACCATCCTCATCGGACAGGAGTCCTTATAGGCAATGTCTATTTTGTTTTGGATAGATAACGTGTACCTTTCCAATTCTTCATTATTGCCAGGAGTCAGGGCCTCTGTCTCCCGCAGAGCTCCTTTTAAGAGTCGATTGTATAGAGCCACATCCGTCCTCTTCGGATCGCGGGATTTCACAGTGGTCCTGAGATCCTGGTTCACCGTATAAGTCAATGTATTTGAAACCGGAAAATTCATCATTGAATATCATTATATGACTCATCACATACATACACACGATATAACATCTATTATTCTTCACCAAATATAAAAAAAATGTATTGGAATGTGCGTTGTTTTATTTTTCTACCATTCAACACCTAGTATGAATTGTGATATAAATATGTGGTGATGAGAAGAAATCATCAGTATGGAAGGTATCGTTGAGGGGTGTGAAAAATGTCCAGAGCAATAGATAAATTTGGTCGAAAACGAAAATGGGGAGGTAGTGTTGTTCGAGGACCTCCTGGCATTGGATTTGAATTGACACCAGATGACCAATATGATATGCAAAGAAAAAGACTAAAAAATACAGGTGAACCAATTGAAAAGGGTGATTGTGTAACTGTAGCATACCTTGAGGACAAAATTAAAGAAACCAAGGAGGTCACTCTTCTGGCACTACAAGCTGCAATAAAGTCCACAATTGGCAATGTTTCGCGTGACGCTCGACAAGCATTCGATGATAAAATAGCGGAGGCAAGAATAACATTGGCTCGCAAATACAACAATCTGAAAAGTGATGTTGAAATCAAAGTATCCGATGCAACAGTTGCAAGTACACAAAAATATAATGCATTGGAAGAAAGAGTTGCAACGTTGGAAAAGGAACATGCCGAGCGGTGGCCAAAGGACAGACCATTATTGTGGTATCCAGGCATAGACATCGATCCAGGTGTTAAAAAATGAATATATCATTGTATGGTGTGCTAATAAATTGAAACACTTCATATCATATTTGCAAATTGTTTTATTTGAATCCATTCCGAGTGAATTGAAAAGAGTTTGTAGCGGTGAACGTTGCCCCAGCCAATCGCAACGTTCTGTGCATACCAAACCAAATCGAGTGTATACTCCGTACCCGCTATTTTCATTTCAATTCACAAAATTGAAAGGATATGAGTGGTCTTAGAGCTAATCGCTGTCGCTTTGAAATACACTTTCTAATTCTTTTCGCCAGATATCCCTCATAGATAATGCAGTCTCATAAAGACGAGTCGACTCCACAAGCTCTGTCTGCGCCTGCATTTTCGAATATTGGATAAATTGGTCATCTTTCGCAACTTTTGAACGGAGTTCGTCAACATCTTCACACATTTTAACCAACTGAGCCTTTGTTATTGCAACTTTTTCTTCGAGTTCTCCAAGAGCTACCTTATTCATATTGATATTTCGCTCATTGGTATCATATTCGACTATGGTTGCCTTCGCTTTCATTAGTCGACATTTTACTTCTTTTTTCATTCTCCCATATCATTGTAGTGGAGAAAAACTATTGAGAGATTCAATATTTGAGTCACTCTTCGTTACTACTTCGTTCACTATCTACATTTCTTTCCATTTTACCACAATTCTTCGCGATTTTTTTCCCCGCACAATAACTCTGGATTTTTTCTCAGTGACAGTGGATGATGAAGCTTCAGCACCCTTCCTCTTAGATGGTTGTGATTTTTCATTCACACAAGGAGAAGAGTTAATTGAAGAACACTTGGAATGTGATGGTTGTAACAAGTTGGGATTTTCAACAACAATTTGTTCAGAAGTGTCTATCACATCTTTCACACCTTCAATCTTGAGAAAATCATTCATATCGAAATCAGTGATGAAGTCTTGAGACGATAAATGCAACATTGGCACTGGAACGTTTTCACGATCAATATTATCAACTTCTACACTTCCACTAGGCAATTGTGGTAATTCAATACTGTAAATGGAATTCATGATGACAACGTCAGTTAGCTCTGAATGTAAACTTAATAGAATACAGATGGAAAAGATACAGAAACTTTACTTTTATATTGGGGAAAATGAATTGGTGCATGCGCACTTGATTGAACTATGCACGCGCATGACATATTTTTGTACTTGAGAAGGGTAGAAACTTCTTGCTACTCCTAACCTAATGAAATAATACAAATATTATATATTCAACACATTTATTTTTCACAAAAAAAAGATAAAAGAAAAAATCCATTGTGCATCTGTGTGACGAAAACCTCTGCTCCTTCTCCTCTCCAATTGTTCTTCATGTGTGAGACACCAACATTCACGGAAGTGAATTCGTCTATTAGGGTGGAGATGCCCTACTTTCTCACACAGCTCCCAAGTACTCCTACACGCAGCGCATAGGTGGTTCCAACAATCCATTGTGTATGTGTCACAATGTAAGCAACGTTGAGGAGCTCGATATTGTGCAGCTGCACAGGTTAAACAAATATTTCGGCAAATACCTATATTACTCCATGCGAGGATTTCTGCACATTTGATGCACTGCCGCTGACCTTCTTTTATGGTTGAATTTCTTCGCTCAGGTTGTGTCGTTGCTGGAATCCGTGATATACAGTCACTGCACATACCAGTGCATGGATTGATATCTCCTTTGGTCTACTTATTTGGCAAAAGTACACACAACATTCCCTCAATCACAACGGGTAAACACATATTTTTGTCTTTGCATCCCAGTCTTTTGGAAAAGGCATATTCGTTGTTGAGTTGAGAATATCACACGATGACTATCACAAGAACACTGACTCTACTCCCTTCGCATTCGCCATTTATATACTTTTATTTTTTATGTGAAAGTAGAGTGTGGGCGGGGAAAGTCCCCCATTTCGAAATTTCCACTTTCACGATGGTGTGTGAAGAACAATGCCCCAACCATCGCATTGTTCAGTGTGTACCAATCCCATTGAATGTACACTCCTTTTTTTCACTACACCACACCTTGCAACGGTGTTATTGCTGCAAGGGTTTAGTATGATTACATATCATACAGGCGTGAACATATTGAATTATTGTTAACGAAGTCTGGCATGCTTTACACCATTTCGGAAACACATCGATGAATGGACGAGTCTCGTGGGTGTTCACATGGGCATACCATCCTCCATTATTGTTTCTTGCCGCATAGAATGTATAACAATATATACAGATTCTTTCCTCTTGTCCCGCTGTCGTTTCTATCGTCACATATGCCTCCATGACACAACATAATGACACCGGATCCGCCATAGTGTTGGACGTATTCATCAGGTGGACATTACGTAACACCAAACCACCTGCTATATCACCAGGACGACTAACTTGAGCATCAGCCTCGATGCCCTCATCTTCTTCATCGCCTGAGTCTCCATCGGAATCTTGAAGATCGTCATTTGCTTCTTCAACTTGATTCCCATCATCTTCCGAATCTGATTCCTCAGCATTGTTCATATCGACATCAGCCAACATGTCAAGCACTGCAGCACGTTCTTCGGCCATCTCGTTCAATCTGCTATATATTGTTGATTACAAACACTTTCGATTGCTGAATGAAATTTGAAGTGGCGATCCTGCTTTTATATGATTTCAATTGTAGTATGAGTGCTCACCACTTTATTTTCACTATTGAGATGGGGCGTGTTTCTGGTCACTTATTTTATTTTTTCGAGTAATAAAGGATTTTGTTGTGTTGATACACTCCTATTGGTTGACATAGTCGTGTGTCGAGGTAAAAGTTTGGGGGTATTGTATTCCGATCGACTGGCCGGGCAAAGAGCTTCACTCTAATTGGATGGGTGAGAATACAGGGTGGGGAGTCTGGTGGTATTCTGATTAACTCGTTGGGTAGCTTTTTTCTGATTGGGTGGTACAACATTCTGATTGGGCTGGTAGTCTCACTCTGATTGGGTGAGTGAGGATATGACGACATGTTGATTCATAATTGGTTAATGTGCGCTATGGAATGTATTTCCAAAGCATCCCACCACATTCTCTCTTATATATAATGTGGTGAAGAACTGACTTTCACATAAATCTTTCTACAATGTCTAGTGCTGATTCCACTACAGAGCCAAGGAGTGTACAAGAAGAATCGGGGCCAACGATGGGGCCCATCCAAGTTGAGGAAGTGAGTTCTTCAAGTGATACTGTGAACGATACCAGTGATGCAAACTTTTTCGAGTTTTTGTATCATCATTATGGTTTTTCTGAAGGATACCATCAACGGTTGGCAGAAGAGGAATCAGACATTGAATCGGAAATGAGTTCTGATAATGAAGATATTCACAGTCTATCATCTGATACTGATGACTATGATGCAGATACCGTCATGATAATATCTGATGATGAAGAGATGGACTTTGATGACATTATCAGTCTCTCCTTCGATGATGATCAATACTACTAATTGCATCATCAATAACAGCAGAAATAAAAACAGCCCTTTTCAGGGCTACCAAACAGAAATAGAAAACATCCCCTATCAGGGGTACCAAACATCTTTATAAACAAAAAAATAAAACCCATTGACTGACACTGATTGGTCGGGTAAGAATCCGGTGGTAAAACATTGTCAATGATTGGTTGGGCCCTCTAGCTTCTCTCTGATTGGACGAGGTGATGATTGGTGGGGTGGGTAGCTTCACTCTGATTGGATGAGGTAGTAGCTTCTCTCTGATTGGAGAAGGTTGTAGAGTAGGGGTGAAATAGGGGTGTGGCTATACTTGGTGGGAGTGAAGTGGGGTGTATAAAACGAGAGGTCCTCTTGAGAATTTATCATTGTGCAGTGACCAGTCGACCAGAAGCCAACTACTACCAGTTCCCAGTAGAAGCAGAAGATACCAGTACAACAAATAGTTGGTAAGTTAACATTGCTATATTCATGAAACTGTCTCATTGTATGTTTTTCTTTGTTATCAGCCATGATATTCAATACCGAAGCTGTATCAACAGTTGATTTTGGCCTAATCAACGGCGCCCCCATTGAGAATATGTCTCGTAGATGCAGTCGGGACTCCACTTCCACTTCGAGTTCATCTTCAAGTTCATCGTCGAGTTCATCTTCGAGTTCATCTTCAAGTTCGCAGTCGAGTTCAACTTCCTCTGACACCACCACTTCTGAGTCGAAAGATGCCACGAAGGAGCAGAATACTCCAGGAGCTAGGAGTTTTTACAACGGGAAAGAGTGCCAGCCCCTCTGTCTTCCCTAGAGACATCTCCTAGTGGCTGTGCAGTGAAACAGGCCTCCGAGGACGATGGACGGAAATCAACTACGAAAAAGATGAGATGCAGCGGGGACCAACCATCTTCATCTGCATCCAAACCTTTCAAGAAGCCTCAAGTGGTGGAAAAAAGGAAGGCTGAAGATGATAGGGCAGATGATTTTCTGCCATCTACGTCCAGGCAGCAGTCTGATAGGAAACCTCGTGTGGTGCCATGTGGCAAGAAGAGGAAAACGGTTGACTACGACAGTGCGGATGACTTCCTGCCACCCCAATCGACCCGGCCACCTACTCGTGTGCAGCCACCTGCCAAGAAGCCCCGTGTTCCAGACAAGAAGAGGCCGATTCCTAAGTACAGGGAGGTTTGTAATAGGACAAACCCCTTTGCTGGGAGTTGGAAGTCTTCTTGTAGAGCTGAGCTTGCAGAGACACCATTAGCGGAAGAGGAAGAAGTACCGATACCTCCAGTGGCAGCTGTAGTTGAAGCGGAGAGTTCCCCAATCCGCGAAATAGCCGCTGCAGAGATACCTGCGAACCCTACACCAGAGAAGCCTCTTTCATCACCTCCAGTGGTAGCTGTACTCTCCGATGTCGTTGAATCGGAGAGACCCGTAGCGGCACCAGAAGGAGTTGAACCAGAGAGCCCCCCTATTCTTGCACCAGCAGAAGCAGAGGAGCCCCTTATCGCCAACATTTCCTCAATCCGAGCTGCCCATACCGATATCGTCAAGTTGTCAAGTCGATATAAGACATCGCTTGATGAAGCAGAAAGAGCTTACAACGAGGCGAGTCGGAAAATGTCTGAATATACTCGGTGTGAAGAGGAGAATTCCAGGGAGCAAAAGGAAGCCGAAAGGAAGATGGCAAAACTGGTTAGAGAGAAGGCTGAACTGGAAAGGAAGATCGCAGCAGTGACAGAGAAGCAATCGGAACTCGTTCGACAGTATCAATCCCTGGATGAGACACATCAAGATACTGTTCGAACATATAACGAGAAGGCGTCTTGGCGGGAATCTGTCACACAGTTGTACGAGACAACCAAGAGGGCCATATGGTCAATTTTTGGTCCACCTAGTATAAGTTAGTTTAGTAATATTTTGTTTATATTTTTATAAATAAGTTTAAGTGTGAATATTGTATTAAGAACATATATATATATACATATATATATATATATATATATATATATATATATATATATATATATATATATATATATATATATATATATACTCGTATATAGTAGACATCTTCGTCGGCCAATTAAAATCGACGTTAAAATGCACACATTGCGGGCACTGTTCTGTAACCTTCGACCCCTTTTGGGACCTGTCGCTACCTATTCCACAGAGAACCGATCAGCTCAAATTATCTCAGTGCTTGGATTCTTTCACCAGAGAGGAGACGTTGGATGGGGATGAGAAGCCGACGTGTTCCAAGTGTAGAGAAAGGCGAAAATGTACGAAGTCATTATCGATCCACAAGTTCCCTCGTGTGTTGGTGATCCATCTCAAACGTTTTTCTCCAACGGAGAGATCCAGAGGAAAATTGAATGTCACCATCGATTTTCCGTTGGGAGGTCTAGACATGAGCAATTACGCTGCAGACAATGGAGCCCATTGCCCTTACAAACTCTACGCGCTCTCCAACCATAGCGGCACTACGTACAGCGGCCACTACACGGCTTACTGTCGACACCCTTACTCCGAAACGTGGTACGAATACAACGATTCCCATGTGTCACCGATCTGTTCAAAATCTCTCGTAAGTGGCGAGGCGTACGTTTTATTCTATGAACAAGAAAACACTTATGAACAGCAGGAAACGGAATTTTCTCCTTGACATTATTTTATATTTTATTCTATTTAATTTATTTTCACTTTTTTTTATTTTTATTCATTTATTCTTTTTATTGTTATAATTTTTATTTTTACTTGTGATTTTATATTATATTTAACACAGTAATATATTCCACTTATAAATATATATATATATATATATATATTATGTGATAAAAATAATAGATGAAGTGAATAAAAGGAGTGCATAATGTTATGGTTTGATACACATTGAATAATGCGATGGTTGGGGCATTATTTTTCACTTCATCTGATCGATTGTGTCTGCCATACATTTTTTCTTTCAATAAATTTATTTTGGTGGAATGCTATATTTTCTTTATGGTTTACAAAACCGCGAAATGTGCTACACAAAACAATATTTTTTTCAAGTCTAGGAGAAAATATGAAACATTTGTCAGTGGAAATTGTACAGGAAACTTTGATATTTTTGCTCCCTGAATTTTCAAAGTGCACTAAAATTAACAAAAAGAGTCTTCGTGAGTTTTCAAAGTGCGCTAAAATTAACAAAAGGAGTCTCCGTGAGTTTTCAAAGTGCGCTAAAATTAACAAAAAGAGTCTCCGTGAGTTTTCAAAGTACGTTGATATAACAAAAAGAGTCCCCATGAGTTTTTAAAGTACGCTAAAATTAACAAAAAGAGTCTCCGTGGGTTTTAAGTCCACCAAAAAAAGTGTCGCGGTTGGGTGAACTCGAATATGTGAAAATCTCACAGGCAACTATTTAATACTTATTTACTGTACTACATCATTGTTCGAATTATTCTATAAA
Organism: Zygogramma bicolorata; assembly: GCA_032362365.1. Classification (NCBI taxonomy): domain Eukaryota; kingdom Metazoa; phylum Arthropoda; class Insecta; order Coleoptera; family Chrysomelidae; genus Zygogramma; species Zygogramma bicolorata. Next base: position 651,576 of record JAVJAQ010000588.1, read on the forward strand.
AACTGCAAAACTCAAACCTTACTGTCGCGAAACTTCCATAAGCTGTACTACATCATAGTTCAGATTATTCAATAGAAACTGCACACACTTCAGACCTAGCTGTCGTATTAATAAAATGTCAACACAATCGAGAAAGTTTGAATATGTTTTCATTATTGAAATCACTTTGTATGAGAACTATGAATTCTCACTTCTCTTATATAGGTAATAGGTACTAAACTAATTGAGTTCGTTCGGAAGTCGGATAAACACAGCTGCCAACTCTTTTCAACTCAATAGATCAGGTACAACTACAGAGTCAGGTAATAACCATTTTTACCTTCACATAATTGATATTATTATCATTAGATATTACAATTAGTCACATACCCCTCATTAAAACTAGAATAATACTCAACAGCCGATATCGACCATAAATATATTGGAGCGACTTCAGAGAAAAAACACAACAAATAAATACATTTATTATTCGTTTTTTGATGTGTTAGAATCCACATAGAGATTGATCTTATAATGAAAACACCAATAGAATTTTTACAGATTTATTTATTCATAATGATAGTGAAACAATCGACAAAAATGAAATATATTCAATTAAACAATGTCGGATTCATCAATCCAAGAATTGTGTTCACGAGAAAGTCCTAACCACTTGACAAGAAGCTTTTTATTCCTTTTCTTCAACACTTTTTCAACAAGGTATACGTCTGGATTCGCAGTTTTCAATAATTCTTGCTCATAAAAAAATCCTCGTATTGGGTGGCCTTCCATATCATGAGGCATATATGTTGTAGGATATGTTCCATTGATTTTAATCACTTTAAAAAGTTCTAGGGTATAATTACCTGTGAATACCTTTTCGAATAAATGTTTATATTTGGTGATACGAACAACATCATTCACTTGAAATTTCGGATTTTTTCGTTTATTTGGGATTCCTTTGATGGCTCTGAATTTTAATTTTGTACTTGAATTCACATTTATGGGTTCTATCCCAATTGTACGATGCATCTTGTTGTTACATTATCGTCGAAAGCGGTTTGGCTGATTTAAATTTTGGAATCTCGAATACAGCTCGTCGTGACGATCCATATTCGATATTCTTAAATTATTGCTCCGGCTTCGTGGGTTCTTACCGCTTGACGCAACAAGGCAGAGCTACAGACAACGTGTATCTGTAGGTACCTACTTCCCCAGTAAGCTGACAGTGAATTATATATAACCGAGGTGAAAAAGGTAGGAACTTCGCGATCCAAGACCACAACGCTCGCGCTCGCGACCTGGACGCGAATACCTGTCTGAAATACCCGGAGTTACTTTGGTTCCCTATAAAATAAATAATCTGTCCGCGGATGATTTCCCTCGCCACCACGTTGGCACTGAGGCCCGGACGAGGGGATCCCTACGCTCCCTAACACTAGAAGATAACCAGGAGTTCGCAAAAAGCTATCCCCGACCTACTCCGCGACCGCGTGTCTAGCCTTCCACCGCTAGAGTGACGTTTAAAGCCCCAGTATTCGAATGCAATGATCCACCCACGTAGGTGAATCGTACGAATGCTGGTCGGCGTCTCCGGAGCGAGCAACCCGATTTGATACGGGTGGAGGGCCCAGAGCTTCCGTCGTCCTTCACGGCCCACACTCAGTCTCAAGTGCGGTGATGTCCAAAAATAAGTACCTGGGAACCGTGAAGGAATGGCTTCTTCTTGATGTCAATAAACAATAATAAGGTAAGAGGCGGTGCGTGCACTTCATTAAAGGCCTCAGGGGGAATCGTCGTCTTCGTAGAGTGCCTCCTTGGAGCACTAGCTGGATCGTCGAAGTAGTTCCGACAGGAACTGATTATATACTGCTCTCGAACGAATTCATATATAAAGTGATTGCACCTCGCAATCACTACCAGTGTTTCCCTTGTGGGCAATATTCTATTCGCAATTTTTCGTCGTTGAAAAACAACCACCAACTACTGTTTGGTTTCCTACACAAGGAAATCCTTCGTACAACAATACTGCTACTAATAATTCTCCTTGAATTATAATGACTACTCGAGTCTCTTATTTGGAATAGCTTCGTTAACGCTCAACTTCGCTCTTGACTAAATATCTCAAAGTACGCTGGTGCTCGACTCTCGTGCGAATGCTGCTCGTCCCCGAAAACCGCCCGTTTATGTAGACGCGCTCAGCATTCTCTCAGTACGGTGGCGGGCGATAACGCGCGCTGATTGGCTACACGCCTAGAACTACTCTCGCCGCGTGACGGCGCACGGACAGCGGCGGGAGCAAATTTTACTCTAAGACTTTTATTTCGATTATTTTTGTAGGTATTATTTTTACGATATTATTTCGTTGATGAATTATTTATTTTTCTATCTTTTCCTAGCTTAAAAGTTGGTGGTTGATGACACCCCCCCTACATTTTTGAGAATATTACCACAGGTAGGCACAACTGGATAGGGATTGTCGAGGCATACCCTGAAAAGGGCTGTTGGTTGTGGCCCTAGGTGCCTTTATTGTTGTTTTCCACACACATCCTTAAATCTAACATTAATAACCCCAAGGCACGAGCCTTTTTATATACAATTTTCTCTTGAAACTAATCACAGGTTTATATCGTCTTTGCGATTTGGACAGTTCATTTCGCGGTGTTTCACTTTAAGCGTTCATCACTCTCGGAGCGTCTATCGGCCTCTTACGGCTATTATTGCACATCGACATCGCCGGCGACAGGCACTAGGCCCACCCCGCTCGGCTCCATCGACTAGACCGATTCGTACGACTCCCCGACGTACGAGTCTCATCGCGTCGAACACCGGGGCTCATGGCCGCGGAACGGGCCGGGGATCCAGGTGATCTTGCCCAGCTCGCGGCGGTGGCGCTAAGCGTAGGTGGTCAAGGTGAATCACGCGTTCCATACCCCCCCTGTTTACTAGGTAAGTAGTCTCGCCAAGACGGCGAACAACCCGCGACGGCTCGGACCACGTCGGCCCGAAGTTCTTTCGAAGTTAATTCAATTAATGTAACTGCATCAAATAAATAGTAGAGATTGATCATTATTTGGGAATGCTTCAATATATGATACCTTCCTCACGTAATTCTTCAATGATTGAAATTATTTCATTATCATGCCCACTATGGCCAGCTGACTTTGAAGACACTAATAGTCGTGAACGATCCACTAACTCTTTCGCTGAATTCCAATAGATATAATTTAGTGGTTTGGAATTATAGACTTTCTCAATGCCGTCCAAAGTGCCACCCAATTTCGGTCTCTTTCTCGATTGATAGTGTGACGAGTCTGATAACGGTTTGATGACTTCATGAAATTTTTCAGAATTTGTATTTCTGAAACCATTCTCCAACTGATATTGTTTGTATGGGGCATTAGTTATTTTCAATATTTTGTAATATGATTGGCGAACCATTTCATTATCGATGTCTTGTGGATTTTTCAAAAAGATCATGTCATATAATTCGGGACTAGCTGCGATTTCATATTTTTTCACTCTATTGGCATTCCAAAATGAAATTTTTCCATTCACGAAACGTATTTCAAGACTACCCATTTTTAGTTTGTGTGTAATAGGATCCATACGTACACCAAATGTCGCGTCATACGCTACATTTTTACTTTCAAGATTTTTCAAATGTGTTGTAACGCTCTTTATGCGTTACGTGTCACTTTGACGCCGAGTCCAGGTCACGGGTTATCTCGGGCGCCACCTCTGTTTATCGTGTGAAGGTCCACTTGCTCCGGGCAGCTTCAGTGAAGAAAGAAATACTCCAGGGGTCACTATGGTATCGACTAAATAATGGTGGCCAGTACGGCAGGCTTTAATTGCCGTTTCTGGGTTCAAACCCTGGGTACCTGCTGCTCGTAGTTAAAATAAAACAACTGTATAGAATAACGAATTATATTATAAAAATCCAAAAAGAAAATGTCAGGTTAAACAATTAGTATCAACGATTGAGTAAAACAAATCTATTAGTACTTTTACAGGCGGAAGCAACAGCGGAAAAAGGTTACGCATTCACCATCACAAGCTCATCGATTCTAAGGGATATACTACGGGGCAAGCGGCAAACGGTACGCAAGCACAAGCTCAAAGCACTAATTCAAAGCTCTAAACACGAGGACTCGTGGTTCTCAGTTCGTGACGGATAATAACGGTGGTAAAAACTATAAGGGGTGTTTGGCACACGGCCCTTGACAAATTCTAATAAGGGTATACTAATACACCCGGTATAATGTAAAAACGTGGGGTGTTCATCACACGGCCCCTTTCAAAAATCTATGCAACTTCGGTATACTCTGATAATTAGGGTGTTTAGCACACGGCCTTAAATTAGTAAGGGTGTTTAACACACGGCCTTCTCATCACAATAATATTCCGCTCAGTTCAATAAGGGTGTTTAGCACACGGCCTTATTATTAGGAAGGGTGTTTAGCACACGGCCTTCTATAAAATAAAACATTCAAATATCGGAATACAATAGGAACTGAGGACCACTACCTTTTACCAATATCCACTTACTCAAAATCGGCACTTCCAAGCTCTCCTGGACGGTTGGATAGACGGATTATTGATCGGATATTTCCCTTCGTTTAAACGAGTTCTAATAAGCAGAAAGATGCTCTCGGTTGGAACTGCTTTGATGGATGCTTTCGAGACTATTTGAAATAGTGCTCTACGGAGAGTTCGGTGGGGGGCGAGTCGTGTCCTCTGCCGGCGATACGGTGTATCTAGTGCACATCGACGGTCTGACACAATGTAATTTCCTATCACGACAGAGCCACACTCAGACCCAGTTTGGGAGCGGTGACAATAGAGGGCGTAATCAAACGGATTAATAACAAATAATGATACACGTTGCTTCTACCTGAAGTACCACCGAGGAAGTTAGTAACTTCGTTACACACCCTTCCCACTTCGGGAAAAAAAAAGTGTGAAACATCTTTTTTTTTTATATTTGCGCGGCCTATACGGCGAAACAAAATACCTATGCCTGTCTTCAACTTAAACAGATCTTTTAATCCTTACCTTATACAAAAACAAAATGAAAAACCGGTCAGGTGCCTACCCCTTTCAATGGCCGAACCCTTTATTAAGGGGTAAGTACGCCTGTTACACTTGTAACGGAATAAACAATAAAAACCCAGATATACTATATAAAAAGAATAATAATTTTACTTGTGCTGTTCATAACGGGGCCAGCCTATCGTCGGTGTTGATTGTGGTGGAATGGACGTTGACATCCGCAATCGGGACATGCCACGTGCCGTCTTGGGCAGGGACACTGACATCGTGCGCAAGGGGCTCTGTTTCTGGTTGTACGAGGACGTTTGGTGGAGTGTAGCGGTGGGTCTTCGCACGAACAGTCCCGGGACAGGACATCCTTTAATCCACAGCGGGAACAGAAGATTACTGGAGCTCTTCGTGTGCAGACACTCCGGCTGTGCCCTGGTAGGCCACACCGCCAACATAATTCCCGGTCCACCGGTAGATAGACTGGTAACGGCTCGAGTGGTGCAAGTTGATTCGCCCTCGCAGCTTGTTGTTCGGCCGTCCAGAATCTATCGTCGAAAGGATTTTCCTCCGGATGTTCGATGAAATAGGGGTGAGTTGGGCTGATTGTCCCAGAGTCGGAGCGCACAGAGCATGAGGCGACGATGCGATCATCTGAATGTTTCATCGTGAGCTGCGGAGTCTCCGGGGGCGGAACGGTTGTTTCCTGGGACGAAGTGGCTGATTCTGGTTGGTTATCAGTCTCTTGCATCGCGTCCAAAAGGGCAGCGGCGAGTGCATCGGTAGTTGCCTCTAAGGGATCAATGGATATGTCCAGAGTGTCCATGGTGGCTGGAATGGATTTATTTATAAAATATCACTATCAAGGTGTCAATCGGGCCGGTTAAACAAACTATTGAATCAGGGGGACGAAAACATTTATTGCTTCCTATATAACATTTGATGAAAGAAAAAGAATAACAAAATAAATGAATAAATAAAGAACACCTTCAAAATAAAAAAAAAAACGAAATTAAAGAAAATTTCATGGTGGTCCACTTTTTTTCGTCAGACCCGGGCTTAAGTGGGGCACATCAACTCCTAGGTGGAAGCCATACTCGTCGAGAGTATCCATCGGAGCCTACCAGCCGCTTATGATATCGGCCGGTTGGACGGTCGGGTGGTCGGAGGGCGCTTAGAGCCTCTCTTACTTCGGGACTCAGCGGTTGGTTTGGAGGCGTCTCCCTTATTGCTCTCAGCAGAGCGTCGATGGTGCTCACCATGGGTCGTATCGGCTCACCACTGATTGTCCCGGAGATGGGCCTGGCTTGGGGCGTCGGAACCGTTATCACGGACGTCGGGGCCGATGGGAAAAGGAGAACATTCCTTTCACATGAGGACGGGTGAGCCTCTGGCGGGGTATCAGGAGGGGGAGGTGGTATTCGGTTGATCAGGAGGTTAGGGATGGTAATTGGGGAAGAAGTAAACGATCTTGTGGGAAGGGAATGGTTTATTTTTGATGATCTGGGGGAAGATGGCGGAAGGGGTATCTCAGCGACGGGTAGAGATGGGGAAGGGCTGGTAACAGCAATGGGACGGGCGGCTTGTAGAGCTACCGGAGCGGGCCTAGTTGGTATACGGCCAGGCGGTCCTATCCCTCGCCTCTGCACGGGTTGACGCAGGTCTCTTGCAAGGATCTGGCAAACGCGTATTTTTGTTGATAGTTGTCGGGTTCGGATGGACGCATCCTGAATCGGGACTCTTATATCTTTCGGAAGCTTTGCGCCTCTGGGAGGTTCGCCAGCGTAGCGTTTCGGCATTTTCCGTTTTCTTTCTACAAAGAATGGAACATCAACGTTATGCGAGGTCTCCATCGGACGGGTGAGCTGGGCGTAGGTCTTTGATATGAACTCGCGAGAGCCGTTTGCCGGTCGGACTTTTGAGGTTATACACCACCGGCGAGAGGACATGTGTTACGGTGTACGGACCGGAATATTTCGGGGCAAGTTTCGCGGCGTAACCTTTCTCGGCAGATGACAGGTGATGTTCGCGTTTCATAACAACGTCTCCGATACAGCAGCGCCATTCTCTGCGCCTGAGATTGTAGTGACGACTCTGGGTGGTGAAGGCCTTGGCGAGGTTTATACGAACCAGTTCGAAGGTCTCCCGCAATCGTTGTAGCCGTTCGGTATGCTGGGTAACTTCAGCCTGATCGATTTCTTCGATATTGCCCTGTTCCGGTGGTGGCGGGGTTCGGTAGATTGCTTTTGGCACTTCTAGTTCCCTTCCAAAATTCAGGAATGCTGGGGTATATCCGGTAGAGTCCTGGCGTGCGGTGTTGATAGCAAACAAGAGTTCGGGTAGGTGTTGATCCCATTTGCGGTGGTCTTGGTCACAAAACTGGGCTATCATGGTCTTGAGGGTTTTGTTGGCTCTTTCAACTGGGTTGGCTTGCGGTGTGTATGGCGGTGTCCTACGGTGGGTGATCCCAAGTTCTTTCAGCATGTCTTCAAACAGGTGTCCCGTGAATTGAGTTCCGTTATCGCTTAGGACCACTTTCGGACATCCGAAGCGAGTGACTATATCTTCATACAAAGCTTGTGTGACGGCCTTGGCGGTGGCTTTACGAATTGGCCGACACTGTACCCATTTGGTGAATCGGTCTTGAAAGACTACCAGGAACGCGTTTCCCTTTGACGACCTAGGCAACGGTCCTACCAGATCGGTGCTGACACACTCCCAAGGATGACGGTTGTGGGAGGGTTGCATTTTGCCAGCTGGCTTCTGCTGGGATGACTTATAGCGTTGGCAAGAATCGCAGCTTCGAACATATTTGGATACGTCACGGAACATGCCGGGCCAGTAATAGCGTGCCGTGATCCTTCCGATGGTTTTAGCAATACCCATGTGTCCGGCTGTTGGGGCATCATGCATCTCCTTGAGTACACTGAGCCGGGTCGGCTTAGGAACGCATAGTTTCCATGGGTCGGTTAGTTCTGGCTCCGTGAGGTCATTGGAGTCCCAGAAGTGTCGATATAGACGGCCATCTCGGATGCAATAATCGGGAAATGCTTCTGGGCTTTGTTGGACCTCCGTTTTCTTCTTTTGATACCAGGAGCATCCAGTTGACGGTTCCACTGTCGCTAGTCCTTCGAGGTTGTCCTCTGTGTCCCCTCTCGGCTCTCTGGACAGAGCATCGGCTACTTTGTTCATAACTCCACGGCGATATTTGACATCAAAATCATACTGTTGCAGAAACATACTCCATCGAGCGAGGCGGCCTGCCGGACTCTTGATGGAATGAAGCCACCGGAGGGACTGATGGTCGGTAATTACGGTAAAGTGGTATCCTTCCAGATAAGGCCGTAATTTCTCGATTCCCCACACTATCGCCAGACACTCTTTCTCTGTCACGGAATAGGCCTTTTCAGTGGCTGTCAGGGATCTGCTGGCATAGGCTATGACACACTCTCCTCCATCCGTTGGTTGTGTCAGGACGGCACCCAGTCCTTGATCCGACGCATCGGTCTGCAGCGTGAAAGGTTTATCGAAATCAGGACAAGCGAGGACTGGTGCTTCTGTTAGGCACGCTTTGAGCTTCTGAAAAGCTTCCTCCTGCTCGGGTCCCCACTGCCAGCGGCGGTTCTTCTTTAACAGATGGTGTAAAGGTGCTGCCACTTCGGAAAATGACGGTACGAATCGCCTATACCATGAAGCCATTCCCAGGAATCGTCTCAGCCCTCGCACGTTGTGGGGAGCGGGTAATTCCACGATGGAGGACACTTTCTCGGGATCGGTGCGGATTCCTTCTGAGGTTACTAGGTGGCCGAGGTATCGGAGAGATCTTCTGCCAAACTGACACTTCTCCGGGTTCACCCGTAAATTGGCGGCTCGGAGACGGCGGAAGACTTCGTGTAAGTTGGCGAGATGTTCTTCAAAGGTACTTCCCAGCACAATGATGTCGTCCAGGTAAGCGAAACAGTGCGGATCCATATCTGGGCCAATTATCATGTCCATGAGTCGTTGAAATGTGGCTGGAGCGGCATGCAGGCCAAACGGCATAACCCGGAACTGATACAGTCCTCGGCCTGGAACGGTGAACGCCGTGACCGGTTTGCTGTCCTCTGACAGTGCTACTTGCCAGTATCCTTGGCGCAAATCGATACTGGAGATATAACGGGCTCTTCGGAGTTTATCCAGGACGGCATTGATAAATGGAAGTGGATAAGCATCTTTCTCAGAGACGGCATTGACCTTCTGGAAGTCGATGCAGAACCTTGGTTTGCCATCCTTTTTTCGCACGATGACAACCGGTGAGCTCCAAGGGCTCTCTGAGGGTTCTATTATGCCTTCCTCCAACATCCTGTCCACTTCGGTATTTATCACCTCCTGCATTCGCGGATTCTGAGGTCGGTAACGTTGTTTTATAGGTTCGGGGTTCAAAAGACGGATCTTATGTTCTAATAACGGTGTCACTCCTCGTATCTCGTCAAACAAGGGCAGCTCTCTCTGTAGAAAATCTTCTAATCGGTTCTTCTCAGCGGGAGTGAGGATCAGTGGCGGGCTTATCTCGCTAGTTCCAATTGGAAGGCATGGTACGGGCCGTGCTTCCATGGTAACGGGGCGGTGATTTACTGAGATCTGACCACTTCCCAGGTCAAGACTGAACTTTCTTCTCCGGAGAACATCCATTCCTATTACCATATCGGAGGAAAGTCCACATAAGTGTCCGAACGTTTCCTCAAAGCGGTGGTTATCGAACCGTATCTCCACCTTGTATATTGTCGGAACTGTGACGGTTACTCCATTAGCCAGACGGGCTGAACTTGCAGTTGTTGGAGTTTTCGGTACTCCCAACAAATCCCATTGTCTAGCAATTCTGTCTCCCACATAGGAAATCACAGCGCCGGTATCAATCAGAGCTTCAACGGTGCCTCCGGGAACCTGGAGCAGGATATGGGGTCGGTAGTCTTCGTGGAAGTGGTTGATGTCCTGTGGACGGTTGTTTTCACCGGCTGGAACAACGTTGTTAGAGGCGTTATGAGGGCGTTGCTGCACATGCCTCCTGCTGTTGCAGCGCCCTAGCGGTTTTCCGGCCGTGGGCATGGGCAATCACGAGACATTACTCCATCTCTCTTGCATCTTGAGCAGAAGATTCTGGGAGTTGCTCGACACTGGTTCCTCAAATGGCCAGATTCTCCACATCGCCAGCACTCTAGAGCCCTTCTCTCGGTCCTATTCGAGGGCGGTGTCGGAGTGTGGGTCTGACCGGCACTAGGACCACTTCCTCGACTCGTATGCGCTGGTACGGCTCTTTCGTTGGCGGGTCTGGAAGGCGGCTGGTGTATAGCGGTAGGCGGTAACGGTCTCGTCGGCATTACGGGTTCCGAACTGGTGCGAGGGGGTGGTGTTACCCTAGAAGCGCGTTCAATCTCTGAGCGGAGTAGCTCGAATTCTCGGGTGACCCCAACGAATTCTTGGACGTCCGTGAAGTCGGTCCTGCGGATATGTTGTCGAAACTCTGGGTGGAGGTTTCGGTATAGCCAGTTCAACTCCTGTTCAGGTGAAATTCCTCCATGACGGCGAATGAGGGTCTGCAGGTCGGTGATGTATTGTGATGACTCCTCCTGCAGCCGGTGCACCCTTCTGCTGATGGCCACTTCCAAGTCGATGAGGTAGTTGACGGGAAAGAAAAACTTCTGAAAGGCGGTGCAGAAGGTTTGCCAATCAGGACATCGTGACCGGTTATTTCGGAACCATAATGCAGGGCTTCCTTGCAACAGCTCGGGCATTACTTGCAAAAGACGGTCTGGAGGGATGCACTGGGAAGCACGAATCTCTTCTAGCCTTTCGAGGAAGGCGGCGGGGTCTTGGCTTCCATCGAACGAAATCTGCCAGTCTTTCGTCCTCAGAGGCGGCAGCATATGGCTGACTGACGGTCCTGGCTGAGTCGACTGAATTCCCACCAACGTACCAGTGAGTGTGCTCGGTATTGCCTGTCCTCCTGTACTGGTTACTGTGATGGTCGGTGTGGCGGCGGTTACTGTCATGGTCGGTGTTGCGGCAGTTACTGTCGTCCCTCCACTAGTGGTTGGATACCCGAACGGCATCGTCGTTGTTGGCACAGGTGAAGCTCGGCCCTCTCGCATATACTTGATCAGACGCCGACGTTTCTCGTCTACCGTTCCTGTGGTCTCTAGTCGGAACTTTGTCAGCTCCACGTCGAGCTCGTCTTTCCTCAGCAAGTATATCCATCCGACTCGAGTGTCTGGGGGGTTCTGGTTTGCACCTAAATCCCCTTGAGTATCGGATTCGTCGCCAGACATCTTTCCTCAGCACTGGGGGAACGTACGTGTTGTTTGCTGTACGGTCAGGCACTTACTACTTTTCCGGTCGGTTCCTATCTTGGCTATGGAAACTCCAATCGCTGAACGGATGGTGAAAATCGCTTCTGCGCACCCGAAAACCTACTTGAAGAGGTATCGCAGGGTTGATTTGAAAATCTGTCAAAATGACAGTTCGACGGATTTGAAAAATTTTGGTGTATTCCGATGTAATTCCACCTCCAGAAGCGTTTTCAAACGGTTTCAGTGGGATATCTCCACGAATTAATTGCTTCTCGTCCTAAACGGTTTTTAACCAACTTTCGGTGATCAACGGCCTCGGTCTACCATAAAAACGGTCCCTGCTCGGGCGCCAAATTTGTAACGCTCTTTATGCGTTACGTGTCACTTTGACGCCGAGTCCAGGTCACGGGTTATCTCGGGCGCCACCTCTGTTTATCGTGTGAAGGTCCACTTGCTCCGGGCAGCTTCAGTGAAGAAAGAAATACTCCAGGGGTCACTATGGTATCGACTAAATAATGGTGGCCAGTACGGCAGGCTTTAATTGCCGTTTCTGGGTTCAAACCCTGGGTACCTGCTGCTCGTAGTTAAAATAAAACAACTGTATAGAATAACGAATTATATTATAAAAATCCAAAAAGAAAATGTCAGGTTAAACAATTAGTATCAACGATTGAGTAAAACAAATCTATTAGTACTTTTACAGGCGGAAGCAACAGCGGAAAAAGGTTACGCATTCACCATCACAAGCTCATCGATTCTAAGGGATATACTACGGGGCAAGCGGCAAACGGTACGCAAGCACAAGCTCAAAGCACTAATTCAAAGCTCTAAACACGAGGACTCGTGGTTCTCAGTTCGTGACGGATAATAACGGTGGTAAAAACTATAAGGGGTGTTTGGCACACGGCCCTTGACAAATTCTAATAAGGGTATACTAATACACCCGGTATAATGTAAAAACGTGGGGTGTTCATCACACGGCCCCTTTCAAAAATCTATGCAACTTCGGTATACTCTGATAATTAGGGTGTTTAGCACACGGCCTTAAATTAGTAAGGGTGTTTAACACACGGCCTTCTCATCACAATAATATTCCGCTCAGTTCAATAAGGGTGTTTAGCACACGGCCTTATTATTAGGAAGGGTGTTTAGCACACGGCCTTCTATAAAATAAAACATTCAAATATCGGAATACAATAGGAACTGAGGACCACTACCTTTTACCAATATCCACTTACTCAAAATCGGCACTTCCAAGCTCTCCTGGACGGTTGGATAGACGGATTATTGATCGGATATTTCCCTTCGTTTAAACGAGTTCTAATAAGCAGAAAGATGCTCTCGGTTGGAACTGCTTTGATGGATGCTTTCGAGACTATTTGAAATAGTGCTCTACGGAGAGTTCGGTGGGGGGCGAGTCGTGTCCTCTGCCGGCGATACGGTGTATCTAGTGCACATCGACGGTCTGACACAATGTAATTTCCTATCACGACAGAGCCACACTCAGACCCAGTTTGGGAGCGGTGACAATAGAGGGCGTAATCAAACGGATTAATAACAAATAATGATACACGTTGCTTCTACCTGAAGTACCACCGAGGAAGTTAGTAACTTCGTTA